>CM062229.1:20439561-21639561 GCA_031216235.1 Syzygium jambos
TCAGGAGATCGTGGAACAAGTCCAAGATCGAGGGCTGCAGCTTGAGCAGCATGTAGAAGCAACACATTGTAACCATTCCAGTAAGGCCTCACAACATTCCCGATCTTAGCCATAGTCTCAATGGCAGTAAAAATAGCATCCAAATCCTCTCTCTCAAAGAGCCCGGCACCCACAATAATAGCTTGGTTTTTGGCATTTTTAAGAGTTAAGCAGACGGGGTGGCACCCCTCAGCAAGTTCAGTCCAAGTTTGAGGTCCCGTGCCAAGATGTTCATGATTATAGTTGAGATTGGTTGGTGGACCCATATAACCCACCTTTGCTTGTGTAGCATGGACCGTCTTGCGGATTCTTGCATTCACCATAGCAGCTTCTATTCTTGGCTGGTTGAACAAAATGGAAAAGAGAGCCGGAAGTCAGATCTAATCAACAGGAAAACCATGGATCTCAAAGAGAGGGTCAAAGCCACAATGAAGGTGTAAATGTCCTACTCTAGGAAGAATTAAATATTGTCATCACCATATTATGATAGCAGTATGGATGGTCATCACTCAACAAATAACTGACAATACATTACTTGCGTCCCAACAAAAAGGAAAACATCTGCTTTCTCGAGACCAGCAATGTCAGTATTCATAAAATATCCTGATCGCAGATCAGCATTAGGGTGCTTTCCACCGCCTTCATACATTACAATATTGGACCCCATTCTGTTAAAAAACTCTTTGAGTGCCATCATGGACTCCGCATCAGATAGTTTGCGGGCAACACCAACAATCTCTTCGGGTGCAACTTTATGGATAAGCTCACCAACCATGGCAAGGGCGTCACACCAGCTCACAGTCTGGAAACGCCCATCAGCACCACGAATCATGGGGTCATTAAGCCTCTGCCTCTTAAGTCCATCATAACAAAAACGAATTTTATCAGATATCCATTCCTCATTTATATCCTGCAACAAAAGTTCCACGGCTGAATAATCCACCGAGAGTTCTCAATGTGCATCCAGGTCTACACATGCATCTGTTTAAGAGAGTTCATACAAGAGAGAACAGCAGGGGAGAGAATGCGCAGGAAGGAAAGGAGAGGGAGAGAATCCACTCATTTTTTTGCGAGATTGCATCCTCCACCAAATAAAAATCTCATTTGATAGTTAAAACGGTGTGCTGCACTACCCCCGGACAGGATCAACGGCAACTCACCCGCAACGTCAAGCAATTCAGACACAGCAGCCAGAGAGATATCTTGATGGAACACAACAAGAGGGATGGCAATTTTTACTGAATTGGAAGGGCTTATCATTGGAGTGTGATAGAAAACTACAGCAGCCAAATCACCATCCTCATGTGGCCCACCATGTTATAGCAGTGTCGAGAAAGTTTAAAGCATATTATTCTCAGGCTAAGATTGGCAGTGCCTATTCAAGCCCACAAGCACTTACCAGGAGCTGTTGCAAAATTAAGTCCTATTCTCAGCACTTATTCAAGTCCAACAAGCACTTAATTCAGCTTGATTTAATTAGTTTGAAGAAGCCATCGGCAGCATATGATATTTTCAACTTCTCATCTTTTCAAATCATTTTCTTCTATTTTGTAGTTTACTAATAAATATTAAATGATTCATAGATAATGAGGGGATACCTTAGAATTTAAGACATTACAATACAATGATCAAATAGAATACAGCAAGTAGATGAGATATACAAGTATCTTATCAACATCAAATAATTCTATCTACATTTGGTGATGATAACTAACCTTTAAGTATTGTTAGTTTTCATTATTTGGTGTAAACGCCTATATCAATATCCATATAAAGAATATCTGTATCTGGTATAGCATGGATTATGTAATATTTTTTTGAAAATTGAAGCAGGTGTCCAATAACCAACCGGATCTTAGATTCAGGTTCCAGATCTGATATATCTTTTAAATATTTCTTATGTCTAAGGGAACTACAAGAGATATATGGAACAGAAGAAAGAGAAGACGCTCGACGAGGAGGAAGAAGATAGCTCAGTAGCGTACGACGACCGCCAACATGTTTGGCATCTATGGTTCAAGAGACGCTGCTGTTGAGGTTTGCGAGTTGAACTTGGTTGCTGTTTAGGTTTCAGGTTTTTGTTTCTGAACACACAGCTATTGATTTATTATCTTCATGTGCCAAAAGGAAAAAATGGTTTTGCTGATTGATCCAACCAGTGTAGTATTAGTGGTCTGCCCTAGGAATCAATTAAGGTTGATACTCTAATATTAGTTGTGGATTAGGTTATGTCGGAAAATCGACCTTTACTATACTTAGGTAGTCATAATGTCTTGCTAGAGACTGCTTATGACTTGTGGGTCAAAAAGGGTTTTGAGCACACTGCTAATATTTAGTGAACTTACAAGATCGCACACAAAAACGAACTGAGTTAATATTTTCTGTGCGCCGGGATCTACTTAAAATAAGAAATAGCTTTTAATTTATTCTCATATTCAACTTATCTACGCAGTCGTACACGTTATGGGATAACGATTAAATGTACGATTGAAGGTGGACGGTTTGGTGGGCCCAAATCGCCTGGCTCACTTCTTTTAATTCCGCTAGATAATGAGGCTGTATAAATAGATAGAGAATCGTTCTCTGTCTAGAGTTTTTCGATAGAGTATCGAAAATCAAAAGGCGTTGAAGAAAAGAAACTTTAAGATCTTTAGTTAGCACTTGGATCGTTGGAGACTTCTGTTTACGTGTGTGGATACCGGTAGAGGCGTAACACTTGAGGTGCTAATCCAAACACAATCAATTGTCAATTTACGTTCGATTTACAAAAGGTACGTATCGAACTTCTGTCTCGATTTCAATATACACATGGATCCTATCTAGGGTTCTAGGGTTTTGGTTTACAAATATATTTCGATGCGTTTTAACAACTATGGAACCCTACGTCGAACACTACAATGGTATCTGAGCAACTTGTGATATATTGAAGTTGAATTGAAAACTTTAATTGTTGATACATATAATGTATGCCTGAAGAGTCTAAATTAGGGTTAGATGAATTTGAAATATGAATTGATATGATCAATTGAGAAGGAACGAAGCAGGGATGGGTTGATCATGTTCCGCTCGCGCCTGGGCTGTTGCCCGAGGCTGAGACGGCAAGAGGAGACGACGTCGCGCCTAGGCTTATTGCCCGAGGCAGAGGCGGCGTCGTGCCTGGGCCTGTTGCCCGAGGCTGAGACGGCGGGCGGAAACAGCGGTGCTCCTAGGCTTGTTGCCCGAGGCAGAGACGGCGGCGCGCCGGGTCAGCCGGTGCGTTGAGGCATTCGGCCGGAAGGGTACGACGAGGGCGCAGAAGGCGGCAGCGACGAATAGTCCCATGAGAACACAAAATTGAGACTTCTATCTAGGTTTTCGGGGGATTTCCTCAAAAAACATAATTGAGAATTGTGTCGAGGTTTCGGGGGCGTTGCCCCTTCGAACCCCGCTCGCTGACAGCGAGAGGCGCTGCCCCTCGACCCTGGAAGGGGGCGCAGCCCCCTTGACCCCTGCATGGAATTGGTCGTTCCAGTATGATTGATGTACCTTTGTTATTATAAGTGATGTTTCGTTTATGTTATAACATGCATACATTCATCACTAAATAAACATTAAGAGTCCCTAATAAAATTAAGTAATAATATGATGTCTTTCCAATCATACACCTATTAAGACTTGAATCGTCAATAGATGGGTCTGCCAAAGCAGGGCGTTTTAACTATTTGAGAAAAATAGGATGGATAATGATTATCCATAAGTCAAGATTGGTTTACTTAACAAGGCTATCAAAACAGTTTTGGGCCTTGAGGCATAGTGTTTAGGGATAAAATATGAGATGTCAACCCTAACAACCAAGAGTTGTATTCGATACAATTGACAAAAAGTTGTTTACCTAAATAATTTAGTCTTGAGCGGTAAGCCAAAGTTTACTCGAGTCTTGGTAAAATATGGATCTTGGTCCACTATACTTATTAGGACACATGTTATAAAAGTATAGTGGGAGTTTATTATAAATAATATTAATGAACAATTCACTTTACATATTTGTTGTAGATAATGGCAAATAGCTCTACATCACACTTTTCATTGCGATCTGTCCTTGAGAAGGACAAATTGAATGGTTCAAACTTCTTGGACTGATATAGAAGCTTGAGAATTGTTCTCAAGTAGGAGAAAAAGGATTATGGGGGTGTTTGGTTCGGCTTTGCAAAGGGGCTTTGGGCCTCCAAAGCCCTTTGGGGGAAATATTTTGTGTTTGGCAAAATATTTGGGAAGCTCCTTAGCCAAATGCTGGCCTTCTCAAGGCTGAAAGCTC
The DNA here is from genome assembly GCA_031216235.1 of Syzygium jambos. NCBI lineage: Eukaryota > Viridiplantae > Streptophyta > Magnoliopsida > Myrtales > Myrtaceae > Syzygium > Syzygium jambos. The sequence goes on from CM062229.1 coordinate 20,443,895, forward strand.
AAGGCACCCCCTAGGGTGCCTTGAGCTTTGAGCATTCTCGGAATGCTCTTGCTACTGTTCACTTTTTTTTTTTTTTTTTTAGGGCTGGACTGTTCATCTTCTTCGGGCAGCGCCGGCGGCCGGCGAGGGTGGCTGGCGAGGGAGAGGGCCGGCGAGGTCGCCTGGGGTCGGGCGACCCCCGGCGAGCCAGATCCGTCGCCGCCGGCGGTCGCCCGAGGCCAGGCAACCCTCGGCGGGGGCGGTCGTCGCCTGGGGTCGCGCGACCCAGGCGGCCGTCGCCTGGGTCGCGCGACCCAGGCGGCCGTCGCCTGGGTCGCGCGACCCAGGCGACGGCCGCCTGGGTCGCCTAGCCTCGGGCGACCCCGCCGAGGGTCGCCTGGCCTCGGGCGACCCCCGCCGGCGGCGGATCTGGCTCGCCGGGTGTCGCCTGACCTCGGGCTCTGGCGGCCGGCGGCCGATTCCGGCGATGAGTAAGTTTTGTTTTTTTTTAATAAATAAAATAATTCTCAAAGTCCATTTGTAAAAAAAAATTTACCAAACACTATACTTTGGCCAAAGTAACTTTACCAAATATTTTTACCAAACATCATTTGCCTTTTCTCAATGGGCTTTCACCCAAAGGTATTTGCATTTTCCTAAATGCATTCCCCCAAAGCCGAACCAAACAGGCCCTATGTTATGGAGAAACCACTTTCTCAGAAGGCATCTCCTTCCAATGCTCCCCATGCTGAAAGGAATGCTTATCAGAAGCATAATGATGATGGATTGGATGCATCATGTCTAATGTTAGCTATCATGAACTCAGACCTTCAGAAGCAGTTTAAGAACATGGATGCCTATAATATGATTATGAACCTGAAAAATTTGTTTCGGGAGCAGGCACGCACTGAAAGGTACCAAATGATAAAGACCTTAATTGAGTGTAAACTAGCAAGTGTGAGCTCAATTAGCCCACATGTCATAAAGATGATAGGTTATATTCAAAACCTATAGCGACTGGGCTCTCCCATTAGCCAAGAGTTGGCTACTAACATTATTCTTCAATCATTGCCTCAAGATTATGACACGTTTGTTATGAACTATAACATGCATAATCTGAACAAGTCTTTAACTGAACTGCATAGGATGCTCAAAACTGCTAAACAGAATATCAAGAATGACCCTACCCCTAATATTCTCATGGTTCAAAAGGAGAAAGGCTTTAAGAAGCCAGGTAAGGTCAAGGGTAGAGGCAAGGGCACTAAGCCCAAACTCAAACCCAAATCTAAGATCAAACCGGATCCGACTGCTGATGATGTATGCTTTCATTGTGGTGAGAATGGACATTGGAAGAGAAATTGCAAGAAATATTTGGAGGATCTAAAGAAAAACGGAAGTGAGACTTCCGATTCAGGTATTTATGTTATAGAAGTAAATGTTACTATTAGTTCTACTTCATGGGTATTGGATACTAGTTGTAGTACTCACATTTGTGTGGATGTGTAGGGACTAAAACGAAGTAGAACACTTACAAAAGGTGAAGTGGAACTACGAGTTGGAAATGGAACAAGAGTTGCTGCATTAGCTGTAGGAACATATGATGTAGTTTTACCTTCTGGCATGATTTTAGAACTGAATAATTGCTACTATGTACCTGCTATACGTAGGAATATTATTTCTATTTCTTGTTTGGACAAGAAAGGTTTCTGTTTTGATATAAAGAACAATAGTTGTTCGTTTTATCTTAATGGATTATTTATGGTAGCGCCCATATTGTGGATGGGACATATGTTATAAATCTTGATGTGCCAATCTACAATATAAATACAAAAAGGTTTAAATCTAATGATTTGAATCCAACCTACCTATGGCATTGTCGATTATATCACATAAATGAGAAACGAATTCACAAGTTTCATAGCGATGGACTATTAAATTCATTTGATTTTGAATCTTTTGATACATGTGAATCTTGTTTAGTTGGAAAAATGACAAAAGCTCCTTTTTTTTCTAATCAAAGTGAGAGGACAAAAGAATTATTGGCCCTTATACATACTGATGTGTATGGACCACTAAGTTCTACAACCAGAGGAGGTTATCAGTACTTCATTACATTTACTGATGATTTCAGTAGATATGGATATGCTTACTTGATGAAATATAAATCTGACTCTTTTGAAAAGTTCAAGAAATTTCAGAATGAAGTACAGAATCAACTTGGCAAGAATATCAAGGCTCTTAGATTTGATCGAGGAGGAGAATATTTAAGCCAAGAGTTCAATGATCATCTCCAAGAGTGTGGAATTATTTCACAGCTCTCTGTCCCTGGAACACCACATTGGAATGGTGTCTTTGAGAGGAGAAATCGAATTTTGTTAAACACGGTTCGATCAATGATGAGTCATTCATATCTTCCATTATCTTTCTGGGGATATGCACTCGAGACAGCTGCGTTTACACTGAATAGAAGTCCATCAAAAGCTGTAGAGAAGACACCATATGAGATGTGGATAGGAAAAGTTCCTAGTATGTCTTTTTTAAAGATTTGGGGTTGCAAAACTTGTGTAAAACGTTTACTTTCTAATAAGCTTGAACCCAAATCTGATAAATGCTTCTTTGTGGGATATCCTAAAGAAACGAAACGATATTACTTTTACAATCCATTAGAGAACAAAGTGTTTGTTGCTCGAAATGGTGTCTTTTTAGAGAAAGAGTTTCTTACTAAAGGAATCAATGGAAATAAGGTAAATCTCGAAGAAGTTATTGTGCCACAAGAAGGTGTTCCAGTTCACGAGGAACCTCAATTAGATCTACAAAGAGCTGTAGATTCTACTCCAGTGGCACCTATAGTTTGTAGGTCTGAAAGAACATATCGTGAGCCTATGAGATATGGTTTTCACGTGACAGAACATCATCATCTATTGTTAATAGAAAATGACGAACCTATGACCTATACAGAAGCTATGATGGGCCCAAACTCCGATAAATGGCTTCAGGCCATGAAATCCGAAATAGACTTAATGTATTAAAACAAAGTTTGGACTTTGATTAATCCACCCGAAAGTGTCAAACCTATAGAGTGCAAGTGGGTTTTCAAGAAGAAAACCGATATGGATGGAAATGTTCATATCTATAAAGCATGGCTAGTAGCTAAAGGTTTCAAACAAACTCACGGTATTGACTATGATGAGACCTTTTCGCCAGTGGCCATGCTTAAGTCCATTCGGATTATCCTAGCATTTGCTGCATATTATGACTATGAGATATGGCAAATGGATGTAAAAACAACTTTCCTTAATTGAAAACAAGAGGAGGATGTGTATATGACACAACCTGAAGGCTTTACATCACCAGATAACACTGAGAAGATATGCAAGCTTCGACGTTCTATTTATGGATTGAAGCAGGCATCACGGAGCTGAAATATTCGTTTCGATGAAACTATCAAAGAGTTCGGCTTCATCAAAAATAAAGAAGAAGCTTGTGTATACAAAAGGTCTAGTGGGAGTACAATTGTGTTTCTAGTGTTGTATGTGGATGACATACTACTCATTGGAAACAACATTCCAATGCTTCAGTCAGTTAAGACATCGCAAGGAAAATTTTTCTCCATGAAGGACATGAGAGAAGCAAATTATATCTTGGGGATCAGGATCTATAGAGATAGATGTAAGAGACTTATTGGACTGAGTCAAAGTTCATATGTTGACAAAGTCATCAATAGGTTTAATATACAAGACTCCAAGAAAGGTTTTTTCCTGATGACACATGGCATAAGTCTTAGCAAGACTTAGCATCTTTCAACACAAGATGAGCGAGACCGCATGACACAAGATGAGCGAGACCGCATGAGTAGGATTCTTTATGCATCAGCTGTGGGATCCATCATGTATGCTATATTATGCACTCGTCTTGATGTTGTTTATGCATTGAGGACAAGTAGATACCAGTTAGATCCAGGGGAACCTCACTGGATTGCTATAAAAAATATCCTTAAGTACTTGAGAAGAACTAAGGATTTATTCTTAGTCTATGGAGGTGAGGAACAGATCGCTGTAAGTGGTTACACTGATGCTAGTTTCCAAACCGACAAAGACGACCTTCAATCGCAGTCAGGTTTTGTCTTTTGCGTGAATGGTGGAGCGATGTGCTGGAAGAGTTCCAAGTAAGACACTCTTGCAGATTCTACGATAGAAGCTGAGTATATTGCTGCTTCAGAAGCATTAAAGGAAGCTGTTTGGATTTGAAAGTTCATAGAAGAATTGGGAATCAATCCCACTAGTTCAAATCCAACGAACCTTTATTGTGATAGCAATGGGGCCATAGCTTTGGCTAAAGAGCCTACGTCTCACCAGAAGACCAAACACATACTCAGGAAGTATCATTTCATTCGAGAATTCATTGAAAGAGGTGATGTCAAGATGTGCAAAGTTGTAACGGAGTTGAATACAGCTGATCCATTGACGAATGCTCTTCCATAACCTAAGCATGAGCATCATTGTAACGCTTTAGGACTTAAACACATCAGTGATTGGTCTTGATTTGAGTGGGAGTACATGTGATATACATTTTCATTGTTCATTAATAAAAAATATATATTATATTTGATTTCGATTTAATTTGAGTATATAGTTGAATGCGAAATCTTTATCTCTTGAATATTGAATGTTCTTAATAGATAATCAAATTCGTGATTTGATCGTGAAACTCTATTAATAGAGTGGATATTAATATTCTAAATGTCCCTAGTCAATTGCCATTGTGCATTGGGAAACAAATGGTATTTGAGATTAGCATGTGAGTCAACTGATGACCAAGTTTCATGGGTAATGAATATAGAGATATAAAGTTGATCACATGGAATACATGTTAGAGAACATTGTATTGGACAAACCCACTATGAAAATACTGTAGGATTGTTATATAATGTCATCAGTATTTCTCATCACAACTATATAATATAGTCCTTTGACCTGAGTCTGCCATGGTTTCCTAGACGTGGATTGGTATGCTTTAACACTGCCAAACTTTAGCCGTAACAGGTGATTATAAAGGTAATGGTTGTGCATGTCATGAATTGTACTGAGTGATGTGAGTAGACAAGATGTGATTTGTCCTTCTCATATAATGAGGGAATGATTTCCTAGTCTCCCGTAGAGTTGAAACTGTGAAATGCATGGCCATGCTCAAGTGAGTTGAAGAATCAACTACTTATTTTGACAGTCTAACTGGGAGTAAGTACAGTCCAAATGCCATAACTTTTGTACGGAGGACACTTAAGTGCCATAACTTTTTTTTGGCTCACTTGAGTGCCATAGTTCAAAAAAAAATGATCACTCAAGTGCCACTTACAAGCTGATTGTGAGGGCCCGAAACCGCGGCTTTTCCAGTCGAACAGTGACATTTCCAGTGAGGCGAGCACCACCAGCTTGAAGAGGGGGTGTCGGTGAATCATTCCATGGCCTCCGTTCATCTTGAAATTTCCGTTTTAGCCTCTGTTGACAAAGGTAAAAATGCTTCATAGTCAAACAATTTATCAAGCCTATTTGTGTGATTATGAAGCATTTTTACTTTCGTCAACGGAGGATAAAACGGAAATTTTGAGACGAACGGAGGCCATGAAATGATTCACTGACACCCCCTCTTTAAGCTGGTAGTGCTCGCCTCGCCGGGAATGTCATTGTTAGATCGGAAAAGTAGTGGTTTCGGGCTCTCACAGCCAGCTTGTCAGAGAGGTTGGTCATGAAGGCCCGAAAACGCAGCTTTTCTAGCCAAACGGTGACTTTCTCGGTAAGACGAGTACCACCAGATTGAAGAGGGGGTGTCGGTGAATCATTCCATGGCTTTCGTTCATCTCAAAATTTCCGTTTTAGCCTCCGTAACGAAGGTAAAAATGCTTCGTAGTCACACATTTATCGAGCCGATTTGTGTGACTACGAAGCATTTTTACCTTCGTCAACAGAGGCTAAAACGGAAATTTCGAGACGAACGGAGGCCATGGAATGATTCACCGACACCCCCTCTTCAAGCTGGCGGTGATCGCTTCACCGGGAAGATCACCGTTCGATCGGAAAAACTGCGGTTTCGGGCCCTCACGATCAGCTCATAAGTGACACTTGAGTGATTATTTTTTTGAAAGTTATGACACTCAAGTGAACCAAAAAAAAGTTATGGCACTTAAGTGTCCTCCGTACAAAAGTTATGGCACTTGCACTGTACTTATCCCGTCTAACTGCGATATATGAAAATTGAGTTTAAGCTATATAAGGATGACACTTGTCCTGCCTTTTGCTTAACTGGAAAATCAAGTGACAAAGGAACTTAGTTTATATGATTGGTTCTACTACAAGTAGGAGATTGTTAGTGGTTTGCCTTAAGAATCAATCAAGGTTGATACTTTAATATTAGTTGTGGATTAGGATGTGTCGGAAAATCGACCTTTACTATACTTAGGTAGTCATAATGTCTTGCTAGAGACCGCTTATGACTTGTGGGCCAAAAAAAATTTTGAGCACACTGCTAATATTTAGTGAACCTATAGGGTCGCACACAAAAGCGAACTGAGTTAATATTTTCTGTGCATCGGGATCTACTTAAAATAAGAAATAGATTTTAATTTATTCTCCTATTCAACTTATCTACACGGTCGTACACGTTATGAGATAATGATTAAATGTACGATTGAATGTGGATGGTTTGGTGGGCCCAAATCGCCTGGCCCACTTCTTTCAATTCTGCTGGATAATGAGGCTGTATAATAGATAGAGAATCGTTCTCTATCTAGGATTTTCAATAGAGTATCGAAAATCAAAAGGCGTCGAAGAAAAGAAACTTCAAGATCTTTAGCTAGCACTTGGAACGTTGGAGACTTCTGTTCGTGTGTGCGGATACCAGTAGAGGCGCAACACTTGGGGCGCTAATTCAGACACAATCAATTGTCAATTTACGTTCAATTTACGAAAGGTACGTATCGAACTTCTTTCTCGATTTCAATATACACACATATCCTATCTAAGGTTCTACAGTTTCGGTTTAGAAATATATTCCGCTGTGTTTTAACAACTGTGGAATCCTATGTCGAACCCTACACATAGAATGCGAGCACTCTGTTACTTTCGATGGCCCTACCATCAATGAGATGAATGGAAGGGTATATTGACCTTTTTGGCTCTTCTTTCTTTATATTGGTATACTTTGAATTAGTTGTTAAATCCGGGTCTTCCATTGGGTGCGGTCGCCTGTTGCGGAGTTGCTGACATTGTTGAGTTTTGCCTCAAGCACAACAACAAGAACAACAAAAATCGTGCAAGGAAGATGGGTCTTAGCCTTCCTAGGGCTTCTACTATAAACACGGGCCAAGCAAATGGCCGGACAAGGTGAACAATTTTTTTAAAATTAGGCTTATTTGTTTGCTTTTCGTACTGCCCTCTTTGTAATAATACTTTCTTTTATGTCAAATCAAATGAGCAAGGTCAACTTTACCGAATAATTCATATACAATCCTATGTTAGGAAAACCTATAGGTCAACTTTGTCGTAAAAAAATAATTGCCTCATGATTTTTCGCGACTTTTTCTTGAGAAAGTTGTAACCCTAGCTAATCGTGCAGGCTTCCGAAGAGCTATTGAGGAGATTATCCCAACCTGTGTCAGGTTCCTTCATGCGGCAAAGAGGGTATTCTCGGGCCATACATTTCAGATCAAGAACGCCTCAAATGTTCCTTTCATGTGTATCGCAAAAGATCATTTGCACGCACACATTATGGAGAGTGGTCCTAATTATGGCGATGCAATGAGATGGGCGCTCGATCATGAGTTAATGCCTGGAGATCATATTGACGTGCCAAGTGCTCCTTTCAGAGAAGATCGGCTAGGCCGTGCGGAGATCCATGTTTACCCGAGGATAGCTGGGGAGCATCCTTTTCATATGTATGGAAACGGCGAACACCAAATTGTCTATCCCAACGGAGTTAAGGCTGTGGATGTGGCAGGATCCATCAACTATTGGTCCTTGATAGGGTCACGTGATGTGTCACTCGATTGGAAGGGCAAGGTGATAAAATCATTTGTTGCTCGTCAAAATTAGAGATTCTCGTCCTTGTTAATTTTCTATTAAGAAGTTGCGATGGTCTTTTGATGGGATATCAAATTCGACTTCCTTTTCACCATAGTCAAACTACACGACTTTATATCTCGCAATTAAATGTAGTCTATGTTTGTTCTCAGCTCAATACTCAGCTATCGGCTCTCTTGTTATGGAGACTTGGTCACAAATTGAAGTAAATAGTTCCGATCTATCTTTGACCTAAAAAATATTGCAGTAGATTGCCATATCCTCGGCAAATGCATCATGGTTCAGCTGAAATTTTTGGTTGAATGCTGACTTCTAGAACATAAAATTATAGTGTGGGCAAACCGCAAAGCTTAAAGTATGACAGACCGACTTCTATATAAAATTACTTTTCAACTTAGGTTGACTACTGCAAGAAGCGGCTTCTGCATTATTTGTTGCCAGTCTTGTTTCTCTTGCAAATGGCAGCAATATTACACCGTGGACCTATGTTGCCAACATAGGTAAATTGGTAATCCTACGGCACTTGAATCTAACTTTGAAAGTAAGTTTTTCGAGAGCTTTAGGAAAAAGTCCATAGATGAGATCTATTCTAGACAAAAACTTCATCGAATCAGATATCATTACAGCGATTTACTACGAAGATCACTAAATATAGTGATTAAAATAAACTTCCATGTAGGCAAAAGGAATCTAAAATCATCGTAATACTTGAATAACTAAAGTAAATTTAAGCCATCGCTGAACTTTAAATAAGTGATTCAATGCGGTTTCTTCCCTTAGAACCATTGACAACGGAATATTTCGTTCAGTTTATGACTTACCATTATTTTGCTCAATTTCATTCTCATACTTTTATTTGCGCCATGTCAGATTTAGATTTAATCCCAACACAAAATGTTTTATTTGTTACCAACATGTTAATTAAATTGTTACACAATACAAAACATTTAAGATATGAATTCTTCTATCATGGGTGTACCAATTTGGGATTTTTTTTTGTCAAAATATTAGTTCGGGATAAATCTGTTACAGATATATCAGTTTAAGATTTTTTATGATATAGCTCTATAAAGAAACATAAAAGTACTGGGATATCCAAAACTCCTAAAGAGAGTAAGACAAAAGCTAGTTTGCATGTTGCTGCTCTTTAGTTTTTATATTAATGGATCCCCGACCCATGCAAGGACGTGAATCATTAGATTCAATAGGCAGGCTCATAAGATACTTCTTTCATACTTTTGTTTTGAGGCTCCGTAAACACTCATAGAACATCCACTCCTCTGATTCACCTACGTAGCAACATAAAGCATGTGACCATCATAACACCATTTCCCAAAACATTTTCAGGAACATGATAGTCGAAAATAAATTTAAGAATAAAGAAAGTCACTTTTTTTTGTGTTACAGGCAAATCTGACTGTTGTCCAACGACTCCAAAACATTTAAGGTTCACCAAAGATAAGGAAGGTTGAAGCCTAAGAAAATAGATGCGCATCAGACTTTAGGAACCCAACTAGTTTACAATACAAGTAGATGAACTTATACGTTCCAATTGTCAGTATCTTGTAAGCCATGAGCCACCAATATAGAGAACCACAGACAGAGCCACATGCTGCAGTATCTAATTCATCCCACCAGAACCAAAAGCGCCTCACGTCATTTAGCATATTTATGCGACATCTTTTAGTAACACTCTTTCCATACGATAGTTAAGAATGGCTGAAGTTGCCCATGTTTTCTTTGTGTGGTATTTAATAAACATAACATCCGAACAAGAAGAAGTGCTTCGATATAACACTACAAACACATTGATAAAATGTCAAGGCCAAGTTACAGGTACCTCTTCATCTTTAACGTATGGTTCACACCAACTCCTCCATGATGTCGTAGGATCCGCGGCACATCCAGTATAGAATTCCAATCTGCAAAGGTTTTGGAAACAACGGAACTAGGGGTGGGCAAAACAGACCGAAATGGCCGGTTGGGTCCAGTTCCTAAGAGTGTCGGTCCGGTTCCCGATTTTTTAGAGTAGAACCGATATCCGGGCAATCCGATTCCCAGTTCCAAGGAAGAACCGGACCAAACCGTATCGATCAGACCGGACTATATTTTTTTTTTTTCAAAAATTTAAGCAAAGAGAGTGCCACGAATAGATTCACTGATTTGCTTCGCTCTCATTAGTGCTTAAATCTCTTATCCTCTTTCTTTTTATTCATATTTTCCTTTTATTCCTCCCCTGTTTACCGACCTTTCCCATTATCTTCCAAAGAGAATATCCCTCTCTTTATGCTCTTTCCCTCACGACTAGATTCCCTTGCCAATTTGTTACCAAAATAAAATGGAGACAATCTCCTTTGCTTCCCACTTCGATCACTGCCACATTTGTTGCCCCTTTTTACGTCTGGAGGAATTAATTCCTTTGATCATGCTGGTTGAAATTTGCCAGAGAAAAGCATGGAAAATTTCTCTGATTGATTGGTTGGACCTCTTTCTTTTTGCCAGAGAAAAATTGAAATCTTGCACTATTTTTCTTTTTGAATTTCATCTTCACGCTAAAAAAGTGACCGGTTCCATTGGAATGGACCGAAACCGGAACCGGGTTGGAACCAATCACCCCTAATTGGAGCCATCATGAGCATAAGGAAAGGCTAACAGCAATAGGTAGTCCCTTCGGTTACAGAAGAGAGCATTCCGACGAAGTGTGTGAAAATCTCATGTCGTTAGCTAACCTAATTCTAAAATGCAGGCTAATCTACCTTTCACTCTTATGATTGAAGAGTTGTGTCTGACTAAGGGGTGACAGCCTTCTTTCCTCTGTGTGTAGCTGTCTTTAAGTGAAAATTTGACAGCTCAAAGTAGTCTTGAACTAAAGTTGAGACACTTTGGATTCATAAGCATCGGATGCCTAATACCTGCAAGCATCTACACGTTGAGGGTGAGAGAACCAAAAACTCGCACATTTAGCAATTGGTTGAATACGAAAAACGAAAGAAAAACTCATTGATCATTTATCAACACTTAAACCCAAAGGATGTGACCACTACTACTATCAATTAAAAGATTTAGAACTGAATTGGTACTAATATAATAGATTTAGGATTTTTCTGACACTTTTCCTCATCACCCACCATTCAGCGATGTGATCAGAGGAAATTTCTTCTGAACAGAGACGAAGGAAAATAGCTCCAATTGAATAATCACATTCTTTTTCCGAGGCCAAGCTAACTCTAATTTATACTTGGTTTTAATTAAGTAGTGCAAAATACTTTTTCTATTTGAGATGTAATCCGATAATTATTCCAACTTGTAGGGTGAGTAATGTAGGACCATTATTTTGCCAGAAGAGTTTCAATGACGTATCCAAAATGTAACTACAATCCTATTTAAATAAGGACTAGAAAGTGAACTACTAAGCTAATTCGCGAACAATAATTGGAGAGCATACATTAATAAAAAAAAAAAAGAAAGAAATTTCCCAGTGAGACCACCAAAACCATGACATGCAGTTGATGCCTTCACTATGTAGAACAAACACTAGCCAAGGCTGATAAGGTGAAAATTATCAAATAATTAACTCACACCAGCAGCTTTCAGCGCACCCACGTCCCTCTTATAAATAATCATCATCCTCCTCCATTTTCTAATGAATTTTCTCTCTTGTTTGGACCACAATTGGGGCCGGTCAGCCATATCTATATAATCTAAAACCTTAAAGAGTCAGACTTATCCTGAAGCTTTCGAAGTGGTTGATAAGCATTTATAAGGGGAAATTGTCCGATGACTCATAAACTTACCGTATGAATACCAATTCAGTTCAATTTTATCAACTTAGTCCAAAATCTTTATGCGTAATTCCAATGTAATTCTTATGATCAATTTTTGTTGGAAATCGTTGGCATAGAGGTGTGCCATGTTGGATGCCGGCGATAATTGGATTGCTACGTCGGTAATTTCTGGCGAAAATTAATTAAAACGACAACATTGAAATTTCATGCAAAGATTTAAAACAAGTTGGCAAAATTGAAATGTTCATGACTGAATTGGCATCTGTAAAGTATATTTAGAGTTGATTGGGTAAGGTTTTTTTGCATTTATAATGTTAATCCATACACAAGTCTTAGCTAGTAATTAATTGTATGTGCTCTAGGACAAAGATTCGTTTTGCCCATTGATCATGAAGAAGTCTATCTACAAATACTATGGATACTATGACGTGTAGTTGGGGAAAATTGTCCAAAAAGTCCTAAACCTATTGCACTTTTGCTAATTCAATTCTAAACTTTTCAAGTTTGCCAATTGAGCCCTAAATCTTTTCACTTCTTGCCAATTGAGTCCATCCAGCCAATTTTGGCCACCTAGAGCTGACGTGGACGCCGGCCAACTGAGCAAAGCTGACGTTGCAATTTTTAATTTTTTTGAATATTTTAATATTTTTTTTTTCCTTTTCTTTTTTTTGTAGCCTTCTTCCCTTTGGCCGATCCGACAACCGACCAGAGGCCGGCTAGGTCGAACCGACCAGAGGCGAGGGCCAGCGAGGTCCCCTTGCTGGGCGAGGTCGAACCTCGCCCGACCTCGCTGTCTCGACCCAAGAGACGACGACAATGAGGTCGGCCTCGCTAGATATGGGAGAGGTCGAGCCTTGCCTAGCCAAGGCAAGGCCAACCTTGCCGTCACCTGGGTTGCGACGACGAGGCCAACCTCGCCATCGCCTGGGTCGTAAAGACAAGGTTGGCCTTACCTTTGCTAGGCGAGGTCGAAGAGCCGGCAAGGGTGAGCTTTGCCTGAGGCCAGCGAGGTCGACTTCGCTAGCCCTCGCCTCTGGCTAGTTGCCAAACCAGCCAAAGGGAAGAAGGCCAGAAAAAAAGAAGAAAAAAATTCAAAAATTCAAAAAAATTAAAAATTGCTACGTAAGCGGTGGCCGGATGGCCGATGCCAGGCGACGTCCACGTCAGCTCCGGGCGGCCAAAATTGGCCGGATAACTGAATTGGTAAAAAGTGAAAAGATTTAGGACTTAATTGGCAAATTTGAAAGTTTTATGATTGAATTGATAAAAGTGCAATAAATTTAAGAGTTTTTGAATAATTTTCCCTGACTTGTGTAGGCCGGTATGACAGGCTCAGACTTCAGGACAATGCCCTACATACATCATGTACTTGGTAGTTAGCATCATCCTCTTGTCCATTTCTCATAACAAGTGGATATCATTAGGGTGGGTTTGGACTTTGGAGGGCACTTTTGTATTATTTTGTCCGTAATGGCTACTGGTATATTTACGTTACGCGAGCAAGTAATCAAGTGGTTGCAACTTTAGTAGGCATAGGAGCCAAACCCTAAACCCTAGCTAATTGGAAATAAAGCTATTGAGATAACGACAGATTCAAAATTGCCAACTCACCGCCAAGTTCTACGTAGACTTTCCTTTAATTTGAGAACTTCTTTACTCTAGATATTGTAAACCCGATTACTTGTGTCCGATTTTCTCAATGTCAATATGAGATTCCCCTTTCGGACCCGACATTGAGAGAACCCATATAAAATTGGAAAAATTATTCAAAAAGCTCTATACCTATTGTACTCTGGCCAATTGACTTATAAGCCTTTTGATTTTACTAATTGAGTCATAAAACTTTTGACACATTGATAATTAAGTCAATTCGGTCAATTTTAACAAGAAATTGCTGACATAGACATTGCCGATGCCACATAGGATGATCGACATTGACGTGAATAATTTTTTATAATTTTTTTACAAAAATATTAAGCTTTTTATAGTCCCTTTTTCTTTTTCTTTTTCTTTTTCTTTTTCTTTTTCTTTTTCTTTTTTTTTTCTTTCTTCATCTAGCCAGTCATTGGACCTTGGCGACTGGCCAGAGGTGAGGTTGACCTCGCCCAGTGATGGCGAGGTCGGGCCTTGCCAGTTGCAAGGCGAGGCCGATCACAAACCCGACATTGAGAGAACCCATATAAAATCGGGAAAATTATCCAAAAAGTTAAAACTTGTTGCACTTTGGCCAATTAACTTCTAAGCTTTTCAATTTTTCCAATTAAGTTCTGAACATTTTAACACTTTGTCAATTGAGTCCATCTGGTCAATTTTAGTAAGAAATTACTGACATGGCTGCCGGTGGTGCCACATAGAATGGCTGGCATTAATGTAGATAATTTTTTTTTAAAAATATTGACATTTTTTATTAATTTTCATTTTTACTTTTCTTTTCTTTCTTTCTTCCTCTAGCTAGTTGCCGGACCTCGCCATTGAGCCTCATCAGTTGCAAGGCGAGGCTTGCCCTCGCCGGATCTAGCGAGGGTCAAGCCTTGCCAAATCTGGCGTCAACCCTCGCTTATGACCAGTCGCCAACCATTGCCGAGGGCCGGCAACTGGCCATACGAAGAAGGAAAGAATAAAAAGGAAAAAAAGAAAGTAAAAAAAAAGATAATGAATAAAAAATTATCCATATCAACGCTAACTGTCGTATGTGGCATCACTAGCTCCATGTAAACAATTTCCAGGTAAAATCAACTAAATGGACTCAATTTGCAAAGAATCAAAAGTTTTAGGACTCAATTGGCAAAATTGAAAGATTTGTGACTAAATTTCCCACAGTGCAATAGTTTTAGAACTTCTTAAACAACTTTCCCTTCAAAAATCCACAATACACAGTAGGGGTGAGCATCAGTCCAGGGTTGCCCCTAGGTCGATACTGTGTATTCCAGCCCCCATAGGAAACAATATGGTCCTTAGTCCCAAAAAATTGGAGACCAACACCGTATGGTCTAGTTCCAAGGTCAGTCCCCAGACCCTGGGGTCCAATCTCCGACACAACACATTTTAACTATGTTGTTTGTTTCATTTCATTTTAACACATTTTAACTATGTTTGTCATACCATGGTTAAAATTTAGAGCAATTTTTTATGAATGATTAAAGAATTAGGTTCTATAATTCATGCATCACATTATGTGCTTTTGGCAAGTGAAAATTTTCGATGTTACATTCTGCTTGGCTAAAAGATGAGTTGGATAATTTCCTATTGTGTTAGCTGGTGTTTTACTTCTCGCCGTTTATTGCTCAGAATTGTGATTTTAAATATTGTGAATTAACGGATATGCACATCGATAAACTTTCACCTTTCAAGGAATAAAAAGAATGAAACAAGAAAAAAAATCCGGCCGGTTCCCTAAACCGGCCCTAGAATCGGACCTGACCGCACTGCTCAATCCAAGTTCAATTCTAGTTTCCAATATCTGAGAATGGATCCTATGCGGATGGCTTCCAGGTCCCACGGTTTAACCGGCCAAACCCTCAAACCACCAACCCTCCATTTTAGTTCGGAAATGAACAATAACTTCGGTGTAAGCTGACATCCTCATAGAGGGCCTGACAAATTACTAGATGGGACGAGTTTAAGGGCCGTTCTCGTTTCTCTTCGAAGGAAATCCCCCACATTTTGCTCCTGTACACCAACGTCAAGGCATAGATTTTGTCCAATTCTGTGTAATTGCTTCCTTGTGCCAGATTCAAGGTTCTTTCCTCAATGTGTCGTCGCACCCAGATTACTTTCAAGGTTAACCACCCAACAAAACTACTCATTACAAATAACATCTTGTTGGATCGAAACATACAAATGTTGTCACTGTCTTTAAGTGAAAATTTAACAGCTCGAACTAGTCTTAAACTAAAGTCCAGGCACCTTGGATTTATAAGCATCGGATGCAGACGCTTTCAGAGTGAGAAAACCAAAATCTCGCACATTTAGCAATCAGTTGAACAGGGAAAACCAAAGAAAAACTCCGACGACCGTTTATCAGCACTTAAACCTGGAGGGTGCAACCATCACTGCTACAACTGGAAGATGAAAGATGGCTTTATTTCAAATATGATGAAGTGAATAGTGAAAACTAGTCTCAACTTGGAAATTTACAAAATTAAAACAGATAAGTCGCCAAGGTAATACCTTCTCGGAAAATAATTAGATTCTCAAGTTACCCTTGAATCCACGAGAGAAGAATCCTCAAAGATAAGTGTCGAAGTACGGAGCGATATGCCATTTATGTGCACAATTCCATATGGCACGGCGGAAGTGTCTAAACTAAGTCTAATAGCAAAAAACTCTCTTACACAGCCCAAAGATGGCAACATACAAGAAAGCCATTCTGCAACTTTATTTAAAACCATTCCACTCAACGGTTATTTCTTCAACAGCATCGCACTGCATTGTGCCATTATCTTCGATGCCCTGGTTATAGCATCAGTCATGTAGAAATTCTCTACTGCTGCTCCAAAGTCGTTTGGACTGATCTTTTGGTTTGTGTTGGGTCTCATTGTAGAAGTTGAAAATGTGGCAGGTTCTCTCTCATCCACGCTCACGAGATTCGGCGCCACTGTCTGTATCCGGGACCGGATCCCTCCAACACTATCGTAGGGCAACTGAACTCCTGCAACCTCCGACAAAGCACGAATGATCTTCCAGTCATCTCTTGCATCGCCGACTGTTGGAACTGCAGGGAGAGTCTGTTGAACACATCCTTCCGTATTTTCATATGTACCTTCCTTTTCGCTGAAGGCGGATGCTGGAAGAATGACATTGGCACGATATACACTTTGATCTCCATGATGCCCCTGATAGACTACAAATGCATCATCAGGAATATCCTTCAAGTTGACATCATCTGCACCCATCAGATACACAAATTTCGCAGACTTGATGCTGTCAGGAGATTGTGGAACAAGTCCAAGATCGAGGGCTGCAGCTTGAGCAGCATGTAGAAGCAACACATTGTAACCATTCCAGTCAGGCCTCACAACATTCCCGTTCTTAGCGATGGTCTCAATGGCAGAAAAAATAGCATCCAAATCCTCTCTCTCAAAGAGCCCAGCACCCACAATAATAGCTGGGTTTTTGGCATTTTTAAGAGTTGAGCAGAAGGGGTGGCGCCCCTCAGCAAGTTCAGTCAGAGTTTGAGGTCCTGTGCCAATATGTTCGTGATCATAGTTGAGATCGGTTGGTGGACCGATATAACCCACCTTTGCATGTGTAGCACGGACTGTCTTGCGGATTCTGGCATTCACCATAGCAGCTTCTACTCTTGGCTGGTTGAACAAACAGAAAAGAGAGCCGGAAGTCAGATCAAATAAACATGAAAACCATGGATCTCAAAGAAAGGGTCAAAGCCACAAGGAAGTTGCAAATATCCTATTCTAGAAGAAATTAAAGATTTTCATCACCAAAATATTATCAGGAAAGCAGTCGCGGTCATCCTCAACAATCTAATAATAACGCATTACCTGCGTTCCAACCAAAAGGAAAACATCTGCCTTCTCCAGACCAGCAATGCCAGAATTCAAAATATATCCAGATCGCAGATCAGCATTAGGGTGCTTCCCGTTGCCTTCACACATTACATTATTGGACCCCATTCTGTTCAAGAAATCTTTGAGTGCCATCATAGACTCCGCATCAGATAGTTTGCCGGCAACACCAACAATCTCTTCAGGTGCAACTTTATGAATAACCTCACCAACCATGGCAAGGGCATCACGCCAGCTCACAGCCTGGAAACGCCCATCAGCACCACGAATCATGGGGTCATTAAGCCTCTGCCTCTTAAGTCCATCATAACAAAAACGAGTTTTATCGGATATCCATTCCTCATTTATATCCTGCAACAAAAGTTCCAAAGCTGAATAATCCACCGAGAGTTCTCAATGTGTGTGCAGGCATACATGTGCATCTGTTTAAGAGAGTTTGTACAATAGAGAACAGCAGAGGAGAGAATGCGAAGGAAGGGAAAGAGAGAAGTCCACTCATTTGTTTGCGAAATTGCAATCTCCACCAAATTAAAATCTCATGTGCTAGTTAAAACGGCATGCTGCACTACCCCAGACAGGATCAATGCAACTAATCAGCAATGTCAAGCAATTCAGACACAGCAGCCAGAAAGATATCTTGACGGAACAAATCAAGAGGACTGGCAATTTTTACTGAATTGGAAGTGCTTATCATTGGATTGTGATAGAAAAATACAGCAGCCAAATCACCATCCTCATGTCGCCCACAACATTATAGCAGCGTCGAGAAAGTTTAAAGCATATTATTCTTAGGCTAAGACTGGCAGTCCTTATTCAAGCTTATAAGCACTTATCAGGAGCTGTTGCAAAATTAAGTCCTTTTCTCAGCGCTTATTCAAGTCCAACAAGCACTTAATTCAGCTTGATTTAATCAGTTTGAAGAAGCTGTTGGCAGCAACTGATTTTTTCAACTTCTCATCTTCTCAAATCATTTTCTTCAATTTTGTAGTTTACTAATAAATTTAAATGATTCATATATGAGAGGAGATAACTGAGAATGTAAGACATTACAAGGATCAGACAGAATACAACTTTATAACTTTCTATCAAGCATATGATCCAATTGCAAACATCAAGGCACCTTCACGCATTATGGAAGGTTAGTGCCCATGATGAGCTCCATTAAGAGGCAAACTAGTTGGCTTCTACCTTAGCCTAAGAGAACAAGTACATCTCCTATGTACTCTAGCAATACATTGTATGCAAACGTAATAGGGAAAACCTTACCCTAAGAGAACTAGTTGATTAGTGTCCATGATGAGCTCAATTAATAGGGTAATTATTCGTCCACAAGGTGAGCTACATACGTAATAAATAGATTTTAATTAAGTAAAAAGGTTAGTTATCTTTCATAAACTTATTTAAAAGTAATGCTTTTGGAATTTTTTTATTTTTTAAAAATTGTCTCTTTACATTGTTGCTTGCCAAACGCTTCTATTGGAACATAAAGATGTTGCTGACTATCCCAAGATGATGAACCTTTTCAAGAACACCATCTATGATATTTTTTTTTTATAACCGAGATGTCCGCGCGGCCGGCGAGCTTGCACTCAAACCAGCGGTGAAGACCGACTAGTCCTCGGGGGGGCTAGCGCAGCATCCCACCGCCACGACCCTCCACTTAAATCACTGGCACCTACGAGTTTTGAACCCAAGACCTCTTGTGAAAGGAATTGAGCGCAAACCATCGCGGCCACCGATGGGTGGGTCACACCATCTATGATATGATAACTGCTCGAGCCAACTTCAGGATAAAAGTACATCAAATTGTTGTTATATACAGAAAAGCAACTCAATAGTAATTAGTCTTAAAATGAATTACATTCTAAGGCACTTTAATTAGCAAGTTTGGATCAGAACATGTATCTTGTGTAGTATATCGTCATTTTCTTATAGTGATTAGGCTATTCTGTTCAATTTTTCTAGACGAATGTACTCATACTTTTCTTGCAGCAATTCTATCTTAGCTGCAGCACTGCCTACCCATCACTAACAAACCTCATGCTTCAGCTACATATTTATCCTACAGTCTGCCCAACACATTATAACTGCTACACCTATTCCTCATAACTTTTCTTGCAGCACTTCTCTTACAAACCTCACACTAATCGTCATTCATTAGGTTGCAAAAAATGGCTCAAGATGGACGCATTCAATACCACAAACATAATAGGTAGAAAACCAAGGGCAACACCTTGAAGCCTTTTGAGCAATTTTCACCAACCAGAGCAAAGCACCATTGGAAAAGGGAAATACCATGTTGCTCCAAATTTTAAGCAGAAACAAGAGTCACCTCGATCAACCAAAACCTGAATTATGATTCTATAACTTCAGAAGAGCTTCCATTCTTAAGTAAGTTTTTTATCACAAACAAGAAACACTATTTTCTGCTTGCACTTTTATTCTGCCCAGAATAGAAAATCTAGTCAGACTATTTTTTAAGTTAGTCAAAGAAGAAAACCTGTCCATTAAAGCCACAATAAACAAAAGTTTCCTTTAAAGAATTTGCTTTTAGAGTTGAGAACCAAATCTGGCAGGAAGTACGCTATGAATAATCACCTCATTCAACCGCGGAAGGATACGCATAACCTCTGGACCACGGCTATCAATCCGGATGTTTGAACCAACTGCATCTGTAACATCAATAGTCTCTGTTCCTTTCAACTCCCAATTTCGAGCCTTAAATGCAAAGGGCTTAGAGGTTAAAGCACCAACAGGACAAATATCAATTACATTTCCAGAAAGTTCACTTGTCATGAGTTTTTCCACATAAGTCCCAATTTCCTCTCCACTACCACGTCCCAGCATGCCAAGATCTTGAACACCAGCAACCTCAGTTGCAAACCTGACACATCTGTTAGAAGAGTACACACCTATGTAAGCGACAGATCTAAGAGGACCAAGAGCGACATGAAAATGCTCAAAGCACACAATAATCACAAAGCCCACCCCATAAAGTATGAAAGAACAAGAGAAGACCAATCCCAATTATACAAGACTTGAAAATATTATTAACTAAGCTAGTTAACCAAGCAAGTGCAATGTTGAGAGATACTCTAGAGAAAGGAAACAAGTTCTGAGTTCATCATCTAAGCCCAAAAAAGAACAATCTCTAAGGGAAATTTACAAGAAACAGCTTTCACAAATATGGCAGAAAGTCGCCAAAAATGTAAAACACACTAGAAGACATGAAATGGAAAGTGGAAAAGCTTCAACAGGTTCACCCATGTTAAGAAAAGGAAATCAGCAATCTAAAAGAAAATTCAGAAGCAAAAACCCATCACAAGAAATAAGAAATGCAGAACTTCAAATCAGGACAGGACATCATTGACGAAAGCTGCTAAAGGTGAATTGTCAGCAAAGCCCTGAGTTACTAGATAGCATTAAATATCAAAAAAGTTAGGAGGTACCTTAAGAATTTGCTTCTTTCAATTTTAATTAATCACCAGTATGATATCTGGGGGAAACAATATTCACCTGCCGTCAAGTAAGCAACTTCCCACCAAGAACACCCAGTTTTATGGAAACTCATAGATTTATGGACACCATTATCTCAGAAATTTTGACAAATTTGGCATATCAAGAACGAAAATCACATGATGAAGCCTACTTGCATGGAATTACATCTCCTCCTGTTAGCCCTCCAAAAAAATCATTTTGGACATCAACAAACTTAACATTACATTGATTTAATAAAAAAATTTCAAAGCATATGAAAAAAGATATTTGGCTCATGTAATTCATCCAATTCTTCCCCATGAGAAGTACTTGAAAGTGCTTTGGTAGTGCACAGCCAAAATAAACAGGGAAAGAAAAAAAAAAGCTGCACTTGGTGAGGTTGTCAAACAAACATGGTTGAACCAGAAAAAGGAGACATAACAAAAATCGTCATATGTGAATGTTTAATAATCTAAGGAACAATTGCCATCTTGATCCTTCCACTTGTCACTTTTTACCATTTGTGCCCTCTCCCTAGAGTTATCTTCACGTGTAAAAGCTTTGCACTTTCCTACATGATCCCCATCCTGATTGCTAAGCTAGTCAAGTTTTCCAATGTGGTCTGAGAAACAACTTTTTTTTTCCTAATTCACTCCATGAATGCAACACTAGGTCATATTTGCTAATGCAGAGACTAGAGGGGGTAAGCGGGTCCCTGATTAAGTGTGAAATAGTGAAACCAGATTTAGAATTTGCCAACAGATTGATGACACCATATTTAGGAATGGAAGTAGGCCAGACAAGTCTGAAGTTTCCCAACTAGTCCAGGTAGTTTCTCTTTCATTGTCAAAACATCGGAGTGCTTGAGCTGAATTTACAGTCTCTATAAATAATAGGTGGATGTATCACATGTGGGGCACATTGACTATGTGCAGAGGTTCTTTCCATTTATATATAGATGACTGTGCGGGGTTAGGCAAATCCCCAGAAATTTCACATTTGTTCAATTGCATTTCCTTACTATGAAGAAAATATGGCAGAACTAAGTTACCACCCTAGGACGACTACTGTACTCATGACACTTCCTTTGACAAAAAAATATTGCCCGCAAAAAAAACACCTTTTCTCATGGCATGGATCACACTCTGCTTTCCACTTTTTGTGTTGCAGAACATCAAATAAGTTATCTTATTCCTTAATGACCAACGAAAATCCCATTAGGCATTGGTAGATGACAATGTCTGGAGGACATCAAACTAAAGTACTCATGACAAAAAGATACCTTAAGAACAAGGACTACCAGAATTGAGAGTAGATAAGTAAGGAAAGGGCATGAATCAGTTGTAGTACTCATGTATTATGTTAAGTGTCCCCCCAGCCAATAAATGACAGCAAGCATGTAATGGAAACATCAGAAACACTGGATACACATTTCGGCATCAATTTCTAAGACAACTCCTTTCATGGACCATAGTGTTCCACTCTATGTAACAAATGGGAACACTATGCTTATCTAAGTTCCTTTCGTATTCAGGATTATCGTTCTTAGGAACATGGAAATAAAACTACTTCCTTTTATTAAAAGATTCATATAGAGATGCATTAATAATCTAAGATTCTACTTTGGCAAACAGTTCAGCTGCCAAAGATGTGGCATCAAGTCATAGCAACAATAAATCCTGATTATCAAGTTCGAAGCCTGCCCATCCCTTAAAATAGATGATACTCCCAATCCCTATTTAAAATAAATGATACTAATTGCTGATGTTGTCTTACAACTTGGAATTGGAAATGAGTACATGAAAGACCTCTACAAATCCCTTTCGACTCCCAAAAACATAACTTTTTTCATCCAAAACAATCGCACTTTGAATGAATGTACCACATACACACAAAAAACCCACTGCTGTACATAAATACCAACGAAACATTCTCCAGTTCCCCAAGAAATCCATTTTGAAAAAAGTGAAAGAAAAACTAAACATGTTGCCGGCAAAATCAACGATGCTAATTAAAGAAACGGAAATGCTAACCTTGTACACTGGATACAGCGAGTCATGACAGTCTTGACCAGAGGGCCCAGATTCTTATCGACCACAGATCTCTTCACTTCAGTGAACCGTCCTCGATCCGACCCGAAAGCCATAGATTGATCCTGAAGATCGCACTCTCCACCTTGGTCACAAATTGGACAATCTAAGGGATGATTCATCAACAAGAACTCCATCACCCCTTCTCGTGCTTTCTTAGCAATTGGAGTGTCGGTCTTGATCTTCATCCCTGACGATAAAATTCTAATTATAAGTACATTGCCCGAAAGTAACCTAGAGATTAAAAATTCCAATCGACATATGTCACAACTACAGGAACCAACTGGTCATTGAAATTTCAGAGTCACAACTGGGGAAAATATTGCACAAAACCAGAGCAATAGCCTATCAATCAATAATATAAGCACAGCCTTCGTCTAACTGGTCTCAAATGCATATACTTCTTGATATTAGCAAATGTAACTGATTCGTTGGACTAGTGACACTGACAAGCATAAAGCCAATCACGAATTTTTGCAGAATCTTACACCAAACGAATAACAGACAAAATCAGAAGATAGGAAGGAACGAAATCCAGATTATAACATCATTAACTTGGACCCCATGAGCATTGAGCACACAGTCAGATAAATCAGTTCGAACCAAAGTCCAAATTTTAACAATCTAAGGCTAAAAAAGAGAATCACCCCAAAACTTCAGCAAGTTGCATTTCGTTTTCTCAACCTTTTGGCAACAACAAAATCAAATTCCAAAGTAAACGCATTGAAAGTTGAAAACAAGAACTGTGGAAAACAACTAAACCCCCCCTCCCCTCCCCTAAATTACCAGGAAGCGCAGGCATAGCGCAAGAAGCAACCGGCTTCGGAGACTTCTCGACCTCGACCAAACACATCCTACAGTTCCCGGCGATGGACAGCCGGCTGTGGTAGCAGAACCTCGGGATATCGACCCCGGCGACCTCGCACGCCTGCAGGACCGTCATGCCCTTGGGGATCTTCACCGGGTAACCGTCCACGAACACCTCGATCGCGTCCTCCGGCTTCGGGAAATGGACCCGGGCGCCGGCGACGGGCTTCCGGGGCGGGAGATCCGGGGTCGGATCGGGCTGGGCCGGGGCGGCGGCCGCCGACGACGCCTCGGGGCTCTGGAGCTCCGGCGTGGACACGATCGCCCTGGCGAACCCGTCCCTCGGGTTCCGGAGGAGCCTCGAGGTCGCGGGTCTCAGAGCCCTCGAAGCCAACAACCCTAGCCCCATTTTCCTCGGCCCCCTCGAAGCTCCTGTCGGCCTACCACCGTCCGGCGGAGCGGTGCTCGTGCGCTCTCCGGCGGCGGGCGATCTCCGGCGACGGCGAGGGAGACGGCTGAGCTCGTCGAAGCTGAATCGCAGAAGAAGAGACTCGCAGAAAGAGAGAGAGAGAGATCAGTGATTGCACTGATGAGGTTGCGCTTGTGTCCGGTGCTCTCCACACGACGGCAACTCCGGGCCGGGTCGTTGCGCCGGTTCGCGACCGACCCGTTTCTTAATTTGGGCCTCCTTCGTTTTTGGGCCGGGCCTATAAATGGGCCTCACGGCTAACGTAGTAAGATTCAAAATTTTTTCGAGTGAATATGAAATTCTATGAAGGTTCGACCAAAAATACAATAAAAAAAAAAGAGGAAAAAATCTATGAAGGGAAAGGCAAAGTCCATGGAAAATGGAAGGCGGAGATGACCAAGGTTGTGTTTGTATTCGTGGGCGGCGAAAATATTTCTTTTTTATTTCTTCTCTCGTTCTATCCGTTCACGAAGAGCCATGCTCGCCCGCGAGCATGCATGCACCTCGATTCTAATGCCCCTTCAAATTTTCAAGCCACGCGAAACTTTTGATCGTGATCACGACCCCATTATAGGGAGGGAGGGAGGGAGGATCGCCGTCGATAGCCACCCCACAATGGCGAGGCGTGTGATCGCCATCAGCTAAATTTTTCCTTGGTGAAGTCGAAATGAAAAGAATGACGTGGCTACCCACATCATTCCCTCCATCTAGCCGGAACAGCATGCATCGGCAAAAAAATCCGGCGACGCATCACCCGAGTCTCGCGCGAGGCCAAAATTTACAAAATCGAGGTAATTAATGGGGCCGGAAAGGAAATTTTTCTCAAATTTTCGATTGCCCCAATAAGAAAAAACTTAATCAATCTAAAAATCGAGAGGTTTCTCGGTGCGAACCCGTGAATTTTAATAAATTTCGATTTTGTCACAAATTTTGTGAATCTTTTTTCCCACCATCCGACGAACCAAAAAAAAAAGAACATTTCTAACGGTTAGTTTTTTTTTTTGGGCGGGCAACGTCCGACCTTCAAACCGCAATCAACCGCCACTTCGAAGCTCCCTTCAACAGACTCAAGAACTCCATCCTTCGATCTGTTAACCTCTCTCTCTCTCTCTCTCTCTCTCTCTGGCTCTCTCTCGCTTCGGAGCTTGTGGTGAATTCGTTCCGGTTCGAAGAAAGCGCCGGCGGGCGGCTGGGGCGTTCACGAGAGAGAAGACCCGCTTCGAGATCCGGACCCCCCCACCCCCATGTCGCTCCCGTTCCTCCAGGCTTGCGGAAAGCGGAAGCGGCGGCCCAAGATCTTCGGCTTCCGCGACTTCTGCGACCCCGGATGCCCGATCGGCCCGGCCGGCCCGTTCCGCGACAACATCCGCCTCTTCCTAGGAGAATGCGGGGTGCCCGAGGAGGCCGGAGCCGGCGAACTGCCCGTCTGGTGCACCCTCCTCATGTACCAGAAGACGAGCGTGGTCGTGCCCCTGTACACCGTCCAAGAAGACATGACTCCCTCGGCTCACTCCTTCTGCGATCACTGCCGATGTGCAGGTAATTTGAAAGATCGTCCACTTAACATCCTTTTGTCCGCTACCAAATCGTGGGTCAGTTCTCTGGTGAGTACGAATTTTGATGGGTTTACCTTTTGAAAATGTATGTCAAGTAAAACAGGGGTTACAGATTATCGGCACTTCTTTTCTCATGGATGTGTTTGATTTTGTCGGACTTAAGGGTTGATTGCGATGTAGTGGTAACTTTAACTTGATGGATTTTAGGCTTTGATTTGGGAATTTGGTTCGTAGAATTTGAGGATTGCGAATTTTTAGCCTTTTTTTTTTCTCATGGATGCTTTCTAATTGCCTGATTAAGGATGGGGAAACCATTATATGTCGAGACGGAGGTATCACCTGATAATCCCGAAGGACGGCTGCTGGAGTCGGCCTCTGGAGGAGCGCGATCTTGATGAGCCGAACCATCTGCTTCATGGCCTCATTCATGGCAACGGGTTCGGGCACTTAATCTGTATCAACGGCATCGAAGGGGGCTCCAAGTTTCTCTGCGGAAGGGAGATTATGGATCTCTGGGACCGCATTTGCAACAATCTACTAGTCAGGTAAAAGTGAAGAAGTAGTTAAACTGTGAGCACAATGTTATCTGACACCCACCTAGTAATCCGATATTCCTTGTTTTAAAATCGTTTTGCAGGAAAGTGACAGTTGAGGATGTCTCTAGGAAGCGGTCTATGGATCTCCGGTTGCTATATGGGGTCGCTTATGGACACACGTGGTTCGGAAGATGGGGTTACAGATTCCTCAGAGGAAGCTTTGGAGTTAAAGAGCACCATTATCACCGAGCAATCGAATTTCTTGGCTCGCTTGAGCTTGTCAAAGTCCTCGAGGATTTCAGCGGAACCGAACATTTCAAAGGGATCAAGCAGATCATTCGTCATTACAAAGGTATGAGCGAAACCAATTTAGTCACCATAAAGGACCTTCTCAAGTACATGTTGACTGTCAAGTTGCATTCGACTCGCGAGGACAAACCTGCCATAGCTGCTGGGCCTCCCACCAACTTGAAGTTGAAACTATCAACTAGAGCATCTCTGCAGGACAAGCATCTTTCGCAGATGAAGCCAATAAAGTTTAGAAAATTCATGAGTGCTGGAGCTGAAATTAATAGCAGATGGCCTGCAAGGAGGATGGAGCAGGCAGCGGAAGTGATTGTGAACGCACTGCTAGAAGCGAGAGGCAAAAAGTTGGGCTGCACCGGAATGACCCGCCAAGATGTGCGAGATGCAGCCAGATTACATATCGGGGACACAGGCTTGATCGACAATGTGCTGAAGATCCTCAATAACGTGATCGTCGGGGATTATGTCGTGTGCCGTGCAGTGAACCCATCAACGCGGATCCTGGAGTACACAATCCATGAGTTTGATGGTGGCAGGGAACCACCAGAGCAGTTGGTTCAAGAGACGCTACCATGGCCATCTCTTGTGGTCGGGCATGATGTTTACAAGGACGTGGAAAAAGTTTACAGCACCGTATTCCTGAATTATCCCACGTCGGATTGCGTTCGATCAGCTACTCAGGTGCTTCTGGACAGCAAGCATTTTATGAAGGAATGGCCATTTCGAGATGAGGAAGACCAGTTGCTCACTTTCATTTGCAATCTCATCCCTAGCATAGATAGGCTGGAAACATTGCCGAGGAAGAAAGTCCCGTCAGGTGAGATTATCATGGTTCCACTACACGCTACGGTCGGGGACTTGAAGGAAGCAGCTGAGAGCGCATTTAGGGAAACCTACTGCGCTTTGGAACACCTTGAGGTGACAGATATCGAAGCCGTGAAAGAAATGGAGGACACCGAGGTGCTATTTGGGATCATGGAGTCGGGCCAGGAGGTTTGGGTGAGGGGAAGTGGGACGGATGTAAACAATCTGTTGAGATATGAAGGTGGGAGCGAGAATTGGGAGGTGAGATGCATGTGCGGGGCCGAAGATGACGATGGGGAGAGAATGGTGGCCTGTGACATCTGCGAAGTGTGGCAGCACACGCGATGCTGCGGAATAGATGATACCGACAGCGTCCCGCCTCTGTTTGCGTGCTCGGCATGCTGCAAATCTGTAGCACAACCGAGACAAGAGGACAGCCCCTTGGAGTTTAGATACTCGGATGAGCTTGAGCCGTTCGGATGTCTTCTACTTCCTCCAACTGAGGAGCCAGAGTATGATATGGGGCTGCAGTATTAGATTTTTGGGCAGAGAATTGCAGCAAGAGTGTCATTTACGATTGATGGTGATCCTCAAATTGAAGATCTTTTAGTCAGGTTTCTCAAAGATGGGTAGACACATATTGCTGTACATACATTCTTTTGGATATTTCAAATAAAATCGAAGGGATCAAAGACTTTCAATTGAAGTGTCTGTTCCACTCTCATACTCTCTCTCTCTCTCTCTCTATCTCTCTCTCTACCCTGCATGTGATACTAGTAGATCTAATTTACGAGAATTTGCCTGCAAACAACAGAATTCTGATCTATCAAATAAACCTTCACCATGAACTAGGCAGACCTTATTCGGTATGACCATGTAAACTCATGTGCCTTCTTTAGCGAAACACGGTAGGAACAGATGCATATGTTTTTTTCCAAGCCAACCATGGAGATTTCATGCATACGATGGAATAACAGGGATAGGCATGCCGATAGGAATGATTATTGATAATAACTATGCAGTAGCGGCTATGAATTTGAGTCCACTACATCAGTGAAGAATGCCTTAGCAGAGAAATGCTGCTGATGTAACCCCGTGTTAGCTAAAAGCATTTTAAAGGGAAGTGAGCCTAGACAATCTGAGAGCGTTGGCATAACTTGAAGAAAAAGTATTAGACCTGCAGCTAGTGCCTTAAATCTATTCAATATGAGGAGCCCCAAGGAAGAAACAATCCAAAGGAATGAAAAACGAACAACTGGTTAGTCGAGCAATAACTGAATGACATACTAGCAGAAATAGTCGATACTTGAGACTAATATTGTTACATCAAATTACTAACTGACCAAATATCAACCTGCAAATGCTGGGTTACCTACTGCAATGTGCTCTGCAGTGCTAGCCGTTCATGTAGCTACAAATGGCATATCTTATGCTGCTCCTCATCAAGAAGTAATGCTTCAATTTATGACGCGAACCATTTGTTTCTCAAATTATCCAAGCCCTTCGTAAATAGAGATTTAAGACATTTGGGTTAAACCTTAGTCTCGAAGCTGAAGTGCAGAAAAACTATAATACCTGTATATTTAGCTGGGGCAACATTGCAAATGGCCTCTTTTATGAATCACTGAGTTTCATGAAAATGTCGTTGTTGCCTCTCTGAACTCTGAACTTGTATAGAAGGTGAGTTGCTGATCATGCTTACTTGTACTATCTGGAATCTCACAACGTTGCCTTCCAAGAATTCGGAAATGATATTTCATGACTCAATTGGTCTTTTTTTCCATCGAAATTCCTCGATTCCTCTGCCAAAGGTGCCAGTGGTCGACAATTGGAGAGTGGAGGCAGTAGGTCAATGTTTGTAGTAATTGGCGCAACTTCACCAGCTGTCGTAAATGACTGCAGAATGCATAATGGAAATTGTGCATCAGGTCATTTTTTTTATCAAAGGCTTCTTCAAGTCTGCAGTTATTGCTATTAGTATTAGCTTGAAGTCTAATCCATGTACTTGATAGTGCTTGGGCAGAAGATGCATATAAAAGGTTTTTACGAGCCGGAAACTTTTATGTAGCTGCCATCTGTGGACTTGTTTCCAGTTTCAGGATCTTAATTGTGGGAATGCATATTCATGAGTCCATTTTGTCAGACAACCTTATTTTATGTGAAAAGCTCCATTGACAGCATAGGTTAAAAGGTCACAACTTTCCCTCTAGTGTTCTGAATTTCTCCCATCGTATAATTAGTTGTAACTCGGTACTCATTTGAATTGATAGTTATTATTTTGTCAAATGAATTTGATCAAAGAGTTTTAAGTGAGGCGTCCGTTTCCCTCTCTCTCTCCGGCTACAAAAATAACCGGTCAACCTCATTGGTGGAGGTGTCCTTTCAATCCTTTTTTTGACGAACTCTTTCTTATTCCTTCTAAATGGATGATTCATCGGTAAGAATTGTCTGTGGCAATCAAAGTAACACGCCTTCTTACCATGTTTTAATCGGAACGACTTTGATTTCTCCATACAAATCGGACATCCTAACAGGCCGGCTGTGCTCCACCCAGACAACATTCCATAAGCTGGGAAGTCATTTATCGTCCAAAGAAGCGCAGCCCTCAATAGAAATGTTTTATCGGTGCAAACATCATAGGTTGGAACACCAACATTCCATAGTTGTTGCAACTCTTCAATCAATGGTTGCATGTAAACGTCTATCATCTTCTTCGGGTTATGCGGACCGGGCACGATCAATGTCAGAAACATATAAGGTGTCTTCATGCACATGCCAGGAGGGAGATTGTACGGCGTTAATATGACTGGCCAGCATGAATAGTTTTTTCCGGTTTTACCAAAGGGGGCAAACCCATCACTACATAGACCTAGCCTGATGTTGCGTCGCTCCATAGCGAAACCTGGGTATGTTCTATCGAAATGTTTCCAGGCGTATGCATCGGAAGGATGACACATCATATCCTCTTCAGTTTCATGGTTTGCGTGCCAACTCATGTGTTCAGCAGTAGCTCGAGACGCAAACAACCTTTGCAATCTAGGAATTAACGGCAGATGAAACAATTGCTTCACTGGTCTACGTGTATGGTTACCACCATGCCTCCTTTGAACCTTGTATCTAGGCTCACCGCAAAACTTGCAAGATTCAGCAGATTGATATTCTTTCCAATACAACATACACCCTGCGATGCAGACGTCAATCCGCTCAACCGGAAGACCCAGGTCATGCACTAACTTCTTCATATCGTAAAAGGAACTCGGCATGTTGTTATCACGGGGTAATGCTTCACGCATTATTTCCACAAAAGAATTGAAGCAGTTCTCTGACACGTTATGCTCGGCTTTAATACTTAGCATTCTTGCCGTGACTGATAGCGTTGAGTGGTTGTCACAACCTCCCCATAAAGGTTCATCCGCTGAACTCAACACGTCACGAAATTTATGGCACACACTTTCTTCAAATGTTGTGTCACCAGAATTGTCAAACTGTGATGTATGACTGGAGCTTCCATGCTCATGGGTGCTTGTTTGGTTCGTTTCCCATCCAAAATTATGAGCAGCTGCATCAAGCACCATTCTCTGATATGGATTTAATTCATCTCTAGCACTACTACATTCTTCCCGCACACAAGGCAATTGGTGAGTATTGCGATATTCCTCGGGAGACATAAATGGTTCACCATGGCAAGTCCAATTGTAGTAATTCGGAGTGAAACCGTTTCTATAAAGATGCTCCTGAACGATATCATATTCTTGGAATTTACTGTTTTTGCATTTTTTGCACGGACACCTTAACTTACTTCCGTTCATGTATTCAACTTGTGAACTAGCAAACGCCATGAATTTTTCCAACCCAGCACGAAACTCATCGGTTAATCCTCCACGCTTAGGTAAGTTCTTATTATACATCCAAGACCTACCTCCTTCCATAATGCCTACGATGAAAACCCGACTCAACAAATGTCAAGATTCATTACGGTATTTTAACAAACATATGGGGGGTGTCACATGTATCCGAGTCGTTTAACCCCATATTAGGCTTGAAATCAATCTCGTGTAAACAACAACGTATAACGGCAACACAACAACGCGTAATATCTGATATATCACTCAAATTGAAAGAAGAAATAACTTACCTTGAAATTAAACAAGTTGGGACAATGGCGTATTTTTTGCGGTTTCTTCAATCGCAAATTTCTCACTCCCTTTAGCTTTTCCGATTTCTTCGCTAAAGCATACGCATCTCCACCTCCAGGTAACTTGTACTTACTCCAAGTAGGCGTCGGGCTCTCGTTCAGACAGAGAGGAAGAAGAGATCGAGTGCTGCGAAATGAATGAATCGTTTGTCTTGCTGCTGCTATAAGCTATATTTAGCGACGAAATATATCTACTTCGTCGCTAAATAGCGACTAATAAATTAAATCGTCGCTAAAGATAGTCGCTATTCAGCGACTAAACACAAGTCGTAGGTAAATATAGTAGCTATTTAGTGACGGTACTAATATCGTCGCTATTTTGAGACGAGATTGCGACAACTTAGTCGCTAAACTGTCCAGAGATCAAGAACCGTAAAATATAACATTAGATCACATTAGCGACGAAGTAATTACGATGCGTCGCTAAACTGTGTTTTTGCGACTACCAAGTATTTTCGTAGCTACTTAGCTATGAGAAAAATGCCGTCGCTGAATGTAGTCGCTATTTAGCGACAGAAAAGCTTGATCGTCACAAATTGGCGACGACAGCTTTACCTCGTGGCTATTTAGCGACGAATTAGCGACTAATTGTCTTTTGCCGTCGCTATTTTCGGTAATTGGCGACGAAATTAACTTGGTCGCTAATTTCGTCGCCACTTAGCGACTATTTGCCTTTTGTTGTCGCTAATTAGCGACGATACTGTTGTCGTCGCAAATATAATGTAGCTAAATTACAGTTTTTTTGTAGTGTCCCCCACCCGTTTGTCGTGCAAACACTTAAATCTCTTCCTTTTGGTCTGTGAAATAGAGATATTTTATTTGTTTATGTCGGGAGAGAATAAACCTTAAACATGAATCAGGCAGGCAGACCTTGTTCGATACAAATTTGAGTTCAGCACGTTAACGAAGAATGCCTTCTCATAAAAGTGCAGCTGATTCAACCTCGTTTTCGCTAAAGCAGTCCAGTAGGAAGTCAAGCTTGACAACATCAGAGTGTCATATATGAGTAGCACTTGGGAAGAAGTAATACAACGGAATGGCAAAGCATACAACTTGTTAGTCGAACGATAATTGATGACATACGAGCAGAAATAGATACTATAGACAGATTTTCTTAGACCAAAATACTAACTGAGCGTATATCCAACAGGCAAATTTCAGTGATAATAATAATCCTTATGAATGAATAACAATCTTTCTCCAACTATTGATTAAAAGACAGTGGCAAGCTTTGTATTCCTTTGACTGAACTTTAGAAAGGCTGTGTGAAATTAAAAGTCTTCCCTGGAGTGAAAAGGAAAGAAGCAACCACAGGATCACCAGGACTTCTTCAATGGCTTCTCGAGCAAAGCTGAGAGGTACATCTCCTGGAGCTCTGGCCCCCGGTCGAGTTTCCTACCCACAACCCACTTTATCTTGTCGAACCCAATGCTGTCGATGAGAGGAGTATACACATGCTCCAACTGTTCACCCACACAGAAGAAATGATCAAGCCAAAACAGACCCCCCGGTCTCAGGACCCGATAAATGTCGAACATCAGAAAATGCAAAAGCGTGGTTGGGATCCAGTTACTCAGCACGTGCATCGAGTGGACGATGTCCAGCGTGTTGTCGAAGAAGGGAAGCCTCTGAGAGATGCTGATGTAGAGAGGCACAACCCCTCTTGCTGCTATGAAGTTGTTGAAAGGGCCGTTCAAGTTCATGGAAGTAGTGATGATGGTTATGTTCCTGTCCCTCATCCTCACCGCGAAAGTGGCAACCCCACCCCCGATGTCAAGCCCGATCCTTATTGTCCCTGGCTTCTTCGTCGCCAGGACTTCATCGATGGTGAAGTCGAGGCCGCCGTTGCTCTTGTCAGCAGTCCAGCGGTGCTTCTCAGCACCTTCAAGGTCGAAGCAGTCCTTGCAGTCATCAAAGCCCTGCTGCCTGTGCTTCCTGTTGATGAGGCAGTCATAATTCTTGCAAGTGTAGGCAGTCCAGACCACAGAAGAATCCGAGGGGGTGGTCCAGAGGCTTGTTGGGAGAGGGTACGGCTCCACATAGTCTGGGGGCGAGGCATGGCGGCAACGGCGGCGAGGGAGCGGCTCGCACCCTTTGAGCAGGAGCTTCTGCGCCAGGAGCTCATCATCCGGGCATGAGCCGTTCACCTTGTAGGTCATGAAGCGGCGGAGCAAGTCCGGGAACATGGTGCATGGGCGGCCGACCGGAGGGTACATGGTGTCCGAGTCGAAGTTCGGGTTGACCCCGAATGGGAGGAGCTGGCCTGAAGTGAAGGCCTTGAACTCGGGGGCGAGATCATCCTCCGATGCAGTATTCAGGGAGGCCGTCGCAGCTGACCGAACCGTGGATTGAGAAGGGACGGTGACCGTTGCTTCGGGGACGGCGCTCCTCCGACCGAGAGAGCAGGAGGAGTAGAAAGTAGCGGAGAGGAGGAGGGTGAGGAGGTTAGTCGACAAGAGGAGGAAGATATAGAACCAGTTGGTGGCTACGGGCCTTCTTTTATGTGAAATCTCCATTCTTGGTCTCTCCTACTACCCCCTAAACAAGAGGTTCAACTACAGGTGAATTGGCAAGATGATATGCGGTGCATGAAATAGGATCCAAAAAGCGATCTCTTCACAGTATGGCTTTGACTGGAGCAGCTCACGGAATCATCATTTAAATGAGATCATCAGAAAGGTCAAATTTGAGATTTTGAAAGGCAGGTTTGGTCGGGCTTTCGGTCCAAGAAGCCAAACTCTTTCTCTCAAAGTTAAAACCAACTTATGTTCTGATATGGGACAGGCCTCATTTGGGTCTCTCACAATCCCATGCTTAAATTACAAAAGAACGGTACTATAAAAATATTAAAGGAGCATGAAAATCGGTGGATCTTTCAGCATTCAATGCGATGGCCAATGGAGAGCGAAACCCATTGAATATCATTAGAGTATATGAACCGGCGAGCAGATTTCAGCAAAATAAAGCAAAGTATTAGTATTCTAGTGCAGTTGGTATCAGAGTGTTCAAAGGGTCAACGATCGGCGTTTGGCGCATCGTAGCCCAATACGAATATCTTATTCTGTACCAGGTTGCCCAAGCCGAAGCAAGAATCCAAATGGGGTAGTGCTCAACTGCTTCCTTCGTCCCACAGCTCCTGTTTCAGGGGGGGTTTTGGCTCATCGAGATGATGAGATCTCGAAATGGGGTTGCGTAGAATCGGATCCGCGAAAGGAGGAATTGGACGCAGCTGCACGGAAACCGAAGCCCATCGATCAAGATTTGCAGTAAGATTTGAACCGTTTTTAATGATCCACATGCGAAAGCCCCCTGGATTCGTGGGGGTCCTCCTGTTTTCTGTACTGAAAGTACGACAACTGGAAGCGTTTTGTCTCTCGACCGCTTCTCCACGGAACTCGCGAGCCAGTCACTAGTTTTGAACCGTCGTTCACACGAAAGACCTGAGTGTGCTAAAGTTTCTTGGTTTGCTAGTTTCCAGGATAAGGCATCGGGGCCATCCTGCCGTGAGGTAGATGAGAATGGAAGCAACCAGGTAGGTCGATAGAGCTTTTGAGACTGCCTAGGGGCAGATGCAACCGGTGGTCGTGGTGGTCGTGGTGGGGGAGTTCGGATGTTTTGGACCAGTGAATTGAAATGGACGAAGGAAAAAAGTCGAGTTGCGAGAGAAAACTGACATGGGACTCCGTCTAATCGCTTGATCCGGAAAAGAAAAGGAAAAAAAAAAAAGAAGTTCGAGGCTCCGTGCTATGTATGCATCGAGCTTCTCAAATGCGACCCGCCCGTTATTTTCTATTTGGCACGGCATGTGTCTATTTGACAACGGAGGAACCCAAAAGAGGACCTGTCAAAAAAGTGGATCGGGTCGAGACAAAAATGGTTTGAATCATATAGACCTATTTAACTCGTTTTGACACATTTTTATATAATACAAATATAGTGACACCCACTCGACCACACCAATATTGCTAAAGCACTTCAATATTTAACTCAATCTAGGAAAATGCATATCCAAACTGAGATAAAAATGCAGACTGAGCGAGCACAAAATCGAATGAGAGAGAGAATAAAGAGAGTCATAGAGGCAGGTCTCGTTTATGACCCATTTATAATTCATTTAACATCCACGTTATGTTAAAACTTATTTACTGAGTATAATTAACTTATATAACAACTCGACCCATCATATATGGGTAAAGAATGTCCCATTTTAACAAGTCTACTCAAAAGTAAGACATATATTGTACATGTGTTCAATCTTTTCAAACCATGTACGTCAAGCACGCAAACATGTATGTTAAGATACGTATTGTATACGTATTATGGAGCTTTGGTCAAATTATTGCCGAGCTCCGGGTTTCGGCCCGGTTTGTTGGTCAATCTAGCCTGCTTTAAAAAAACAAGTCAACCTCGCCAGTGCTTATGAGTCGAGCATGAAAAGCACGCAAGCACTCCTGCTGGTTCACACTCTACCGAGCGATACTTTTTCGACATGAATGCGTACATTCTACCTCTGTCACAAGCTACACCGTAGAATTGCACATAGTTGCGTAAAGTTCTGCACAGAGGATTCACTTTCAATACACCCGGAAATGGGCTTCACGAGCTGTCTAATGTATGAACATTTTTTGGATAAAGCTAGCAAACGTTAACGGGAAAAAAATATCAAAAAACTTTTAAAATTAATTGAATTGATTCCAATTCAATCATAAACTTTTCAATTTGATCAATTTAGTCATAAACATTTTCACATTAGTACTAATTCAATCTATTCAACCAATTTAAATCAGTAATCGCTGACATGGACACCAACAATCCTACATGACACAGTTGGTGTTGATGTGAACATTTTTTTTTCCTTTCCCTTTTCTTCTCCTTTTCTTTTTGCTTGTGCAGGTGGTGCAAGGGCAAGTGTCGATCCCCTCCCCAAATCTAGCGAGGCTGACCCTTGCCTGGCAGCCTCGCAAGACCTCACTGAGCCTTCCCTAGGCAAGGGCAAGGCCTAGTGAGCCTTGTTGTCGCCTGGGCAAGGTCAGTCACAACATCAACATGTTGAGGTCACCGAAGAGGTTGACCGCGACTGCAGTGATGCTCAAGGACATGGTATTGAGGGCGAAGTAGCGGATTGGGAACCAAAGCTTCTAGTAGCAAAACCGGCCACGGCGTCCACGGCCATTGCAACCGCGCAGGCTAAGGAAGCTCCTGCTATATAGATGCCAATACAGGGCATGGGCTTTCTGAACTTAGCCTCATCGAGGCTTCCATCAATGCTGCAAGCAAACATGATGCCCTTTGTTTCTGGGTGTCAATTCATCGAGGCCTAGCGAGGCCACCCTGGCCTGGGTGAGGGTTGGCCTTCCCAACACTCATCCTCCCCAAGGCAAGGCAAGGCTAGCCCTCACTGATCTTGACCTGTGGGCGGTGGCCGACGAGGCCCCCCTAGTCTGTGCGAGGGTCAGCCTTGTTAGCACTCATCCTCCCCAAGGCAAGGCTAGCCCTCATCGGTCATGACCTGTGGGCAGTGGCCGGCGACTGGCCACCAGCACAAGCAAAAAGAAAAGGGAAAGAAAATGGGAAGGAAAAAAATTATAAAAAAATATTTTAAAAAATTATAAAAATTATCCATGTCAGTACCGGGTCATGCCATGTAAGACGGCCAACGTATGCAAGATAGTCGACATCCACGTTAGCAATTTGCAGCCTAAATTGGCCAAATGGACTAAATTGGTACCAATGTAAAAAGGTTTGGGACTAAATTGATTCAATTAAAAAGTTTAAGAAGTAAATTGGTATTAATGCAATAGATATATGACTTTTTCGGGGAAAAGTGTCAAAAAAGTCATAAACCTTTTGCATTTGTGTCAATTTAATCCTAAATCTTTTTTTTTATACCAATTCAGTTATAAAATTTTTGCATTGGTACTAATTTAGTCCTAAACCTTTTTCTGGTGTCAATTCAGTCCTTCCGGCCAATTTTAGCTGGATTTTGCTAACATGGATGTCGACTGACCACGGGCACTAACGTGGACAACTTATAATAATATTTTGATAGTTTTTGAATTTTTTTTCCTCCCCTCCCTCCTTCCTCTAGCCAGTCAACAGACCGACCATCGACCAGAAACCGGCGAGGCAACTGGCAAGGCTCGCCTTCGTCGGATGGCCGCGAGGGCGGCCTCGCGTTAGGCGAGCAAGGCTCAAGCCTTCTGGCAAGGGCTCGATCCTCGCCAGCGGCTGGGCGAGGCTCGCCTTCGCAGTCACTGGTGAGGGTGAGCCTCGCTAGTGGCCAGCGAGGTTGACCTTGCCGGCCTTTGGCCTCTGGTTGGTCGCCAATCCAGCAACCGGCTGGAGGAAGGAGGGAGGGGAGGGAAAAAAATAATTATTATTAAAAATATTAAAATATTATTAAATTTATCCACATCAGTGCCGGTGGCCGGTCCGCGTTCGCCTCCACATCAGCAAAATCCAGCCAAAATTGATCGGAAAGATTAAATTAGCACACAGGCAAAAGATTTAGAACTGAATTGGCACTAATGCAAAAGGTTTACAAACTGAATTGGCACTAAAAAAAGGTTTAGAACTAAATTAGCACCAATATAAAAGATTTAGAACTGAATTGGTACCAATGCCAAAAGTTTATGACTTTTTTGACATTTTTCTCGACTTTTTGGTACTTTTCCAAAATGTTAACGGTGCTCATCTTTTT
Organism: Syzygium jambos; assembly: GCA_031216235.1. Taxonomy (NCBI): domain Eukaryota; kingdom Viridiplantae; phylum Streptophyta; class Magnoliopsida; order Myrtales; family Myrtaceae; genus Syzygium; species Syzygium jambos. The sequence continues at coordinate 20,482,196 of CM062229.1, forward strand.
CCTCTTTGCCCTGCTTTCCATGTGGCATGTCCGCCATGGTGATGGCAAAACTTATCCAACCATGGTGACTTGGCGAGGGTCTGCCATGGATGTCGGTGAGTGTTCGAGAGTCGTGGCAATTGCATCCGGGTGTGTAGGAGAACCTATGGAACCGGCAGACCCCATAAAATTGGTATGGTCATATATGGCTCGGGTGGGTATAAGATCTCGTAAGGCAGGTTTCAAATTCCAAATTTTTGAAATCGGTGAGTAAAGGATAGGTTCCAAGATTTGGGGTGATACAGTCCTCTACACATCCTGTACAGTGTATACTATAGATTATACACAATGCAAGGTACCCTATAGAAAGGTCTACCCCGTACAAAATTTCAAAAATAAGCATATGTGTACTTGAATTATTTATGAGTTTCTCTTTTTCTTTATGAAAGTTTCACATTTAAATGTGTGAAAGCACTAATTGATCATCAATCTCCAATCCCAAGGGCAAAAGACAGTTGATTTTTAATTTGTTTGCAGTGTGAATTTTACTTATTTTATTATTTAGGGTGGATGCTATGCTAACCGCGTGCCACGTCAGTATTAACTATTAACAGTCGGAGTGCATCAATTGCGGGAGAAAGAAAATTTAACCTATTGAGTTATTGAAATCAAAGTTATATGTTTAATTGCAAAATGCACACAAATTGACTTATCACTATTTAAATTTGCCCTTCTCCTTTGAAAGGTGAGCTATAACGACTCTTTCCTTGACTTTATTTAGGATACACTCTTCTTTATCGATGACATTAGTGTTCGACTTGAGGATTGTAGTTGGGTCGAGACCACGATATGCCGATAGCAATAGCTTTATTGAAAACACATCGGTCATATCGGGCATGGGTTTCGGCTCGACATACTATTAAGTTCTTCAAATAAGGTCGGGCAGTACTGCTCGAACTACGGCGCATCGATCGCCCGAACCTAGAACCAATCACCCATAGGCGTATCTCGCCTCGGGGGGACCTGAGCCTATCCCTCCAAAACATAATTTTTTGGAAATTGTTATGCCTTTTGCCGGCCCAAGATTTGAACTTGTGCGCCGAGCTCTTCCAGGAAACACAAATTCTCAGTAGGCCCAATTTACTTAGCTGCTTCGAATTGGGCCCATTTGGCTTCGCCGGGCATCGACGCCCCCATTGAATACGCCCGACCCGAAGCACCGGCTACCCGAACTCGACAGAACCTAAACATCAAAGAAAGACTAAAAATTACCGATAGAAATTATCTATATTTCCTTTTGCTCAAATGGAATCCGCAAAATGACTTAATGCCAGCAGCAGTGTATATCATGCGATTCACAGTACTCGAATATAAAAATACCTCGATCCACGACAACGGAAAATGACTTGCAACGAAAAAGATACATTTGTAGTGCGAATTTTCGCAGGCCCATATGGTCAGACGCTTCCCTTCGTTCCGAAAGAAGACAACTTAAGATCCGTTTGTTTCACGAAAAACTCAATGATAAAGAAAAATAATTTCTCGGAATGCATTTTCTAGAAATACGGTTAGTTTTCCTTTGTTTGGTGATATATGATCGAAATCTCATCACTTCATCTCAAGCAAACAAAAAAATTTTGAATTTTTCTAGTAGTTTTTATTTTTATTATTTTTTAAAAAATTGAATTTTTTTTAAAAACGAACAAAAAAGAAAGAAGAAAAAAATAAGAAAATAAAAAGAAAGAAAAGGAAAATATTAAAAATAAAAAAAATATCGATTTTTTTAAAAATAAAAATAATTAAAAACTTGATTTTTTTAAAAATATATATGATGAGAATAATAAAAAAAGAAAGAAAAGAAAAAATAAAATATTAACAAATTCAAGATGAGCAATTCTAAAAAGTGTTTTCACTTTCTTAGATTAGGGAATTCGCTTTTTTAATTTTATACATGAATGTTTTCCTTAACCGGAAAGTGTTTTCAGTTGACTTATCATTTTCAACGAACTAAACAAGTGAAAGTTTGGAAAACAGATTCCTAGAAAACAAATTCCCTCAAACAAACGCCCCCTGATCGCCGTTGCTAAGGATACAGATCGCGACATTTCTCTCCCTTCTTACGCAAATTCACATGTTTGTTTGTTGAGCTTCTTCTGCTTATGGTGGTAGATTTGGTGCCGTAGCGTAAACTGTAAATGGGTGTCTCAAAGAGGCAGTGAAAAACTATTTTAACCACGCAGTAACTGAGATTTCAACTATTGAACGTTTTTTCTTTTTTTTTTATCGTACTTATAGATTTAATCTTTGTATTTTTCTAGTTATTTTGTCATGTCTGACCTCCTTGCCCCATGATAATAATTTGCAGCATAGGTCTGTCAAATTTCATGGGGAGACCCAAGCTTGGAGAAATGGACCCGAAATTTTAAAACAAGAAAAATGAAAGAAAAGAGGGTACGACCAGACAATAACAATTCAATGACAGCAGTGGAAATTGCATCGGCAAGCCCAGGAACCTGAACGTGAACCCATGTGTTCTTGGAGGGACACAGCTGCCCACCCCACCCCGATTTGGACCCCTCCTCCTCCTCCTCTCTGAATATTTTACAGTCGAAATTTATAAATTATAATAATATACATATGCCCATGATACTCGGGTTCGATTCACCGTTCGAGCGCAAATAATTTCTTGTTTAGATGATCCGTACTGGACATTAGGTCGCGTTTCATTATAAGGAAACCTTACCTTATCTTATTATGAGCTTTCTTGAATCCTCGGTGTCGTGGTAAAGTTTACTTCACCGAGGAAGGGTGTTTCCACTTATAAAGGCTACAAAACCTTGTTTGACGATCTGGCGGCCAATCTACTTTCAACTCCTGGGAGGGTAGGGTTTATCCCCTCAAGGTGCTGGAGAGACCTTAGGATTGAGCCTTTTAAGGACCTACTTAGATCAGTTTACCGAAGTAAATTGAAATCCCGTCGTCCTAAAAGAATTGGAGCGAGTACGGCTTCTAACAATTTAATTAACGAACACCTCGAGAACCCTCGTTAAACAGTCGACCAAGAAACCTTGCGATTTCCGGTAGACTTGCCTTTACCACGTTATGTGAAATCGATCTCTGTAAAAATCGACGAACCGTTTCACGCCGGATATATTTAATTACTGCCCCAGGGCATTCGTTAACGTAATCAAGCAAAAATATCTAACATATGAAGTTGGGAATACTAATAGATGGAGGCCGCTAAAACCTATGTATCATCCCAAGGCATTATTGCAGGAGTTGTTGAAACTACCCCTTTGACTCGCATGTGACCTTACTCAGCTTCCCCTGTTTCTCTTTTAATCCTTGCGATTCCGTGGACACATGCATGCATATGATTTGCACACCCCACCCAACTTTCCCATTACAATATCCTGTCTGCGAATGGCATCTGTCGTAGAACAAACAGCACAAAATTTGAGCGAATCACCTAATTTGAAGAATCTAATGGTACTGGAAGTTGGGTGTGCCTGAAAGTATAAATAAAAAAATCTTTCCAGGAAACCACTGGATTCCATTTGCAGATCATCTCATACAGAACAGCTTCAACTACAGTATCATTGGATAAAAAGAAAGGTTAGAAACTCAGATCAGGCTAAAAAAAACCGTGAAAAGAATCGTGAGTCGAGATAGATTGCACGACAAGAAAGCACCAAAAACAGGAAGCAAACAGAATGGACACACACACCCCCCCCCCCCCCCCCCCCCTCCCTCTGATTTACACCTTCCATGTCATCTTCCGTCCGCGGACGTGAACGACTCGGCTAACCAGTATGGTCGTGTGGGTATGCTTGTCTGAGTGTTATCCAAGCTTGGGAGGTCGGATGACGATGCCGAGGAATCCATGTGACTCGTTCCTTCGTACGCCTGCCACTTCTTTAGGGCCTGTGGCAGCGACATCTCCAGGTCGATCCCGAAGATGTCGTCGGGGTTTTGATCAGTCGGTTTCCACACATCTACTAGAGAAGATAGTACGTTGACGGCGTGGCCCATATCAGGCCTTTGGTAGGGTTCCCTAGCGCAACAGTGGCCGGCCAATTCGGCTACCGTGCTGATGCTGGCGAGCGTCTCCTCATTGAGATCGATCGTGGGGTCGATTGCCTTTTTAAACGTGTCCTTGTTGATGTGCATTCTCCTGAACCATGTCACCAAGTGCATGCTGTCCTCCGGCTGACTCTCATCGAGCGCTTTTCTTCCAGTGATCAGCTCCATCAAGATCACCCCGAAACTGAAAACGTCTACTTTCGTCGTCACTCGGCCAGTCACTGCAATAATATCACCATGATCAGGGTCTAGTTGTTAGAAGTTTGAAGTGTAATCGAAGGAAGATCCAAATTAACTAGCTAAGACAAAATGGCATGTCAAAGGCAATGAGGGCAGGTCTAGTTTCCAGCTAATTTGCTCATTTGAAACAATGGTCTTGCCTCAAACATGTAAAATGCTTGCGAAACTAACGTAGCCGTGGATTGCTAGACCAGAGTGAGTTGAGTGCAAGCGCTTGATCTTTGAAAAAGAAGTGTTATCGTATGGATCTGTAGTACTTTTTGGTCAGGGGAAAAAGACATTTCTGAGGACAAATGCTAAATTTGTATCTGGAAGTGCCATTCCCATATTCTAATCTGCTATTGCAGCACTAGTTGTTGTAATTCAGATAATTTTACACAGTGCAACACCAGTTACCACCGAATTATCATAGGCAAATAAAGATTATATATCCAAGGCTTTGTAAATGAGGGAACTGATATTAAAGTCGAGGGCTAACCTGCATATTCCGGTGCCAAGTAACCGAATGTTCCGGCTATTCTGGTTTCGATGGAGCCTTTTCCCTCCGGCGCAAGACGCACAAGACCGAAATCCGCCACCTTAGCTCTCATATCATGTCCAAGGAGAATGTTCGATGGCTTTAAGTCCCGGTGTATGAAACTCTGATGCGCCAAACCATGGAGATACTCGACACCCCTTGCCACATCCAGGGCAATGGTCAACCTTCTCATCCATTCCAACGGTGCACGTCCTTCTTCGGGCCAGTTAAAAAGATGTTGACTAAGTGTCCCTTGGGGCATGTACTCGTACACGAGAAGCTTCTCATTGCCATCCAAGCAGTAACCGAGCAGGGCGACAAGGTGACGGTGTCGAACCTTAGTCAAAACAGCAATCTCAGACTTGAATTCCGCAAGGCCCTTCCCGGTTATAACCGCGCACTCCATTCTTTTCACTGCGATCTTTGTCCCGTCGTGAAGTTCCCCCTTATACACCGTCCCAAAACCACCTTGTCCTAATATATTTTCCTTGCTGAAATTGTTGGTGACACTCCTCAGGACTTGGATAGAAATCACCATGTTTCCTGCTTCGACCATTTGAATGTCACCAGCTTCACTGCCCGGTACAGTATGAGTCTCGCTGATTGCACCGACACTAACACTTGATCCTGCCACCGTTATCTTCACGCTTTCATTGTCGGATCCAGAATGGCGTGGATGAATCACCATTGCATTGGGGCTCTGTACTCTGGTAAACCGCTTTTGTTTCTTCTTATATAGACAGAAACCCAACAAACCAAGCAAGATAATCAAAAACAAGCCGCCGATGGCAGAAACCACTATGACTCCGATCAAAGCAGACTTTTTGCCTGATCGACCACCATTTTGGGATGTTACGCTACCTGATGGACCTGCAGCATCGTGGGGTGATCCAGGCGTTGAAAGACTACTCTTATCTTTCCCAATGTCGGGATTACCGTGAGTTTGGACGATCACGTTACTCTTAAAAGTCGGGACTTTACCGTAAAGCTGATTACTCGACACGTCGAGAAGCGCGAGCGCAGGGAGGGTCGTAAGCTCCGCGGGAATGGAACCGGTAAGATTATTGCTCGCGAGGATGAGCCTCTGCAGCGATGTCAGCGAGGCGAAATCCGGGGAAATGGTGCCGTTGAAGCCCATCTTCTCAAAGTTCACAACGGTGATGTTCCCATTGTTGCAAGTGATTCCGATCCAACCGGCGCACGGGTCATTCCCCTTCCAGTTCTCCGCCAATCTCTGCGGATAACCCATTGAATTCGCGATCGAAAGCAAGGTATTCACTCTGGGATCACAGTCCCCTGGACCCGGCAAACAGAAGCTGTTCGAGTCCTCGGCCATATCCACCTGGACCGAGCTCCCGAACTTGGGCACTGGCCCTTGGAGGAAGTTGTTGGTCAGGTTGACGGACTGCAGGGACTGGAGACCCGTCAACGACGACGGAACAGGGCCAGTGAACAGATTGTCCCGCAGGCTCAGGGTCTGCAAGTCCTGGAGCCCCGAGAAGTCCGGCAACGGGCCGGAGAAGGAGTTGGAATGCAACCAGACCTCCTTCAAGGAAGTCATGTTGGCTATAACATCAATACGTCCACCGAGCTTCCCACTACCGGCCCTCCCATTGAGCCAGAGCGACTGAATCTGCGACCCGGAAAAGCTCGGGGGCAACCCGCCCTCGAGATCATTAAATGCCAAGTGAAGAAGAGTCAGGCTGGGGAAGTCGTTGGCCCCGAAGAAGTCGGGGACCTTCCCGGTCACGTTCGCAGAGTTCGCGGAGAAATTCTGCAGCGCGGACGCGTTCTGCAGGCTCTGGGGGATCTCCCAGGCGGCGAACGGGTTGCTGTCGATCTCGACGGACTGCAGTGACGACAGCCCATCGAAGAAGCCGGCCGGGATGGCGTCGAACTGGTTGCCGCTGAGCATGAGGACCTGGAGCGAGCTCAGGCCGCTCAGGCTCGGGAGCGAGCCGGAGAGGTTGTTGAACTGGAGCTCCAGGCGCTCCAGCCGGGTGAGGGAGTTCAGGTTCGCGGGGAGCGTACCTTGGAGGCCCTGGCGGCCGATTTGGATGCGGGTCACCCGGCTGGACTCGGAGCAGACCACGTGGGGCCACCGGCAGGGGTCCGGGTCGGACCAGCCGAGGGACTCCGGGGCGGCGAGGGACTTCTTGAGGGCCAGCATTGCGGCGGTGTCCCCGTCGTCGGCGGCGGCGGCCAGCAGGGAGGAGGAGGAGGTTGCGGAGAAACAGAGCAGGAGGAGGAGAGGGCAGAGCAGGCGGCGGCGAAGGAGGCCAGTGGTCCTCCCCATCTTGGAGAGAGAGACAGAGACAGAAACAGAGACAGATGCAGAGAGAGAAGAGAGAAGAGAAAGATGGGGTTAGCGAGGGTTGCTCTGTTTTCTTGCTCAGCTCATGAGGGTTGACAGTGAGAGGAGCTCTGCCCTGCACTGCCTAGGAATGAAGCTCAATGCAGGCAGAGACAGAGAGGGAAACAGAGGAGAGAAAGAGAGAGGCACATGGGGGTCGGAGTTGAGGGAAGGTGGTGGGGTCAAAATTGGAAATGGGGAAAAAGGCTGGAATGGTTTCGATTCCTGGCGGTGGGGAGGGGGGGGCCCTCTTCCCCTACGGCTCCAAGTTGGCATTTTTACCCTACCCAACCCATCATCAATTCTGCAAACAGCTCGCACAAACAAGTTCAGCTAATCCAATCGAGTGCTTGGTGAAAGAGATTCCTTGTGCAATCGAGTGTTTGTACATGTTTGCTTGTGATGCTGGGGGTGTGGTTCGTAATTCCTGTCGACAGGAAAGCACGGGATCTTGCTCCCCGATGAGCGAGCGAGGGTCCAAGGGGCCGCCTTAATGGGGTTATAGGGGATAACGCCCCCGCAATGTCAGGCTTTTATAATTTGGGCACGTATATATTTTGATCCATAAACAGCTACCGAGTATATATATGATATCTTTTTATTATAATTAAGAGATGTAACAGAGAAGTAAAAAGTGCTAAATATAGTGAAATCTTGTACTGGATGTAGCCTCAACTTAAGGGTAAATCATGATAAAATCCCATGACTCGAATTCTTCTTTACTCTCCCTTTATTTGTGTTTGCAGTACTAATCCTAACATTTAAAAGGGTCTTGCAATTCATGCGCCGGATGATGATCACTTCAACCTACACCAGTTAGGAGGAAAAACAGAAAAAAAGAGGCGAAATTTTTTAGAGGTTTCGCGCAGGGTTTGGACGTGGAGTGGTGAGGCCAAGATCCGATGCTGCAGGTCCAGTGCGCCCCTGCAACACTTGAGAACCTAGTCTTTTTCTGGTGTCGCCGAGCCCAGCGCAGAAAGAGGGCTTGATCCAAAAAAGGGCATTTTGACAGTTAGGCGACAACGAGGAAGGGAGGGACAAAAGAGGGTCGCTCTCTTTTTCGATTTTCCTCTTTTGGTTCACAGACAAGATCCAGCACTCGTTTAATGTGGACCACGTTCCCTTTGCGGCCAGGAACGGGGATAAGGATTAAGGGGGAGCTCGAAAGGACTAGGGTCCGGTCACCTAAGAGTCGCACCTACTCCACAGCTCGACTTATTTGGGGGGCGAGCTCGGGCTGTTTTCCGAGTCGAGTTCGAAGGGCTCAAGTCGCTCGACCGTTTCCACCAAGTCCAGCTCGAATTAACTGCTTTACATGACCAGCTTGTGGACCTAGTTTCATACTTCATTCTTAGATTTCAAAGATATGTGAAAGTATATTAAGAAAATCTTCAATCTTGTCGGGCTCACATGAAAATTTACTGGACAGTTCGAATCTAAACAAGTCGAAGTTGCGCTTACAAGACATTCTATCAAGTTGGACACAAGCTTGCGGCTTGGGTCGAGTATGAGCCTGAAATACTCAAGTCAAGTTCTATCATTTGGCTAAAATCAGAGCCTAAGGTGTACACTAGATGCTTTAAGCTAGGGATGACAAGAAGTCCTAACCCATAATGACCCAATAAAACTCGATGGTTTGAAGGCGGCCCACGGCTTGCACCCTTATATGACATGCCCTACGGTTTATACCATATGTCAATTCAATCTAACAAACTTCTATTGCATACTACGCATTCCAAATCCATATGCAATATTGAACTTGTATGGATTTTCTCTTCTTTTGTTTGATTTTTGTTATGGACAAATTGAATGGGATTAAGGCCAGCAATGATCGTTCGAGATGAGCAAAAACAGCAAGCACACGGTGCTTGAGGCTCGGCTCAATCCAGAGATTACAACGAGGAACTCTAGTGGTCCATTTCCACATCCACATCCGCATTTCCGGTCAAGAGACACGACACATCAATACGCGTACCGTCAGAAATATGTGCAAATCAGTGGTGCTACTGATTCAGAACTCCTTTGATAGAATACGACGCGCTATTGAATCCGAAGGAGCTTCCACGTAGCGCAGGGGAAGGAAGAGACCGAGAAGATCGAACAAAACGAATCACTATGCACGTGTGGAGAAGCATTAAGCAATCGCGACAATCTTCACAAGTTACTTCGATGCAACAAGGAACATAATCCTGCATTCAGAAGATAATGACATATGAGGAAGTAGGAAGGAAGCTCACCTTGCTTACTTGAAACTACCCAAAGATTTTTTGCCACATCTTGAAACGATGGGTACAGGCACATTAACATCAACATGGCAAATCCTTGACAATTAAGACATGGCATTGATGATTCTGTCTTGAGAGGACTTCAAAGTAGGGGTGTGCAACCGGACCGGGTTTACCCGGAAACCGGATCAACCCACCCGAAAAACAGGTCCGAGAACTGGTTCTAACAAGAACCGGTCCGGGTACTGGTTCCATTTTTTGGGAACCGGTTAGAACCGGTCCGATTTCCGGTTCCAAGTAAAAACCAACACAAACCTCTTTTAGAACCGGTTTTGAGAGAATGTACAAAAAAGTAAAAAGCCTATATCACATTACCCTACTTCACGGGTTTTAGAATCGATTTCTGGTTTAATATTGGATAATGTTTCACAACTACGAGTGAAACAGCACGGCCCTTAAAGTCATCTAAATATTATATGATTCAGATGAGATATATATACATTTTTTCTAGTTAGAGCAGATGCCTTATCGCTAAGTCTCTTGATTTTTCTTTCAAGATATTTCATTCAGAAACAGAAGTGAGGAATTACCTCATCATGGCGCAAAATAAAGAGCTAAACATGTTGAATAAATTCCCTAGAAATGTGACTCTTAAAGATTTATGCGATTGGATTATGACTTGCCACATAATGCTTTTAGATTGTTGATTTTGATAGATTGTAATTTCATTGCTCATTTTGGGGATTGTTAATTTTGGCGAATAGTGATTTTTGTTATTCATCTTTTATTTTAAATCATTTCATTGCTATCTATATTATTTTGCTAGAAAAAAATGAAACCGGAAAAAGGAACAAAAAAAAAAATAGGTTCTCGGGCGGACCCTGAAACTGGATCGGAAAAACATGATCGGTTCCAAAGCAGGGTCTAAAAAAAATAGGGTTGGTTTCAGGTTCCAAAAATTGGGAACCGATTATAACAAGGTTGGTTTCAGGTTTTAGGTTCGGATCCAATCCATCCTGGAACCGATCACCCCTACTTCAAAGAACCTGTTCAAGTGACCTTATGAAGTTGCAATCCTGTTTGCCACAAAACATTCTCGAAGCGATATCCATAAGAAATACTATGCCATGACGAAGAAGGATTCACGGAACTTTACTCCTCAAAACTCACAGAAAGATGATCAAAGATGATCAGAATTAGGGATGAGCATGGTTTGCATAGGCGATTCCCACCCTAAAACTGGGAACCACCCACTAAAGACCGGTTCCAAAAAATTAGAATCGGAAATCACCCGTTGCTTCCATGTATCCACCTGGGAATCAGACCGTCAGTCTGGTTCGGTTCCCGAGTGAGTCTATGAAATCGGTCCCACTAGCCAAGGATGGAAACAAAAAGATAGAGACGGAGATGGAGAGTCAGAGACGGTGAGATGAGCATTAACTGAGAAGAGAGTGAGAGTGAGCGTAAGGCAAAAGTGAAATAAGATATTTCTCAGCTCAATGTGAGGCTGTGAAAGTCGAGCAAGTTAAGTTTAGTTTAGGGATTTAAGATTTTTAATTTTTTTAAAAAAATTAAAAATTAAGTAAATATATTTTATTTATTATTATATTACTGATCCAGTTCGGATGGGCAGACGGGCGGTTCCATGCTTGGAATCGAACCGGTTCCCAAAAATTGGAACTGGGAACCGGTCCCGATTCTCTTAGGAACCATCGGTTCCGGCCGGTCCGAACGGTTCCCGATTCTTTTGCGCACTCCTAATCAGAACCAAAGATTAGGAAATTCCCTTCCACTTTCCCATCGGATATCTGGTCTTTAGGATTTAATGGAAAGTCGAACGTCCCCAAGATGCAGATTCAAGACACTCGTTCCTACCCATCTGTCCAGTGTCTAAATGATATTCTTTAACCCAATTGTCACAGCACATAGAAATAGTGTCCGGGGTTTTTGACAAATAAAAGCCTAAAGTAAACAAAGTGAACAGTACACTCAGATAAACTTATGGCAATGCGTGATCCCGATGGGGCAAAGAAAATTGTGCATCAATGTCTCAATGGTGTGTGTAAGCATTCTGATTATTCTCATTTAAAGACAGTGGAGATAATCACAACTAGGAATTCACATCTGTACCGAGTTATAACTTATAAGGTGCAACAAACCACGTCTAACAGCACCAGATACAGATTAAGCTCCCAAACCTCATGCAAACAAATATAAGTACTAGCATAGCCATTAATCTCATTGCTGCCTTTGTAAACATCATGAAAACCGAAGGGAAAGCAGCTCATCACACCATAAAAGCCCCCAGCAACATTTACACAAGGAGATACATATAAAGTGGCACTTCAATCCGAGATTTTACTGCGTCCCTGGTGGTGATGGGAATGCCGACCAGTAGAATAGGCTGAGAGGGCTGAACCAGTCACACTGATAGAATGTTTTGCAAGGTCCAAGCTTTTCTTAGTTGCCAACCAGACAGTCCAAAGAAAACCTATCCAACCTGTGCCATGATGGAATTCACATCTCAGGTGTTTAAAAACACACCGTAAATCCAAGGGAGAATGAGCCCATGAATTTCAAATCCAAAAACTAGAGTCGTGAAACTAGTAACAGGTTCATAGATGGCAGATGCATGAAAGGTTCTGGGCAAGTAATAACCTCTGTATGCATCATCTGCTCCAGTACTATCAAGTATGTGGATCTAACTGAAGCTAATAGCAATAGCAACAGACTCGTATGAATAGAAGAAACCCTTGATAAAATAAATCGGCACAATTGCTAGTATTGATTTGATGGTCAGTAAAGACAAACAATGTTGCAACAATTATAAATAGCTACAATTGCTTGTATTGATTTGATAGTCAGTAAAGACAAACAATGTTGCAACAATTACTACGGAAAATAACCCACTACCTCCATTCTTCAGTTGTCTAGACCTCCATAATCATCCTAATGCCAATAAGCAGCCTTTGGCAGCGGAATTGAAGTATTTATAAAGAAGACAACTCGAGACATAAAAGGACACTTGGAGGGCAATCTTGGGATATTCGGATAGTATTAGTCAATGGCGGAGGTAGGTCGTTTTTTTTTTGTTAGCGCGTGCAAGCGCAATGAAGTAGGATTTTGCAAACCACTTTGAAATGTGAATGCATTAGTATTCTGTCGTTTCAAATAAAATATTCTACAAAAGATTAAAACAAAGAAATAAGTAAATCATAATTGAAGGTGAGAAACAAATGGTAGTGTAACTTATTGATGTGACCAAAATAGATAAATTGAAGTATGACTTCTTAACAAGGAGCAGCACCAGATATGTTTACCTGTAGCTACAAGAACAGCTAGCACGGCAGAGCATGTTGCTGTAGAAATAACAACAACAGCGATAACCAGAGCACCAACATATATAGCTGTCACACAGGCAAAGAAAAGAGCCAATACACTCCCTACTGCAGCCATAGACATCAGAAGAGAAATGACGATTGCATTGATCGTGGCCGCAAGGAAAAAGAGCATGAACACAAGAAGTCCCGTCAAAGCAAGAAAAGCAATTGTTCCAATCTGCCAAGAATCAGAATAGTCAAAATAAACATTTTGGAAGTACTCAAAGAGCATCAATTATGGCACTTCTTAAAGTGACCCAATTCAGGCCAGACAATGCTTAAGAAACTAAAGGTTCTCCATTTTGCTTATCAAACAGAACATCTGATACTCACTTATACAGCTGCAACTCAAAAAGTAGAGCAGCAAGAACAACCAACAGATACTTTTCCTACCATGTGGACGTGCTCATGCTTATCAGGATCTTTATACCCTCATCTGACACCAGTTAGGTACTCTGTCCCAATTTTTGGCACTTTTACATGGCAAATGACCATAATTGGCTATCCATCTGACTGACTAAGGTATGTAGCTAACTCGAAATCAACATAAAATTCAGTAGCAATGAAAATCAATGCAGAATTACCTAGCTGAAAATTTCACATTTTGAATAGCTGATAGTAATTGTAATTTTGATAATTGAGTATTAGCACGTTGCAAGTACATGCTAAAGGAATTTGCATATTACCTGAAAAAGAATGTACAGAGCTACTAGAGCAGTTTTATTAATATAACATTAAGTAAACAAGCCGTACAAAGGCATGGAAATGAACTACACTCCAACAACAGAGAGCAAACTTATCACACCTCCTAGGAATAGAATGCATGGCCTACCTCTATTCCTCTCTACCGACAATAACCCACACTATACCATTATAGGGGAAACAGGAACATGCTACATGATCAAGTTACACTATGCATCCGGTTCAACATGGAGTCCTCCATAAGATCCTTACATTCAAGGGACTTAAAGATTTATAGCCACATTACTTGGACTTTGTTCCCTGTCTCTGCTGACCGTTCCGCCTACAGTTAAGACAAATCTTCTAATTGAAGCCTCTCAGTGTTCATTTGTGTAGATCAAATATCAAAAGTCTCACAAGCGTGAATTGTTCAATCTGTATGAGTTAAAAAAAATGGTTAAAATCTATTGTGTTTAAATAATGGGTTATAAGGAATTAAACATAGATTCTAATTTACTCACATATTTGGACAGTCAGACATCGCTGCCATCTCCATTTATATCTTTGCAAAGGTCAGGTTAATTATTCTGCGATAGGCTGGTACTTTTGTGATTGCCCAACTTTCATGCCAGGTACTTACACAGTCTGCAATGGGTGCTAATGGGGCTTCCGTAACTTTCTGCCAAGGGAAGCATGCATGGTTGCTGAAACTTGTTTAAGGATTTCATGCCAAGGAACCACAAAACATCGCCTCTAGTGTCAAAGCTTTCAGTATGCATCTATATACGATGACAAATCAACATCTCATAGCAAAAATAAAACATAAAGAAGAAAATAAATTCAACATCACCCGGCACTCAACCATCCTAAACACCTCCCATTCCCCTATTCTTTCCTTTTCACTTTCTTACAGTCGAAACTCATCTGAGCATGAAGGGCCTAATCCAGGACACCTTAGCACAACCATCATACCTCCTCTATGGGAATTCCTTTTTCCATTTCAGGGTACCTGACTACTTAAGAGTCGATCGTATCATCATTCCACAGCTCTGCACATCATCGATCTCATATCAAAACGCCAGAATCTCACACCGACGTTGTCGCTCTACTCTATTTCCAGCACAGTGCCGTTTATCACAACTGATTTCCAGTTGCTACTCCAGCTAACTTCAGCAGACCAACTCCGTAAGGAGTGGCATGCTAGGCGTAAAAACTCGACAGAAACCATCCCGATCATACAAAAATAAAAAGAAAAAAACACCTCCAGAACCAACCTCAAGCAATCAATCCGCAAATCAAACACGAAAGAAGCAGCAGCAGCAGCAGCAGCAACTCACCGAGACGACGAGCAGCGCGCGGAGAGGAGAACCCCGGCGAGCCCAGCGGAGGACGCGGCGCCCGGTCTGTCTGGAAGCTTCCCGGAGGACGGGGCCGTCGTCGGCGAGGGAGATCTTGATCCGGCGCGCGAGCGGCTCCCCGGAGGCCCTGCTGGCGTGATCGGGGAACAGGACGGTGGCTATCATGCGATAGAGGGCGGCGTGCAGGGCCGGGGCTGGGGCCGGAGACCGAGCCTCGCGGCGACGCTCGACCTCGACCTCGACGACCTCGACCTTGTCCGCCGCCGCGTGGACGCCGTTGGCTGGCTCGTCCTCGCCGGCGTACTCCGCCATTGCCGTGGGCCGCCGCTACTGCTACTGCTACTGCTACTGCTCGGGGAGCGAGGAGGAAGGGCCGTGTGAAAAATATCTTGGGCGACCGGCTGGCGAGAATCGAGCTCGCGATTCCTGTGAAAGCTCTCGGTGGAATTTTGTTGGTTATGGAATTGAAGTCCCTGGTGGGGCCCGGCGGGGAGGAGAGGAGAGGAGGGGCGCCAGATCGGGAAGGGGGGCTGCTGCTCAGCCTGCTCTCCCACGAGCGCCAGCATCCCACCATGGCCACGACGAACCTGCGCACGTGGCTCCTCAACGTGTGGACAACAACGTGTGGTTCTCTCATCTGGAGTAAACTTTTCCTAATTGGCTAATGAGTGGGACCCGTCTCGGTGGAAGAAAAGAAAGGCATGGAAATTTCCCAGAAGAACCTCCTCCCCTCCCCCCCTCTTTCCAAATCGTTCGAGCGTCACGTACGAACGTCCGTAGCGAAAGATTGAAGACTCGACGCAAAATCGAAGATTCCCAAGCTACACGGAAGAAAGAGTTTCTTTTTTTCTTTTAAAGAGTAAGAGCAATTGAAGAAGGCTAACACAAATTACATTAGTCGTTACCCGGATTTCATATCCAATAAAGGCGTCGTTTACTCTGATACGAAAATTTATCTCTCCAAAAGATGTCTTCTTGGATTTGGGAAAAAAATTAGAGCAATGACGTGGAAATGACACATCGCTAAAGTCGATCCTGGACAGAGGATTAACGGAGGTAAATGTGGAACTCAAGTACAAGTTGATAGCTTTTTATAAAACAAAAAAGAAAATTTTGAGTAGAATTGAGATTAGACCAAAAGTTGTGATTTGTTACGGGACGAAAAAATTTAGGATAACATTGGGACTGATGCAAAAATTAGAAATTTTTTAAAGTGCTAGGCCTCTATTCCTCCTATTTACAAATTACAATGCAATTTTTTTAATTCAATACGGTTTCTAGATTTTTAAAACCCAACTCAACAAAATTCTTCCGTTAAAAAACATCACAGGTGCTTTTTAAGGTTTTTTTTTTTCTCGAAGTCAAGAAATTGTCAGTGCTACGCAATAATAAAACTAGAAGCAAGACGAATAAGAGAGGACATGGGAGATGGAGTTGGTAATTTTTAGTAGATCTAGATGCTAGTGACAGGTGAGGAATGAGGGTCGGAGAGTTCTCTGGATGGTTCGCTGCTGAGGCCAATAAGAGTATTTCTAGACCTTCTTAAGTCAAAAGGTCTGTTCAATGAGTGAATTGATGATATATTTATATTGAGATAATCAAAAAGATTAATTGACTGGAAATCAGTGGGAAGTAGGTTGTCAGGTTTCAAAGGGCACAGAAGCTACCCCTAACAAACCCTAATTCGAGTCCATCAAGTCGAAACTTTTTAGAACATTTTAAATGGACAAAAATAACATAAGATGGTGCCCCACTATTCAGTTATCCATGCACGGAGCAATGCTCATGTGCAATAAATCCCTACCATTTGTATGTAAATTTATGAACTTATGTAGAGGAATAATGTATTAATTTTTCCTGAATATGAAAGGACAAATTTACGCATTTACAATACTAAATTGTGGGGACACAACACTGGTAAAAATGTCATTAATTATCCGTGTTGGCACTTGACATTTCATGCTCTCTCCGGAATGGTAGCGAGATGGTTATAATAAGGAAGTCGATTTGTCCAAATCTTACTAGGACGTAAGCAGTTAGCAGTTTGAGGTTTAGAGTCAATTGCTGAAAACTCTTTAGGAGTGGGTCAAGTTTGAGATTTTATATTTAGGATACCCGATAAGTGAATCCAATATAATAATCTACAAATTGCTCTTTGTGTCTTTTGTATTTCTCAAGTGGTTGAGTACACCTATGCATTTAAGAAAACCTCTTTATCTCACTTTTAGCTTTTCCTGTATTTCCTTTCTTCTTTTTTCTCATACACACCCATTTCTTAAGTAATCACTTATTACTTTGTTTTCTTTTCTAGCCATTAAATTTCCTAAACGAATAAGTGTACTACAAGTCCTAAAAATTGTCACAAAAATGCATTTGAATCCTAAAACTTACAAAAAGTGCAATTGAGTCCTAAAACTTGTCAAATTGATTCAATCGAATCATAAACTTAACACCATTAAATTTACTAACAGAAAACGCTGACGTGTCATATTTTATTACTTTTATTGGGACACGTGGCAATAATGTGACATCCAATAAGCGCCACGTCAGCAAAAATAAAAATAAAAATTAAATTAGAAAAAAGCTATAAAAAAAGGAGACCCCAACCGGTAGTTGCGGCGGTGGCCAAGCCCTCATTGGTGGCTGCCACCACAGTCGCCGGGAAGGGTCGACGGAGGTTGCCTGGGCCTTCTCGAAGCCCGGCGACCCTCGCCGGCCTCGAGCAAGGCCCCATCGGTCCCTGGCGACAGCATGAAGCCCCCGATCTGGGGGAGGGCGTGACCCTCGCCTCAGATTTGAGCGAGGGTCGCCGGGGGTCGGCGAGGGCCAGCGAGGCCTCGCCTGGGGTCGACCACCTTGGGCGAGGCCTTGCCAGTCCGCGCTAGCCCCAGGTGAGAGCTGGTGACCCTCGCTCAGATCTAGGGCGAGGGTCGCGCCCTCCCCCAAATCGAGGGCTGAAGGCCCTCGCCGTGGACTCGCCTGAGGCCGGCAAGGGTCGCCAGGCTTCAGGAAGGCCCAGGCGACCTCCGCCGGTCCTTCCCGGAGGCTATGGCGGCGGCCACCGCTGCAGCTGCTGATTTAGGATTTTTTTTTTCCTTTTTTTTTATAGCTTTTTCTAATTTAATTTATATTTTTTTAACTTTTTCTGACGTGGCCCTTGTTAGACGCCACGTGTCTCAATAAAAGTATTAAAATATGACACGTCAGCGCCATGTCAGCGTTTTTCGTTAATAAATTTAACGGTGTTAAGTTTAGAACTCAATTGAATCAATTTGATAAGTTTTAGAACTCAATTACACTTTTTGTAAGTTTTAGGACTCAAATGCACTTTTGTGACAAGTTTTAGGACTTGTAGTGCACTTATTCCTTTCCTAAATTACTCTTATTATCTCTATTTGATGCCTACCCAATACACATAACAACTCATTTTCTTCCATTGATAATTACCTAATTATGTGCACGCTTGCAGCACGTGCCTTAACCGTAATACTTAATTATTGACTTTATTATATTTTATAACCAACTTTTTGGATTATTTAAGTTTCTCTCTCTTCTGCGCAACACCAACGAAAGAAAAACATCGTGACCCTCCTCGACTACAGTTGACCATCCCTACCCGATCACCACCGCCATCACCAATATCGACCGGCAAACTCGGCCGCCATCTAATCGGGCATTGCCCTTGGTGGCTGAGGCCTTAAATCGAGATCGCCAATTCGACGACCCCAATATGAGATTGACGAGGACCATTATGAGGTCGTGGCGGTCATCCTACCTAATGCGCAAGAGACCACAGGGCAAGGTCATCGTGGTCGTCTCAATGTGCGTGAGCACAAGAGATCGCAATAAATTCGACAAACTCTAATAGCATTAGAGGACACCGGCAACTAAAGTTCAGGGGCGATATTAGGGCCCGCTTAGATTGATGTACAAACGTTAGGCAGCTCAACAAAGATGCAATCGTTTCGATACAGGTCACGAGGCAAAAGCATCAATTTTTAAAAGCCTTTTTCACAAACGAAGAGAGCCCCCCAAAAAAGCGAAAATACAAAAGAGAAGACAAAGCTACAAAGCGAAGCCCTTGAGGTAGTCGGGGTCGCGCTTGGCCCGCTCCTGGAACTTGTTGAACCACCGGTCCAGGATGTCCGTCGGCACCACCAGCTTGCTCCCGTCCACCCCGCAGAACGACTGCATGAAGTTGAACAGGTTCTACCCGACCCTCATCGCCATCCGCTCGATCCGCCTCCCCGCCGCCGCGTCCAGCGACGGCAGCGCCCCCAGGTCCTCCACCGACACCCCGATCTTCGCCGACAGCGGCGCCGCCCCCGGCGACGTCAGCTGCAGCGGCTGCCCCGCCGCCCCCCCGGCGGCGGCGTCGCCCCCGGGCTCCGGCCAGGGGAGGGGGAGGACGGCGGAGGGGCGGGACACGGTGACGGCGCCGCAGTAGACGAAGGGGGACCCGGGGGACTGGACGTAGACGGCGAGGGCCTTGTCGGGCGGGAGGGCGAGGCCGTTGAGGAGGAAGATGCACATCTCTCGGACCTGGTCGTAGGCTTCGCCTGCGAGGACCCAGAAGAACCAGAAGAAAAAGAGGGGTTTTTTTGCCCGGAATCAAATCGTGGGTCGTCGGGGCGAGGGGGGCAAGAAACGGAGAGAGAGAGAGAGGGGAGCTTACCGACGAAGGTGTTCATGTCGAGGACCCAGTGGAAGGTATCGATCTGGGCGAAGGTGGAGATGTCGATCGGGAAGCTCCGGTCGGGGAACACGACCCCGAACATCCTCGGCGGCGCGGCGGCGAGATCGGCGGTTCGCTGTTCCCTCCGCCGGACAGAGCTTTGGAGATTGGCGGAGGAGGAAGGAGACGATGCGGTAGTATTTGGGGGGCGGGGGGAGGAGGAAGAAGAAGCAGAGAGGTGGTGGAGGAGGAGGAGGAGGAGGAGGAGAGTCCAGTAGACTCTAGAATGAACCAGGCGGTGGGGGCTCCCGAAAGGCGGGGAACGGAAAGCTTGGGGGGGGAGTTTGGCAAGGAGGAGAATGGAGACGGTCCACGACAAAAAAAAATAAAAAATAAAATAAAAGCCATTTACTTTCCGTAGCATCGTATTGCGTACACATCTTTTTTCGCGATTTCCGTGCATATACCTAATATTGAGTTTGAACATTGTTCGTATTTATCAAAAGAGTTAATATTAGGGGTGTCAAAACCAAACAATATACCCGAATGGAAACACGAACCGACCCGATCTGATCCGAAGTTTTGGGTATTTTCGGATTGGGTCAACTTCATGTTCGGGTATTAGCTAAGCAAATGGGTATTTCAATCGTTTCGGTTCGGTTCGTGTTTAGAACACAAACCGAACCAAAACACATATTTTTTTTATTTTTTATTTTTAAAATTGAAATACATTTCACTTTGTAGCACTGTCGTTCAACTTCGTCCTCCTTACATGATGTGTCTGAAGCTAAATTACCCAGCTGACAGTGTTGGCTGTTTTCCTCAATAATCGAATCTAGCGCGTGGAAGCACTGACAACCGATGGGAAGATCGTCGCTTGCATCCGCAACCACCGGGAAGCACGCTCTTTCCTGTCGAAAAACTCTCCTGTCAGGATGCGGGCGACGCTTAACACACGGACCAAGTAACCGGCACTCGCTACAGTAGCTAGACACATGTACTGGGAACGCATCAGAGATCACCAGCGCACGGCAAGGAGGGGGAGGAGGAGTTGGCAACAAATTTCTCCGCCAAAATTTCCACTTAGCATCTTCCCATTTTCAAGCTCAGTCAAGCACGCGCGCCCCCCCTCAAGCCTCTCGCGCAAACATCAAGACTTCAAATTTTACCAAAACAGCGACAAAGTCCAGGCCTTTTTTCAAAATTCTTTCAACGCCCAACACTATGTATCATCACAACTTCAAAGGGTACTCACGGAACAAGCGGAAATTCCCGGAAAAAGAACCGTCGAATCGTTCAATCAAGATCAAGATCAAGCTCAGCCGTGAATAGAACGCAATGCTGCGAATTACAGACAATGTGGTGCGAGACGCGGGATGCAAAGACGAAGCACGACTTCACCTGCTCGTGAGGATGGACCGCCATTGAAAGCAAATGCGCTGCGCCAAAGAGAGAGAGATTCTAGTGGCGGCGGTGGTCGTCGTGCATCGTCTCGGCAACCCGACCCAGCCCTACCCGGTTTTGCGTTTCAGGTCATGTTTGGCTCGGGTCAAGAGTCCATATATCTTTTATGATTCAGGTCGAGTCGGGTAGCGTGGAGACTAGACCCAATCCAACACATTAACATCCCTAGGTGTAACTTAACCTTAATTTATAATAAAAATCTAAAGCACCACCCGAATTGAACCGACCCGATCATGTGGCTATATCATGTTCGGGTCTTGTTTCAGATCGGGCCAAGCACACATATTCATTGTTTCGGGTCAGGTTGGGTATCATGAAAACTCGACTCGACCCGACCCATTGACACTTCTAGTTAATATCACGAAAAATCTTAAACTGATATATCTGTGATAAATTTACATACCGTTAATTTCTGTTAAATTTTACCCTCAAATTATAAAGTCGGATGACACATGACGACGAGTGTACCGATTCGAGGTTTTATTTCCCGTTTGTTACAGATGTGGTTTTTCGAGGTATTAATCCAATTTAACGGTGGGCAAATTTGTCACAAGTATATCAATTTATAATTTTTAGTGATCAAAAAATTAGTTTGTGATAAATTTATCATAGGATACCAATGAGGGGATCTATGCTATCCCGCACAGGCGAACCTCTTATTCAAGCCCTTCAGAGATTGCCTTTTAACTGCAAATCTACCTAGATTTTTTGTGATATTAATCTTATTAA
Organism: Syzygium jambos; assembly: GCA_031216235.1. Lineage (NCBI taxonomy): Eukaryota > Viridiplantae > Streptophyta > Magnoliopsida > Myrtales > Myrtaceae > Syzygium > Syzygium jambos. Next base: position 20,503,880 of record CM062229.1, read on the forward strand.
AAAGCAACTATTTTTGTTTTTGTTTTTATTAATCTTGCAAACCTATCGGAAAATTTATTCTTGAGCACTAAGGGCACGATTGGGAGAATAAATGTAAATGACTTTAAGTTAAAAGAGTTTTGATGAAATGGAAAGGGGGCATTATTTCTACCATCTATACGACTAAATTCACCCTATTTTCATCACAAAGACAAAATCGCCCTCTATCATTTAATTACAATTTAAATTGATGGTCTCAAATTTATTTACTTTTCCATTTTAGTTTATTTATTTTTTTGTAGGGTCTTACTTACCGTAACTAAGAATTTCATGCGTTTATTTTTTGTTTATGGTAGATTTTCCATGTCTATCAAAGGCGCCAGACCCGGCTCTCCGCGCCGCCCTCTATCGCATTAGAGCCACCGTCCTTTTGCCCGATCACACCAGCGGGGCCTCGGGGGAGCCGCTCGCGCGGCGGATCAAGATCTCCCTTGCCGACGCCGGCCCCGGTCCTCCGGGAAGCTTCCAGACAGACCGGGCGCCGCGTCCTCCGCTGGGCTCGCCCGGGGTTCTCCTCTCCGCGCGCTGCTCGTCGTCTCGGTCAGTTGCTGTTGCTGTTGCTTGTTTCGTGTTTGATTTGCGGATTGATTGCTTGAGGTTGGTTCTGGAGGTGTTTTGTCTTTTTTTTTTTTTTTGGTTCTGAAGTATGATTGGTGCCATTGCTCGAGCGTGTTTCGCTTAGTTCTTTTCTCTTCGGGTTCCTGTTTGCGCTTCCTGATTTCCGTTTGACATCAAGTCCTGTCGCCCCTTCTGGTGCTTCTTCGCGAAGTTTGAGGTCAGCCGGAGGGAGTGTCGGGCTTCGGTTATTGATTTTTTGTGTGCAATTGACACGTGATGATTTCGGTGGTTGTCTCGATCATTTCCAATTGCTGCAACTGCTGGGTTTAGTGTTTATAGTGAAACGGAGGTCCGTTGATACCTAGTTTTTGTCAGACAGAGGAATGTTGTATTGATATTATTGAGTTTGTGAGTTTTGATATGGTGGGTTGTGGTTGGCTCGTGCTGCAAATGCATTAAAAGAATCAAAGTTGAAGCCGATTGCTTGAAGTTGTCTCGTGTTGATTTCTCTTGACAGCTGAACCTTTTGAGGTTTTTGCTTCTTTGTTTATTTGTGCTTATTGGTCGCCCCATCTGGCGGTGCTTCTTCGCGAAGTTTGAGGTCAGCCGGAGGGAGTGTCGGGCTTAGGTTATTGATTTTTTGTGTGCAATTGACACGTGATGATTTCGGTGGTTGTCTCGATCATTTCCAATTGCTGCAACTGCTGGGTTTAGTGTTTATAGTGAAACGGAGGTCCGTTGATACCTAGTTTTTGTCAGACAGAGGAATGTTGTATTGATATTATTGAGTTTGCGAGTTTTGATATGGTGGGTTGTGGTTGGCTCGTGCTGCAAATGCATTAAAAGAATCAAAGTTGAAGCCGATTGCTTGAAGTTGTCTCGTGTTGATTTCTCTTGACAGCTGAACCTTTTGAGGTTTTTGCTTCTTTGTTTATTTGTGCTTATTGGTCGCCCCATCTGGCGGTGCTTCTTCGCGAAGTTTGAGGTCAGCCGGAGGGAGTGTCGGGCTTAGGTTATTGATTTTTTGTGTGCAATTGACACGTGATGATTTCGGTGGTTGTCTCGATCATTTCCAATTGCTGCAACTGCTGGGTTTAGTGTTTATAGTGAAACGGAGGTCCGTTGATTCCTAGTTTTTGTCAGACAGAGGAATGTTGTATTGATATTATTGAGTTTGCGAGTTTTGATATGGTGGGTTGTGGTTGGCTCGTGCTGCAAATGCATTAAAAGAATCAAAGTTGAAGCCGATTGCTTGAAGTTGTCTCGTGTTGATTTCTCTTGACAGCTGAACCTTTTGAGGTTTTTGCTTCTTTGTTTATTTGTGCTTATTGGTCGCCCCATCTGGCGGTGCTTCTTCGCGAAGTTTGAGGTCAGCCGGAGGGAGTGTCGGGCTTCGGTTATTGATTTTTTGTGTGCAATTGACACGTGATGATTTCGGTGGTTGTCTCGATCATTTCCAATTGCTGCAACTGCTGGGTTTAGTGTTTATAGTGAAACGGAGGTCCGTTGATACCTAGTTTTTGTCAGACAGAGGAATGTTGTATTGATATTATTGAGTTTGCGAGTTTTGATATGGTGGGTTGTGGTTGGCTCGTGCTGCAAATGCATTAAAAGAATCAAAGTTGAAGCCGATTGCTTGAAGTTGTCTCGTGTTGATTTCTCTTGACAGCTGAACCTTTTGAGGTTTTTGCTTCTTTGTTTATTTGTGCTTATTGGTCGCCCCATCTGGCGGTGCTTCTTCGCGAAGTTTGAGGTCAGCCGGAGGGAGTGATGGGCTTCGGTTATTGATTTTTTGTGTGCAATTGACACGTGATGACTTCGGTGGTTGTCTCGATCATTTCCAATTGCTGCAACTGCTGGGTTTAGTGTTTATAGTGAAACGGAGGTCCGTTGATTCCTAGTTTTTTTCAGACAGAGGAATGTTGTATTGATATTATCGAGTTTGCGAGTTTTGATATGGTGGGTTGTGGTTGGCTCGTGCTGCAAATGCATTAAAAGAATCAAAGTTGAAGCCGATTGCTTGAAGTTGTCTCGTGTTGATTTCTCTTGACAGCTGAACCTTTTGAGGTTTTTGCTTCTTTGTTTATTTGTGCTTATTGGTCGCCCCATCTGGCGGTGCTTCTTCGCGAAGTTTGAGGTCAGCCGGAGGGAGTGTCGGGCTTAGGTTATTGACTTTTTGTGTCCGATTGACACGCGATGATTTCGGTGGTTGTCTCGATCATTTCCAATTGCTGCAACTGCTGGGTTTAGTGTTTATAGTGAAACGGAGGTCCGTTGATTCCCAGGTTTTGTCAGACAGAGGAATGTTGTATTGATATTATCGAGTTTGCAAGTTTTGATATGGTGGGTTGTGGTTGGCTCGTGCTGCAAATGCATTAAAAGAATCAAAGTTGAAGCCGATTGCTTGAAGTTGTCTCATGTTGATTTCTCTTGACAGCTGAACCTTTTGAGGTTTTTGCTTCTTTGTTTATTTGTGCTTATTGGTCGCCCCATCCGGCGGTGCTTCTTCACGAAGTTTGAGGTTAACCGGAGGGAGTGTCGGGCTTAGGTTATTGACTTTTTGTGTCCGATTGACACGCGATGATTTCGGGGTTGTCTCGATCATTTCCAATTGCTGCAACTGCTGGGTTTAGTGTTTATAGTGAAACGGAGGTTCGTTGATTCCCAGGTTTTGTCAGACAGAGGAATGTTGTATTGAAATTATTGAGTTTGCAAGTTTTGATATGGTGGGTTGTGGTTGGCTCGTGCTGCAATTGCATTAAAAGAATTGAAGTTGAAGCCGATACTGGAAATTGCTTGAAGTTGTCCTGTGTTGATTTCTCTTGGCAGCTGAACCTTTTGAGGTTTTCACTTCTTTGTTTATTTGTGCTTATTGCTTGGGATTGGGAGGCATCCCTGAGGTAACAAGCGTGCTGTTATGGCATCTCAGTGAGACTTTTGTTCATACATTTGGTTTGGCATCTGCTTAAAATAAATACTCAATGGGCTAAAGCTGTCTGTTTGAACATGTAGTATCCTTTGATTTGAGGTCATTCAATGTCATTCTCGAATGCTTGCATGGAGAGTGGTGTCGAACTAACCTATTGAACAATGAAACCAAAGGAATCGGAGACACGGTCAACTATTTTATGCTACTATGCTTTTTTCTCCTTTTATCATGTAATGCTTCAGTGGGATTTAAGTTTCAATGATCTCTGTTTCTTTCCTTCCTTTCTGGGTCCTTTTCTCATATGTCTCTTACTGCCTCTTTTCTTCAGTTCTAGTCTCTCCTGAACATGTCATTGTCAAAGCTTAGTAGAGGATTTCTTCTGTCAGCAAACCTCGTTATAATAACGCATTCACATCTTGGTTCTCAGTAAGTATATCCTACTGCAGAATTTTGAATGAGCATATTTTGGCCAATTGTGTGATGAACATGTCAGAACTTTTCATAATTGCTGGATTAAAAATTTCCCACCCTTTGCACGAGGAAAGAAAAAAGAGGACTGACTTCCAGACTCTTCTTATCATCATCATCATCATCATTCTATTCCCTATTGATTGCAAATTGTGATTGTTGTATAGGTTCAAACATGGGATTCCTGGGCTAGGTTTCTGTCATGCACGATCTATCTCTGGATATGGGCAACCTTCAGTTAGCGATGTATATTGCTTATTGCGAAGATGCAGATTTAGTACCTGGTCACCTAACAAGTCTTTTGAGTTTCCAAATGGTTCTGTATATAGTAGGAAACCCAGTTCTATATTCAATACCCATCGCCACTATGCCTCGCATGCTTCTTCCACAGAACAAAAATCTCGAAAAATGCTTCTATACCTGACAGCTCTGGTCCTCGCAATGGTGGGAAGTAGTTATGCAGCCGTACCATTGTATAGAAGATTCTGTCAGGCTACTGGGTATGGCGGCACTATTCAACGACGTGAGGTGAGATTCGAGTTTTTTCATTTGTTCATTCTGTACAACGTACTCTGTTTGTGTAGTTTTATATTTCTTTTCTTCACTCTGGCTGATCATGAGTTGACTCTGTTATGTTTAGACTGTTGAAGAAAAAATTGCCCGACATGCTAATGATGGGACTGTCACCACAAGGTATGGGTACCTATTGTGAGTGTTCTGCTTGGTGATTGCGAAAACCGCTTGTACCTCAGGGTGGTTTCTAGTGATCATTATTGTGCCAGAGAACCTATTTATCATTTTGTATAGCATTTCAGTTTCTGATTCTTGCTGGTAGGATACACGGCTGGGTTTTAGGAAATCTTTCTTTAGAAACATGTTGTACAAGGCGGTGTGGTTTTTAAGATCATTTTATGGTTTCCAAGGTAGGCTTTTTCATCATCAGAGGGAGAAAAAGATGTGTGAGAGAGAGGGATAAATGGAACTTTATTAGAAACTCTGACGCGATTATTTGTAGTTTCTAATGCTCCATTGTACCTAGGAGTTGATATGTCCTTCTGATCATTCTCTCGGCATTATGGATGAGAAATTAGATACTAAAAACTAGTTTACTTACTCTAATACTGTTTTTAGATGCACATAGATGGTTTTTTTTCTATTTATTTAATTTTTCCATCTATTCTTAGTGTATTCTTTATTTGAGAATACGGAATTTGCTACAGGGAGATTGCGGTGCAGTTTAATGCTGATGTCGCTGATGGGATGCCATGGAAGTTTACTCCCACCCAAAGAGAGGTTTTTCTTTTAAAGATCATTGGCTAGAATGCTCTGTTCTCATAATTTGTTTGCCTGTATCAAAGAGACTGAGGCAACATTTTTAATTTTTTTTTGTAGGTAAGAGTCAAGCCTGGAGAAAGTGCTCTTGCATTTTACACTGCTGAAAATCGCAGTTCAACACCAATAACTGGCGTTTCCACATACAATGTTACTCCCATGAAGGTACTGCTGCCCAACATTCATTGCCCCAATAAAATGGATGCTTCATTTACTGTTTTTGACTGGTACGAGCCAACTGTGAATGTGCATAATTATCTCTAAATCTGTTAATGCTTTGCTCATTGGGGTGATTAATCCAGCAGACGACTTAAGTGAGAGAGCATGTCCGTTGAGATTGCTTTACCCTTAACAATTGAGATTTATTCTGGCTATACTCGTCTGCTTGTCAGGCAGCGGTTTATTTCAACAAAATACAGTGCTTTTGCTTTGAAGAGCAGCGGCTACTTCCAGGAGAACAAATTGATATGCCTGTAAGTATGATATTCCTAATCTTCTGATACTTTGCTAAGATGGACTTTAGAGACAATACAGATTTTTAACACTGGATGCGTTCTCATATATGCAGGTATTTTTTTACATTGACCCTGAGTTTGAAACCGATCCTAGAATGGATGGCATCAATAACTTGGTTTTGTCATATACATTTTTCAAGGTATCTGAGGACTGATTGACTTGTATGTTCTGCAAAACTTGATGAAGTTTTGGATGGCAGTTACTTTGACAAAGGGCAGCTAGCTGATTTAGAGAATGCCAATTAAACTGGTTTTAAGCTTGGACTGGCATAATCTATTGTAAAACATGAATGTTGTACACCTTCCGGCAATCTGTAGATTCACTACGGAGTGAATGTGGAACCAACATTGTCGGCAACATTCTTCTTACCAAAAGAGTTGCAATGACAAGGTTAACTTTCATGTTTCGGAATGCGTTTTCAGTGTTTTCAGACATGACATGCTGTCTCATAACTGGCCCGTGTATTACTTTCTATTGATTTTTCCAAATGGTAGACAAAGGGTGAGTGCTAGCGCTTGACTTTCTGGACCATATAACCCTATCCTCCAATCTGAAGGTCAATTATGATAACACAAAAGTGGGGGAAATATATTGGAGATCTTGACGGCACAAAGTTCTCTACAACAGAATTGTCCTAGGATACTATTGACAAACGAGTAAATTGTGAAAGAGATAAATACATGACTACATGTCAGAGCATTTAAAAATTGAAGTATCGGGATCAATGATCCCACGTAATTTTGCATGGTTTCGAAGCAAGGAATGTCCCATTTCAATTAGCCGCATCCTTTTCTATAGACATCCACAGTTTTGTTCTGCATCGTTCTATGCTAATCTCGAGTCGTTACTTCTTTTACTCGCAGCGAAATTGTTGAAAGCATATGACCATTTGACTACGCCTATACAAGCACAGTTATTTCGATGGCTAACCATAGGCATTTGAGATGCTCCCACGAGACAATGGATCTTGAAGATCATGAAGAAAAACAAAGTGCCAATCAAAGCTGGTCGCACAGGATGTTTAATGAGTGTCATATCTATATGTCCTTGTTCCTTGTTGGAAAAGCAACCGGCATAAAGTGATTTCCACTATTGAGAAAACCTTGATAGAATATTTCCCAATTTGATAAAGAACGTAAGATCCACGACAAAACATTGCCAATGCTAAATGTGAATGAAGCGAGTTGTCTTTGATCATCATTATCATTCCATTAAAAAACTACTTAAGCTTTTCACATCTTTCATCAAAGGAAACTTGGGACTCCCCAAACTTCAAAAGGAAGCATGCATGGCACTATATCAGTTGGTTAATTTTTCGATTCTCGACCTAACTAAAAATAGACGTGCCTCTTCTTATCTCTCATTTCATAATAAAGCCAAAAGGACAGTCGAGGCCAGGCCCTTCCCTCAGTCATCTTATGCGTTCCTGGTTGGATAACGGCTCCATCAAGAAAACTTGAAAATCAGATGTGTTAACGACCTCTGGTTCAAACTTTTGCCTCTTTGGACCAGTGACATGGCTGCAATTAGTGCGGATCACAGTCGACATAACTTGACTCGGATTTTTTTCGTGCTCTGTCAATTTGCGCGATTGTAGAAAACATTGTGGATGCGTAAAGCTAGAGATGCCAAACGGTCGCCACGGCCAGTATACGAAAGGTTACGCTGTCCTGTGAGCTTTATATTCCAATTGCAAATAAAGCTCATGTTCAAACCCCTCGCCCGGCTTCAGCTTGCCTGTTATCCAGTCCGTGGGGTTAGTGAAATGTCGTATCATCTAACTGGAGTTTACCCGTGTAAGGTAGAGTTCCTAGTCATTAAAAGTAACATAAATAATTTATTAACAGGTGCTTTAGGGGTACTTATTAGACAATTAGACCAATTATCTTAGTAGTATTTACTACATAACTTGGTCTCACACCTCACTTCCACGTGATCAACTTGAAAATGGTTTCGGATGCATCGCGAACATGAATGAGAGATCTTTGCCCAAATAGGTTCATCATGAAAGAGTTCCGCATTAATTGCGCGTTTAGTGTGTCGTTCAAATGGAAACTAAAAACCGACGAAACGGAGTTCTAATTCAGGAACTAGCTTTGAAAACTTTACTTTAAAAAGCAGAAGACTAGTGGAGATCTGAAGCAACTGATAAGAAGAGTATATGTTGAGAGGGAGATTCAATCAGACAGTTTGGTGGAAAGAAAGGCATTGCAAATTCCTGAAGAATGCTGGTGATATGGCAACAGACATGAATGAGCACCCCTTGGACAAGTACCAATCTCCAAACTTCCTACACTAGGCCTCTTCTCTATATATATCACTCTGATTCACTCGCATCTCATAAGCCACATAAGTGTCACCACCAAGCTAAGCACATGGAGAAACCACATGCAAAGTCTGCACTTAAGGTAATTGGTTACTTGTTATGATGTCCCTTTTCTTGTCCTGATTATTTATTGCTCTGTAGCCGATGCTGAGACTGATTGGCTTTCCTCTTTGTTTTTGTGATACTAAGAAATTTGTGAAGGTAGGCTCGGAGTCCGCCGCTCTTCCTTGGAGCTCTGCCGCCAGTGCCAGAAGAATGGTGAGTAAAAATGAATATTATTTCTCAAAGAGCAAGTTCCGTCTTTCAGCGACATTTTCCAGTAGTATACACTGCCTGACTCCACACGACGAGTGTGTGCAGCAGGGAAGCCTAGTCGCGTATAAACTGTGATGACACTAAGAACACGGTCTTACAGTCTAAGTTGACCTTTTGTTTATTGATATAATCGGGTTAATGAGGTGACAGCAATTTCATTGCTTGATCATTTACTGCTTGCTGGACGACACAGAAGACATTGCCACATTTATGATATCAGGATGACATACCCTATTGCAAGTTATATTTCTCCAATCTGTTCGGGATACATCCAAATAAGAGATCTGCTTTACAATGCCGAGTAATTTGTGAGCAGACATCAACAGGAAATATGGAGTGCTCGATGCTTAATTTCCCTTTTTATGTTTGTTGAGTCAGCCTCAATGTACTTCTGTGATATTCTGAGCCTGTCCAGTGTCCACCTACTTTTGGAAATTTGATGTTTTGCTATTTTTCAGAGCCATCATTCATCATAAGTGTCTTTTCTAGCTTTCAGTCACTCAGCTTACTGAAAGAAGAGAACTAACTGATCAAAGTATACTTTAAATCCACAGGCAAAGGAGGAAGTCAAAGAGCAACTTTCTGCGGACAAATCAAAGGTAAGATATCTTTTCTGCATTTCAACTGTCTCTCTCTCTCTCTCAATCACAAGGCGACATGTTCATCTTTAGGCTACCCAAAAGCCTGCTGCAAAAGAAAATACCAAGCCTGTAGATTTCAAACTCCACACACAGCAGAGAGCTGTCAAGCGTGCGATGTTCAATTACTCGGTGAGTCTTCATCATGCATATCTATCATGACATCATGCGCATGTATATGCGCACAGCGCATGTATTAAGTGGAAGTTGATTGGTACTCTTGATCAATAGCATGTTGATTTCAATATGAATTAGTTGTTCTCTTGGAGTTTTCTGATGGGGCACTACAAGCAGGTTGCTACCAAGCTGTATCTCATGGAGCAACAGAAGAAATATGAAGAGAAGTTTCAAAAGGTGTGGAAAAGAATTAAGACGGTATCTGACAAGTTCCAGATTTTTATGAAATGCACTTCCATTTCTAATATGAATCTATCAAAAAACAGATGATCGAAGAGGAAGAGGTACGGCTGCTGAGAAAAGAGATGATTCCTAGAGCCCAGTTAATGCCTTTGTTCGATAGGCCCTTTTACCCACAGAGGTAAAACTTCAGATCTTGCCCAACTTTGGATTCACGTTGTCACATGAATGTGCTCAGTCTTGAGAAGCATGAGCTTTAGCAAGAATAAACAGGATCGCTCTCTCTCTCTCTCTCTCTAAAACACGAAGAACTAGTCTAGACAATAACAATTACTTGGAGAGCGGCCACTAAATTCTTAACTGGGTTCTTGTCCTAGCAGATCGAGCAGGCCCTTGACCATCCCTAGAGAGCCGTCATTCCGGATGTTGAGCAGCAAATGCTGGACCTGCATGTATTGCACCCATCAGCTCTACAGCTTCCATCAGCACTGTCACCCCTTGAAGCCCATCAAGTGACGACAGTGCGTGCGGTATCGATGTTCGTTACAATAGTCAATCAGAGAGACAGCCTCAGATTTCACCATCCATCTTTTGTTTCTCCTCTTGAGTGGGTTCTACATAGTGTTGCAAATAAGCCATCTTACTCTGCCTGTGTCGCGAGTTTTCCCCCGAGTTTTTTGAGAGCTTAGTCTATGGTTTTGCAAAGTGTCCCATAGAAGTTTTTGGTGAGAAAGAGAGAGATATGACTCGTTATAATAGTCCAAATAAGTCTGTATCATATGCTACCGGTATCATAAATGTCAACACCAGCCTCTCTCCTCCCATCTAATCATCCAAATCTCTCTCTCTTTCTGCAATATTATATCGTGGGTCTCATCGTTTAGATCCAGGATCATCGCTAAGCAGACGTTTTCAATCCGCAGCAGCTTATAGAACACTGAAGTGGATGGAACTGAGATTGCAGCCAGAACAATTATTAAACGAAGCAATTTTGTCGGTGGTGCGCATGTGGGTGACACTGTGGTGGAGCAAAGCCAATCAAATTTTCTCATTTTCAAATCTTAATCACAAGACAAACTTCATCTTGTTAACTAATACAGAAATCGTCTTCCAAAGGAATAAATCGTGCAAAGTTGGATATGAGACTGTCAATAATGTTTGAATGAATAGGCTGAATCAATGTAAGATTAGAATATAGTAAAGAACACAATGGATATTGAACTTGGAATCGGAATCGGAGTGACAAAAGCCATTTATACCGTATTGAGCTCGTAATGAATTTACCATTTTCGTGTTTTATCTGAATGAATTTGAACATTATTCATATATTAATGCTCCATTCGTTTCGTGGAAAATAACTTTTAGAAAAATATTTTCCGGATTTTCCGATATTCAGTTCACGGAAAACAAACCGGTCAAGGAAAATGTTTTTCAACAGAAAAGAGGTCTTCTAAAATAGGGGAGAAAGTTTTTTCCTTCTCTTCCTTTCATCCAGACAAACCACATTCTCGTCCGTGCACTCTTTTTTTGTTTTAAGTAAAATCAAAATTTTAATTATATTTTATTTTTCTGTTTCTTTTTGTCTTTTCCTTCGTTTTCTTTTTCCTTCTTCCTCGGTTGTCTTGCTCAACCTTGCTGAATCTGGTGAGGTGAAGCCTCGCTTGAGGCTGGCTCAACTTGGCTCGTCGGGATCTGGTGTGCTCAAGCCTCGCCGACCTGTGGCGAGGCTCAAGCTCGCCTATAGCTAGCGATCGGGCAAAGAAGAAGGGAAAAAAAATAAAATTACAAAATAATTAAAAATTGATTTTAAAAATATAAAAATAAAAAATTATTAAAGGCAATGAATGGAGGTTCCATATCAAACGACGGAAAATATTTTCAGGGGCTTTTCATATTTCGGCCGAACACTGGAAAATTGTATCATTTTCTTCAAAACATTTTCTAGAAATGTCACATTTTTTACTAAACGAACGGAGCGTAAAAAGCAAGTTTCTTTCTAATTACTCTTCCATACTGAATGGAATTTTCTTTATTCTTGACCACCGGCGACTACCAAATTTTGAAGTGAAATCTTTGAAATGGCATATGCTTTTATCAAATCGTAATGACATCTGTTAATAAAGATCATATCCAAATAAATTTGAAAATTTGTGGTTTTTCTGCCAAAGAAACTTTGGGGTTTTATTTTTTGGTCAACAAAAAACTTTGGGGTTGATAAAGCTAGGAATTTGAAATATTATGGGGCAAATTAGCAGAGAAGGCAATCGCATCCTTACATAAACCCATAATATAGGAAGGCAAATAAGAGTCAATCTATCTTGGGTTGAACTTTTTCTTTAATTTTTTCTCCTACATATTTCAGTGCTTAAGATTTGATTTTCTTTTCTTAATGTTGAGTCCCTCAAATATTCTAAACTTACATTAAATGTTAACATTCTAAGTCGTTTAAATTTACTCGACTTCACTCATAATTTTTTTTCAGATTTAGATTTAGATTTTTTTTTCTGTCCGAGCTGAATAGTCATAAGCAATTCCCCAAACTCACACTCTAAAAATCTATGGCCGGACCACGGGGTTTGATAACTGAGTTACTGCCTGGCTCCGATGTACTAAGAAACTAGGTAGATAAATTCTAATGCAAGCATAAGCACGAGCTCGAAATGGGAGTTTCTGTGGCTTCATTTAATTAAAAAAAGTCACACTAAATTGTCGTCGAACGTCTTGGTTTGGTAATTGAGTCACTGTACGGTTCACTCTAACGTCCTAAAAGACTAGCTAAGGAAATATTTCTTTATTTGGGTTGAATATTCATGAAAAGAAAGTTTCCCAAAATACCGTTTAAAAGTTAAGGACAAACCGTCCGGTTTGATAACTGAGCTACCGTTCGATTCGTTCGGTTCGCTTTCTTTAATATCTAATAAGACTAGTCAGATAAATCTTAATCCAGTCACGAACAAGAGCTCAAAATTGAACTTTCCAACGTTTCATTTTATTTCAAAAACATTAATGTCAATCTTTTAAAAATCGCTTAAATTTATTTGCATTCATTCAATAAATTTTATTAAGATTTAGAATGATTTTTGTTTCCTGTTTGGGCCGGATAGTCGTAGGTAATAAAATATCCTAAAGTCATCCAAGACCGGCTGCCGGACCGGACCGGACCGGACCGGACCGGACCGCGCGGTTTATAAGGGCTCATAGTGCTGTTCGCTCCAAACTTGCATATACATTCCAATGCACTGCGAGCTCCATTTCTAGGGTTTCGTCTTCTTCTTCTTCTTCTTCTTCCTGCGTATCTCTCGATCGATCGATCGAGCGAGCGATTTCATTCGATTCCAATCGGTACGTACTCGGTACTCTTCCTCTCCTTTTCCCTTTTGCACGTTAATATGATGGTGGAAAGTTTTCGATTTTTTTTTGAACGCGCCCGTCGAGGTTCTGGTCGTAATTCGAGCAATTTGAGGAATTTTCTGTTTCCCTAGTCGAGTTTTGGAATGCCCCGCGTGATAGGATTCTTCATTTGCTCTTCTTGATTTACGTTTTCGTGGAATAATTCGAGCTCGCTCTCCGTAATACCCTTTTAGGGGAGAAGGTGGAGCTTCTTGACTTGCTTGCTGTTTCCCTTTTCGTGGTCCAGAAAATTGAGATGAAAGGTAATTCGATATAAGCTGCTTGCGTAGAATTTTGGGTTTTTCTTTTCTATCGTTTTTAATGAAAAAGCTGAATTGGGTGGATTCCAGAATTGATGTTATGTTCGTCGAGCAGGTCTTGGTTTTCCGAGTTTCATTATTCGAGTGAAAAAGTGTGTTTTTTTTTGGCTAATTTGTAGGAATCCCTTACTTTTCTGTCTTCTTCTTGCTTTTGCGTGGTAAAATTTTTTTGTGACTGCATTTGTTGTGGTCCATACGCATACGCCTTCTTTTCTGCGCTTTTTTCGCCCGGTAATTCGTTCCCACATTGATACCAGTTGGGTGCATGCTATGTTGCAGTCTGGACTTGTGATTCTGCGCGACGCCAGCTTTGCAGGAAAGTAGAGATTTGTGTAAGTTTGAGGCGTATATTAGATTAAGAATTATGGAGATACAAACGAGTGGCAGACCGATTGATTCATTGCTAGAGAAAGTCCTGTGTATGAATATCCTCTCTTCAGATTACTTCAAGGAGCTGTATCGTTTGAAGACTTACCATGAAGTGATTGATGAAATCTACAATCAAGTTGATCACGTGGAGCCATGGATGACGGGAAACTGCCGTGGTCCTTCGACAGCATTTTGTCTTCTGTACAAGTTCTTCACCATGAAACTGACTGTCAAACAAATGCACGGTCTCTTAAAGCACCCGGATTCTCCTTATATAAGGGCGGTAAGTGCAGTCTTCCCTTGCTTAGTTTTTATATATGCTTGCTGAATTGTTTTTGAACCAGCAATATGAAATGTTCAAGCATGAGCTATTTGGATCCTGATGGTTCAGAGAACTTTAAGATTCTTCACAACATGCTTTTATTTGCTGTATATTTTCCAATATACATTGTCCATATCATTGGACTGTTTTCTTTTAGTTAAGTAAGCAGAAATTCCATCAAAGTTTCAATAAGAAGCTTTGGAAGGGACAATCACCATTACAGAGAAGAAACTTGTGGCGGATGATGTCAATACAAGTTCATGAAGAGATTCGGCATAAGATCTCCAAATTAGGCCATCTGCTTAAATATTTGGTACCAGTTAATGCTTCTACAAACAAGTGCCACTTGCAAACCTTAAGTTTTTAGTTGTTACTACTTGTCAAAATGATTCCTTATTTGAAGATTCTTATTATCTAACAAGAACACCATTGCTAGAAGCATAGCAAACTTCAAACCACTCAAGAGAATGAGCATTTTCATGTCTACTTTCCACTGAATGACAAATAAAGGTGGCTGATTCTTCATCTTTAAGTTCGTGCAGCTTGACTTGGCCATGTTTTGCAGAAACCAGCTTGCGTGAATCCCACTTACTTTTGTACTTAAATTGTGCATAAGATAACCCAAAGTGATTGATAAACGATTCAGCGTTAAATTTCTCTTTTCCCCCTGAAAATCTTTGCACAATCTGATTCTCATGGACTCCCTGTAGCTATTGAAAATGACAACTCAAAGATGCAGAATCGTTCCTACCTAATTTTGAAAATTCCTCATGAATGTGGGAAACTGAAGCAGCAGGGCTCTATTACTGTGGAAGTAATTAGAGTGTAAGCTTCCCTCATCCTTAGAAACTCTCTATTTGGTTAGAGATGTAACTAACATGTATTTTCTATGTGGAAAGGCAACGCCTAAGTTGGCCTCTCTATCTCTCTCTCTCAAACATCTGGTATTCTGGAAGTGCATATGAGAAAAGAAGATATGTAATCAGGAAAAACAAGAATATATGAGGGATATTTAACTTCAGAGGGGATATTAGGTCTCCATGTGTTTTACATATTAGGCCTTTTAGCTGTGGTGAATTGGACCCTTAAAAAAATTTCCCAGTTCTTTCTTGCAATAAGTCCTTCCATTTACTTGGAGGAAGCGCTTACATAGAAAAAAGCATAGTTGTGGCTTTCCAAAAAGCCCTCTTAATTTTAATGCCCTCACTCCTTATTCAGACACCACTCTTCATTTTACATTGCTTAAGAATGAAAAGTAGACTAGCCTGCACTTCAAGATTAGGTTAGCTAACAGCATGAGATTTTCATACACGTCGTCACAATGCTCTTTCTTCTGTAATGGAGGGGGCTGCCTACTTTATGTTGCTGTTAGTGTTTTCTTATGCTTATGCTGGTGCTCACATTTTCAAAAACTTTACAGATTGGATTTCTTTACTTGAGATATGCTGCGGATCCTAAGACCTTGTGGAGTTGGTGTGAGCCATATGTTAAAGATGAAGAGGTACCTGCAACTTTGGCTTGACTTTTTATGGATGTGTTGTATAGTATGCTGAAGCACTTCTTCAGGTTGGAATGTTATGTTTATCAAATGTAGAATGAAAACATGGGTAACTTCATCCATTCTTAAGTGTAATTAAAAGATGTCATAGTTTCATGCTAAACAGCTTAAGGTGCTTTTGGTTTTGTTGGGATGAATTAGATACTGCAGCATGTGGCTCTGCATTGTGGTCTGAAAGCAGACGGACTGGCTTTCTCTGTATTGATAGTTCATTGCTTACTAGATATTGAAAATTTTGACTTATAAGTTCATGCGCTTCTATTGGATTACTAGTTGGGTTCCTAAAGTCTGACTCACCTATGAGGCTCTTATTATATTCACAAATATTCAGTGTCTTCAACCTTCCTTACCTTTGGTGAACTTTTAATGTTATGAAGTTGCTGAGCACCAATCAAATTTGCCTGTGACAAAATAAATGACTTTCTGTATTCTTAAATTGATTTTTTTTACTATCTGCTCCCTGAGAATGTTTTGGGAAATGTTGTTATGATGGTCACACGTTGCAACAAAGGTGAACCAGGGGAATGAAGGTTTAGTGAGTGTTTAGAAAGCCTCGAGCAATAATATGGAAAAAAGGTTATATTATGAGCTGCCTTTTGAATTTAATAATTCACATCCATGCATGCGTCAGGAACCCGTTCATGTAAAAACTAAAAAGCATCCACATGCGAATTAGCTTTTGTCTTACTCTCCTTTCGATAAGTTTTGCATATCCCAGTGCTTTTTGTTTCTTGATGTTGTTCTCTTTTATCTTTTACCTTCTCTTTAGTGTAGTCTTAACTGGTGCATCTGATGAGAGCAGTCTCTCAATTTATTTTTGCTTTCTTTAGAGCTAAGATCTGTGCCTTTTCTATCTTTGTGTGATCTCTTTCCTTTGGAGGATCAATGATCTTGTTACACTTTTTTTTCTCACTTGGTTCATTACTTAGAAGCACT
This sequence comes from Syzygium jambos, assembly GCA_031216235.1. Lineage (NCBI taxonomy): Eukaryota > Viridiplantae > Streptophyta > Magnoliopsida > Myrtales > Myrtaceae > Syzygium > Syzygium jambos. The sequence continues at coordinate 20,520,253 of CM062229.1, forward strand.
TTTGGTTTTAAAATGTCTGATACAGTCATCAGAAAGCAGCTAGCCAAGCATTGATTTTGGTGTGGGTGGGTATGATGCCCAAACATTGATGGATCCAATCTGGAACTGAGAAATATAAATATGAGGCGAGTACGTATTTGAAATCTAAAGTCCCCTTGCTCAAATTCTCTCTTGCAGGTGCTATGACGCATATGACTTTGGTAGTATTTTCTCTGTTGCTGCTTGACATGAAATAACTTTCTTGAAAAGAAGACTCATATGTAGTCTGAGGATGCTATTTTGGATGTATTTCTCTGATTAACTTTTGTTAGGACCAAATCTATCATCACTTCTTTGTGTTCTTAGGAACTGTAATGGCTTGTGGTTTTCACTAGGAAGGATTATTTTCTGGATGGTCATGTTGAATTTATGTTTCTGATATAAGTACTTACTGTTGACTCGGGATCGTTTTTAGGAATTTTCTCCAGGATCAAATGGGCGAATGACCACAATGGGTGTGTATTTGCGCGATTTGCTTCTTGGGCAGGTAAGCTGTGCCAATCTCTAGTTTGCTTACTGACCACGAGTGTGTGCTGTTTTCTATTGGGACCTTCATTCTGTGACTTTTGATTGATGGAAAGTCATGTCTATAATAGATTCCGAATGAACCAATATTTTCTTTTCGCTGACCTGAGTGTCATAGAAGGTATATAGTTGTTCTTTGTACATAGATTTATGGTACTTTTAGCCAGTTCAGCACATGTAATGTTGCAGTTATCCACTCTACTTATTTGTGTTTTTGGCAAATGGTGTTCACCTTTGTGATCTGTTTGACTGAGCAATGTTACTGGTAATGATTTTTGTCCACTGACCATTGTATCAGGATAGCGGATGCATTAACTCTTTCTCTCTCTGTCTCTCTCTCTCTCTCATATTTTGATATTTTTATTTTGAGTCTAAAGCAATATCATGACAGCTACATTGTTTTTGGTTTTACTGCAGTACTATTTTGATACTCTCTTTCCTAGAATTCCTGTCCCAGTTCTGCGGCAGATTGTTGCTAACCTTGAAAAGATGAAGCTTCCTTCCAAGCATTCTGGTGTGACGGGTGATACGACTCGTCATGGGTCTGAGGAGACTGCTCGACGACCACCTTCTGTGAAAGCTTCTCTTTCTGTGTCTTTTGGTCAGAGGGCTCCTCATCGGGCATCAACTAGAGATTCCTCACCTGTTCGTCGCACCTTACCAGTACCTCCTTATGAAAAAGGTGGGGGCGATGATCTGCGAAGATCTCCTAGCCGTCGCAGCCAGAGCCATGATGATCGAGAATATTTGGAGAGGGACACACAATTGGATAGAGACCGAGATCGGGATCGCGATAGAGAGAGACATCGTAGTGAACGCGATCGAGAAAGGGAGAGGGATCGCGACCATAGTCGCGATCGAGATCGTGAAAGGGAACGAGAACGAGAACGAGAAAGAGATAGGGACAGGGATCGTGCACGTGATACATATCGTGATCGAGATAGAGAGAGAGATAGGGAGAGATTGAGGGACCGCGATCGAGAACGGGACAGGCGTGATTCGGACCGTAGATCCAGGTATGCAGAGAGAGAAACCAGAGCGGATTATGAGAAGCGCAGCAGGGATTCTCGGAGGAGCAGGAGCCGGAGTCGAAGTCGGAGCAGGAGCCTGAGTCAGAGTTTTCGAGATGGCAGCACACATCTTGACCGTAATCATCACAGTCCGCTGAAAGACGGAGTTAAGGAGAAGACTGCCGCATCTTTGAATCTAGCCAAGCTGAGGGATCTATACGGGGACGCGAGCGATAAAAAAGGAGGTACTACTATGGAAAGGATTCCTAGGGGCAATAGCGAAGGTGAAGAAGTTATTAGACTGGGTGGATCAACTTGGAAGTAGAATAAATACATTTGGACCCTCGGGATGGACAATCTTGCTAATGCTTCTCGAGCAAACAGTTCACATTGACTTATTTTGTTCTCTCTCAGTCTTTCCAGATGGTAGGTTGAGCTGTAAGAGCACATACATTTGCATTGAAAGAGTTAAAAAATTGCCTTCATGTATAATTAGTCTTTGGTTTTCTTTGGCTGATTTTTGCGGTGAGCTACAAAACTTTTTTAAACAGTGGAAATGAATCTTGTTCACCAATATCTTAGTGTTATAATTGAGGATGATATATCGATCTACTTGCCTAGAGAAATGTAGCCTTTTCTTCTAATTCGCAAGTCGTAGTCCTAGAGTTGAGTTCTAGAGTTGTGACTCCCCGGACAATGTGGGCAAAAGAGCGGCTCGAAATGTATCGTTCACCGATAGCAGCTGCATCTATTTTTTCATCAAAGAGGTCGAGCCTTACATTGCTGAACGTAGCAAGGCGTTTAATTTGACAATCACAGGTCAGGAAGTCCTCCGGTGTTTACCCGGATCTCGACTTTGGTTCGGCTGCTTATTGTCTTGGAACAAAGCACGTATGTCAGTGGTAGGCTGGTGACGGATTGATTGTAATGTGGGTGAGTATAGTGTCTTTTTGGCTACCATATTGTACTTTCTGGATTACTGCACAATGATCTAACGACTTCAGGGGCGTGTGTAGATGCGTGGCGTGCTTTGAAGAACTGCTTTTGAACTTAATTAATCGAACTTACAAATTCTTCCAACATATTTACATACACCAGCAGATGCTGGAGAGCTAACCAGGGTAGCAACACAAAAAAGTCATCTGCCTTGCACAAAAAACCACGTTTAATTAAATCCGATGACCAAGACACGTCTCACTGAAAGCAAGACATAAATAGTCATTTGCATGGTCTTCCATAACAAGAAGAATTCATGCTTTTACGAATTCAAAATCTTAAAACCCATCAGCATTACCTTCTACGACAAAACGAGCGACAAGAAGAATTCATAATTTCCCGAATTCAAAACCTAAAACCTATCCGCATCATCTTCTACGACAAAACGAGTGCTGAACAAAACAAAAAAAAAAAACAGGGGACATTGTTTGGTTTTTATTCTCTTTTCCTTCATTTTTTTTTTAAATTTTGGTTATGCAATCTTGTTTTATCTTCAAATCAATCACGACATTGTAAATTTATGGTTTAGAGTTAATCTAAGGTTAATTGTTTATCATGAGCATCAGCAGAGTCTCCAATTTGGAAGTGAAACATATTGTACTAAACTAGATTGTACTCATCAACCTTTCGCATCTTGTCTTTTTTACAGGAGTTTCATAGAAACCACTTTTTATTTTTTCAGCACAGTGAATCTTATAAGATAATATCTTTATGATTCAAAACTCATTTGCGCAAAATTTAATCTCAAAACACTTTGATCAAGATAAAACAGACTAATTCTTTTGCTTAATTGCCTGATCTCGCACGAACCCATATCATTTGGCGGCATCCATAATGGCTATTTGAGGTATGTTAGATTAGATATTGCGAATATATATTAAGTTCAAGGTAAGTTCTCTTGATAATTCTTGGGCAATATAGTTACTATCAAATAAATCTTCATTAAAAAATCCGTACATCATTTTTAGAGCACTAACTTGGGTGGGAGGCTAACTCTCCATTATTGTTTAATTTCTTCAAGAAAAACCTAGACAGTTCTTACAGGAAAAGGAAATGATAGATAGAGCTAAGACCCTGGGCATTGCATTATCGTTCTAACCTATACTCCACCATTCTTTTAATTTCTCATGCATTTCAACTTCTACCTTTTTTCAGTATTTCAAATCAAAACAGAGAAAACTTACATTAAAATGAAATATAAGCTAACATTCAAACTAACATGTTTTGTATGAAAAAAAGGACTCAAGACTTTTTATCTTAATAATTTAAAGGGCTAATACTATGAAATATCCCAAATAGGTACACCTGTGACAAATTTACTTCGAACTAATTTTTTGACCGTCAAAAGCCCTAAATTGGTACACTTGTGACAAATTTACTCTAAACTAATTTTTTGATCACCAAAAACCCCAAACTGTTACACTTGTGACAAATTTACCTTATGTTAAAATGCATAAATACTGCGAAAAACCAAACGGAAGGATAAAACCCTAAACTGATATACTTGTTAACTATTACATGTCATCCAATTTAGCAATTTTACAACAAAATTTAACGGAAACTAACGGAGGGTAAATTTGTCACAAGCGTACTAATTTGGGATATTTCGTGATACTAATGCTAATGTAAAATCCAAAGATCCAAATTATAATGACTAAGAAATTAAGAAGCTAAAATATTAATTCATGTATGTCGCCACGTGGCCATCACCATAGTAATTAAGGATTCAGATAATTTTGGTCGCGCCGTAGAGGCTTTGCGCAGACGTTTGCATGGATTGTTGGTCAATCTGAGAATTTGGGCATATCCATTTTCGTGAAAGAGTGTACGTTGCACTCGCTTTGCCCCATGGTAAATGAATATTAATTTTAGTGACCCATAAATATAATTTAATGATCAACATGATTAGTTAAAAATTTATTTGCAACTTTAATAATACCAACCGACTCATATAAGACAAAAAGGAGAAGGAAAGAAAAAAGGCTTTTTCTTCAAAGTGATTCTAGTTATTTGTAACAACTTAATCACGAATGGCGTGACATAATAGCGTAAAATCAAAATATCTAAAGATTTCGGGCTAGGTGCGAATTGGTGGCCGTCGTTAAAAGATATAAACTTTACATTGGCAAACAAATACAATTTGTTCGAAAAACACGAATCGTAAATCGTCAATTAGAAATAAATATAGTATCGAATGAAATCAAGATCGACCGATCATAATAATCTAAGATCTAAAAGTTTGGAAGTAGGTGTAAAAATGGGCTGACGGTTTGGAAGGCGTTAACTTATAATTTGCAAACACAACTATTCAATTTGGAGTCCATGCATTGTATAGTAAATCTCTAATTAGAAAGTGGGATCGGTGCATTTAGTTTGCCAACGAGTGAAAGCTCTAAATATTTAGTGCGTCGGGTTAGGATTTGGACTAATTCCAAAAAAAAAAAACACCAACTTTACTTTGAGTGATAATTATGGATCGAACTTTTTTTTGTTTAATAAAAAATCACTAACTTTAAGTTAAATCTCAAATCTGGCCCCTGTGATGTGAAATTTTCAAATTGTACAGGTCAGACTTGGGATTTAAGTGAAAGTTAGTGATTTTTTATGAGACAAAAAAAAGATTTGGGCCAAAATTGTCACTCAAGGTAAATTTTGTGATTTTTTTTGGAATTAGGCCGTTAGGATTTAGTGGAATATGAAAAAGGGAAAGGGAGGTATGTGAATTCATTTAGCTATGATTCCGAGCAATCACACTTAGGGCGCGAATAGTAACATTTTTGTTTCTTTGTTTTTCTATTTTATTTGTTCCTGAGAATAGGTTTGGAATAGAAATCCGTTTGGTAACGTAATTTCATTTTTCTATTTTTGGAACAAATTTCCACTCTAGAAATAGATTTAGAAAAAAAATCAGAAGTAAAAAAAAATTACTTTTCTATTTCTAGAACATAAATGAGAAATAAAAACTCTTTTCATCTCTTACCCTTGCTACAAGCCGATCACCCCCTTGCTGCTTGCTATTACCATTGGCCACCGCTTGCCACTGCCGGCTGCCTCTCGCTGTCGACCGCCTCTTGCCGGCGTCCTTCATCGACCGCCTCCTCCCACCGCCATCCTCCATCGTTCGCGGCCGCCCAATGCCAGCCGTAACCCGCCCACCGCCGCCTCCTGTTGTCTTTCGCCACCACCTCTCGCCCGCCTCTCGCCCGCCGGCCGCTGTCCACTATTGGCTGCCTCATGCCGCCGATCACTGTCCTCCATCGCCTGCTATCCTTTGTTGTCTACTGTCGTGATCCACCGCCCGACGCCGGCCGCCACCATGCGCCGACAGCCTCCCGCCACCGGCCACCGGCCACCTGATGTCGGCGACCACCTACCACCTGCCACCCAATGTCGGCGGCCACCCACCACTGGCCGCCGTCCTCCGCCGTCGGTCGTTATGCTCCATCGCTCGACGTCTGCCGCCACCTAGCACCGGTCGCCCTCCGCCGCCGTCTACTTCCCCCTGCCGACCACCCGATGCCGGTGACCACCCACCACCGATCGCCATGCTCCACCTCCTGACACTGGTCCCCCTCAGTTGCCGCCGCTCCCCACTGTCAGCCACCACCGCCTGACGCCATCGTGATTTGCCGCCGGCCGCCGTGCTTCACCGTTGATCGCTGTGCTTCACTGCCCGATGTCAGCCACCGGCCGGCGCCGACCGCCTCTCGCTGCTGGCTGCCATCCTCTGACGTTGCCGACCAGCTGCCTCCCACCGTCGGCCACCGTCCTTCGCCCCCCAGCGCCACCCGCCATCCTTCGCCGGCCGTTTGAAAGGGAGAAATTTCGTGTCGTTATCAAACAAATTTTTATTTCGGAAATAGAAATTTTATGTCGTTATCAAATGCACTTTTTTGCTCAAGAATTTGTCCATGGAATAGAAATATTGTCATTCACGCCCTTAGCTGTGTGAACTAATTTTGTGTTCAGAGTACCAAATTAGAAATAAACCATTTTACAGGAGTGCATTAGTCTCGAAATGTTTGAGATATTTAATGGTGTGGCGACGGATTGGCACAACACAGTGTTTGTTTTGTGCGGTAATATTTGTTTGTCCCTTGATAGTTAGATCTTCTTCTTCGCACGTCGACAAATGATGTCCTGATCAACGACAACTTCGATCCAAGATTGTTCATGCATCCAAGTTCTCCATCAATGCCTTATATGGTATTTCTGCTCGTATCTCCTATATCCTATCATGATTCGGAAATTCGAAGACATCATCTAGCTTCATGCTTTGAATATTTATAACTTTTAAACTAGGTCATTCTCCATCAATGGTTTGTATTTAGTACATTTCAAAGTTAGTAGGTAGTATGACAACCGGTACCGTCCCTCAGTAAACACACATCGGGCAAAACGTACCTGTTAACAAAGTAAGCCTGCGCCAAATATTTGGCTCAGCCTTACCCTGTATAGGCATGCATAAGTATAACCAAGGGCATGAATTCACAGATGCAGGTCAGAATTGGAAAAGGATTATCGAGAGAGAGAGAGAGAGAGAGAGAGAGAGAGAGAGAGAGAGAGAGAGAGAGAGAGAGAGAGAAGGAAGGAAGAGGTGCATGGTTCTTAATTGAGCAAATTATGTAGAGCATTAGAATCCTTCTGGGTGCATTTTCACATTGCACTGACATCCTCTATTAGTGAAGAACACACTATCTAATACTGTGTTTCTAGCACTTTAGGCTCCACGGCCGAAATATTCTTCCCCAAACTCAGGAGAAACCTTAGTTACCTTCTTTTAGGAGTTCTCGATACTGTTAAATTCTTTTCGGATAAAATTAAATGGAGATATGGAAAGGACAATAGGCTTTGCTCATAGAGATGGTAAACCATTGGAATGTGGCCGCAGGGTAGCCAGATTAAATGACATTATTTAACTTGTGCATTGTAGATCTTTGTCAAGTTTGGCAGCCATCCTCGGTTGTCTTAAGTTTCTCAGAATGATCATCCGAGTACAATCCAATGTTAAGAGAGTTCTAAAGCTGGTTTTAAAGTTTGTTACCGCCTTCAGGCAGATTCCTGAGGAATATGTATTGACGCTTTTCCTCGTTACAGGATAAGGTTTCATTCATGTTTAGTTGGATTATCTTTGCCTTCTTCACTCTTTGCTTAGATCTATCCTTTCCTGCCTTGGTAATTGATTTTCTTCTTTGCACTTCAACGAATGACGCCTTAGGCAGTCCCTTATCCTTTCAAGGAAATAAGAGATGTGCTGATCAACAACTTTGGAGAAGATTTATCATGCATGTAGATTCTTTTCATATCTTTGTCATTAATTTTCCTTAGAAGACATCATCTAGTTTCATGCTTTTAACGTTAGTAACTTTTGAAGATGGCAATTCCTTTTTGTTCGGGGAGTGGAAAATATTTGAGGGCATCATTCCTAGACATTCATCGCATGGACAATTAACCATACTGTTGCACAGAATGTGCTCTCTGTTTTTACAGAGAATGTGCTCTCAAATGTAGAAGAACAAGAGAAGATTGATCTGGAAATGCACTTGTCACATTCTCAAAAAAAAAAATTACGAGAAGAGAGTACATAACTCTTTTTAAAACAACGAAAACTGAATTGCACTAACTTAGTAACTGACAAAAACCACTACACCACTAACTAGCAACAAAATAGGAACTGAAAACAACAAACTCCTACTATCTTGTTGACTAAGTAAAACAAAAACAACCAGCTAACAGACCAGAACAAAAATGACCGAAAATGGTCCTTAAGACATAACCAACATACTCCTCTTTGGCTTAAGGAGCAGAACACATTCTAGCCTTCTTCTTCAGTAACTCAAGTCTGCTTGCTTGCAGTGGCTTAGTAAACACATCAGCCACCTGATCTTCTGTCTTGCAATAGAGTAGCTTCACTTCACCTTCTTGTTGCACTTCCCTTAGATAGTAGAACTTGATCTTGAAATGCTTGGTTCTCCCGTGAAAGACAGGGTTTTGAGATATGGCTAGTGCAGCTTGGTTGTCCACAAGTATCTCGGTTGGTCCTTCAACTTCCATTTCCAGATCCTGCATCAGCTTTCTCAGCCATATTGCATGATTGGCTGCTGCAGTAGCTGCTAGAATCTCAGCTTCTGCAGTGGACTGAGCAACCACTTCTTGTTTCTTTGAGCTCCAGGTGAAACATCCAGATCCCAAAGTAAAACAAAAACCACTTGTACTCCTCATATCCTCGACTGAACCAGCCCAATCACTGTCAGCAAAGCCTTGCAACCTGCAATTGTCCACTTTAGTAAACTTGACACCAAATGACTGAGTGCCTTTCAAGTATCTAATCACTCTTTTTGCAGCTACCAAGTGTTCTTCACCAGCACAACTTAGGAATCTTGAAAGCACACCTACTGCATACAGGATATCTGGTCTTGTTGCAGTTAGATACATCAAGCAACTGACTAAACTTCTGTAAAAACCTTCATCAGCAGGCTTAACTCCTTCAGTCTTCTGCAGCTTCTCCTTTAGATTCATAGGAGTGTTCACACTTCTACATTTCTCCATCTCAAACCTCTTTAAGATCTCTCTTAAGTATCTTCTTTGACAGATGAATACCTCGCCTTTCTTCTGCTGCACCTCCATTCCCAAAAAGAAGGACATTAGTCTAAGATCAGTCATTTCAAACTGCTTCATCAGCCCTCTCTTTAGTTCTGCAATCTGCTCTTCACAATCACCAGTAACCAAAAGATCATCAACATAAAGAGAGACAATAGTTACACCTTCCACACCCTTCTTCACATATAGAGTCACTTCACTCAAACTTTTTTAAACCCAAGTTCTTGCAGATGCTTATCAATTTTACTATACCAGGCTCTTGGAGCCTGCTTCAAACCATACAAGGCTTTCTTCAACTTGTACACGTAATCTTTCTTGCCTCTAACTACAAAGCCATCAGGCTGCTCAACATATATCTCCTCCACTAGCTCTCCATTCAGGAAGGATGACTTCACATCCAGCTAAAATACTTGCCAGCCCTTTTGTGCAGCAACTGCTAGCAGCATTCTTATGGTATCTAACCTTGCCACTGGAGCAAAGGTTTCAGAGTAGTCTACTCCCCATACTTGCGCATAGCCTTTAACAACAAGTCTTGCTTTGTACTTATGTATTGAGCCATCAGGATTTAACTTTGTCCTGAATACCCACTTCATTCCAATCACCTTTCTGCTTCTGGGCCTCTCAACTAGATCCCATGTTTGGTTTTTTTCAATCATTCTGATTTCTTCTTCCATTGTAGCACACCATTTCACATCTTCACTTGCTTCCTTATAGCTAGCTGGTTCAAGCATAGCTGTATTGCATCTCTCATAGATTTCAGCAAGAGATCTAGTGCCTCTCGCAGGAACATGATCAATTAGATCCTCGACTTCCACTTCATTTGGTTCAACCTGCAATGGCACTACCTCCTCTTCAGCCTTGCTACCTTCCACAGACTAGTCCCACTTCTTATCTTCCATAAAACTCACATCTCTACACACCACAACTTGGTTGCTAGCATGATGATAAACTCTATAAGCCTTAGATTGCAAACTATACCCCACAATGATACATGTTTTTCCTCTTGGATCAAGCTTATCTCTCTTAACAGAAGGAACCAGTGAATAGCAAATGCAACCAAACACTTTCAGGTTACTCACCTTAGGCTTATATCCATGCCATGCTTCAAATGGTGTCTGTTTGTTGAGAGCTTTAGTGGGCAGTTTGTTCAGAAGGAAGACTGCAGTGTTGGCAGCCTCAGTTCAGAACTTCTTAGGAAGTTCTTTCTCGTGTAGCATGCATCTGGCCATCTCCATGATACTTCTGTTCTTCCTTTCACTCACTCCATTTTTCTGTGGAGTGTATGGCACAGTGAGCTGGTGCTTGATCCCTGCATCATCACATATAGCCCTGAAACTGCCTGAGGTGTATTCTCTTCCATTGTCTGACCTAATTGTCTTGATATTACAGCCACTCTCCTTCTCTACTTCTCTTTTGAACCTCAAAAAATCTCATTAACTTCAGCCTTATTCTTCATGAAGTACACCCAATACATTCTAGTGCAGTCATCTATGAAAGTGATGAGATATTTGCTGCCGTTCAGTGATTCTTCTGGCATTGGACCACACACATCTGTGTGGATTAGTTACAGCTTTTTACTGGCCCTTCAATTTGACCTCTTGAAAGGAATCCTCACTTGCTTGCCTTGTAAACATGCTCTACAGTCAGTTACTTCCTTCTGCAACATAGGTAGCCCAACTGCCATTTCATTTTGCTGCAAGTATTGTAGCCCCTTGCTATGGAAATGACCCAGTCTTCTATGTCATAACTCCTCCTCATCTTGTATACTTTTCATGGCTTCAAAATTCTCATCAACTGGATCAAATGTAAAACACTTGTTCCTCATAGGAATCCTGAAAAGGATGTGACCATTCTCATCTCCTATGGCACACTCACTCTTCTCAAACACGACCTTCAACCCCTTCTCTACTAACTGACCAACACTCAGCAGGTTTTGATCTATCTTTGGCACAAACATAACCTCTGTGATAAGCTTAACACCACCAGGACCTTCAAGCACTACATCACCTTTGCCTTCTACTTCTATGCATTCTCCATTGCCAATCCTGACTTTAGACTTCATAGATTTGTCTAAATTGCTAAATAATCCTTCACTACCTGTCATATGGTTGGTGCATCCACTGTCCACGAGCCATCCATCTCTAGATGCATTTGAGATGAAGCAGGATGCAACAAACAGGTGGTCCACTTCACTAGCTACTGCAGTTTGACCTTCAGCTTGCTGTTGCTGATACTTCTCCCTGCAAATGGCCTCAACATGGCTCATCTTGTGACACCTCCTACACTTCATATCTGGTCTCTTCCAACACTTGAAATGAGGATGATTTTTCTTCCTGCAATGCTTGCATGGTAATGCATTCCACTTCCTGTCATATCCACCACTGCTTGAACCTCCCTGACTATGACTATGACTGGCCTCAACATGTCTTCTATTTTGGTTCCATCCTCTTCCCTTTTCTGCACTATGCAGCTTCAGCTTGGCTTGCAGAACACTTTCGATAGGCTCATTTTTCCTCATAAGCCTTCTTTGCTCCTGAGCCTAGCCCTCTTCTTCCCCCCCCCCATCCGTCCACTTCCCTCTCTCTCTCCCTTTCTCTCAAAATTTCACCCCTCTCCCTCTCTCTTATTTCCTACGGCCACTAGCAAAACAGCCCCCTTGGCTGTTGTTTTGCTGTTGTTTTGCTGCTGTGTGGTTGCCGTGGAATCACCAATAGTCGTGCCGTGGCCTCATGCCTCCCGTCCGTGCCATTTTCCATCGGCGGATCTCCTCCCTGAAGCCAAACCGGCCTAAACCGGATCTGTGGGCTGCTGTTCAGCCAAGTTCCGCCCGTGTGCCATCATCTCGAATCGATTCCGGAGCGTGCAACGGATAGCCCTCGCTGTCGCCGACACGCCGGTGTTCTCGGAATTGCTAACGGGTGAGTTTTCGCACTAATCCCTTGATTAGTATGTTAAACTTGATTAGGATGGATTAGTTTAAGTTAAGTATATTTAATATTAATTAATTATGAATTAGTTGATAAGCGATCATGTTAAGTGATAAGTAGACTTGATAGGTTATCAAGAAATACGATAAGTTATCGGTAATATTGCGATAAGCTATCGGAGTTTTTGGCGATAGGCTATCGGAAAATGTGATAAGCTATCGGAGCTTTGATGATAAGCTATCATATTATTTTTATAATTAATATTTAATTATTAATTAAATAAATTTTCGGAAGTAAAATATTAATATTTTATTAATTTTCGGAATTAAAATATTATTATTTTAATAATATTTTGTGGAATTTCCAATATCAAATTGTGATTATTTTAGGCTTGAATTGTGATGCCTAAGTTGCAAATTGCCTTATAATTGGCTTGTATAGCTAATTGAATTGAATTGATTGATTATTGTTAAGTATAGGATTGTGAGCATTTAATTAATAAACCCTGAGGTGTCGGGTTTATTTGTTGAGTTTGATGAGTTAAATGGGTTGTGGATACTTAAATATGGAAGCATGCCAAGTTTGATGATTTAATAATATGTACATGATCACGTGTGATTATTTTAGGTTTTACGTGTAGAGATTGCAATACTTTAATGTATTAGCATGGATCATATTTGCATTGGCTAAATTAAAAGATAAAGAATTAGTTTGTGTGGTTGTTGTGCTCGTGTGGTCACATGAAAATCCGTCTAGGCGGGGGTTCTAGACGATGCCCGGCGGGGATTCGGATACCTTCTAGGCGGGGGTTCTAGGTGATGCCGTGTCGCGGTTGATACCGGACCGATGCTCCTTATGGAATGCCGTTTGGGCGGGGGTTCCAGATGTTGCCGTGCCCAACGGAGCAGGACGATGCCCAGTTATGCCTGAAGATACCAGCGGGGGCTCAGTTTGTGGCCCTGAGTGGTCGTTTAAATAATCTGGACAATTACGAATATTATGTACATTGATGTATGGAACGTGCCTGGGGGTGGCAGTTACATGTGTCTGGATTATTAAATTAATGTTGGAGCATGGTTATGCAATATGTGACTCTTGTTTATGCGCGTTAATGTAACCTTGTTATATGCTCGTTGGAGCGATTGTAGAGTTACAATGGTTAGGAGAGGGCCAATCTGAGGCGTTTTACGCGGGTTGTGCCGTGACCCTGTGAGGTTGTAATAATCGAAATGCGCACGATTGTATTGTGTCTGATTATGGGGTAAAAAATGTGAGGCACGGTACAGGACGACCCAAAGTGGGTTTAACCTTATAATCAGGACACATGAGTTAATGAAAGTTGCTTTACGTTCCAATTATCTTTACGTTGGTTGTATTATTGTGGCATGTACTGAGTTATAACGTGCAGGGCGTGTGTACTAAGACAAGGTAAGAATGTCTGTGATTGTTTAATGACACATTTATTTATGCTGGGCTGGGTAGCCTGCTTGTATTATAGTTAAGGCAAAGTAGGGGTTGCTTTGCTAATGATCTGTCATCAATAGGTTGCTGCATGTTTTAGGTACATCCGAGATGAGTTGACATCCTAGTCGAGGCTTAGGTCATGAACTCGCTGAGATTTTATATCTCATTCATTGTTGTTAACCACTTTTCAGGTCCTCCGATGTGAACACGCGTTATGTTCCATGGAAACCGACTTTTTTAGGGAGAACACCTTTTGAGGTTATCGTTGTAGATAGAGGTCATGAACTCGCTGAGATTTTATATCTCATTCATTGTTGTTAACCACTTTTCAGGTCCTCCGATGTGAACACGCGTTATGTTCCATGGAAACCGACTTTTTTAGGGAGAACACCTTTTGAGGTTATCGTTGTAGATAGAGGAGCTAGATTAATCCCTACCTGTTGTGGTTGTAATCGAGAAGGTCCGCGTGGTGGACTGGTGTCGACACCTAAATCTTGGCGATCCCGTTAGGTAATTTGCATAGAAAATTAGGGATTAAATTTTAATCCCTAAACAAAAATATTAAAATTGCATAGCATATAGTTTAAGTTTATATAGTATAGTTGCATCTGCATCGGACTGGTGGTTGATGGACTCGAGTGAACGGCTCTGGACTTTGTAAAATCGGACTAAGCCCGCATTCAAAAATTCTTGGCTAAAGCCCATGAACGTTATATGAGCTGAAATTTTCCTTGGACTATGTCGAGTTGGAAAATATTGATCTTGGTATTATCACGATTCAAATTAAATAAATTGATGTTATCACAAAGATGCTGCAATATTATTTTTTTTTTAATCGAAATAGGAAATAAGTGCAAGCAAGAAAGAAAACAAACAAAAAACTGGGCCTATAGATGATCATGGAAGATTCGGAAGAAAGGGAGAGGAGTTGGACTTTCAAAAGGAAAACAAGGCTGAGAAAGGAAAGAAGGGAAATCCAACGCCACGTCGTCGTCGTCCCTGCACCCAAAAAAGAAAGAAGATAATATATATTCTAGGCTTAGTCTTAACAATCCATTAGCCTGAGAGGAAATTTTAGGTCGCGACAGCTTGGCGACTCCGCTGGGGATTAGAGTTAAAACTCTTAGTGGACTTAGGCCAGTTTTTCTTTTCAAAAAATATTTTTGTTTGGCAGCGAGGATCCCAGGTACGTCCCTAACATTTTAGGTGTTAAATGTTTTTGCAGAATGGGAGGTATAAGGGGAGGCGTGATTGTTAACCCTTGTTTTGCAGGGAGGTGTTTGGATGTATGGTTTATTTTATGCACGAAGCGCTGTATGATATAACTTGCTGTGCATGCCTTGCATTTACACTACACCGCACACACTACCCGCTGCCGGACCTGGGCGGCACAGGTTTAGGATGGTACTAAGATAGCGGACACCCCGACCACACCCGCGTGGTATGGGTCGCCCTCCTTGGTCCCGAAAGTTTTTTCACGGTGTCATTGAGTTCCCACCACGGTTGCACCCTTTGCAACCCGGGTCGGCTCCTTGACTAAGCCGGAGTCAGGGGAACCCCGGCCTAACCACAACCATGACTGGTTTAGCCCGGTAATCCTCGCGTCTCCATTTTGCAAGCCAGAGTCTAGATAGAAATCGAACCTCACATTTCATGCGCATGTCTTTGTGATTGCCATGGTCCTATTGGGTGAAGTAAGTTTTCTGAACCTTTATCTCGCAATTCATTTATGTTTCATATTTTCTTTGGTCGGTCCATGATAGGTCTAGGTTGGTTTTAAATTTAAAAGTAATAATCATTGAGTCCTTTAAAAAAAAAAGAAAGCTCTTTTAGAGAATTTATTTCCAATCTCTGTCTTTATTTTCCTAGATGTGTCATAGGTAATTATTTTCCTAAGAAGTTTGCCGTCGTCTTTCTTTTAAAAAAAAAAGGGCTTTAGAGAATTTGTTTTCAGGTCATAATTTATAGGGAGTCTCAATTTTTGTTTTTCATAGTTTGATTAGGGATTTTGGTGCTTTTATTTGCTAGGTTGTGTCTAGGGCGTTATTTACATTTCTTTGCCTAGATCACTTTTCATAAAGTCTCAACCATATACGAATATTTTCATGAATAAACAAAAAAAAGACTAAAAGCGTGTCATGGACCAACCTTGTCTTGACCATGTGCTTATTTGGTTCATTTCCTTTACATTAGGTAATTACGGACCGATCACGATCGCCTATTCGCACGCGATCGAGAACTAGAATGGCCGATCAAACTGACTTACGAGATCGTGTCGTTGGCATTGAGGACCAAATGAAGCAACTCCTCGTCGCAATGCAACAGATGTCCGCTGAGATCAAAGCCCTTCGGCTGACTCCTATTCCCGCGTCCCCTGAGGCATCAGCCCCAAAGCATAAAGGAGGGAAGAATGCCGATAGTGAGGAAGATGACAATCTTCCCGATTTAGAAGATGACCCCGTCCAGATTATTGTCAACAAGGAAAAACCTGATGAACGGGTCAACAAACTTGAAGAGAGAGTGAAGCAGTTGGAAGGCTCGCATGATTTGCCCTCAATCGACTTGTCTCTTTACTCACAGATCAAAATCCCGAAAAAGTTCAAGATGCCAGATTTTGACAAGTACAATGGCACCTCCTGCCCGAGAGCTCACCTGCAGCTATATCACGTACAAATGACACCGTACGTTGATAATGAACTCCTGATGATTCACGCATTTCAGGCAAGTTTGACGGGTCCTGCCCTGAACTGATATCTCATGAAGAAGATAAATGGCCTCAAAACCTGGAAGGAAGTTAGTGAAGCATTCCTAAAGCAGTACAGGTTCATAACGGACATCATTCCCACCCGCGATGACCTCGAGCGTGCTCAGATGAAGAAGAATGAGTCATTCAAGGATTATGCTATCAGATGGAGAAACATAGCCGCACAGATTATCCCAGAACCCATAGACAGTGAATTGAAGAGGATGTTCATTAAAACGCTTCCGTTCGAATACCGTAATCGGATGGTAGCCACTCCGGCTGACAACTTCAATCAACTCATCCCTATAGGCGAACAGATTGAGATAGGGCTGAAAGATGGGTGGTTTGTGGAGCCGTCTTCTTCGACCAATAGATTTAGCACAAGAAAAGAGAAAGAACCAGCAGCTGGAGTGAATGTGATTTATACCCAACCAGGCCGACGGAATGCTAATCCTATCCCAGCAATCCACGTAGTAGAAGCTCGACAACAAAGCACGGGTCGTCAACCCTTTCAGAAGAAAAATAACAAGAGGCAATTCACTCCCCTCCCCGGATCGTTGTCTCAAGTATTGGCGGTCCTCCGAAAGAAAAGCTTGCTTACCACTGAGCCAAAGCGGCCCAATCCTGAGCAGTTCTATAACTACGATCCATCTAAGAAATGCGATTATCATATGGGTGAGGTGGGGCACTCAACCGACGATTGTTTTACCCTCAAGCACCGAATCCAGAACCTTCTGGACACGAAGGCATTTTCCTTTCAACCCACTAAGCCGAATGTTCAGAGCAACCCGCTCCCTGATCACGCGAGCAATGTGAATGCCATATTTAGTGTCGATGCTAGTCGAATCAAGAATGTCAAGGTATATACCACTGATGTCTACGATGGGTTAGTGAGAGCAGGTTATTACCCGAATGATGAAGTGCCTCCCCTAACTGTCATGAGGGAAAGAATCTCCAAAATGGTGGAAGCAGGAATGATCGTCTATGCTAATCACACTGGCATCGTTTCCACTATCTCCGAAGTAGTTATTAATTGGGAGGAGGAGTTTGCTACATTGAACACCGGGAAGGACAAGAGTGACCCTCTGCCTGGAGACATACCTCCGCTCGAAGACGTATCCGATGATGAAGAGATCGTAGAGAGCACGCCTAAAGCTGATGAAGGAAAAGAGGTGATCGACACTTTGGGGCAACCGAGCGGCAAGTTCGATTACTATGTGAAATACTCGGCGCCCCCGAGCTTCTATGTTGACCCCTCTGACATTGTCCCAGATGGATGGGGAGGTATGGATGATCCAACACTTCTAATGACAGAAGATTCTGATGATGCAATGGATGGAATTACTACCCTGTTCGATGATTTCTTCATTGGAGCTATCGAGGAAGGACCATTGGAGAGAATGGGCACTGGCCCACAAGAGTAACACCTTTACTTTTTTCGCACACTCCCCTGCGCGGGAATTTTTACTGCTTTTTAGGACTTGCCCCGTCTCGGGAGCTGCTTTTTAGCACTTTTCATTTCTAGGACTTGATTGTTGCAATTTCCATTCCAATAAATGTAATTCATTTGACGATAATCAATGAAATTACAAAGTATTTTCATTTTGAGGGCATGTTGAGGTACATCAAACCAGCCCGGTGATGATATCCAACCGATAAAAGAAAAATATAGTCCAAGGAGAATTCTGAGGCCTGGGCTTCTTCATGTTCCCTCGTGTTAAAACCTTTTTGAAAACAATTTCAGAAAAAATCACAGAAAAAAAAATTCTTAAGAAGAAAATTTTTTTAAAAAAAATGCAATGTTTAGCCCTGTTTGTCCTTCTGAACCCCCTACTTTATGTTTCAGGGGCAATCTTGTTATATATGAGGGTATGGGAACGGTCCAATATGATGAATCATGTGCAGCCGACCTTGATCCCAATGATACCGACGAACTCAACGATTCCTCAAATATTCAGTGCAATCTAAAATGGCATGAAAGGCCCAAAGTCCTCACGTCAGATCAAACTGTCACTATCAACTTGGGTGATGCGAAGGAAACCAGAGAAATGAAGAGAGATGCAAATCCCCCCGAGAGTGAGACGAAACGCCCGATCCAGTTGCCGCATGAGTAGGTAAGTCTTTCAACCAAAAAGTGCATCAAAGATACTTCGAGGTAAATGATCAGTCCTAAGGGAAGTATTGCTAGTCTTTCCTGTTCCTGGGGGTAAATTTGCCCCAAACTACATTGGTCCATATATAGTTAAAAAGGTGCTTCCCGGAGGTGCCCTGATTCTCGCAGAAATGGAAGGTTGTGAGTTTTCTACTCTTGTTAATTCTGATGCTGTGAGGATGTATTATCCTTGATATGATCTAATATTTTTGCGGCAAAAGTTTTCAATTGTCTGGTTTATACTCTGAGTCACAAACATTTCACTTATGAATAAATGCTTTCAATCAATTTAAAGATGGAATGCATGCACTTACTTTAAATTCTGCTTGATCATTTTGTCAGTTTGCATCATTGATTTCAAAAAGGGGAATCTATTTGGACAATCTGATAACTCATGTGGAATGAATTGAATGTGTTGAATGAGGTACATCGGGATGATGAAAGGCAAGCCCTATCCTATACACAGTCCCGTGCACTAATCCCCAGTGAGTTGAGTAAAAAAAAAAAAATTCCATGTCTGCAAGGTAAAGAGTTATCTCGCAAAAGGTACAGCAACCGAAGTGACGAAAGGCAGTTCATTTCTCTATCCCAAACACTACAGGTTATCCATTGTTTCGCCACTTTGAGCCTAAATGTTTGGAGAAATCCTTTCAAATTACCCCTGTCAAGAACCACCCCACATCGGGGCAAACTGGAGGTAAGACGGCATTATAAGGTGAAAAATGAATAGAGATTTTCTTGCTCTCACTTGCATCAATCTTCGAGTGTTGCTTTTTCAGAAGAATTCACACGAAGTTCAAGTGCCTTAGGATGACGAAGAGCATTTCTTTCTCTATCCTATACACACTTTATCCTTTGCTAAGCCCAATTGAGCCTGCAAATTCGTTTCTTAAACCTAGTTGGTGATCATCCCCCACACTGGGGCAAGGTAAAAGCCATCGCTGTCCTCACAGCATATCTGGAGCGCCGATAGAAGACGAAGACCCTAAAAGTCCAAATGTTAGTCATTCGGTCAAAACAAGCCAAAATGTGGCTGGCTAATATGTGCATTGTAGACGGTGTGTGTAAAATGTAAAAAAAAAAAAAAAAAGAAGAACTAGGGGGCATGAAAAAGCAGTGTGCCTGGTAAAAGCAAGGCCAATGCCCGAGAGAAAAAGAAAAAAAAGAGAAAAGAAAATCGAAAAAAAAAGGAGAACTTTAGCGAAAAAATGTCAAGATACGACATGTCAAAGTCATGAATTCCAGTGAGCAGTGGTCTTACAAGTCTCAAAGGAATCAAGTGGTGAATTCAAGCCCAATGGAACGTCTATCGAGAAGACAATCTCTGGCGAAAAGGAAGACTGGTGACAATGCCGAGATGATCACCAACTTATTCACCCTATTTATACACATTTTGAGCCTAATGATCCATTCATTTCTCAACCCATGAGCCTAGCCTACGTTACGTCCCTTACAAAGTCTCTTCAGATTATGGCACTTGAACTAATGTAGGATTCGGATGTTTATAAGCTTAGCTCGAAGAAGTGCGAACAAGTCCATTTCTATCTCATTTTGCAGGGTTCTTGACTTGTAAACCCGAAGACGATTGCGGAGTATTTTCTTTCAATAGCCTTGACTCAAAGAGTCCCATTTTGCTAAGCCATTGACCAAGCCCACGTTACGGTCCCAGCAAAGACCTCTCAGATTGGTAAGGTCGTACCGCTTGCGAGAATACTCGGACCCTTGTCGACATGATGATGGTGAGATGGAGTGATTTTCATAAATTAGCCGCTTTTCGATGAGGATGAGAGAAAGTCCTTTCGGATCGAAAGTCCCTCATTCGACATTTTCAAGATATCCACTTGTGAATCTGGATTGTCTTATCATGATTTTCCCCAGTGAAATTTAGTAATGCTGATTTGACAAAATCGTCATGCATGAAAACCAGTTGAATTTATAGTGCATGAGTATATGTGTTCTTGATTGCCCATGAATGCATATTACTTGTTGTCTATAATCGTGTCTAGCAGGAGACACACACTCAAGAGTCAGAGATATCAACAGGTAAGTATGTCTCTACCCCTTCAGGTGCCTGTGTTTATCCAAGTATTCATTCACCTGTTCGAGCAATCAACAGGCTCCATATCTAATCAGTTTTGTTGCAGTCACTTAGCGTCTTCGACAATGTTCAGACGTCTATATATTTCTCATCCGAGTGCCTGAGGAGAAATCCAGGTATCTCATTCGAGTATCCGAGGAGAAATCCGGATATCTCACCATATTTCTCATCCGAGTGCCTGAGGAGAAATCCAGATGTCTCATCTGAGTATCCGAGGAGAAATCCGGATATTTCACAATATTTCTCAACCGAGTGCCTGAGGAGAAATCCAGGTGTCTCGCCCGAGTGCCTGAGAAGAAATCCAGGTATCTCATTTGAGTATCCGAGGAGAAATCCGGATATCTCGTAATATCCCTCAACCGAGTGCCTGAGGAGAAATCCAGGTGTCTCACCCGAGTGCCTGAGGAGAAATCCAAGTATCTCATTTGAGTATCCGAGGAGAAATCCGGATATCTCACCATATTTCTCATCCGAGTGCCTGAGGAGAAATCCAGGTGTCTCATCCGAGTATCCGAGGAGAAATCCGGATATCTCACCCAAGTACCTGCGACGATATCCAGGTATTTATCAATAAAGTCCTTTCAAATATCTTAGATGATAACTAGATATTTTGTTAGGCACATTATTCTCCCAATCTTAGAGGATTCCCCCGTGACACGCCTATGAGGAAAGGTATAGGTGTAGCGGCCAAATCTTTACAAGTGCCTATGGCGATGTATAGGTAGTTTGTAAAGGTCGGAACATTTTCCATTTTGCTAAATTTTTCTCTCGAGAACCCCAGATGATAACTGGATACGTCGAGCTTTCTTCGCGTGTCTTGACTGAATTGCAGGTCACCGAAGTTCATCAGCGTTCATCAGGCAATATCTTTGGGATAGGGTCCAAACATTTGCCAACAATCTCAAGAATCATGGCAATGCCTCAAATTACTTCACCACTCAAGTTAGGTAAGTAATTCCAGGTATGTTTTATTCACGTCAGCATGCATCATTTCTTATTGCATTTCAAAATGGGACTCGTAATCCCAACAAAAATAACATTCATTGCATTTGCATGGCAAAATTTAGGCATCAGTTTAGTCTTTGAATGCAACCTCTTCGAGCTCACCTTCAAAGAGGGGCAGCTGTCGACACCTAAATCTTGGCGATCCCGTTAGGTAATTTGCATAGAAAATTAGGGATTAAATTTTAATCCCTAAACAAAAATATTAAAATTGCATAGCATATAGTTTAAGTTTATATAGTATAGTTGCATCTGCATCGGACTGGTGGTTGATGGACTCGAGTGAACGGCTCTGGACTTTGTAAAATCGGACTAAGCCCGCATTCAAAAATTCTTGGCTAAAGCCCATGAACGTTATATGAGCTGAAATTTTCCTTGGACTATGTCGAGTTGGAAAATATTGATCTTGGTATTATCACGATTCAAATTAAATAAATTGATGTTATCACAAAGATGCTGCAATATTATTTTTTTTTTAATCGAAATAGGAAATAAGTGCAAGCAAGAAAGAAAACAAACAAAAAACTGGGCCTATAGATGATCATGGAAGATTCGGAAGAAAGGGAGAGGAGTTGGACTTTCAAAAGGAAAACAAGGCTGAGAAAGGAAAGAAGGGAAATCCAACGCCACGTCGTCGTCGTCCCTGCACCCAAAAAAGAAAGAAGATAATATATATTCTAGGCTTAGTCTTAACAATCCATTAGCCTGAGAGGAAATTTTAGGTCGCGACAGCTGGTAATACATTAAACCTAGATGTACTACTGATGATGTGTATATATATATGATCATGTATATTTATGATGCCAATTCAGTCGTAAATCTTTTTGTTTTTCTGCCAATTAAGTCATTCCGACCAATTTTGGCTGGATTTTTCTGATGTGGAACATTGATCGGCCGACAGCCAGTCACCGATGCTAACGTGGACAACTTTTAACAATATTTTAATATTTTTTTTGAATTTTTATTTCTTTTATTTCTTTTTTTCTTTTTTTTTGCCTTCCCTCCCTCCTTCCTCAGCAACCGGCTTGAGGCCAAAGGCCAGCAAGGTCGACCTCGCCAGCCACTGGCGAAGGCGAGACTCACCATGGCTGGGCAAGGCTGGACCTCACCAAATCTGGCGAGGTCGGGCGTCGCTCAGCCATGGTGAGACTCGCCATTGCTGACAAGGGCGAGCCTCGCTAGTGGGCAATGAGGTCGCACCAATAGCCAGCCTCTGACCGGTCACCGGTCCAGCGATTGGCTAGAGGAAGGAGGGAAGGGAGGGAAAAAAAAGAAAAGAAAAAAATTAATAAATTCAAAAAAATATTAAAATATTATTAAAAGTTGTCCACGTCAATGCCGATGACCGGCCAGCTTCTACGTCAGCAAAATCCAACGAAATATGGCTGGAAGAACTAAATTGGCACAAAGATAAAAAGGTTTAAGACTGAATTGGCATCAATCCAAAAAGTTTAGAACTGAAATGGCATCAAAAAAAGGTTTAGGACTAAATTGGCACAAATGAAAAAAGTTTATGACTGAATTGGCATCAAAAAAAGGTTTAGGACTAAATTGGCACCAATGCTGGCACCAATGCAAAAGATTTAGGACTAAATTGGCACAAAAAAAAAGGTTTAAGACTAAATTGGCACCAATGCAAAAGGTTTAGGACTTTTTTGACACTTTTCCCAAAAATTATATGAATATATTGCTATTTATATGATGGACTTCAAATATATAGTGATAGTACACTTCACCATGGCAAATGAAGAATCATAGCTGAAAGAGCGAAACAAGATGTGTCGTAAATTTGAACATTTCAGAGTATAATAGGAGAAAATTCATAGAAAGGTTCGAGTGACAGGTTCGAGGGAGGATATTTACACTTAAAATATGTTATAGTAGTCATGTAAATGATCATGTTATCTTCTATATATTAAAATATTTTAGTAATGATATAAAATGAGACAAACCTTGGAATTATAACTAAACTAATATTAAGCAGGATAATATTTTTTAACTCACGATAGGATTGGCTATGATAGAGCAAATATTTTTTTTTGGTTTAATTATGCATAATCTTTGGCAAATAACATTCTATATGGTGCGTTAAAGAAGGCCATTCCATGGAAACCTTCCCAGGGAATGCTTTTGTCGTCAAGACTAAACCATCACTTTCCATAACGTGACTGCACCGTTTTCTTCGCATTTCTCAACTGAAAATATAACCTTATCTTAATTTTTTTTTTATGACTGAGGTGTCCGCGCAACCGGCGAGCTTGCGCTCAAACCGGCGGTGAAGCCGGACTAGTCCTCGGGGGGGCTAGCGCAGCATCCCACCGCCACGACCCTCTACTTAAATCACCGACACCTACGAGTTTTGAATCCAGGACCTCTTGTGAAAGGAACCAAGTGCAAACCATCGCGGCCACTGATGGGTGGGTATAACCTTGTCTTAATTAGTTGATCTAAACCTTAAAAAGAAGAAAAAAGAAGAAGAAAGTACCGAACACAATAATCTAATTAAGGAGTGTAGCTACTTGAACACATAACAAGGATCGATTATTCTTTCCATGACGCCATATACTTTTACATCGTTGAAGAATGAACTGAACTATTATAACCGGAATTTAATCCATACTTACTCATAATAGGATTTATGTATATTGGACAATGAGGATAAAAACTATATATGTCTATTCAAAAAAAAATTTGGTCAAATAAGTCTATCCAATTTGAATGGGACCTTTTTTTATGTTTCTAAAGTGCTACCTAATAATTTGACCAAAAAAAGAGTGCTGGCTAATAAAAACGGCACTCTTCTCTTTCAGCCCCTGATATCTTTTCTTGAAAGAAACTGCCCACCACCCCTTTTTCCAATTCATATTTTCTGTTTTTTAAGCAGCTATGTAATTGCAGAGGATCTCAAAATTGCAGACTCTTTTTGATGGAAAAAGCACTCGCAAGCACAACACGGGAAAGATGCTGAAAAGGCGTTGCTTTTTTTCCATATTCATCGGGCATTGCAGGACAGGTTAAAACAAGGAAACTTCAGGTGCGGCTTTCGTTTTCTCCCCGCCAAGTCGCCACTCTTCCATTGAACAATAAGACATCATATAGAGAGTATAGAATCCATATAGGGCCCGTTTGGCAACGTACCAAACAGTAAAAATTTCTGTTCTTTTATTCCCAGAAATAGTTTGGGAACAGAAATGTGTTGGGTAAATTTTTTATTCCCGAGCACATTTTTGCAAAAATTTGTGCCGAGAAACAGTTTTGGAAGAGAAACAACAAGTAAAAAAAAGTTGCTTCTTGTTTCTCGGCACAATTTTGAGAATCAATTTTTTTTCTTTTCTTATTTTTGTGTTGTTCTTCATTGGGCTGGGCCGGCCGCCGGCGATCGGCCACAGCCCAGGGCCGGCGAGGGCGTCACGGCCCTCGCCGGCCGCCGGCAGAGGCGAGGGCGAGGGCTGGACCCTCACCGCCTGGGCGAGGCGGCCTCGCCCAGAGACGGCGAGGCTCGGCCTCGCCCAGCGAGGCCGCCCCTCGCCCTTGCCTCCGCCGGCGGCCGGCGAGGGCCGTGACGCCCTCGCCGGCCTTGGGCTGTGGCCGGTCGCCGGTGACCGGCCATGGCCAAAGAAGAAAATAGTTAGAAAGAAAAAAAATAAACAATTCAAAATATTATTAAAATATTATTTGGGAACAGAAATTTTGTGTAGTTTACCAAACGCATTTCTATTCTTTTCTACTCTAGGAATAGAAATTTTGGACAGTTTATCAAATGCCTTCAAATACTTAGAAATTGTTTCCGGGCACAGAATAAAAAAAAATCATTTCTGTTCAGAAATTTTTTCCCAGGCACAGAATGGTATTCATGCGCACCCATAGCAATACAAACCTGATTGTAATATTTAGAGCATCGCGCAGACATCGTTTCCAGCAAATTGCCATCAAAGTGAGGGATTGGCCGGAAGCTTGAGAATATATGCGGCGTCTTCTCTCATCACGAGTCTGTCTCAATTTTCATTCTCAAAATTCTATGACTTATAAAGATTAATTTGAGAACAAATATAAAAAGTATTCTGGATGTATTCGACCAATAAAATATACAAAGATTAATAGTTGCATGCACGAAGGATTGTCACGTAATTTATGTGAATAAGAACCATAATACTTATCCCTCGAGCGTATTGAACTAAATCACACGTTTCGTTTATTTTCGCTTGCTCTACCGTTCATTTTATCTTAGATATCTATCGTTGTCGTTTAATTTTTGATCGCATGCTTCGACTATAGACTAGCAAGTTAACCGAATAGACTCCATAGCATCTGCCTTCTTCGTAAATATCTCCACGGAAGGACCTCGCAAGTTTGTCAGAAAGCAATATATATATATAATCGTGGACAAGCTCATAAGCCAATAGAACATTATAAAGACTTGTTTATTTCTCTTCTCTGATCAACATTCTCATAAACCAACAAGAAATGATAGTTCACTGTTGTAAGCAGGAGAAGGGTAATAGTTTTCCAGCAGGAATTACATTCGGATCTACAGCTTTGTGAGTAAACATAGATAGAAACGGCAGTTACGTAGGTGCGGTGCGAGATGGAGGTTGAACCGTTTCAATGAAGTATCCACGCGCTTATTCAAAGCTGAAATTCTGGTCTTTGTTAGTTTATCTCCTAAGAAGCTGCAACGATCTTTTGATGGGATATCGAATTCGACTTCCTTTGCGATTAAATGTGGTCACTACTTGTCCTCTGCTCCATCCTTTGTTAACCTCGCTTGTTATGGAGAGTGGATCACAAATTGGAGTAAATGATTCTGATCTTTGTTTGACCTAATAATATTTCAGTAGAATCGTATCTCCTTTGCAAAAGCTGATATCTAGGTTCATATAATAGTATAATGCTCCATCGTTCCTCTCAGGGACGGATCAAGAATAAAAAAGTTTTAGTGGGGGCCAATTGCAAAGCTTAAAGTATAACAAACTGACTTCTAAATGAAAGTAAATTTGAACTTTTTTTTTGGTCTGAATAATGTTCAACTTAGGTTGAAATTATTGCGAGAAGCTGCTTCCGCAATATATGTTGCGAGTCTTGTTTCTCTTGTAAATTGCCACAATACTTATCCATGGAAAATAATTTTCCTAAGAGCCTAGTTTTAGAAAATGTCGAGATACGAGATCTGCTTTAGACCAAAAAGAAACCTCCATTAAATCAAATATCTTAACAAGATTACTAAACTCCGTAACACCCAGCACTGAGTACCTTTATTCCTCGCTATTCAATCAATCTCATTTTCTTACGGTAGCGAAATTGCGAAGTTGCTGCATTTGACTAAAATAATCTTCAATATAAGCAAAGAAATCTAAAACTATCCAAATATTTGAATAAGTAAAGTAAATTATACGAGTGTTATTAGACTATTTTAAATTATAATTTGTCGATTATGTAGTATCACACAATTCAAAATAGCCTCTAATGTCATTTTTTTCAATGAGATTGTAAATTACTTTTGATTTATGATAAGAAGAGAGAGAGAGAGAGAGAGAGAGAGAAATTTCTTGCTTTGCGCCAAAGAAATAATTCAGAAATAAAAACAGCGTGTCGACTCATAATCCAGAGCTTAAAATACTTCCTAGAATTTGGTCAGCATCGGCAAGAATGACATCATCACGCAGCTTGAAAGATTCCTTAGACAGGAATGCCGTAAACAAGAACGACAGAAACAAGATCTTGAAACACATAAAAGTAAGTGTGCCGAACAAGATAGAGATATCTAAAACACCAAGTAGAAAATACTAATATAAAGAAGTCCAGAAACATCCAGTAGAAACCTTACCAAAAAAAAACATGCAGTAGAAAACCCTAAAGAAGTCCAGAAAGTTCAAACACTTCAAAAGCTAACATTAAACAAGTCCTTCTGCATAGAGAAATGCTCAAAGAGCATAGACGTCCGGCTAGGCATGCTTCACACTCGCA
Source organism: Syzygium jambos (assembly GCA_031216235.1). Taxonomy (NCBI): domain Eukaryota; kingdom Viridiplantae; phylum Streptophyta; class Magnoliopsida; order Myrtales; family Myrtaceae; genus Syzygium; species Syzygium jambos. The sequence goes on from CM062229.1 coordinate 20,547,773, forward strand.
TACGCTCGGAGCTTCAACTCAGGACACGCCAGCATCAGACAAATCGCACTCATGGCACCTGTGAAGAAGAGAAGATATACGATGGCGAAAATGGCATATCTATTCCAGCGGGTTCTCCTCCCGGCGCCTTTCTCCCCATTCCGACTCGAGCTACGCTTCATGGCGTTCAGCTTCGCATGCAAATCCACGAGTCGTATCACGCGCATTATGGAGCTGACGGAGCAAGGAGCCATAACCAGTAAGGTGAGAACGATGGCCATCCAAGCACCCGCGCGGTGCATTTTGGATGGAGACACATTGCCGAGCAAAAGTCTGAGCCCACGAAATACAGGGTCGGGACTTGGGCAAGGCGAAGCCATTCCCTATCGATCGAGGTCACCAACTTGATAACCTTGTTTTCGAGCTCTTGTCTGCTCATTGCCGTGGAGGGTGTAAGAAGAAACGATGAAGAGGAAGAAAGAAGAAGAAGGTGAGGAGCACTCCCTAAAATAGCGACGATTGCTTTTGACGCCGGGCCGGGTCGATCCGGCTGGATCCGAATTTTTTAAAATTAATTTTTTTTGCGATTCTTTTTTAGGAAAAATATTCTAATTAGTGCAATTAATGTATATGAGCCTAATGTCCATATGTTATGCAATTAAATAACAATATTTTTATTTTAGGAGTTAAAAATTTAATTCCTAAATTTTGTGCAATTAATCACTAAATGGGTAATCAAAACTTAAGTGTCAACAAAGTTCTAGACCCATTTTGCCACTTTGTCTCAAACTCTACATTGGATAACTCTCGTGTATGAAGTCAAATTTCCGAAAAATTCATGTCGCTTTTCCAGTTCAAATTAAGCACGCCATATGTAGAAAGTAAGATCATATGAGAAGTTGTCATTTTTAATCCTCTATTTTTGGGCTAATTAATAGATTTGTACCTAAAACTTTGGACTTTCTTCATCGGAAGTTGAGTGTTACGAAATTTCATGAGATTGGATTTGTAGTGAATTCCACAGTACATAGGGGCCTAATAAACTACACGCTAATTAGGTCGGGTCAATCTATTCGCGCCGTTGGGCCTTCTGGGGCAAAAGTTACGAAATGCGTCAAATTACGGTTTTTCTGCTATGGCACTAGAGGCCAAACAAATTACAAATATTTGGATCCCGTACAGTAACGGCTTTTTATTCCATTTGTTTTGTCCTTTTTCTTTTTTTCCATTTTCTGTTTGTCCATTAAAGCTTGCTCTTGTTTCTCCTTCTCCCCGGCGCCTTCTTTTTTCTTCTTCTTCTTCTTCTCTCGCTGCGAGCTCTCTTTCGTGCTTTCTCCCCGCGTCTTTCTTCTTCTTCTGAGCTCTCCTTCCTGCTTTCTCCCCCACGCCTTCTTCTTCTTCTTCTTCTTCTTCTTCTTAGCTCTCCTTCCTGCTTTCTCCCCCGCGCCTTCTTCTTCTTCTCAGCTCCCCTTCCTACTTTCTCCCCTATCTTCTTCTCCTCCCTTCTTCTTTCTTTCTGCAACTTCTAGCTCTCCTTAGTATAATGGCCCAAACTAGGGAGGAAGTGGAAGCCCAGGTGGCTTCCCTAGAAACCAAGCTACATAGTGAGTTGCAGAGGCTTTGCCAAATCATGGCATTGTTCCTCACGGGATTGGGTCTCGTGATGACTCATGTCACGCCATCAAAGATGGATTGTAGGCACTTTTGGATGCCAATGAGTATCACTGTTATGGTTTCTCTTCCTTTTCTCGGTGGATTTTTTAGTATCCTACGGAAACTGGAGCATTCGATTGGGAAACTTAGAAGGGAGAGAGAGCGTTTGGATTGGCTCCTAGGGGAGGAAAATCTCGCTCGGCCGGGGTCGGGGTCGACGTCGGTGTCGGCGTCGGCGCCGGAGCAGGTGCAGGAGATTGGACCGGCGCCGGAGGCGGGGGCAGGGTCGGGGTCGGAGGCGGGGCCGAGGTCGGGGTCGGGGCAGGATCTGGAGGCAGGCCTGGGGTCGGAGCCGGGGGTGTTGGGGCCCCGGTAGGGGGGAAGGGAAGGCGACAAAAAATGAAAGAGCTGGCGATTCAGGGTAATCATCTTCATCGGGCTGGTTTATTTTGTGGCGTTCATCGGCACCATGTGCCTCATCTCTGTACTGCTGTCGTGTCCCCAGTTGAAGTTCGGGGATTGGAAAATTCATGGAGCAGGGCCAGCTGCTGGAGGCGGGGCCGGAGTAGGAGCCGTGCCCGGAGTCGGAGCCGGAGTAGGAGCCGGGGGAAAGGGAGGGTGACTCGAGGTGATTGAGAAAGCTGCTTCTGCCTGTCAAGCGTAACTAGGATTTCAATGGTTTTTTTTTTTGGTGTGTTTTAAGAAGTGGGTTTTCCACTTAATGCTTGTGTTAGGTCTTTTCTATCAATGAATCAGTGTTTAAATCTTAGGATTTCAGTGTTTTTTTTTTGTTTTGGTGTGTTTTAAGAAGTGGATTTTCCACTTAATGCTTGTGTTAAGTCTTTTCTATCAATGAATCAGTGTTTAAATCATTAAGTATCTCTCTCTCTCATTTGTCGAAAGCTCAGAACTGTCTTGACCAATACTACATTTTACGCATTTGAATCAATTGCCCCCTTGCCCGCATCGCAGCTGCAATATTAGCCCGGGAAGTCCAATGAGTGCAGCTCCGGTGGTCGACATTTGCACCAAAATATTATCATAGACAGTGAGAGCACGGGAACCAATCTGATTCAAACATGTTTAGTGTTGGAAACAAACGCGGAAAAACAAATACAGAACACAAGAATGTTTTTAGAAGTCGGAAAAACGACTTAACAAAATCTCACGTCTCACAAATCTCTCCCAAAACGAAAATCTCTCTTAATCAACAAAAATAGTGCTATGCCTTCAATATCTCTACTTGAAGCTTAAGTTCATCATTGATAATACCTTCAAATTGTACATTGGATAACTCTCGTGTATGAAGTCTAACTTCCAAAAAATTCATGTCGCCTTTCCAGTTCAAATTAAGCACGCCATATGTAGAAAGTAAGATCACATGAGAAGTTGTCATTTTTAATCCTCTATTTTTGAGCTAATTAATAGATTTGTACCTAAAACTTTGGACTTTCTTCATCGGAAGTTGGGTGTTACGAAATTTCATGAGATTGGATTTGTAGTGAATTCCACAGTACATAGGGGCCAAATAAACTACACGCTAATTGGGTCGGGTCAATCTATTCGCGCCGTTGGGCCTTCTGGCGCAAAAGTTATGAAATGCGTCAAATTACGATTTTTCAGCTATGGCACTAGAGGCCAAACAAATTACAAATATTTGGATTCCGTACAGTAACGGCCTTTTATTCCATTTGTTTTGTCCTTTTTCTTTTTTTCGATTTTCTGTTCGTCCATTAAAGCTTGCTCTTGTTTCTCCTTCTCCCCGGCGCCTTCTTTTTTCTTCTTCTTCTTCTTCTCTCGCTGCGAGCTCTCTTTCGTGCTTTCTCCCCGCGGCTTTCTTCTTCTTCTGAGCTCTCCTTCCTGCTTTCTCCCCCACGCCTTCTTCTTCTTCTTCTTCTTCTTCTTCTTAGCTCTCCTTCCTGCTTTCTCCCCCGCGCCTTCTTCTTCTTCTCAGCTCCCCTTCCTACTTTCTCCCCTATCTTCTTCTCCACCCTTCTTCTTTCTTTCTGCAACTTCTAGCTCTCCTTAGTATAATGGCCCAAACTAGGGAGGAAGTGGAAGCCAAGGTGGCTTCCCTAGAAACCAAGCTCGATAGTGAGTTGCAGAGGCTTTGCCAAATCATGGCATTGTTCCTCACGGGGTTGGGTCTCGTGATGACTCATGTCATGCCATCGAAGATGGATTGTAGGCACTTTTGGATGCCAACGAGTATCACTGTTATGGTGGCTCTTCCTTTTCTTGGTAGATTTTTTAGTATCCTACGGAAACTGGAGCATTTGATTGGGAAACTTAGAAGGGAGAGAGAGCGTTTGGATTGGCTCCTAGGGGAGGAAAATCTCGCTGGGCCGGGGTCGGGGTCGGCATCGGCGTCGGCGTCAGCGCCGGGGCAGGTGCAGGAGATTGGACCGGCGCCGGAGGCGGGGGCAAGGTCGGGGTCGGAGGCGGGGCCGAGGTCGGGGTCGGGGCAGGATCTGGAGGCAGGCCTGGGGTCGGAGCCGGGGGTGTCGGGGCCCCGGTCGGGGGGAAGGGAAGGCGGCAAAAAAAGAAAGAGCTGGCGATTCAGGGTAATCATCTTCATCGGGCTGGTTTATTTTGTGGCGTTCATCGGCACCATGTGCCTCATCTCTGTGCTGCTGTCGTGTCCCCAGTTGAAGTTCGGGGATTGGAAAATTCAAGGAGCAGGGCCAGCTGCTGGAGGCGGGGCCGGAGTAGGAGCCGTGCCCGAAGACGGAGCCGGAGTAGGAACCGGGGGAAACGGAGGGTGACTCGAGGTGATTGAGAAAGCTGCTTCTGCATGTCAAGCGTAGCTAGGATTTCAATGGTTTTTTTTTTTGGTGCGTTTTAAGAAGTGGGTTTTCCACTTAATGCTTGTGTTAGGTCTTTTCTATCAATGAATCAGTGTTTAAATCTTAGGATTTCAGTGTTTTTTTTTGTTTTGGTGTGTTTTAAGAAGTGGATTTTCCACTTAATGCTTGTGTTAGGTCTTTTCTATCAATGAATCAGTGTTTAAATCATTAAGTATCTCTCTCTCTCATTTTCGAAAGCTCATAACTGTCTTGACCAATACTACATTTTACGCATTTGAATCAATTGCCCCCTTGCCCGCATCGCAGCTGCAATATTAGCCCGGGAAGTCCAATGAGTGCAGCTCCGGTGGTCGACATTTGCACCAAAATATTATCATAGACAGTGAGAGCAGGGGAACCAATCTGATTCAAACATGTTTAGTGTTGGAAACAAACGCGAAAAAACAAATACAAAACACAAGAATGTTTTTAGAAGTCGGAAAAGCGACTTAACAAAATCTCACGGCTCACAAATCTCTCCCAAAACGAAAATCTCTCTTAATCAATAAAAATAGTGATATGCCTTCAATATCTCTACTTGAAGCTTAAGTTCATCATTGATAATACCTTCAAATTATACATTGGATAACTCTCGTGTATGAAGTCAAACTTCCGAAAAATTCATGTCGCCTTTCCAATTCAAATTAAGCACGCAATATGTAGAAAGTAAGATCACATGAGAAGTTGTCATTTTTAATCCTCTATTTTTGGGCTAATTAATAGATTTGTACCTAAAACTTTGGACTCTCTTCATCGGAAGTTAGGTGTTACGAAATTTCATGGGATTGGATTTGTAGTGAATTCCACAGTACATAGGGGCCTAATAAACTACACGCTAATTGGGTCGGGTCAATCTATTCGCGCCGTTGGGCCTTCTGGCGCAAAAGTTACGAAATGCGTCAAATTACGGTTTTTCAGCTATGGCACTAGAGGCCAAACAAATTACAAAGATTTGGATCCCGTACAGTAACGGCTTTTTATTCCATTTGTTTTGTCCTTTTTCTTTTTTTCGATTTTCTGTTCGTCCATTAAAGCTTGCTCTTGTTTCTCCTTCTCCCCGGCGCCTTCTTTTTTCTTCTTCTTCTTCTTCTCTCGCTGCGAGCTCTCTTTCGTGCTTTCTCCCCGCGTCTTTCTTCTTCTTCTGAGCTCTCCTTCCTGCTTTCTCCCCCACGCCTTCTTCTTCTTCTTCTTCTTCTTCTTCTTCTTCTTCTTCTTCTTAGCTCTCCTTCCTGCTTTCTCCCCCGAGCCTTCTTCTTCTTCTCAGCTCCCCTTCCTGCTTTCTCCCCTATCTTCTTCTCCTCCCTTCTTCTTTCTTTCTGCAACTTCTAGCTCTCCTTAGTATAATGGCCCAAACTAGGGAGAAAGTGGACGCTCAGGTGGCTTCCCTAGAAACCAAGCTCCATAGTGTGTTGCAGAGGCTTTGCCAAATCATGGCATTGTTCCTCACGGGGTTGGGTCTCGTGATGACTCATGTCACGCCATCGAAGATGGATTGTAGGCACTTTTGGATGCCAACGAGTATCACTGTTATGGTGGCTCTTCCTTTTCTCGGTGGATTTTTTAGTATCCTACGGAAACTGGAGCATTCGATTGGGAAACTTAGAAGGGAGAGAGAGCGTTTGGATTGGCTCCTAGGGGAAGAAAATCTCGCTCGGCCGGGGTCGGCGTCGGCGTCGGCGTCGGTGTCGGCGCTGGGGCAGGTGCAAGAGATTGGACCGGCGCCGGAGGCGGGGGCAGGGTCGGGTCGGAGGCGGGGCCGAGGTCTGGGTCTGGGCAGGATCTGGATGCAGGCCTGGGGTCGGAGCCGGGGGTGTCGGGGGGAAGGGAAGGCGGCAAAAAAAGAAAGAGCTGGCGATTCAGGATAATCATCTTCATCGGGCTGGTTTATTTTGTGGCGTTCATCGGCACCATGTGCCTCATCTCTGTGCTGCTGTCGTGTCCCCAGTTGAAGTTCGGGGATTGGAAAATTCATGGAGCAGGGCCAGCTGCTAGAGGCGGGGCCGGAGTAGGAGCCGTGCCCGGAGTCGGAGCCGGAGTAGGAGCCGGGGGAAAGGGAGGGTGACTCGAGGTGATTGAGAAAGCTGCTTCTGCTTGTCAAGCGTAACTAGGATTTCAATGGTTTTTTTTTTGTGCGTTTTAAGAAGTGGGTTTTCCACTTAATGCTTGTGTTAGGTCTTTTCTATCAATGAATCAGTGTTTAAATCTTAGGATTTCAGTGTTTTTTTTTTGTTTTGGTGTGTTTTAAGAAGTGGATTTTCCACTTAATGCTTGTGTTAGGTCTTTTCTATCAATGAATCAGTGTTTAAATCATTAAGTATCTCTCTCTCTCATTTTCGAAAGCTCATAACTGTCTTGACCAATACTACATTTTACGCATTTGAATCAATTGCCCCCTTGCCCGCATCGCAGCTGCAATATTAGCCCGGGAAGTCCAATGAGTGCAGCTCCGGTGGTCGACATTTGCACCAAAATATTATCATAGACAGTGAGAGCACGGGAACCAATCTGATTCAAACATGTTTAGTGTTGGAAACAAACGCGGAAAAAGAAATACAGAACACAAGAATGTTTTTAGAAGTCGGAAAAACGACTTAACAAAATCTCACGTCTCACAAATCTCTCCCAAAACGAAAATCTCTCTTAATCAACAAAAATTGTGATATGCCTTCAATATCTCTACTTGAAGCTTAAGTTCATCATTGATAATACCTTCAAATTGTACATTGGATAACTCTCGTGTATGAAGTCAAACTTCCGAAAAATTCATGTTGCCTTTCCAGTTCAAATTAAGCACGCCATATGTAGAAAGTAAGATCACATGAGAAGTTGTCATTTTTAATCCTCTATTTTTGGGCTAATTAATAGATTTGTACCTAAAACTTTGGACTTTCTTCATCGGAAGTTGGGTGTTACGAAATTTCACGAGATTGGATTTGTAGTGAATTCCACAGTACATAGGGGCCTAATAAACTACACGCTAATTGGGTCGGGTCAATCTATTCGCGCCGTTGGGCCTTCTGGCGCAAAAGTTACGAAATGCGTCAAATTACGGTTTTTCTGCTATGGCACTAGAGGCCAAACAAATTACAAATATTTGGATCCCGTACAGTAACGGCTTTTTATTCCATTTGTTTTGTCCTTTTTCTTTTTTTCGATTTTCTGCTCGTCCATTAAAGTTTGCTCTTGTTTCTCCTTCTCCCCGGCGCCTTCTTTTTTCTTCTTCTTCTTCTTGTCTCGCTGCGAGCTCTCTTTCATGCTTTTTCCCCGCGTCTTTCTTCTTCTTCTGAGCTCTCCTTCTTGCTTTCTCCCCCACGCCATCTTCTTCTTCTTCTTCTTCTTCTTCTTAGCTCTCCTTCCTGCTTTCTCCCCCGCGCCTTCTTCTTCTTCTCAGCTCCCCTTCCTACTTTCTCCCCTATCTTCTTCTCCTCCCTTCTTCTTTCTTTCTGCAACTTCTAGCTCTCCTTAGTATAATGGCCCAAACTAGGGAGAAAGTGGAAGCTCAGGTGGCTTCCCTAGAAACCAAGCTCCATAGTGAGTTGCAGAGGCTTTGCCAAATCATGGCATTGTTCCTCACGGGGTTGGGTCTCGTGATGACTCATGTCACGCCATCGAAGATGGATTGTAGGCACTTTTGGATGCCAACGAGTATCACTGTTATGGTGGCTCTTCCTTTTCTCGGTGGATTTTTTAGTATCCTACGGAAACTGGAGCATTCGATTGGGAAACTTAGAAGGGAGAGAGAGCGTTTGGATTGGCTCCTAGGGGAAGAAAATCTCGCTCGGCCGGGGTCGGCGTCGGCGTCGGCGTCGGCGTCGTTGTCGGCGCTGGGGCAGGTGCAAGAGATTGGACCGGCGCCGGAGGCGGGGGCAGGGTCGGGTCGGAGGCGGGGCCGAGGTCGGGTCTGGGCAGGATCTTGAGGCAGGCCTGGGGTCGGAGCCGGAGGTGTCGGGGGGAAGGGAAGGCGGCAAAAAAAGAAAGAGCTAGCGATTCAGGATAATCATCTTCATCGGGCTGGTTTATTTTGTGGCGTTCATCGGCAACATGTGCCTCATCTCTATGCTGCTGTCGTGTCCCCAGTTGAAGTTCGGGGATTGGAAAATTCATGGAGCAGGGCCAGCTGCTCGAGGCGGGGCCGGAGTAGGAGCCGTGCCCGGAGTCGGAGCCGGAGTAGGAGCCGGGGGAAAGGGAGGGTGACTCGAGGTGATTGAGAAAGCTGCTTCTGCTTGTCAAGCGTAACTAGGATTTCAATGGTTTTTTTTTTGTGCGTTTTAAGAAGTGGGTTTTCCACTTAATGCTTGTGTTAGGTCTTTTCTATCAATGAATCAGTGTTTAAATCTTAGGATTTCAGTGTTTTTTTTTGTTTTGGTGTGTTTTAAGAAGTGGATTTTCCACTTAATGCTTGTGTTAGGTCTTTTCTATTAATGAATCAGTGTTTAAATCATTAAGTATCTCTCTCTCTCATTTTCGAAAGCTCATAACTGTCTTGACCAATACTACATTTTACGCATTTGAATCAATTGCCCCCTTGCCCGCATCGCAGCTGCAATATTAGCCCGGGAAGTCCAATGAGTGCAGCTCCGGTGGTCGACATTTGCACCAAAATATTATCGTAGACAGTGAGAGCAGGGGAACCAATCTGATTCAAACATGTTTAGTGTTGGAAACAAACGCGAAAAAACAAATACAAAACACAAGAATGTTTTTAGAAGTCGGAAAAGCGACTTAACAAAATCTCACGGCTCACAAATCTCTCCCAAAACGAAAATCTCTCTTAATCAATAAAAATAGTGATATGCCTTCAATATCTCTACTTGAAGCTTAAGTTCATCATTGATAATACCTTCAAATTATACATTGGATAACTCTCGTGTATGAAGTCAAACTTCCGAAAAATTCATGTCGCCTTTCCAATTCAAATTAAGCACGCAATATGTAGAAAGTAAGATCACATGAGAAGTTGTCATTTTTAATCCTCTATTTTGGGGCTAATTAATAGATTTGTACCTAAAACTTTAGACTCTCTTCATCGGAAGTTAGGTGTTACGAAATTTCATGGGATTGGATTTGTAGTGAATTCCACAGTACATAGGGGCCTAATAAACTACACGCTAATTGGGTCGGGTCAATCTATTCGCGCCGTTGGGCCTTCTGGCGCAAAAGTTACGAAATGCGTCAAATTACGGATTTTCTGCTATGGCACTAGAGGCCAAACAAATTACAAATATTTGGATCCCGTACAGTAACGGCTTTTTATTCCATTTGTTTTGTCCTTTTTCTTTTTTTCCATTTTCTGTTCGTCCATTAAAGCTTGCTCTTGTTTCTCCTTCTCCCCGGCGTCTTCTTTTTTCTTCTTCTTCTTCTTCTCTCGCTGGGAGCTCTCTTTCGTGCTTTCTCCCCGCGTCTTTCTTCTTCTTCTGAGCTCTCTTTCCTGCTTTCTCCCCCACGCCTTCTTCTTCTTCTTAGCTCTCCTTTCTGCTTTCTCCCCCGCACCTTCTTCTTCTTCTCAGCTCCCCTTCCTGCTTTCTCCCCTATCTTCTTCTCCTCCCTTCTTCTTTCTTTCTGCAACTTCTCGCTCTCCTTAGTATAATGGCCCAAACTAGGGAGGAAGTGGAAGCCCATGTGGCTTCCCTAGAAACCAAGCTCCATAGCGAGTTGCAGAGACTATGCCAAATCATGGCATTGTTCCTCACGGGGTTGGGTCTCGTGATGACTCATGTCACGCCATCGAAGATGGATTGTAGGCACTTTTGGATGCCAACGAGTATCACTGTTATGGTGGCACTTCCTTTTCTCGGTGGATTTTTTAGTATCCTACGGAAACTGGAGCATTCGATTGGGAAACTTAGAAGGGAGAGAGAGCGTTTGGATTGGCTCCAAGGGGAGGAAAATCTCGCTCGGCTGGGGTCGGCGTCGGCGTCGGCGTCGGCGCCGGGGCAGGTGCAGGAGATTGGACCGGCGCCGGAGGCGCGGGCAGGGTCGGGGTCGGAGGCGGGGCCGAGGTCGGGGTCGGGGCAGGATCTGGAGGCAGGCCTGGGGTCGGAGGCAGGGGTGCTGGGGCCCCGGTCGGGGGGAAGGGAAGGCGACAAAAAATGAAAGAGCTGGCGATTCAGGGTAATCATCTTCATCGGGCTGGTTTATTTTGTGGCGTTCATCGGCACCATGTGCCTCATCTCTGTGCTGCTGTCGTGTCCCCAGTTGAAGTTCGGGGATTGGAAAATTCATGGAGCAGGGCCAGCTGCTGGAGGCGGGGCCGGAGTAGGAGCCGTGCCCGGAGTCGGAGCCGGAGTAGGAGCAGGGGGAAAGGAGGGTGACTCGAGGTGATTGAGAAAGCTGCTTCTGCCTGTCAAGCGTAACTAGGATTTCAATGGTTTTTTTTTTTTTTGTGTGTTTTAAGAAGTGGGTTTTCCACTTAATGCTTGTGTTAGGTCTTTTCTATCAATGAATCAGTTTTTAAATCATAGGATTTCAGTGTTTTTTTTTTGTTTTGGTGTGTTTTAAGAAGTGGATTTTCCACTTAATGCTTGTGTTAGGTCTTTTCTATTAATGAATCAGTGTTTAAATCATTAAGTATCTCTCTCTCTCTCGTTTGTCGAAAGCTCAGAACTGTCTTGACCAATACTACATTTTACGCATTTGAATCTATTGCCCCCTAGCCCGCATCGCAGCTGCAATATTAGCCCGGGAAGTCCAATGAGTGCAGCTCCGGTGGTCGACATTTGCACCAAAATATTATCATAGACAGTGAGAGCACGGGAACCAATCTGATTCAAACATGTTTAGTGTTGGAAACAAACGAGGAAAAACAAATACAGAACACAAGAATGTTTTTAGAAGTCGAAAAAGCGACTTAACAAAATCTCACGGCTCACAAATCTCTCCCAAAACGAAAATCTCTCTTAATCAATAAAAATAGTGCTATGCCTTCAATATCTCTACTTAAAGCTTAAGTTCATCATTGATAATACCTTCAAATTGTACATTGGATAACTCTCGTGTATGAAGTCAAACTTCCGAAAAATTCATGTCGCCTTTCCAGTTCAAATTAAGCACGCCATATGTAGAAAGTAAGATCACATGAGAAGTTGTCATTTTTAATCCTCTATTTTTGGGCTAATTAATATATTTGTACCTAAAACTTTGGACTTTCTTCATCGGAAGTTGGGTGTTACGAAATTTCATGAGATTGGATTTGTAGTGAATTCCACGGTACATAGGGGCCTAATAAACTACACGCTAATTGGGTCGGGTCAATCTATTCGCGCCGTTGGGCCTTCTGGCGCAAAAGTTACGAAATGCGTCAAATTACGGTTTTTCTGCTATAGCACTAGAGGCCAAACAAATTTCAAAGATTTGGATCCCGTACAGTAACGGCTTTTTATTCCATTTGTTTTGTCCTTTTTTTCTTTTTTTCCATTTTCTGTTCGTCCATTAAAGCTTCTTTTTGTTTCTCCTTCTCCCCGGCGTCTTCTTTTTTCTTCTTCTTCTTCTTCTCTCGCTGCGAGCTCTCTTTCGTGCTTTCTCCCCGCGTCTTTCTTCTTCTTCTGAGGTCTCCTTCCTGCTTTCTCCCCCACGACTTCTTCTTCTTCTTCTTCTTCTTCTTCTTCTTCTTCTTCTTAGCTTTCCTTCCTGCTTTCACCCTCGCGCCTTCTTCTTCTTCTCAGCTCCCCTTCCTGCTTTCTCCCCTATCTTCTTCTCCTCCCTTCTTCTTTCTTTCTGCAATTTCTAGCTCTCCTTAGTATAATGGCCCAAACTAAGGAGAAAGTGGAAGCCCAGGTGGCTTCTCTAGAAACCAAGCTCCATAGTGAGTTGCAGAGGCTTTGCCAAATCATGGCATTGTTCCTCACGGGGTTGGGTCTCGTGATGACTCATGTGACGCCATCGAAGATGGATTGTAGGCACTTTTGGATGCCAACGAGTATCACTGTTATTGTGGCTCTTCCTTTTCTCGGTGGATTTTTTAGTATCCTACGGAAACTGGAGCATTCGATTGGGAAACTTAGAAGGGAGAGAGAGCGTTTGGATTGGCTCCTAGGAGAGGAAAATCTCGCTCGGCCGGAGTCGGGGTAGGCGTCGGCGTCGGCGTCGGCGTCGGCGTTGGCGTCGGCGTCGACGTCGGTGCCGGGGCAGGTGCAGGAGATTGGACCGACGACGGAGGCGCGGGCAGGGTCGGGGTCGGAGGCGGGGCCGAGGTCGGGGTCGGGGCAGGATCTGGAGGTAGGCCTGGGGTTGGAGCCGGGGGTGTCGGGGCCCCGGTCGGGGGGAAGGGAAGGCGGCAAAAAAAGAAAGAGCTGGCGATTCAGGGTAATCATCTTCATCGGGCTGGTTTATTTTGTGGCGTTCATCGGCACCATGTGCCTTATCTCTGTGCTGCTGTCGTGTCCCCAGTTGAAGTTCGGGGATTGGAAAATTCATGGAGCAGGGCCAGCTGCTGGAGGCGGGGCCGGAGTAGGAGCCGTGCCCGGAGTCGGAGCCGGAGTAGGAGCCGGGGGAAAGGGAGGGTGACTCGAGGTGATTGAGAAAGCTGCTTCTGCTTGTCAAGCGTAACTAGGATTTCAATGGTTTTTTTTTTTGTGCGTTTTAAGAAGTGGGTTTTTCACTTAATGCTTGTGTTAGGTCTTTTCTATCAATGAATCAGTGTTTAAATCTTAGGATTTCAGTGTTTTTTTTTGTTTTGGTGTGTTTTAAGAAGTGGATTTTCCACTTAATGCTTGTGTTAGGTCTTTTCTATCAATGAATCAGTGTTTAAATCATTAAGTATCTCTCTCTCTCATTTGTCGAAAGCTCAGAACTGTCTTGACCAATACTACATTTTACGCATTTGAATCAATTGCCCCCTTGCCCGCATCGCAGCTGCAATATTAGCCCGGGAAGTCCAATGAGTGCAGCTCCGGTGGTCGACATTTGCACCAAAATATTATCATAGACAGTGAGAGCAGGGGAACCAATCTGATTCAAACATGTTTAGTGTTGGAAACAAATGCGGAAAAACAAATACAGAACACAAGAATGTTTTTAGAAGTCGGAAAAGCGACCTAACAAAATCTCACGGCTCACAAATCTCTCCCAAAACGAAAATCTCTCTTAATCAATAAAAATAGTGCTATGCCTTCAATATCTCTACTTGAAGCTTAAGTTCATCATTGATAATACCTTCAAATTGTACATTGGATAACTCTCGTGTATGAAGTCAAACTTCCGAAAAATTCATGTCGCCTTTCCATTTCAAATTAAGCACGCCATATGTAGAAAGTAAGATCACATGAGAAGTTGTCATTTTTAATCCTCTATTTTTGGGCTAATTAATAGATTTATACCTAAAACTTTGGACTTTCTTCATCGGAAGTTGGGTGTTACGAAATTTCATGAGATTGGATTTGTAGTGAATTCCACAGTACATAGGGGCCTAATAAACTACACGCTAATTGGGTCGGGTCAATCTATTCGCGCCGTTGGGCCTTCTGGCGCAAAAGTTACGAAATGCGTCATATTACGATTTTTCTGCTATGGCACTAGAGGCCAAACAAATTACAAAGATTTGGATCCCGTACAATAACGGCTTTTTATTCCATTTGTTTTGTCCTTTTTCTTTTTTTTTTCATTTTCTGTTCGTCCATTAAAGCTTGCTCTTGTTTCTCCTTCTCCCCGGCGCCTTCTTTTTTCTTCTTCTTCTTCTCTCGCTGCGAGCTCTCTTTCGTGCTTTCTCCCCGCGTCTTTCTTCTTCTTCTGAGCTCTCCTTCCTACTTTCTCCCCCACGCCTTCTTCTTCTTCTTCTTCTTCTTAGCTCTCCTTCCTGCTTTCTCCCCCGCGCCTTCTTCTTCTTTTCAGCTCCCCTTCCTGCTTTCTCCCCTATCTTCTTCTCCTCCCTTCTTCTTTCTTTCTGCAATTTCTAGCTCTCCTCAGTATAATGGCCCAAACTAGGGAGAAAGTGGAAGCTCAGGTGGCTTCCCTAGAAACCAAGCTGCATAGGGAGTTGCAGAGGCTTTGCCAAATCATGGCATTGTTCCTCACGGGGTTAGGTCTCGTGATGACTCATGTCACGCCATCGAAGATGGATTGTAGGCACTTTTGGATGCCAACGAGTATCACTGTTATGGTGGCTCTTCCTTTTCTCGGTGGATTTTTTAGTATCCTACGGAAACTGGAGCATTCGATTGGGAAACTTAGAAGGGAGAGAGAGCGTTTGGATTGGCTCCTAGGGGAGGAAAATCTCGCTCGGCCGGGGTTGGGGTCGGCATCGGCGTCGGCGCCGGGGCAGGTGCAGGAGATTGGACAGGCGCCGGAGGCGGGGGCAGGGTCGGGGTCGGAGGCGTGGGGTCGGGTAATGAACCGAACTGAGTACGTAAAATTCAGGACACGTTAAACGGTTTAGTATAGGCAATTGGTTGAGACAAAATCAATTGCTGGAGTGATACTTCGCAAAATTGGCTTAGTTACGATTTACTGCATTGCCTTTTGCACTAATTGAATAACCATATCGTTTGAAGGGTAAAAATAGTGCTATGCCTTCAATATCTCTACTTGAAGCTTAAGTTCATCATTGATAATACCTTCAAATTGTACTTAGAAAAATCCATTTATAAATGTCTTCAATAAAACTACATTCGGTTTGGGGAAAAAGCTCTTGAAATTAGTTTACTTCCATTCTCTTGAATACAAAGACTCGCTATCAAACCCCAGGACAAGACCCCTCTGAGGTTTGAATACAATTAAACGTGTCACTAACTCAAACTTAAATTTCGGAAAGGCAATGGTTTTGATGTATTGATAAGCACGGATTAACCTAAATCCTAAAATGCAACTCCAATTTTTTTACCTTGTTATATAAATATTCTTTTATTCTACTCTCTTTTTTTTCATGATAGAAAAAAATGACTTGAACATAATAATGACTAGATGTATTGTCCGAGATAATGAAATAAACATAACACGAAATATTGAAGTATAAATTGGTGCAAACACGCTGTCCACGCCATTACATGGAGGTCTGCAAGGCCCACTACCAGGACTTCATCCTCGCCGTTAACGACCTGCGATCCCTCCGATCGGACGTCAACTCCCTGAGAGTCAAGCTAGAGGGACGCAAGCGACTCAGTTGAGCATCGATGGATTAAGGAGAGTGATGCCGAGGGGACCTGAGCGAGAGCAGACTCAGGTTTGTGGATGGAGGGTCCGTGGAGAGATTTAAAAAAAAACGAAAAACAAATAAAAAAAGCAGCAGACACTCACGCCATTCTCTCGTCCGGCGTCGCCGTCGCCAGATCATAGAGCCCACCGGCACCGGCCTCCCCACGTTGTCCAGCAGGACACTGTTGGTGGTGACCTTCACGCAGCTATGCTTCCTCACCTCCTCATCCGTCAGCAAGTCTTTAATAATTTCCCATTTGATAAACGCATAATTATAGATAATTCCCAGCGAAATAACTTTTTTAATATTTAGTTTGGATAACTACACGTTAACAATCATGTAAAACAAAATTAAGGGTCCTTCACTTTAAATTTTTGAAATATTCAGTGAAATAACTTATCGAAGATAATTCCTATTATTTTACAATTGGCGAGAATAAACTTATATAAAGGATTATAATAATCTTTGGATTTAGCTTTTTAAGGTGTTTCAGTGTAAAATGGATCACTATAAGTCTTGAAAAAATTCTCACAATCAAGCAGGCATACTTTTAGTCGATATTCATAATTTATATATGAAAAAAAAACATCAAAAGAGTTAACTGCCATTTCAAAAATGTGTCTAGGTTTGCCCCACCAAGTTCCGCCTTATTTGTTGTTTCCAGAAATTTTTGGGCATGCATCTTATTTTTTCAGTTTTCGACCAAAAAAAAAAATCTTACTTTTTCAGTTGGAAAGTTTGTATTGATTGTCAATCAAAACACTTAAATGAAAAGGCCGTGCAGATTTCGGGGTAGGATTTAACCTATATCCTGCAAACACCAAATTTTAAATTTTTGAAAATCGGAACATGTCTCCTCCGGTAACCAATCTGATCTTCCAAATCGGATATATCTAGTAGATATTTCGGTTTTTCTCAGGGCACTACAAGAGATGTATGGAAGAGAAAGAAGGAGAAGACACTCGATGTTAGTCGGCAACATGTTTGGCATCTACACTTAAATTAAGGATTATTATAATCTTATGAATTAGCTTTTTAAGGAGTTAACTACCATATTTTAAAAAATTATATAATAAAAATATGTGTCTAGGTTTTGCTTCACCAAGGAAGATGGGATGCATGTATAACTATTTTATTGACATATAACAATTCTAACCACTTCCTGCTTGGTGAGACATGGAGCTGAGTCCAGCTCCACCTTATTTGTTTTATCTAAAAAAAATTTGACCATGCATCTTTATTTTTGAAAATTAAGTTAGTATTGATTGTTAATCAAAACGCTTAAACGAAAAGGCCGTGCAGATTTCGGGGTAGGACTGAGCCTGTATCCTGCAAACACCAACTTTAAATTTTTTTTTTAAATTGGATCAGGTCTCCTCCAATGGCAAACCTAATCTTGGATATCCAGGTTCCAAATCTGATATATCTGGTAAATATTTCTGTTTCTCTCAGACCACTACAAGAGATATATGGAAGAGAAGTAGGAGAAGACACTCGACGACGAGGATAGCTTTAGTGTAAGTCTGCAACATGTCTGGCATCTGCAGTTCAAGAGACGCGGCTGTTGAGGTTTGCGAGTCAGTTTTGCTTTTACATAGGTTTCAGGTTGTGTTACTGAAGATGCCATTGATTATTATCTCCATGTGCGAAAAGAAAAATTGGTTTTTCAGATTGATCCAACGCAGAACGCGACTACTTTCTTTTAATGGGTTTCGCTGTTTATGTTTATTCTAATGAGATTGCGTATTCCCCTATGGTAGTGTTGCTGACAATGTTGTGTTTTGGCTTAAGACTATTAATGGATGTGTGATTGGAGCCAACGGTGTGAAGACTAGAGGGGTCGGATCGAGTTTCAGTGAAGACAATTTGGGACTTAACGATGACAGAGGTAGAGGTAGAAAGCGAAAAATAGGCTGCAATTGCAAAAGGGATTGCTGTCGAGAGCAGGATCGGTCTCAAGATGATGCTTCGAACAGGTAAAGTGGCTCTGCACACACGAGAGATGAGGATAACTGGAGCGATCATTTAGATGACAATTGAGCAATAGCACAAGAACAAGAAGGACAACGATTGTGCAAGGAAGGTGGGTCTTAGCCATCTTTGGGCTACTGTAATGCAGGCCAAGCAAAAGGCTGAACAAGGTGAACAACATTCAAGATCAGACTTATCTGTTTGCTTTTTGTACTGTCCTCTTTGTAATTCTTTTTTGTTTGTATAAGTTGAAATGGGTATGGTAATAGATGCACGAGAAAAGAAAAGGTCATATCTACCGGTTCTTTTCACTTCATAATTTTTCTTTTTCTTTTTCTTTTTTGCAGTTTACCTATGCATTCATATACAACCCTATGCCAAGTTGTCCTAGAAAACAATTGTCTTGCGATCATTCGGAACTGCTCTTGAAAAAATTTCTCATCTTAGCTATTTGTGCAGGCTTCCAAAGAGCCATCAAGGAGATCGTTTTAGCTTGTGTCATTTATGCAAAACCATTATCCCTTGTGTTAACAACGGTATTCTTGAGCCAGATATGTCGAATCAGGAACACCTCAGATATCCCTTTTAGGTGTATTGTGAAAGATTATATGCTCGAAGTCATCATGCTCGACAGGGAGATAATGCCCAGAGATCATGTCGGCATCCCGAGTGCTCGTTTTATACGCACATGGAAGATCCATTTTTACCCGAGGTTAGCTGCAGAGTATCCTTGTGATATGTATGGATTTTGCGAACATGAAATTGTCTATCCCGACGGAGTCAAGGCTATGGATGTGGCAGGATACATCAACTATTTGGACTTGGAATGGTCATGTGATGTTTCACTCGATAGGAATGGCTGGTAAGAAGGGGGGTAGTTGGTTGATTTCTTTCTCTTAAGAAGTTGCAACCATCTTTTGATGGGATATGGAATTCGACTTCATTTTCATTATAGCCAAACCTTATGATTTTATATCTCGCAATCAAGCGCTCCATGCCAAGTTATCGCCTCACTAATCATGGAGAGTCGATCACAAGTCGAATTAAGTAAATGATTACTTATATCATTTAGAAAAATTTATTGACGGAAAATATTTTCATCATCAATAATAACCTATGCCTAACTATTTTCATCGGCATTGAAAAAAATTTCCATTCATTTATTTTTCTTAACAATATAAACAATCATTTTTCAGATAATATTTTTCAAATTACTCATTTGTTGCGAAACGAACGATTACATCAAATATCTTAAGAACGATTTACTACAAAGATTACTAAAAATAGTGACATCCATCATCGAATCCATTTATCCCTCTCTATTCAATCTATCTAATTTTCTTACGGTAGCATATTTGCCAAGTGACTAAAATATAGTCGCATCCATCATCGAGTGCACGTGACTAAAATAAACTTCCACATAGGGAAAGAAACTTAAAATTATCCCTAAAATACATTTTAAATCCATAAACATTTATCCCTCGCTCGTAGAAACCCTAAAATATATCGCTTCAGAAAACATGAATGCTTAGTTCTCGAGTCGGATGGTTCAATATTGATAAGTGTTTTGAAGTCCATAGATCATACTCCGTGTGGTTGTCACGGAATGCCACGATCTGTTGGTTCAATTTTCTTATATTCAATTGGACTGAACTTAACTTTAGGGCAAAACGAAATTGTTAATTTTGAAACTGTAAAATTATCTTAGTTTTAAGAGATCTCCATAGATAATGCACGGTACGTGTTTGTTTCTAGGCTTCTTTGTGTCCTTATTTACTTCTCGAGAAAACTAATAATCATCTTGATAAAAAAAATGAAAAAGAATCATTAATATAGACTTTTGTGTGAAAATCCCAATAAGTCTTTCAATTAAACTCCAAGTAAAATCAAATTCAGAACATAAATTAGTGATTTTAAGTCCTCGCAATGCGGGTGCTGAAATTTCACATGGGGTTTATATTTCAATGGCACGGGGATTAAACTAGTTATAAACCGAGTGCAAGGAAGGAGATTACTATAGGTTTTGTAGCGCTCTCATTTTTTCATCAACATATTTGGCACCATTTCTTGATAACCTTGCACGACTGTAATTCCCCATAAGATCGCTCGGCTTCTTGAAGAATGAACCGATCACATTCGACCCTGAAAGCAAAACCCGACCACATTCGATGCCACTGCGACGAAATTCTTAATATTTTCTTCAAGAGGGCATGATGCAGAATTTATAATAGGGAAATTAAACGATGGCCCCATGCATTAATGTCACATGCACGTTAATTGGCTCGTTGTAATGTCTACTAGTGTAGGGGCCCACCCGCGCTATGTCACGGAAAAATAAACTTTTTTTTGCAGCACAATTTAACTAAAAGATCAATTTTGGTTTATTATCTTTAATTAAACAATGTCATCATGTTAAATAATATAGTTTTTAGTTATACAGTAGATATCATATATACGGTAAGGCTTGGCAATCAAATTTTAAGCAGGTTGCTCGATGGAAGAAGGGGAGCAAAACGTAGAGTAAATGTCGAGGTCGGTTGGAAGAAGTTAGCTAATAAGTCTGAATCACATGCTGCCTTGAAATTGCACGTTGCTGTGAAATCGTACGCTGCTCAAAATTGTATGCTTGACTTCGAATTACTTGTTGTCGTGATGAAATTGCACAATGAACGCTGATTGAGGCCGGAGGTTATGAATGTAAGTCACTGGTAGAGCACACGTTGATACAACAAATGCGCATTGTTATGGATTGCATGGTGTTACAAAATGCACGCTAATACTGGAATTGAATGTTGTACCGATGGAATTGGATTTGTCCCTATTAGGTATTAGTACATGTGGTGTATCGATGTGGGATTGGATTCATGCTGTGTGCTGCTAATAGAATGCTGATTTCGCGGGATTGGATACATCCTTGTTAATTGCTTTGTAGTCACGCGCTACTTGTGTACACGAGGCGTGTTGCCTTTCTGCATGTTGGACCGGATTCATCCCCACTGCATTGGTTTAGAATATACACGAGATGTGTTGCTTGAGCGTGCTGTTTGGACCGGATTCGTCCTGCTTTGTTTTTCCGTCGTTGCAATGTCGGATTGATGTGTGGATTGGATTCATCCATTGGATTTGCTTCGAATGCTTTGCATATTTTGGAGAAGACACCAATCGCGCACATCACGAGGGGTCGAGTCGTTGTCCCTTTCCCCAATGGTGTGGTGATTTCACCTGAGGGCAGGCGGCAAAATTTTTCTATCTTTCAAAACCCAAAAGAGAACTATACGATATTTTGCAGATCAGTTGACCTTCAGGTGATTAATTGACCTCCTCTAGCGCCTAGCATTTTGGGTTCTCGATCGACCTAGAAACAATTGGTGGCAACTCCTAGTACAGTTTTAAGATTTGAATCAAAGCGGCACACCGCCGTTTAGGGAAGCGAAGACTCTAGGTCGTAGATTGCGGGATGAATTTTTCTCGACTTACTTGGTATTTGATTTCGAAAGCAAGCTCCTTTCATCGGAGTATCTGGAGTGACCCCAAAGCCGCGACCGGGGCGAGAGGTGCTACAAGCTGGGGAGTCCTCTGGGATTGGTTTCGAAACAACACCTGAGAGGATCCAGGCCACCGTTGATTGATGCCCAGCATCTGCTCCGTGTACGAAAAGACCCCGAATAAAGTGCTAAAAGATACAGAATACATGAGAGATCCTCCCGGACTATAAAAGTGAACTTCATTCTATGAACACCAGCAGTTTGATATTCCCACGTAGCTCTTTGGTTTTGAAATACTCTCTCTTTGGTTTCCATCACTTCTTGCTCTTGATGGCAAAAGGTGCACAAACAAGATCAGGAACCAAAACAGTCTCAAATTCTCAAAGATTCCACCATGATTGATGGACGGCTTCAATGAGACAAGCCAAAAAAAGGGCCTGGCTTTGATGTGTGCGTTTCTCTCTCTCCCTCTCTGCTTCTTTCTTACTGTCACGAAAAGAAAAGAATGATGCTCACAATGAAATACTTCTGTGAGAGATAGGCAGCCCAAATATGCAATTGCCCTCCTTTTTTGGCCAACATTTCTTTTCTCAGCTAAGACTTGTCAGATTCTTTTCTTTTTCTCCTCTCACTTTAAGGAAAATGTTCGTTCTCCTCCTCTATCAATCTCTTTCAGGGCCCATCATAGCTTCGATTATTGGAAAATGTATAGGACTGGTTAACGGAAGAGCCGCGCCATGCCTCGGTGGTTTTCTATAAAATGGTGAGAAACATTGTGAGGGTGAATAACGTAGACTTGTGAGAATTGTGAGTCTTTTGTAATCTAATGGATTCGAGGCCCTCCTTGAAGAAGAGGGAGTCGGTCGCCGCCAGCATGCCTGAGGCGCTCAGCCAAAGCCGGTACCACATGAAGAGGTGCTTCGCCAAGTACATGGAAAAGGGGAGGAGGATAATGAAACTCCATCACTTGATGGATGAAATGGAAAGCGTCATAGACGCCAAGACGGAGAGGGACCGCGTCCTGGGCAGTGATCTCGGGTACATCCTCTGTTACACTCAGGTTCGTTCGTCCCCACCTAAGGCTCTTTCTCTTTCCTAATGTTCCCGGCCGATATGATTGTTAACTCTCTCATCCCAACTGAGGCATCGCAACCCGAACATTTTTCCCAGGAAGCCCTTGTTGTTCCTCCACACATCGCTTTCGCCGTGAGACGGAGTCCTGGAAACTGGGAATTTGTCAAAGTCAGTTCTGACTCTCTGTCCGTGGAGGGCATCAGTGCTGCTGATTACTTGAAGTTCAAGGAAATGATATATGATGAAGAATGGTTTGTAGTCTCCTTGGTTTCGGACTTCTTGTCATATGCACTCACCTTATTGCTGTTTGGAACCACAGTACATGTTTTTCCATTTTCCTCTACTACTCTCTATGTTTTGCTGGCTCAAGAGCAGAGTTTTCCGCTCTCTTGGCAGGGCAAAAGATGAGAATGCCCTGGAAGTGGACTTTGGAGCTTACGACTTCCCCATTCCGCACCTGACCTTATCTTCATCTATCGGGAATGGAGTCGATTTCATCTCAAAGTACCTCTCCTCAAAGCTGAGCGGAACGCCAGACAGTGCACAACCCCTTGTGGATTTCCTAGCATCCCTCAATTATCAAGGAGAAGTACGCAAAACTCATTCACACACCGCGAGAATTATATGAGCAGATGTAATTCCTAACCCAATTAATGTTCTTCATTTTCAGAATCTCATGGTAAATGAAACACTTGACACTGCACCCAAGCTTCAGATGGCCCTGATTGTAGCTGAAGCATCCCTTGCGTCAGTTCCAAAAGACACTCCATTCCAAACCTTCGAGATAAGGTATTTTCTAAAGTTTCCTCAGACAAATCCAGTAGGTCTTAGACTGACATCTGATACCACGAACATTTTCACTGTTTATAACAATGTTAATGATAGGTTCAAGGAGTGGGGCCTCGAGAAAGGTTGGGGCAATACGGCGGAGAGAGTCAAGGACACGATCAGATCGCTGTCGGAAGTACTACAAGCACCGGACCCAACGAACATGGAGAAGCTCTTTAGTAGACTTCCAATAATATTCAATGTTGTGATATTCTCCCCCCATGGTTATTTTGGCCAGGCGGATGTGCTGGGCTTGCCAGACACCGGTGGGCAGGTAAATATCCTCATCAATCCTCACATTCGTTCCTGTTCACTGTCGTATAGTCTGCTAAATATTTGTTGGCAACTACAACAGGTAGTTTACATTTTAGATCAAGTGAGGGCCCTGGAAGAGGAGTTGCTCCTCAGGATTGGACAGCAAGGGATTAATGCGAAGCCGCAGATACTTGTGGTCAGTTTCGGCACCTGGCGAGCAACCGCTTCCCTGTAAATATATGTCAGTTTTAAGGAGTCGGTTTTCACAGTGTCTCTTTAACATAACAGGTTACACGACTTATCCCTGATGCTCGCGGAACAAAATGCAACCAGGAACTGGAACCGATCATTGGAACCAAGCACTCCAACATTCTTCGGGTGCCATTTAGGACCGAGAAGGGCGTCCTTCGCCAGTGGGTTTCTCGTTTCGACATATATCCGTACCTTGAGAGATTTACCCAGGTAGGGATTCCAACTTCAAAATCAAGCATTATCCCTGATCAACCTCTTTCTTGCATAACGGTTTCCTTCCTTCTGTCATCACTTACCAGGATGCGACTGTTAAGATACTAGACCACATGGAAGGGAAACCGGATCTTATAATCGGAAACTACAGTGACGGGAATTTAGTAGCGTCACTTATGGCTAGTAAACTGGGGATAACTCAGGTGCCTTATTGCTTCATCAGTTCACCAGCTAAGTGCTAATTCCGATTATTGACTAATCTAGAGTGCTTGAAAACCCAGGGAACAATTGCGCATGCACTCGAGAAGACTAAGTATGAAGACTCCGATGTCAAGTGGAAGGAACTAGAACCAAAGTATCACTTCTCATGCCAATTCATTGCTGACACCATAGCTATGAACGCAACAGATTTCATCATAACAAGTACATTCCAGGAGATTGCTGGAAGGTCAGAGAAACGTCCAAATAACGTGACCTGCATTTGTTTAAGCTTTTAGCTGGGATAAACATATAATCTTCCACATTGTTACCGGAAAAAACCAATTTCAAAGTTAGCCAAATGAATAATTAAAATGAAGTATATTCTTAATATGCATCATCAAAGAGTTCTCAAGATTAGGTGCCAATATTTGCAGCAAAGATAGACCTGGGCAATATGAGAGTCACGCAGCATTCACACTCCCAGGGCTCTGCAGAGTTGTTTCGGGCATCAATGTTTTCGATCCTAAATTCAATATTGCTGCTCCGGGGGCTGATCAATCTGTTTATTTTCCTTACTCGGAGAAACAGAAACGAGTCACGTCATTCCATCCTGCAATCGAGGAGCTACTGTACAGCCGTGTGGACAACGACGAGCACATGTAAGTATGGCTGTTCCAGGCTGTGTCCTGAGCTCCTAAAGCTGTGTGTTAATATATCTGATTGCACTTTAATCACCATCGTATTTGACCATTGTGGCAACAGTGGGTATCTCACGGACAAGAAGAAACCCATTATCTTCTCTATGGCTAGATTCGACATAGTGAAAAACTTGACTGGTTTAGTAGAGTGGTATGGGAAGAATGCAAGGCTCAGGAATTTGGTTAACCTAGTCATTGTTGGGGGCTTCTTTGATCCGTCCAAATCCAAAGATAGAGAAGAAATGGCTGAAATAAGAAAGATGCACGAGTTGATAGAGAAGTACCAACTCAAGGGTCAGATCCGATGGATAGCAGCGCAGACTGATCGATACCGAAATGGAGAACTCTACCGATGCATCGCAGATACAAGGGGAGCATTCGTGCAGCCTGCTCTCTATGAAGCATTCGGTCTGACCGTAATTGAGGCAATGAACTGTGGGTTGCCCACATTTGCCACCAATCAAGGCGGCCCGGCTGAGATCATTGTTGATGGAGTGTCAGGATTCCACATTGACCCCAATCATGGGGAAGAGTCCAGCAACAAAATTGCTGATTTCTTTGAGAAGTGTAAGGTGGACAACGAGTGTTGGAACAAGATATCTGCAGAGGGCTTGAAACGCATTAATGAGTGGTGAGTGTAATCTTCGCAAATATCCCGCACACTTTCATGGAATTGACTTGAGCAAAACTCATTTGCTTTGCAGCTACACCTGGAAAATCTATGCAAACAAGATGTTGAACATGGGATGCATCTATACCTTTTGGAAGCAACTGAACAAAGAGCAGAAGCAAGCAAAGCAGAGATATATCCAGATGTTCTATAGCCTTCAACTCAGGAACACGGTACTTCCTTTGTTCAGTTCCCCCCTTTTACTCTACGAGGCATGCTACAAAATTTCATGCCCTTCAGAAAATAAAGTGCTGGAATTCATGTTTTATGTAACAGATGAAGACTGTTCCTCTCAAAATTGATGAACCCGAACAACCGGCACCAAAGCCGCCACCAAAAACACAGCCCACAATGAGGTAAATTTCCTAGGATAATTGCTGCATCTCTCAACGCATTTCAATTCTCAAAAGAAACATAGGATCAGATATCTTCTACCACATGCCTTATCAGGATTTCCTGTGAAAAGCTGAGGCATTTGCTTTGTTGTTGTGTAGCACAAGGAGGTCACAGTCGCGGTTGCAAAAGTAAGGATTCAGTGGCCCTACGGCTCCCATTCTAAATAAAATTCATTCTCAGTGATGTGAAAGCGACAGTATTCTGAAACATAATTGCCATTGACTTTTCAGACTGTTGGGAGCCTAGAGGAATAAAACAAACGAGGAAGACATTGATTCAAACTGCAGGCAATCCTCTGCAATTTAGAGCCTGACTGTGCGTTGTCTAGCTGCTGAAAGTATTATCCAATATGTGTTGAGCAGCAAATATAATAATATGAAACTAAAGAATGGAATAATATGACGCACATTCTTTACTACCTCTTGCTTCTCTCGTCTGTGTACGTCGTCTCCTGCATCAGGTGCCTGTTTCATGCCACCAGGAATGATAATTTGGATTGTCTGCAATGGACGAAACATGCACTCATTATCACATTTGGGGAAAAAGTCAATTCAAAGTTAGAAAACAGAAAAAGGAGAGGGGGGAGAAAATGAGGGAAACCAAAGGTGCCGTCAATGAACTCGATTCATGTATGTAAATACAATGCAAATTCACGTTGGGGACGCCAGCAAACCCTTCTGCCATAGAGTATTAGGCAGGCTTATTCTAGTAGCGACTATGATAAGAACTACGCACCATACAGAGAAAATAGGGAGAATCACCTCATGCAAATGAGGCATCTCTTCTCACCCAAACACTGGGCTCAGCCTGCAATCAAAAAGAATCACTTCCTCATTTTGACACCCTTTCCCGTTTGAATATTTCATAAATCTTTTTTTTTCCTTTGATTATGTTCAAGCATTTCCAACTATAAAAATGATGACAGAGCTCAAATGCTGGGTATCCCAGAACACGACTTGACCAGAGGACAAACCTTTTCATGGAATGTCCTGGACAAAGACGTTGCAGTTTTGTAATGATCTTATTCCTAGAAGTACTTGAAAGCTTTCGTAGTCTTAGGTGGACTCAACTTGGACCATATATGGTCACTAATAACAAATTGTACCAGCGTTTATTTATATTTAAAAGCCCGATTTCATTTGAACTCGTTCAGTCTTCAAGCTCTGCTAGATCATTCACCTTCTCTTCCCTTTTTTTCACTTTTATAGTTACCCAATTGAAAATGAAATCAAAGATGAGAAGAAAAAAAGTGGATGACTAGAAAGGCTATTTATTTTCAGGAAACAACTACGTATCAAATTAACATACAAAGACAACAATCTTCTGGTTATGAATGTTTCCCACTTGAAAAGAATTTTCACTAGAAATGTGAAATAGCCACCACAATGTTGCTCATCTGATGCTCAGATTACTCTTTAAACAATTTTGGTAACAGGAATCGATTCACATAACATTTTACGAGACGCAACAATTCTGAAAGTAGCCCTAGAAACATGCTAAATAGTAAATGGTGCTAGTAATGATCAGCTAATGATATCGGGGGTTGTCGTCTAGAGATGGCAATCATGACAACATGCGGGAGGGGGTGGTGGTTAATGACGGTAACCGTTCGACCGTGGCAACAAATCCAAAAAAACAGTTCTTTTATGTTAAAAGCACAGAAAGCTTTTCCAGAATGCGGGAAATCATTTTGCATGGAAATGAAAGGTGAGCCATAATCAAAAGCCAAATAGTAACCAGAGGAATTCTGACTCCCTGATACTTCCTTCTAAAGAATCTCAAACATAATCTAGAAAGCGGTTTCCTGCTCCGGCCATCAGAGAACTGCCTCTAACATTTACTCAAAGAGACTACTGAGTAGAACACAGTGAAGAGACAGCAAAAGAAAGGACAGTGTGTGAAGAATTTCTTCTATGCTGAGATCGCCGTATTTATATTATGACTTTCTGTACAGTTTCTTTACAGCAAGGGAATTCTAGGAATTTCTCATTCTAAGAAATCAAGGACATCAATGACTACAAGGGGAAAAACAAGTATAAGACCCATAGTCATCGAGTATTTGCGTGTGCAAATTTAATAAACACACAGATGTGAAGAAAATGTTCCGGGTGCATTAAGTTGTTCACAACCCAAGAGAAAGGTATCTCCAATGTAGGCTCAATGCCATGGATTCTTAAAAGCTTTAATTCAGCAGTGTTTTGTACAGTTTCTTTACAGCAAGTGAATTCTAGGAATTTCTCATTCTAAGAAATCAAGGACATCAATGACTACAAGGGGAAAAACAAGTATTTAAGACCCATAGTCATCGAGGATTTGCGTGTGCAAATTTAATAAACACACAGATGTGAAGAAAATGTTCCGGGTGCATTAAGTTGTTCACAACCCAAGAGAAAGGTATCTCCAATTTAGGCTCAATGCCATGGATTCTTAAAAGCTTTAATTCAGCAGTGTTTGATGAAGAGTGAGGCTCGACAGCTTCACAGTTTTTTTCTGTCCTCTCTTCAGCGCTTCCACTCGCATCTTGGTTGTCCTCTTGAGAAACACAAGGAGCGTTCTTGTCATCCTCAACTTCTGTTTTAGACACATCCTCGTCGATGAATGATTTGTCAGTAAAAATCTCTGGTAAAAGAGCCTTCACTGCATCACCTAGTGTAAAGCATCTACCTACATTCCATGAGCTAAATTAACAATCTTATAAAAAAAAATCACCAAATTGTTGAGACAGCTTGTCATAATATACATCTATCCTGACAAAGTTAAGGAATGAAGAGGCCAACATATTAAACAGGACTGCGTATGGACACAACATAAGGGGCATGCATTGCCAAAACTGCAGCGTACATAATATGAAGTCTCTCTCGGGATATGGGAAGGCCTTAGAGTCAGAACCATTTTATAAGTGCTTTTCCTTTAACCTACACCCTACCTACATGAAATATAGTTCTCAGCAATGTTTCTACCATCCTATCCACACTGATATCTGTCATAGTTAACTATAAGTCAAAACACCTGAACCTGAACTTTGAAGCATTATCCCATCCATTTTAACTGTCGGAATGAGTTTGAACATCTCTCATTTGACAGTCCTTTGGACTTGAGCAATAGAATCTAGACAAGCATCAAGTCCCTGGCTGCAGCGAGGGGTGTCAAGGGTTCTGTTCGGATCAGGCATTTAAGGAAACCCAAGCCTGCCCGAAAAGTCCCCGACATGAACAAGTTAACCTGAAAAGATTAGCCGAACTAAACAGTTTGAGACAAGTTGGGCTTCCAGTTCCCTGTTCGTTTTAGGCACTTTGCTTTTTTCATTTTCAAGAGTTTTAGAAGTTTTATTTTTCAATTGAAAAGGAATGGCAAAAATTATTTGGTACAGTAGAAAAACTTGATAAAAACACAGAATTAGATCAGCTAGAATCTCGATGAGTGGTGGTGGTCTTCATCTTCTTCATCCTTAGGCTTGAGAGAAGGACAAAAACAAACAGCAATCTGACATTCTATTGTTCATCACAGCAATATAATTAATGATTGACTGGAAGCGCATGGATACAGGTTATGCCTTGAAAATAAACAGTCTGGGAGAAGAGAGAGGAGTCGCTGATCTGCTTCTCATTTCATCATTGGAGAGAGAGAGAGAGAGAGAAGGAACAAACTTGTGAAATTTTCACCGGAAACTGCTGGACAAGTGGTCGGACATCGTTAATCTTTCCGGCAAAGTCCACGATTGCTTGCATTCTCATCAAGCAATCCATGCTCAATCATCAATATTTGTTTGCCTAAATTTGTTCCTTTTGCAGATCTAGGGAAGAATCTATTGTTATTCATCTTCTTTTTTTTCGCCTGGACGTGCTCCCTAAATTTGTTTTGGTTGTCTAATCTGTTGAGTTTTTCATGTTTTCTTTTTCCAATTTTTGGGTCATTCCGCTATTTCAATTACCAACCAGATACACAAACAGAGCCTTGCAAGTAGGCTTTTTGTGTAGCCCAAACACATAATTATCTTACATGAACCAAACCGGAAAAAATCCATTTCGATTTTCGGGCGTCTTGGATACTTTTTATACACCCCTAACTGTAGCTAACAGGAAAATAGAAAGCAATGCCAGTTCCTATAAACAATTGAATAAAATTCATAATAGGGAAATGACCGTGACAAGGAATGCTGTTATCCTGGAGGGGTAAATAAATGACCGGGCAAACAACCAGTTGTAACATAGGGGTAATGCTGCCAATTAGGTAAAATCAAGGCTGTCATGGTTTACCTTCGTCTTTGAGAACCTCAACAGGGTGATTTATGTAAGAGATCTTGTCCCAACTATCAATTTCAGGTGCATCCTCTAACTCATCAAAATCTTCAGTAGCACTGCAAACATACAGTCGGACTGGAATTCTGCCTGAACGGAGAAAATTGAATATTATTTAAAGACAAGCATAACCGAGAACACAAAGGCCATGCGGCAGAGACAGTGAGGATTCTGCAAACCTGTCTTAGCTTGTCCAGCCATATCTGTGTCATCCTCAAGTACACCAAGTTTAAGCTTCAGCGATACCTGCCGGTAGGCTTCCAGATCACCTGAAGAAGACACAATACAGCCGACTAACAATCACAAGATGCCCAATTGTTCACAAATTTCAAACCAGTAAGGCTGAAAAAAGTCCCATGTAGATAATCTGAAAAGATAACTCTTGCTTTCTGACATGCTTATCTGATTATCACCTTACTAAGCCGTTCCTAATATATCTTCATATATGTGGAAGGACCATAGAGAGGCCTCAAGAAAATATTATTTGCAGATGTCTTAATACAAGAAAACAACACGGGGATGCTAATCATAAGGTTGCTACTAAACAACCTGCAGAGGTCAGGGAAAAATCGACGCTGCAGTGGATTGATAAGGCTGCACACATTTATTTGACAATTCACCCCAGTTCCCATAATGTGGAAGGCTGGTGCGGTGATTTGTACACTTGACATATATAGGACACCGAAATGCAAAATCACCATTGACAAAGTCTAGGTGGCCCTTCAATGATCCTAATGGAAAATTAACTGATTGAAAAAGCTAAAAAATAGTAAGGACCCTTTGTTACAACGTCTTCTAAGAAACAAGCTATTTATTTTCCCACCAAAACTTAAAATTTGTCCAAATTTGAAAAGAAAAATACTAAATAATTATACGCGAATCTACATATTCACCTTTGTATGTTTCAAAAGGCTGTCAGCCGTTACGTGCTAAAAAAAAGTCAAAGTGTGTGTGCCACGAGATTTGCAAAAAGCCTAAAGTTAAAAGTAACTCCAACCAGACACTGAACAATTTCAAGGAAAATGACTAAAAGGTTGGATATCAGCCATACGCTAATTGCAAAGGCTAGTAGCACAACGACCTTCAGTGTAATCTTTTTTGTTTAAAATGAGCAAGTATCAGAGTTTGTCTTCTTGTCCAGGAGCAAATATCAGAGTTCTTTTTTCTTGTACAGGAGCCAGTATTAAGTTTAAAGTCTATAAAGTCAAACAACACCAGCGCATTGAAAAACCTCTGTCGATAGCATCAATACCATTCAAACTGGAATGGAACAGATACAGTAACACTAGCACAGGACTCCCTTAAGAGCAAGGCTGACTATTTAATCACAAAACAAACGAACAAAAGATGTATCAGTAAATCAAAATATTGTCATGGCACAATATACATAAATTTTTTAAAGGATTTTATTAGACAAAATTGCAATCATGGAACTCCACTGTTAAGACAAGTCAAAGCTATTCTTCAAGAGCTCTTCAGGATTTACAAATTAAGTTTCCAATAAAATGTTGCGGAGATGTATCCAAAATGTAAAAAAATTAAAAGAGATGCTCTTTCATTTGAAAATACTTCATATAATTTTTATTCAAAGTGATAGAAAACCTAATGGACAATAATGACATAGAAAATTCTCCTGCCAATGGGGAAGATCTCACAATATATTTTTCCATAGAACTTCTCAAAATTTTAATACAAAATGCATGTGGGAAAATCAAAACGAAGTAATGAAAGCATTAACCAGATACAGATTTCTAATCAATAAAGATCAAAGTCATATCAAAAGAATCAATTTAAGGAAGAGACAAATCATTAAGGGAAGAAACTTACCATTACGAAAAAGATAAGGAAAATGCTACTATACGAAACCTTATATATACATGTTCTCTGATAAATACTTCAGGAAAAAGAAAATATCCATGCTAACAAAAACTTAGGACACTTTGGACTTTTGGATGGAGACATTTAAAACACCTTGTAGTTTCCAATAAAATGTTGCGGAGATGTATCCAAAATGTAAAAAAATCAAAAGAGATGCTCTTTCATTTGAAAATACTTCATATAATTTTTATTCAAAGTGATAGAAAACCTAATGGACAATAATGACATAGAAAATTCTCCTGCCAATGGGGAAGATCTCACAAGATATTTTTCCATAGAACTTCTCAAAATTTTAATACAAAAAGCATGTGGGAAAATCAAAACGAAGTAATGAAAGCATTAACCAGATACAGATTTCTAATCAATAAAGATCAAAGTCATATCAAAAGAATCAATTTAAGGAAGAGACAAATCATTAAGGGAAGAAACTTACCATTACGAAAAAGATAAGGAAAATGCTACTATACAAAACCTTATATATATATGTTCTCTGATAAATACTTCAGGAAAAAGAAAATATCCATGCTAACAAAAACTTAGGACACTTTGGACTTTTGGATGGAGACATTTAAGACACCTTGTAGAAATTAAGGTACTGATGAGTCAATTATTCGTTTGCTTTCATAATGTGATTAACCTAAAGCCCATCCATAGGTTAGAAAAGGTTTGCCCCGTGATTTTTTTTCCACTCAGGGCTACAAAGATCATCATTATACTCAAGTTCATCTGAACTCCAGCTGCAGAGTTTATTAAATTAACACCAGTTTACAATAACTTAACTTTTCTAGCAGAAAAGGCCTTTTGGCTCTTGAAATAGGAATGCATACCATTCATTACACTTTGCCAAAGCTCCAATTGATCAGATTGAGACATATTCATGACATTTTTGCAGTTCCCATTAATAATATAAGCTGCCTGCAAATATAATGGAATGAATCATTTGTTAAGAACAAAATACATTCTCCTCTTCACAAGTATTTCACTTACAAATATAAACAAATAAATTTCTTCCGGTAGTTCATTTCAAATACTCCCTCCTATGATCAAGTAGTACCAAACTAGCCAATGAATCTTGCATGACTTGCCATGACAAATTATCTCACATGTCTCTAGAAAGAACAGGCCCATCAACAAGCTAAAGTTGAAACATAAACCCAGCCACACGTGAACTAAAAAAGAACACTCCAATCCCCAAGGTCATGCCAAATAAGAAAAGTCATTTTAAGTTAATCTTCAATCTAAGTCAAGGGCTGAAAGCCGGGACAGCAAAAATATTTTTCAAGCAAGACCAAAGTTACCCGGCGGACTTTATATGGAGAAAAGCATCATTTTTTTCCTCCAAATAACTAAAAAGCAGTGCCAATAGCATAAAATGCAATTTTTCAAGCAATAATTTATCCGCAACGGAGTTCTCTTCTATTCCTTTCCAGTATCCTATTCAAACAGGCAGCAAGTAAAATTTACAAACATAAACAGACCTAAACAAACAGGCAGGAATAATTAAGAATCACAAACATAAACATATAGAACTTTTACAATTTACAAATACTTAAAAAAATTTAAAAATTTTGAAATTGTCTAAATAACTCTCATGCAGTAACAATAATTGATTAATATTTAAAGATGTACAGTCCCTCTTGCAAAGAGCAAAAAAATATGTATGCCAACCTCCTTAAGAGAATTGATAAAACTCCATTTTACACTATCTTCACCTTCGCAGGGGACCAATACGTTGGTTGGATATCCTCTGAAATGTACCTGCAAACAATTGATGTTTCATGAGATGGATATGACAAGATCTATTCAAACCGCATACGAGTCCCTACCCGATTCTAACATTAAGTCCACTGTTTGGCCATAGTGCCATTAATCTAGAGTACCTTAATAGCAAGAAACATAACATGAGAAAAATGATGGTTAATTTGTCATATACTAGCTTTGATCAGAAATTAATGTTGAGGACCATGGTGAAAACAGTATAAATAAGAGGCACACATGCAACTTAAATTAGTCAACCAAATGCCAGACAAACAAAGAAGAAGAAGAAGAATTCATATAATGATAATGGAGATGGCATCACCAATAGAGCGCTCTGGCATGAAGAAGAAGAGAAGAAGAAATGGAGATATCATTGCAGACCACTAGAGAAGCGTGTAGACCAAAGAAGGGCAAAAAGAAAGAACAAGATAATGGAGATGGATCTGTTCCATAAAATGATTTGTGGGCTTCAATATCTCATTTTTCATAAGTTGAACTTGTAAATGACGACTGAATTATTATCTCTATCAAATCCACTTTCAACGGATCACTTCCAACAAATGATGCCATGGTGCAACAATGACAATAACTTCATGGCTTTCCAGCACCACCAGCACAAAACACTTATTGCACTAGTGGTGGGTGGAGCAAAGCTCTACAGATTGATACTTCAAAACACAAATTGAAGAATTCCATTTCTTTCCACATGTATGAATTGAAATTCCGTTTCCAACATATGGCACGCAATTACCCTGTTCACATCTCTTGACACTACGTAGCATGCCATTCATTGTCCATTGCATCCTTGGCACATGCCATGCATTGTCTATTGAATCCTTGGTAAAAACCGCAAACCCTAATATGTCAATCGTAAAAACCCTGTTCCTAGTTACTGAAGGCAAGCAATGAGAAAAAAAAACTCCATACCGTCAAATTCCAAGGCCTCTGCGGTTCGGGGCATAAAAGATCAAAAAGAACTCCCGTCGGGATGAACCTGCGAAGCAATCCACACAATTCGATCAGCTCTCAACCAACGACCCACAGATACACTCGCCAAATTCGATGTCCACACAGTCAAAAACCATCGCGCCGCGACAACATCGAACCGGCGAAACCGGCAACAACCCGGCAGCGACCGCCCGAAAAAGAAGAGCCCCGTTTACCATTTCAAGGGCAGGCCGTTGTAGTCGAACCAGACCGTGTCCACGCCGGGCGGGGGCGGCAGGGCGCCTCCGAAGTGGGGCTTGACGTGGGGGATCAGCAGCGGGAGGTACCCAACCCTTGGAGCCAGAATCTGAGACGCGCGGAACGTTCGGGAAATTAGAGTTTCTCGAATTCGAAGCAGAAAACAGTGGAAAAAAAGAAGCTTGATCGATGCAATACGAGGAGAGGCGGAGGAGGAGGGAGGGCGGTGACATCGGCCTCGTGGAGATGGATCTGCAGCGGGATCGCGCCCTTCCACACGTACTCTGGCGCCTCCATCGCCGCCGCCACCGCCGCCTCCGCCGCCCGAGGTCGACGGAGGAAGGGAACCGCCGCGAGCTCCGATCTGAGCCCCCGGAGATGACGGAAGTTCTGCTGCTCGGCGGAGACCCGGTCTTCGTCGCGGCAGAGATCACTTCCCTTCTTTAAATCTCTCGAGAGTCTCCGAACTTTTTCTTATTGCTATTTTCAGTACGGCCTTTGAACTTTTTTCATTCAATTGAGCCCCTGCGCTACTAGTTTCATTCCATTCTGGTCCTTCCCCATTGAATACGTGATGGAAGAGGCTGACGGGGATCGCGCGGTCGGCTCGGAGATGTACGGATGTAGATAAAGAAACGGCGGAGAAAACGTACAAAAAGAGGTGGGTGGCGGCGGCGATTGGCGGTCGACGGTGAAGCCCGCAACCAAGGAGCACCTAACAACCTCATTTGACTTAAGTGAGAAGTCTTCGAAAGCTAAGTGCAATCGAAATTGCTTTAATAGAAATAAACAATGCAATTTTGCCGATGAATTTATGAATCATAGAATATTGAATTGTACTATGAAAACTAGTATTTGTGTTATAGACATATGCGTTAACTAAGGGATAATTACGAAAAATGAAATTTCTAGTTAGATTCATTGCTCATGATAATTGAAGAGATAATGACATTAAAATATTCCTTTGAGTTTTCCTCATTGCTTAATGATCTTATTTTCCTCCGCGTCATCCTTACACTTTTAAAAAGTGATACATTCCCTTAAAATCATTGATAAATTCTATTGACGTGGATAAAATATTTCATTTTAGTTTTTGATTTATTTTGTTCAATATCGTCTTCATACTTTATTTATTTGTGACACGGCAAATTTAGATTGAATACCAACAAGTGATGATTAATTAATCATGTCACAACAATAGATTCAAAAATAACGTGTTAATTAAATGGATTACACAATACAAAAACATTTACCACCCGCCTGGGTGGCGCTGCTGGAGCGCGCACTCTTCCTCTCGCAAAAGGTTGAGTGTTCGAATCCCGGGCGCCGCAGGGTGACTTAACCGGTAGCACGTGTGTGGTGGCTAGCACGTGTCGCCCCCAGGGTTTACTCCCCAGCTGTCGGCTGTGCGGGGGTTCCCTGGGTTATCAAAAAAAAAAACATTTAAGATATGAATGCTTACTTGTGTTTACATGCAATAAGAATGTTAAATGCGCAATATTACAAATTATTAAATTAAATGAGCCCAAGCGCGTTATAGAAGGATAAGGGGCTCAATTCATTCTTGCAAATGTTTATTATCGTTGCAATTAATTGCACGAACGCATTAACAGGTCTAACATACGTCTTGTCAAGGGTTTATATAAAAAATTACTAGCTCTAGATTAGGGACATTGAGATTTATCTCATAGAATATTTGATAACCCATGTAACACTCAAGCAAAGGTTGGTTAAGAGAAAGAACCAAAATATAATTGTTTCAAGGACAAAATTGAACAAGCATATAAAGT
Source organism: Syzygium jambos (assembly GCA_031216235.1). Lineage (NCBI taxonomy): Eukaryota > Viridiplantae > Streptophyta > Magnoliopsida > Myrtales > Myrtaceae > Syzygium > Syzygium jambos. The sequence goes on from CM062229.1 coordinate 20,584,328, forward strand.
TCAAGAACGAAAAATTTATAACAAAATGACAAATCTACAGATTTAACAGCCACGTGAAGACTTCATGATATTGAAAAATGAACAAAAAGTTCATGAATTGCTGGTGCTATTGTTCAAAAAGAAATCATAATATTGCTTAGTGTTTTCACGTATAAGAAAATATTGTTGTAGTTATTATTTACACATAAATTGCATTCAAATACAAAAAATCTTTAGGGTTAATACCACAAAAAACCTCAAACTGGTATAAATGTGACAATTTTACCAAAAACTAATTTTATAATCATAAAAAATAACAAACCGATACACTTGTAACAAGTTTACTCTCTGTTAAATTGGATTAATATTACAAAAAAATCACAAATTGTTAAACTTATAAAATCCCAAACTGGTAGACCCGTTAACTGCCACGTATCATCAAACTTAGCAATTTGACTATAAAATTTAACGGAAACTAATGGGAGGTAAAATTGTCACAGGTGTAAAGTTTGGTGTAAAATTATCACAGACATATCAATTTGGAGTTTTTCGTGATATTAATCCAAATCGTTATATATCATTTTAATTGGGAAAAATTCTAAAAAGGGCTTGAAGTGGATTTTATGTCAAATAAGGATCTGAAGTACTCTCATTTTCTCAAATAAGGGCTCGAAATAGATTTTGTGTCAAATAAGAGCCTAAGATGGCTATTTCTTTTTTTTGGTATAAAATGTAAGTAGTATATAATAGATGATATATAGCAGCTTAGGGGCATTCTCCGACATTACAACTAGTACTAATAATTCGAGAATATGAAGGTAGGAAGTCTCCATAAAGTAGCTAAAACAAAGCTAGCTTGCGAATGTTTGATTTTTTGGTATAGTGAAGCTCTACCTCTTACATTTTTCCGCACCTTCGCCAAAATAATTTGAATGTTAGTTGGATTGTTTTGAAACTACCTATGGTTGCACTCCATCCAAGTGCAATATACAGTCGCTAAGAAAGATATTTTGAAGAGTTTCGCTGCCAAATCTTTGACTCTTGTTGCTCTAACTATCCATTGAAGCTCCTCATTCCAACCCCATACATTACGCCTGATCCTATGTTGCTCAAGAATATTGCGCCAGATGCTACCTGTCCATTCGCATTGGAAGAAAAGGTGAGTCATGTTCTCTATACTTGCCCTACAGAAGGTACATTGGACATCGACTGAGGTCATCCACCATGATATGATCTCTACTGTCGGAAGCCTATCCCTATATACTAGCCAACTAATAAAATTGTGTTTGCTAACGCCGCTACTCCATATCAAGTTATACCACTCCACAGTCGGACTCTCGTGTCTAAGTTCATCCAAGACATCATCGCAGCAATATCTTGGATTAGACATGATTGGGTTAGGACATGACGTACTTTAAGGAGACATCGCCAACTCCAAGCCATACTACCCCTTCATGTCCATCTGCAAAAATGAGGTTTCTCTGCATTTTGTACTATGGACCCAGGAGCTCCAAAGTAAAAAAGATGAATGACTGATAAGATTCCACATTGTGCGCCCTAATAACACTTTGTTCCATAGGTTCAAATCAGGCAATCCTAACTCTCCTTCCTTTTTGAGTGAGCATACTACACGCCATGCAACTTTGTGCGATCCACGGTTTGTTGAAGACCTAGCCCATAGGAAGTGGCGAATCTTCTTCTCAATCTCATAGATAGTTTGCTTCGGAAGAAGAAACATTTGCATTCAGTATGTGCAGATAGATATAAGGACCGATTTGGTTAGTTGTAACCAACCCGCATAACTCATATGCTTCATTCCCCAACTCTTAATTTTCTTGAATATCTTATCAGTAAGGCTTTTGCAATCTGAGTGAGTGAATCTTTTAGTGATAAGAGGAACACCCAAGTACTTGATAGGGAGAGTACCTGCGGGAAAAAGGTGTATGGTCCAATATGAGAAGCTTTTCCTCCTCATTTAACCCAGAGAAAAATATTTGGCATTTATCAGGGTTAAACCGCAGTCCAGTGAGTGTGGCGAATTCTTCAAGAGCTTCTACCAGGCATTGAACAGAGTCTACATCTCCATGGGCAAATAAGAACAGGTTATCAGCGAATCAAAGGTGTGTAATCCTTTGTGTTTTGCAGCGCTAATGGTATTTGAAGGAAGAACCAGCAACTTTTGCTCTTACAATTCTATTGAAAATTTCCATAACTAGAGTAAATAAATATGGAGAAAGAGGATCATCTTGTCTCAACCCATTAGTGCTATTGAAATACCCTACCTGTTTGCCATTAAAATTCACTGAAAACCTCGAGGTAGTAATGCACTCACTTATCAATTTAACCAAATGCTAAGGTGTATTTAGAGCTTTTAGGACCCCGATGACTGCATCCTATTTGACCATATCATAAGCCTTCATGAGATCTAAGATGGCTATTTCTATTTCAAATAAAAGCATAACTTTATGAATGGTAAGGGCATTTACGTCTTTTAACTTTTTTGAATTCTTTTCCTTTCTTTTCGTTTTTTTTTCTTCTTTTTTTTTTTTTTGGTTTCTCTTTGTGTCGGCTGGCCACCAGTGAAACTCGGGGAGGGCTGGGCAAGGGTGGTCTCTCCAGCAATAGTCGAGGCCGCCCTTGCCGACCATGGGGCGAGCCAGCCCTCGCTAGATTTGGGCGAGGCCGGCCTCGCCTAGGTGACGGGTGGCCGGCGAGACCCTCGCCCAGGCGAGGCCAGCCTCACCTAGGGCAAGGGTGGCCCTCGCTAGATCAAGCGAGTGCGACTCTTGCCTAGCCCTTCCTTGGTTTCGCCAATGGCTGGCCCGACAACCGATCACCGGTGAAACAAAGAGAAGATTAGAAAAGGAAAAAAGAAAAGAAAGGAAAGAAAAAAGAAAAAAAAATTAAAATTTTTTTTGGATGAAAATGCCTTTGACCTCGCGGTCACCGACCGGAATATTTTTTCATATGGTGACCGACGAAATCAGACCCTTATTTGAAACTCTCATGGTTACTTCAGACCCTTATTTGAGACTGATATACCACTTTATGTTCTTATTTGACATAAAATCCATTTTAGACCCTTATTTGAGAAAATGATAGCATTTTAAGTTTTTAGTTGGAATTTTCTCTTTTAATTGTGATGATATTGTGAAGGGTAAAAAAATTTACTTTTAATTTATTTTTTACTACTACCCAAGTATTGCATCAATAATAAAGTACAATAAAAGTTACCTCACTTCTTGCATTATAAACATATAATAGACCCGAGGTTTTCCGCAGAGGATTTGAAGTTGGAACGATAATGTTCACGAACGATCGTAGGCAAGAGGAGCGAACGGGAAGATATGGAACCCCCAGGCTGCAGTACCTCCAGGTTCTGTCCTCATCAAGATCCCACCTTTCTCCCTTTTTCTTCTGCTTTCGCCTTCTTCGGTTCATGGGTTTTCGGGGTTTGATCTTAACTATGTCCTACGGAACTGACTGTGATTTTGGGATCCTTGAATTGGTACCTACTGTCCCTGAAAATGGTATTCACGCCTGCCTCACTCAAGCTGCTGAGAGGACACGATCGGTTTCTTCTTCTGTTTTTCGTTTCTTGAATTTTGACCCACATCCTCGTGCGAGCTCCTGTATCTATTTTTCATTCTCTGATGGAGTTTAGAGTCGAACCTTTTGTGCTTAATGTCTTTTCCCCTGTTTTGTTTCAGGATTTGGTGAGCCAGTTCCAGAATGCTACAACTGACGGTAATAGTGGATCTTTGTGCGTGCATTATCTGTTTTGGTGAAAATGATTTGTTCTCACTGAGTGATCGCATTGTTCACCCGCCATTATGGATGAGGAAGGTCATGCCAAGCTTTGGGTTTTGCACAGCAGATAAAACTTAAATCTGGTTCATAGTTATTGAATGTAAACTCATGTTGATGATCTGTTGAGGGTGATGATTAGGACAATATGGCACACAATTATCTATTTAGCGATAAAATTTTTAAGGCCCCAGTTCTCTAGATGATATGCAGCCTAGAAATTTGAATGCATTTTCGAAGTCTCCTACAGTTAACTTAATCTTCTCTGTTCTTTTTATTCAAGGTTCCTTCTTCTGTTTTAACTCCCTTTAGTCATGAAATATTGTGACTGGTTACGTGGAAATGCATCGTCAAGATGTAGGTTTTTGGAATTCCAGCTTGCATTTATTGATACAGCAACCATTTATGTGAATGATTTCATCATGACTAATTGTTTCCTTATGTCCAGAAATGAAAGAAAAAGTCGCTGCCAATTTGGCGAATTTTGCTTATGATCCCTACAATTATACGTTCTTGCGCCAGGTCTAGAACCTTCAAATTCTGATTACTTGAATGGATAATTTCTTGATCTGGTGTTATGATATTCAACTAATTCAACCTTTACTCTGAAACAGCTCAACGTTTTGGAGCTATTTCTGGATTGCATGACTGAACTAAATGAGAAACTTGTCGAATTTGGAATTGGAGGAATATGCAATTCATGCGCAGGTAAATTCAGAAATTCCAATCTGTAGATGATAGATCAACCACGCAAATTAAGGTTGAACATTGTCTCTCGTAAGATGTTAATGGCTAATTTTTTGTCTACTTGATAATTTTTCAGTCTCTTTTTCTCTACAGAGCCAGCAAATGCTGCAATCATCACTCAGAGTGGTGGGATCCCCCTCGTTATTCAATGTCTATCAAGCCCTGTAAGGAATACTGTGAGTGGAGAACCTGCCTTTTTGTGAATGCTTCAAGTCTTCAGCCACAAAAGAGTAAAATGTCAGTTTCAAACTGAGCTTAAGATTGAGTCCTTAAGTACATGCATACTACACTGCAATGTAGTGACAAATTTTAGCATAATCTACAAACAGAATGAAGTCACAGGCATCTTTATTCGATTATGCTGAAGTGAAGTTGTGATGCTTTAAACTGCTTCGTTTACATTCGCCCCGGCAATGCACCCCACCCAAAAAATGAAAAAAGAAACTGCTTCACTTACATGGAGATGGAATAATGAATAAATTAATTGGAGATAATGAAGTATATAGTTGGTTCATTGGTATGAGAGTGCTTTTTTAGTTTATCTGATGATTTACAGGTAATGTATGCCCTCGGATCTCTTTACTACTTGTGCAATGCATCCAACAAAGAAGAAATTTTGAAGCCGGAAGTAATTGATTTGATCAAGAGGTATGCTGCTGCTGGAGACGTTAGCATTAACTTCAGCAATCTGGCTAATGCATTCCTGGAGAAGCATTTCTCTGGAAACAAATGAAATTGGTAATGGCTACCATCATGGTTGACATGCGAGATCGCATTTTGAACATGCCTAGTGTTTCTCGTGTCCTTGCCACCAGTAATTGCATACCTCCTGCCAAAGGTCATAGCTTGCATTCGCTTTGCCAAAATTTTGGTACAAAGACTAGCTAGTAAACCTTTATAGGGTCAGGCAAGTTGTTGCCTTCTGAAGTAACAGGATCTCCTGGTGCAAATGTAACTTCAAAAAGGTTCAATACTTCATTTGCCTTTCGACATTTTGAAAAAATAACTTTTTGTAAAGTGTTGCTGAACTGCTGTATCCCCATCTGCTAACGGATCAGGTGTAGATTGTCACAACGCCATTTGATTGGTTTCTCAGTCCCCTTCTGGTAATATTTTGAACCTGTTCCCGTTGCATGTAAGATGAATTAATCGGACCGATTGGTAGATTGGATGGATAATCGATATGAGCTGAGGTCTGAAGTTTGTGCTGGCACTGCTGGCCGTTCGCAGTGGAGCTGCAACCATCATCTCTCTCAAGAAGTATACGTAATATGCAAGTTTGCGAGCTAAGCTGGCTTGGGATGGTATCTCTTGTAGGTAAAGCATCTTATTACTCTGTATTCTCCCTCGTACTTTGAGGAAGTTGTTAATATTTTCCCTGTATCTCAGAGAAAATTGCTGAATAAACAATTGTTATCAGGAAAAGAGGTGACATGATGACGTCTTTACAAATTGATAGTTCCATTTTAACAACTGAACAAATTCGTAAAAATCACAATCCGTAGAGGGAGTGCCCTCCATTTTCAAAAGTCATCGATCCACAATTATTGCCAAAACTGTTTTAGTTACAAATGAATTGGAGTGCGTCTGGATATTTACCATACTATGATAGATCAAGTTGATGTCCAACATCAATGCCATGAATGAAGAACGATAAACTTGGTATTGAGTGCTTGACTGAAAAGTCTATTTAATGATAACGGGGATAAGATTGACTCCGTGCTTGAATTGAGAGAACAGATTGATGACCCAATCATCCGCTTATAGCTTTACGCAAAACCACCAGCCACCTTGGGTCGCCGGAGCCATCATATGCATCCCTGCTTCATCGTTAGAGTGCAATTTAGTGAAAGAGAGTAATCTCTGGACACCATGCCTTTAACCCTTTTCTCTCAAGCGAGGGTCAATTGCCTTTGCTTGCATTCCCATCATGCATGCTGGGTTTCCTTTTCCTTTTTTCAGGAATGGGTCGTCTGGTTTTGATGGTGCGTTGAACGAACCAAAGCTTACTTTCCTTTTCGTAATCGAGAAGGGAGGAAGGGTGTTTGAACCCACTGCCTAGGCAGAGTAGGATTGACTTAAGTTAGACGAAATTCTGTAACTTGCTACCTAAATACTCAGTTTGTAGGCAAAGCACAAATAGGAAAGTAGGACTTAGCTAAACACACATGATCTCCTAAGACGTGGTTGCTCCTGTAGGGGGAGAAATAACCAATGTATTATGTAATACTCATCGCCCAATTTCAATACCAGGTCATATGAAATACTAAGTCAGAGAGAGAGAGAGAGAGACAGAGAGAACGACGACAAAGAATGTTACCTTCATTGCACCTGTCTCAAAATTTTAAGCTGACTAATGCAACAAGATATACAATCCAGAAGTTAAATAATGTCCTTTAACAGACTGCCCTGCGGCCACATACAGATGGTTTACCATCTCAAGTAGCATGCGCCTTGCCCTTTCCATCCAGGAAAGCAACTCCAGCACTCCTGAATTCAGAAGATAAATAAAGAAATTGAAGTATCAGGACATATTTTTATTTAATTTTTGCCCTTATAAAAATTTTTGCCAATACAATACACGTACCATGGACAACTCTCAATTTAATGTAACTCAGGTTTCCCCTGAGTTTGGAAAAGAACACTGCAGCCGCGGAACCTAAAAGAGTTAAAAACATAGCGTTAGATAGTGTCTTCTTCACAAATGGAGGATGACAATGCAACAAGAAAACGCACCCATGCAATTTTTATGCTCTAAGTAATTGCTCAATTAAGAACCATCCACCTCGACCCTCGTGCCTCCTGATACAAATTACAAGCCACTTTGCCAATACTATGAAATTAATCCTTCCTCATTGCTTCCTCCTTCCCTCTCTCTCTACCCCACAACCCCCTTCCGATTCTGGCCTACATCCGTGAATGCATACACTTGGTTATGCACGCAAGGGGCACTGCTACTGAATGTATGCTTACTACATGCAAGTGCCCATGGCCCACTTCCAGGAACTCCACCATTTAGATCTCACCTCGTTGGATAGTACAGCGCACCATTGCTGTCAATTTATCTAGTTTAAAAACATAAGGCACAATTTTATCATTATCCTGGACCTGTCTCATATAGGATAAAACTATTCTAGGCCATATAGACTTACTTGCAAAGCAACACCAATAACACAAGCTCCAAATTTCACTCAAACCCAATCCAAGAGCTGATCACATCAACAAGGATTAAGTTATTGCGTGATGCAAGTAGTTTTACCAGATTGAGTAGTTGGCTCTTGGAAAAGACCGTATAGTGCGAATCTTGCATAAGTTAACAGCCTCACTCGTTGAGAAGAGCGTAACTTGCGAATGATGGCCCTCAGTAGCCCACTGGAATAGGAAACCAAAATAATGAGACTAAGAAATGTACAAACTCGCCTCACATAGCAAAAATAGTTTTAGTTCTTTTTCGTACTCTGTACGGAGTACTATCAAGAAGTCTGGAGGCAAAGCTTCCATAAATGATGACACATCCTCCATTCGTAAGGATTTGAGATCTTTCTTTAACTTCCTTTTCTCCTCAACTGACATCGCCTCCCCAAGAGCTGATTTACTGCCCATAGCATTATGAAGTACAGTTAATATTCTCTCTCTTTGGCATGAAAAAGATAGGATGTTTCATTGAGGAGAAAGTCTACACCAAAAACCACAAGTATTGCTACAGATACAATTATAAATGCAGGAAATTCCTTAAAAAATTAACTTGAATGAACAATAGTAGAATTCTCCATGACAATTTTTGGATTTGTGGCCATTCCAGATTTTACATTCTTCAGGTAGACTGCATATCAATGCGCATATAACCAAACATTAAAAAATTAGCATATGAAATCTGCAATACTCTAGCCCTTCGGGGTATTCAAGAACTACGAGGACATCCCTAGGAAGTTTCTTGGTTTTACAGCGAGCAAAGCCTTCTGGCAGTTCACGAGCATTGCCCCTACCATTTGAGATTATTAGATTAGAGAACCGTCACATATTTACTTTACAAGTCATGGACACAAATAAGGATTTAACATACAAAGACTGCCATTGGGGAAATGTGGAACACTTGGAAGGCCTCCTCCTCCTCTCCTCTGCCCATTCTTTTTCTATGAGAATACCTCGGACAATTTCCAACAGTGAGATTTCCATCCTTGTTATATAATGGGTTATAATGTTGCAGCTGTGTGGAATTATCTCCTACGTGTAAATTGTATGGTATCTAATCCAAAATGAAGACTTATCACTAAGCGCTATGTCCCAAAAAATATATTCAAATTATTGCCACAATGAGAATCTATATGTAGCTAGTCATCTCTTTATCTCACTGTTTGAGACCTACATGCACAAAAGATTGGGATATTGTACTCATGGTCCAGGCATGTGTCTGTGTTCATTGCACAGACGATGTGCCACAAATTGGACCGAATAGCAAAAGAATTTTTTCATGGGTGTTCTAAGGGAAATCAGTGAGTCAATATGCACAATATTTATTCCATGAAAGTGAAAACGGAAAAAGGTGAATAAACCTTAGATAACCCAAGGAAAGTAAACACCAAAACCAAGAACTTTGCATTTCCTAAGTGTACTTATTTTATCTTAATCGATGTGGGCACCACTGAACAAAATCTATAGAAAAAAGTGGAGCCTGAGGGTAAACCTGATGAAAAACTTGCCAGTTGTCCTACTAAATGAACACAAATTGTCTCCCAAAAGGTGGGTAACAACTTGACGAGAGTCAAATGTTTGGCACAGCTTTACTTGGGATAGGCATACTGCAAGAAAGGTTACTGCAAGGTAGATATTGCAACTCTGGCCAAAAACAGAAGGTAGATATTGCTAACCATTGGCAGCAGCTAGCTAGGTAGACCATTAAAAGGTTTTTGCTCCTCTAGACCATTATTTTGCGACATATCACAGCCAGTCTTACATAATATCGTTGAAAAAGTTCCTCTGGGTATTTGCTATTTATAACCTACTAAGTCCAGGGCAAGAATTGCTCAAAAATACCAGAAACTATTATAAGCGCTCTAATTTTTTTTATGAAAAGTTCCTCTCAGTATATGCTATTTATTAACTACTAAGCCCTGGGCAAGTATTGCTAAAAAATAGCATAAGCTATTAGAAGCACTCTAATTTTCTAATGATAAGCAATTGAACCACTATTATAACTCATAGTACAAAAATGAACCTTTCACAAGAGTGTAGGATAAAAAAAAATCACCTGTCAATGGTTCTTCCAGTTAAAATGAGGGGAAAATATCTAGAATACTTGCCAACACCAAAACGTTCACTAAGCTGCTGTACTCTAGCCGAATCTGAAAGAATCAGAGCTTGCCAGAGCTGACAATAGTCCATTCTAAATTGCTCATCCAGTTGTTTGTAAATCCCATGATCAAGAATAACTGTGTAGGAGAAAATACTTGAGTGGCTTCATGTATTGAAAGACTCACTGACAAAAACTTCAATGGAAAATGTATTAGGAGATAAAAATCTATATTACGCCTCACCTAAAGAAAATCCAGATTTGCCCTCTGGAGAAACTAATATATTACCGGGGTGAGGATCTCCATGCACGAACCCATGAACAAATATCATTTCAGCAAAGACTTCCACCAGTGCTCTTGCAACCTTAAACACATAACTAAGGAAGCTATCATCATCAAGAGAATACCATCGGATTCTCGTTAAAAAACAGAGAGGCTTTGTCAAGGATTTCCAGTTAATTTGATATAATACAATCATTCTCTATTGTAAGCATAACTTAGAAATTAATATACAAGTGCAAGACTAGCAGATTGCAATTCTTTATATTAACAATTTCAAGTTCATCTGATGATGGGACCAGTTTTACAGATGTTGATCTTAAAGGTATAACTCGATATGGTAGATGAACAAGTTAAGTCACGATTGTTGTTATGGTATTAGTTGAGAATAACTAATTTCCCTCAGTTGCATCTGAGTCTCTACATTTCTAGAATGTTCTTTCTCACCGCAAATTTTAGAAACAAATTAATTTCATATTTAAAGTTCTTGTCCCTTTCTTTGTCTCTCTTTTGCATTAAATCCATTCTGCAGTTTTAAACTGCAAAAAGTAATTAAGGGCGCACCTCTATGTTATTGAATGATTGAACCATCAGCACTATGCTTTCAGATCATTTGAAATTTCAAACAAAATTAACATTATTCCTGGGTGTCCTCGACTTTAAGCATTTGCAGACAAATGTGAGTTAACATAGCTATAACTGATTGCTGATGAGGGAAGACAACAAACCTTTGTTGGATCTATTCCCATCTTCTCCAGATATTCTAAATCATCAACCTACAGATTCAAGAAACTTATTGTTAACAAAGCTGCAGCATGTAAGACAAGGTGACCCGTGCTCCTAGGTGCTTGGACAAGGCAAGATTACACAGGTTGCTATCCCTGATCAATCTAGGCGATTCAGTTTAGTAATTGTAGTACAACTGCTATTTGCAGGGAGGACACAGGACCAAAGCACCAGGACAGGAACTGCTGCCTGTTATCATGCAGTGAATATTCTGGTGGCACGATTTATCAGGTGCACGTCCATGTACCAGCATCCAAGAGGCTCAATGTTCAAATGAATGACAATAGAGAAAACCATGAAACGTACAAATTGTAATAAGAACTGGGATATAATGCACGGTCATTTTCACAAAACATATTCTTTTCTATGCCAATTTTTTCAATTTCTTTTCTAAGTAACCCAATTATATATCTTAAGGATTAACACAAGTTAGAGACCTTGATGCATATGGTTCTGACACTCACAACATAACCCAACCAAAATATGTCTTAGAAATTTGATGGTGATTACAACGCAAGTAGGCAAGTACAAGATTTCATTTGTCCCACTTGTTCCAAGTCCAGACTTTTATACAGGCCAGACACTAATATTGAAATACTCCAGGTACAATAAAAACATGCCATACCTTGCTTCCCCTGCAAAATTCCATTGTTAAAACCTGGCTTGTTGTCAACTCCTGCAAATTTATCATGAACGCAATAACAGCTGAAAACTCAAATAAGTACATGAAACTCTTCAAATATAGTGACTGAAAATTGAGAATCTGAAAAATCATACCCAGACTACTTTAGGGACCTTGACCTTGTCATTGGAGATAAAGTTCTTGGCAGTTCTCTCAGCATTTTTGCCCTCCTGGATAAAATCTTTATAGACAATGTCAATGGCGGCTGGGACCATGCTCAATCAAAACCACTTATTGGAGATTAGTGGAGTATTATTACGGGTACAATTATCATATCTTTACAAAATGAACCAGCCACGTCTCCCATGATATATAACATTTAGGTTGACTGATGCCTACTTTTGCTACATGAAATATAGAATTAGGCAAACTGATTAAACTATCATCAAAGAAAACACTATAACAACACTTCCATGCAGAATTATCATAGCCTAAACATATACCTGTTAGAAAGTCAAACCCAAAAGCTTAAACTATTAGGTAGAGGGGGACCACATGAATATAAAAAGCATTTAGGACCCGTTGTCAATCGATGCGGGATAATTCTTCAACACCCCCACTCACGTACAAGCCAGATTACGAGCAGCACGTGAAATTTTGACATCGCGTATTCACATGGAATTTTTACCACGCATATTCACGAAAGGGATAGCATTGGCTCTGATACCATGTTAGAAAGTCAAACCCAAAAGCTTAAGCTATTAGGTAGAGGGGGACCACATGAATATAAAGAGCATTTAAGACCCGTTGTCAATCGATGTGGGATAATTCTTCAACAATACCACATAGAACTTTTTCTCCAATTCCGTTAGAATAAGTTAGATATATGCTATTCTATTAAAGTCAAAACCTGGACCAATTCGGCTGAGTCTCATTTGTTGTATACTCTGATTCTAACTTTGTCATGGCCCAGAACAGCAATAATATCAGCTCTATAAAGTTAGTTAAAACTATTTGATATATCTATTGCAGCAGCAAATTCAGCAAACATATGACATCACAAATCCAAATAATGCTATGTGGTCAAGAACTATAATGGTTTACGAAACAGAATCTTCAAAATTATATCAATGAATATGTCAAAAGAACAATAGATGTTTATGGAACTTTATTAAAACAACTTTGTTGTGAAATTTGACATGAATTTCAATTACTCCACCGTATTGACCAAAAAAGTGAGTGATGTCATCATGCACAAATGAGATTTGAATCTGAACTTTCAGACATTACTCTGCTAACAATCTTGTAAGACTATAGCACTCCATTATTGTATAACACAATCTAGAACCAATTCATCTGTATGAGTTAAGCAGATAACAGAATTTTGACAAAAAGGACTTTGGCTAAAGCAAAAGAGAAAAGATTCGCAACAAGATGCAACTCTAGAAAACTTTACTAATAGTAACTGCTTTAACTTGAATTTACAGTTAAGTTCAATTTACGTATGCAGAAACAGCACACTGCCCATGAAATCGTTAGGGTGTGGCTGGTGTCCACAAAAATACCCAACAAAAGCATTAGGTATACTTCATTTTCTTTAGGGCTCTTGAATGTAATAAATGGATCCACAAACCGAGGTTCTTAACTTAAAACTCATTATGTGAAAATGGGTGTCTGATGTCTATTGGCAATTGTGGTGGATCAAAGATGCTCTTTAATGAAAAATGAAAAATGCTCCCCAGAAATTACACCTTAAGGTATTATATTACTTTCAACACCGATACTACACTCTGATGCTTACCAAGTTCCAAGGAGATAGCTTTGACGAATTCTCCTACCAACCAATCAAATCTGTACTCAGGAAAGAGCTGTGAAAGAAGAGAATGATCATTTTTCTCAACTGAGAATATAGGCTAATATACTGAAGCAACCAACAGAACACACGAACACTCTAAATAACCAGCTTATTTAGATATCATATTAGTGCCCTGAAACCAAATAGCATAAAAAGTAGTAGCATCTTGGGAAGATCATTCTGAGAAACTTAAGACAACCAAACATGACAAGGGGATTCCTTAGCAGACTAAATTTAAATTGATCAAAACTACACAAGCATATACAACAAAAACCACATAATATTATGATTGTTGTCATTGTAGTGATTATGAAGATGATGATGATGATGATGATGATGATGAAGCCCCTGCTATTTCCACAGCGCAAATGGCAGTGGACACAGCGTTTACATTAAAAAAGCGTACCCTAACTGGTACATTAATGCAGAATCCCTGAACCCTGTTTCTGCTTTCCTTAAATTTCAGAATCTGACTCATTATTTGGTTTTTATATCAATCTCCACATCCATCGATTTCAGTTGTTCCTGCTTATACCTATTCTGGGTCCTGCAGAACCGGGTTAGAACAACTAAACAAGCAAGCTTGTTGAGCTGTTTTCCTTTTCTCCCATGGGGTTCGCTACTCTACCCTTGAATAAGACATCCATGTAGACACAGCAGTATCAAATTGCTTCAGCATTACAACGTGACTGTGACAACTAAGCATTGTACAGATATCATTTCAGAGCAAATTATCCTCTCTCAGACATTGATTATTCTATGCCAAACCTCCTCGCTCATCAGAAAAGGAAATCTGCTATCATAAGCTACAAAAGTGTCATGAATGCCTAGGTATCTACTGATCAATACATATCGCAAGTTAAACTTAAGCTACAAGACGTCCATAGGTCTAACATGTTGATATCACTCTGGTTCAGAGCAGTACATACGTTCCTCGAGAAGATTCAGGGAAGCCAAGGTCACAACTGTGCATGTGCAGCAATATGGACGTTAATGGTTTTCATAAAAAATCTCATATAGATAGTTAAGGTCGAGTTGAGATTTCTGAATCTGTAAAAGTAGGACAAGCATTGGCACTGATACATCCGACTGATGTAATGTTAATTAATTATCTCAAATGGCATTTCAGTCGTAGCAGCTTGCTGTTTGAACAGCTGAGACGTAATAACCATAACGGTCACATAACAGAAGAGAAATATGATAAGAGCATAATGAGTCGCATGTTGCCTTTTGCTCGGCATACAGTATCATATCATTGCTAGAATAATATGCAGATGCCCCACAATAAATATCAAAAGAAAAGGAAAATGCACGATGCTAAGCAGACGCACATGAGAAACTGAATGCTTCTCCAGATAATACAAAAGCCAAAGTAATGGACCTAGGTATCTTGCAGGACCAGATAATAGATATGACAAAACAATTCAACAGGGGGTACGAGAATAGTTCTGACCCACGTGATGGACTTTGAGAGGAAAGACATGATCATCGTGTCTAGTTTCATCTGGCGGTCTAACCCTGGGTATTGTACCTATCAGCCAAATAACAACATGAAAGAATCAATTTGCTATGCCGTGAGCCCATAAAAATTCTAGAAACCAACTATTGTCACCATTATTATAAGAACTATCTACAGCAAGCACATGGACAGATTGCAACAAGTTTTTCTTCACTTATATTTTTTGGTTTTAATAACACTAAGCAAATCATAAAAGCTCACACAAAAATATTGATTTTGCAAGTACTAGAAAATTTTCCTTGTTTATTTCTTTTCCCTAATCATCATTGTCAAATACCAGCAAGAACTGATAGTTCACTGCTGCTAAGCAGAAAACTTGTCATAGTTTTCCAGCAGAAATTAAATAATCTTTGGGAGGAAAGAGATAGAAATGCATTACATAGGCCAGGGGTCAGATGTTGGTTAAACCATTACAATTAAAAAACAGTCTGTTTCATAAATGCTCGGGCCATGTTGACCATACACAAACATGGATAAATCCTTTTTCTCCATACATCTACTGGTAAGGCTCTTCTTTGTTTTTCTTGGGTTCAGAATTAATAATTGTTTAGAGAAATTCTAAAAAAGTTCATTTACAGTTTCCCCACATACAAACTATTTTAGTTTCTAAAAGACAATGAGAAAATTCTGAATTGAGTATAAAAGCTAGTATAAGTACGATTTTCAAGATATGAGGTGCTCTATATCCAGTAAAAGTCAATTCCAAATGTTAAGTAAAATGAAACAGCAAAAGCAAAAGAATAAAAGAATAAAAGTCATCCCAAACACGTAATAAGCATTTTCTGAATCAACTGTACTCAATCTATTACCAAAAGAGTACATTCATGTGAGAGAAAAGCAGATAACAATCCTAACACGTCACATTCAGATTATTTCCTAAGATAGCTCGATTTCGGCCATATAAATACACAATTAATGAGAGTAAAGCAAAATTCATGTCTTGGGCTTTCTATTGTGTCCACAATCATACCCCGTATGTGCATCTTTTAAGACAATCCCCACTAATTTTGACAAATAAACATGCTGGTAAATGTGAACAAAAATCATTAGTACCAAAATTAACTAATGTCCTAAAAAATTACATACATGGTGAGAACATGTCCTTTTCACAAGTGCCCTGAGGATAGTTATGGGAAACTTTGAATTTCAAAGCACCAATTATATGCGTTACAGGAGAAGTTAGCACTTTAGAATTGGAAGTTTCTTTAATTAGTCACTTAACTAGTGCCCCAAGGCACTTATCAACAAAATCAATGAAAAATCATATCCATCTCATATGGGATTTATATCTCACTAATAACAACGGTACTTCAACATCCTTAGAGGACTAGATTGGATGAAGTGACTCGATATGCAACTCCAAAAGCCACAAACTGCCATGATAGCCATAACCAAAGGCAACCTAGGGGGTCGGTGTACTGCGCCGTCCCCTGGAGGATAGGTGCTTGTGTAATTTTTGGTGAATATATGGGCTTTGTGCACCGGGCTGCCCCTTTATATACCCTACTACCTGAAATTTCAGGTGAAATTTATTTATCTCGCTGATCTTCAGATAGGAATCTATAAAGATTCTTATCTTGCCACCCGAAACTTGAAACCTCTATGTCCATTCATCAGTCTGCAACTGTTCAAAGCACCAACTTGCTAGACAAAGATGTAACAGGGTTGCATAGATCACATGGCCATCATTTACAACAACCGACCAGGAAGCATGTGGATTTTCCTCTTGAAGATGTGACTGAGGTGTGGATCGTGCAATTATCCCACAATTAGTTCCAAAGACTTTGATCTCAAAAGATATTTTAACCATAATGTATGCATGTGTCATTCGAGGTGAACAAGTGTGTGCAAGGCAGGGAAGGGGAGAAGGAGAGACTAGGGACAAGCAAGTAAGAGCCTAAACAAGAATCATAATCTATAAAAATAAGTACTCGACAAAGAAATTCAGCAACAAGAATGGCAACAAATGATGATAAGAAATTCAGTAACAAGAACCATAGTGACCGACCTTAACTGCTACTTCATGACTGTCTTTTAAAACTGCACGATGAACCTGAGCTATAGATGCAGCAGCTATTGGCACTTCATCAAATGAACAGAATCTGAAATCCCAAGGTAATGTGATCCTTACATTTCAGAAAGTATATCTCACTGTGAAAACACTAAAATTTACAGGAAAATTCAAGTCGTTATTAACCAACGAAATGATTCCAGAAATCAGATCAGAATGAGAATAGAAACAATAAAAAAAAATAGCCCTAAGGCTTTTTTTGGGCCAACACAGTCTAAGTTTAGTAATGCAACTAATTGTGGCACCCTGTAACTTTAAAGTCTAAAGCTGGAGCAGTCACCCATCAGCAAAATCTTTCAGTAGGAGAATCTAGGGTATGGCCAGCTTACTTATATGTTCTTAAATAGGTAGATCAGTTGAAAAGAGACACTATACATATGTTGCAACCAGCACTAACATCATTTTTTAACTGCTTGGACAATATCAAGTGGAAGGTTAAAATTTAATCTACCAGGTAACCTTGACCAACCCAAAATACAAAGAAAGTTCCATAATCCACTAAAGCGCAGTCAAAAGGCCACAACTTGCGAAAACATGATTAATAGTTTGTTAAGGTCCAGTAACAGCTGTTCGAACTATCTATTTCTGAAGTATAACAAATACAGACATAGGCGAATATATATTTACAGAGAGCGCACATTCATTATCTGCATTCACTAGTTAAAGATCATATGAATGACAGAAACCACAGATTGAAGGACCTAAACTTTAAGCTTCTTGCAACTAATGACATACCACCTCATTGGGTCCATTCATATACCCACAAAGAAAAGGATATCTTCAAAGAAGCATAAAGAATCCTACTAGTAAATTTAACCATCCGATCGTTAGGACCACCTTTTTCCTCAGTTAAAAAGTCAGTAGTGAAAAGAAAGAGGGGAAGGGGTCAATTAAATGTCCATGCAATGAAAGTCTAGGAAAAATAATGCCCTTATGTTTTTTTCAACTCACCAAGCATAAGAATTTCCAACTTCAAATGTTATTAATGTTGAAAGGATCAAACTAAACGATATGTTCAAAGCAAAATTATGACAAAGATATGAGAAGAAATACCCGATAAGTACTGATGGAGAACTTACTTGCATGATAAATCTTGTCCAAAGTTGTTGATTAGTACATCTCTTATTGCCTTGAAAGGACAAGGGACTGCCTAAGGCATCATTCGTTCACGTTTAAAGAAGAAAATCAATTACTAAGGCTGGAAATAATAAATCAAAGCGAAGAGGAAAAGGAAAATCCAATTAAAGACGAATGAAACCTTATCCTGTAATGACGAAAGCGTCGATATATATTCCTCAGGAACCTGCCTGATGGCTGCAACAAACTGACCAGCTTTGACATAGAAGCCTTTGTTGGCTTCGCATAGCTTCAAAATTCTCTTAGCTGACCGTGAATGTACCTGAAAGCCGACCCTGAGCAAACTTCAGTGCACAAACCCACTCTGGCAAAATGCACAGGACCACTAATTTTTCCGCATGAAACAAATCTGTATTATGCCATGCCAATTTGTTGCCACGCAAATGAAGAAGTGAGACGAGCAATTCCTATTTGCAACTCTAGAAAACTTATGCAGTTCATTAAAATGAATTGTTGCTGTACAACATAACGAAGCACTAAGTGACAAAGCTCAGCTATTACATGCCTGTTGCTCAGGATCATATGTCAAAGTAAAAGGTAGCTGAATGTGCGCACTTGCGCGACGTCTGTCAACTGAATAACTTCTTACGCCTCTCCTTCCCAATTCATATTCACTAAAATACTACTCGACACACAAACATTTAGAGCTTTCGCTCGTTAGCGAACTAAATGCACCGATTCCCAACTCAAGAAATACCGAAATACTCCGATCGTCTTCCTTCAGGACTCACTGCGGCAGGCGACGGAGAACTAACCTCGGACAATTTGCGAAGATACTCCTCGGAGTCCCGCGAAAGCCCGCGCAAGGAGAGCTCGTAGTCCACGACGGTGATCGCCACCTGCGAAGGCGAAATTCCGTCAATGGCGGCGCGAACAAGGAAGGGAGAGACGGAGAGGCGGAGGAGAAGGGGAGCGATGGAGGACCGTGGAGACGGCACGAGAGGAGCGCGAGACGCCGTCGATCAACGCGCCGACCTTGCCGGCGAGATTCGTCGGAGGAGGAGGAGCAGGAGGAGAGGCGAGGGAAGAATGGCGGGGGAACGAGGGGAGGTCGGAGGACGAAGCCGCCTGGAAGGAGAGGCCGCCGGCGGCGAGCAGCAGAAGCGAGGCCTTGGCCTTGGCGGGAAGCTTGAGGAGGTGCATCCTCCAACTCCAATGGCGGAAACCGCTCCTCTCTCCCTCGCGCCTGCCGGAGAGAGAAACCGCGGGGGGAACAAACTGGAAGAAGATCTCTTTCGAAATTACCAGCGCCGCCTTAACGCAACGTAAAGCTTTTGGATACGAGAAGAAAATTAGAATGGTACGGCCACCGAAGAAATGTCCGTGGACCGCGACAACGAAGAAGTCTCTGTACCTACCTTTACTAACTTGTTTTGCGAAATCAGACTCTCGAAAAAAACCTTAAATCAATATATTTATGATAAATTTACTTAAAATTAATACTTCACTTTTGTTAAATTGAATTAATATCGTGAAAAACTATAAACATCATTAACTATTTCTTAATCTTATAATTATTTGACAAAATAAATATGATATATCAGATGTTACATATTATTTGAAGTACTACCCTCGTCAGCATCATCGAAATCCACTGTTTTTAAATTGGGATCCAAATATACTCTTGCAAAATGCACATGCATTTCTTCATATTGCTAACGCAATTTTTTACCTATTTTTTTTTATAGATGACTTGGAATACGCTCTAGAATCTTCCACTTCTAAGTCATTGCTCATTTCTCAAGTTATAAATTATAGCTTGTTGCGACTGTGCTCACAAACGAAGCCCGCTGAAGAAAAGAAGCGCAGAAGTTACGAAATAGAAAAGGCAACTTGAATACCTAACCAAGCCGGAATACTATGTACAACGAACCTTAATACAGCACAGTTTCTCAAATATCTATTCTCCGTTTACATGCAAATCCTGCACAACAGTGCAAATCCTACAAAACAGTTAAAATGATCTTATCATAAATAAAATTGAAGGTCATTGGAGCACAGGAGCCGGGCATGTCTTTAGACCACAAAGATGATTTGTCTGGCCCGCTTGACTCCCCAGATGCAGTGGAAGATGAATCCTTCGAGTGACCTTTCAGGCCTTCCTCAGCAATTAGATTCATGAATTCTGAAAGTGACCCTTGAAACCAAACAACAAGGATCCAAGGAAGACCCTGGTTACGAGAGCCTTGATGATGACCAAAAGATACATGTACATCCTATACTATATCAGCATTTTGGCAAGTAAATATGAATAAGGAGTAGAGTCCATGCACACGAGAAGTGAACAAAAGCCAAGTCCCGAGCAACATCTGCCGTTGAATATATCAGTAACCAATTCTTTATTTTAAAAGGGCAAAAGGAGGCTAACTCTGCACATCAGTGCAAACCAGAAACTGACGAACTAGACACAGGTAAAACATGAATGCTGGCAACTGGAAAAGAGGACAATCAAAACTTTGGTAACTGATGAGAATACATTATGACTCAAAGGAACATTCACCAATACAATTGGCAGCGTCGCTTCAATCCCATCACTAAAAGCCATACTTCTTGGTATCTTTTGCCAACTGCCTAGAGCAAGACAATTCTCATTAGGTACATGAGGAACGAGTATAAAAAAACAAGAAGGGATCACCAGTAATCTCCACAAGAGCATTTGCCATCCTTGAAGTGATGAAACCTTTTGTTGTCTCTAACGATTAGTTCCCTACCCACAATCTTGGACATAATCTTTATCGCATTATGACAGTCACCGCATATTCGAAGGTTCTTAATGATTCTAAGAGGCGTCCTTGCAGGAGTGCTGATAAGTCCATAAGCTATTGCGAGTCGCTCACTGTGATAGGGCAAGGCTTGCTCCTTTGCCTCTTGATCAATGTCATGAAGTACATATCTCGTGTCTGGCACATAACCCCCTTCCTTTCCACTCTTATATTTCTCGTCGTCATTGTAAAGAGTAGGATTTTTGAACTCGCTGATTCTGTTTTTCCCCTCAAGCATGTTGATCACAGAGCGCCTCTTGGGTGGCGGTGTAGGAATTTTATTAGCAGTAGCAACTGAAGGATCAAGAGCCATCATCAACTCCTCAACATGGTCTTCAAGATCAAGATCGCCATGGATCCGTGCGTAATTCTTCAATGCCTCCCAAACCTCCAATGTGGGCTCAAATG
Source organism: Syzygium jambos (assembly GCA_031216235.1). Lineage (NCBI taxonomy): Eukaryota > Viridiplantae > Streptophyta > Magnoliopsida > Myrtales > Myrtaceae > Syzygium > Syzygium jambos. The sequence goes on from CM062229.1 coordinate 20,605,591, forward strand.
GTAGCTTTTCAACATACTCCACAGCTTCTGCAAGATGCCCAGGTTGACAGAGAACATCAATAACCCCTAAATAATGCTCAATCCCAGGCTTAATCCCATAATCATTCTGCATTGACTCAAAATGTATAAAACCTTCTTCCACGGCCCCTATACTGGCACATGCTGACAGAACTGCAAGGAAAGTCTGTTCATTTGGCTTCAATCCCAACTTCCTCATCTGCTCATACAACTCCAACCCATCGTCCCCTAAACCATTATAGGCATACCCATATATCATCAAATGCCACGAGTCAATGTTCTTATCAAGCATGTGATCGAAAACTCTCCGAGCATCGATCATACTGCCACACTTCCCATACATTTCAAGCACCTTGTTCTTCATATGAAGATCACCTCTACACGTTGACTGCAAAAAGTAATCATGCACCTTCTTTGCATTCTCAAGAGACTTGGACTTCCCACACAAATCGAACAACCAACTGAAGCAGTCAGCATCGGCTTTAACCCCCTCATTCATCAACTCTATAGCTTCTTTAACTTTCCCACCTTGGCACAACTGTCTCAGATCAGCAATTGAAGGCCCCGGAGCAGGAGCTTCCATCACCTGATTCTCTGTCCCACGCACTACAGTTGCTTGCTGATGGTTCCATTGATTAGTACTTGGGTTCTGCGGGGCCCACTGGTAGCGATTATTTGATTGCGGATACCCTTGATTTTGGTTGTTCCACTGATTAGGGCTTCCAGGCTGTTCCCGATAGTTCTGGTTTGGGGTGTTCACCAGAGTTGGGCTCTGATACTGACCATAGCTCTCGTTCTGGGTATTCAACTGACTAGGATTCTGCTGCCAAGGATAACCCTGTCCTGGAACTTGCTTATTCCACTGTTCAGGGCTTTGCTGCTGCGAATGAACTGAAGCAGGATTAGAGTATCCGTGGCCTGGATAATTCTGACTCTGACTGGGGTATCCTGCATTGGGCTGACTCTGCCTCTGGCTCTGGTAACCAAACTGAGCACTCCATTGTGGTGGCGGTGGCGGCGGCGGCGGTGGTGGCGAGCTCCATTGACCACTACTAGTATTGGTCTCTCTGTTCTGAGGGTGAGAGTATTGATTTCGTTGCATCCCTTCATCTGGGTTCCGATTGAAAGCCCTAAAATCATATGGCGGAGGAGGCGATTGCTGTGGAACAGGAGGAGGTGGATATTCATTCGGCATAGCGTATGTGCTCAGGGCTTTCGAGAGGTCTAGGTTTCGGCGGCGACTGGCAGCCAAATGGGCAGTGACAGAATCGTTCCAAGAGAGGGACCTCAAGGAGAAGAGAGAAGAGAGCATTGGGCGTCGTCTCACGAATGAAGACGCCATTCTTGCCGCTGTCTGTAAAACAATAAAGACAGAGTCATGTCAGAATGCCCATAGAAAGCTGACCCCAACACAATAATCACTGATAAAAAACACACAACAGATAGAGGATGCGTTTGGTTTAGTTCAGCTTTTTCAAGGGGCTTTGCGGAAATGTAAAAGAGTTTAGCCTAAAGGGCTTTAGGGAAATGCAAAGACGGTTTAATAAACCGTGCTGTGAGTCTCAGTCATTAAACAACTGACTCATTCGCATTATTCACTTAAAGAAGCTGTTGTTTCAATATTAGAACATAAAACACTCATCATCACTAACGTTTCATTTCTACTGTGTAAAAATAACAAATGATTTCCCCTACCTACTTATCACTCCCTCACTGCCACCATCAACACAAACTGTAAACCAAGGCTCATCATCACTAACCTTCAGCCTCAATAAAGCCAGAAAATGTATATGCCCTCTCATTCACCAATTAGATTTTTCCCCAGCAAGGAAATTGTAATTTGTATAGGAACCCAATTCACTCGTCACTGAAAACCCGAAAACTGGCATGTACCCAGAAATTTGTATAGTTCTAGTTCGAGAGGATTTGGCCATATGCCTTGGGTCATCATATTTGACAAAAACCCAATTCAAGATACAGAGTAAGGACAACCACCCCATAAACCCCCAATTTTCTCATCATAATCATGTCAATCCCATTATCACTCAAGCTTCGCACACTGTTTAATATAAGAACCTAGAATCCACTTTTTTTTTCCCGACCCAGTTCCTCCACCACCGAAAACTCAATCATTGCAGCAAAAACAACAAGCAACGACGAAAGAGGAGCAGAGGGCTCGGGTTACTTCTCAGCTCAAACATCACATTGCCCATCCACCGGGGAAAGAGAGAGAGAAAGAGAGAGGGATAAGAGAGATTGAACCTGCAGAGAACGAGCAGTCGAGCGAGCGAAGGACCAGAGCAGTCCAGCGAGGACCGCAGTCGAGCGAGGGGAGAGCGAGGGGAGGACTCGTCGCGAGGGGGAGAGAGCGACCGCAGTGCAGATGTAGGTTTATACTTTTTAAAGAGGGGTAAAATTGGATTTTTAGTAAGGTTTTGAGGGCAAAATAGGAAACTGACTAATTTTCATTAATTGTCTTTGCTCTTAGCTCATAACCTCCTTTGCTTCATTCCTATCCCATAACTTTTCTGTTTCGCTGTTATGCCTATCTTGTCTTAGCCTTTACTTTTAGGAATCTATGGGTCTGTTTAGTAACGTTTCTGTTTCTTTGTTTTTCTGTTTTTTTGTTCCCCGGAACAGAAAAAGAATAGAAATCCGTTTAGTAAAAAAAATCTATTTTTTTGTTTCTGTTCCAAAAAAGTGTTCCAGAAATAGATTTGGAACAGAAACAAGAAGCAAAAAAAATCTGCTTCTTGTTTCTGGAACAAGAAAAAAGAAACGATTTTTTTCTAGAATTCTCTAAAAATAAGAAACAATCCATCGGCCGCAATCCGCCCACCGCCGCCTCTCACCGTCCTTCGCCGCCACCTACCGCCCGCCTTCCGCCGCCGCCGCCGCCGCCGCCGCCCGCCGGCCAACGCTCGCCAGCCGCCTCCCGCCCGCTGGTTGCCTCTTGTCGTCGACCATCGTTCTCCACCGCTCGACGCTTGTCGCCACCCGCCACCGACCGTTGTCCTCCATCGCTGGCCGCCGTGCTCCATCGCCCGTCGCCAACCGCCACTCGGCGCTGGCCGCCTCCCCGCGCTAACCACCCGACGCCGGCGATCACCCACCACCGGTCGCCGTCCTTGGCCGTCGCCGGCCACCCACCACCGACCGCCATCCTCCGCCGCCGGCCATTGTGCTCCGCCGCCCGACGCCGGCCACCACCCGGCGTTGGCTGCCCTCGGCCGCCGGCCACCTCCCGCCTCTGGCCACCCGACGCCGATGGTCACCCACCATCGGCCGCCATCCTTCGCCACCGACCGCCGTGCTCCATCGACCGACGATGGCCACCCTCTGCCGCTGGCCACCTCCCACCGCCGCCCCTCGCTGCCGTCACCACCGCCCGATGCCACCGTGCTCCACCGCTGACCGCCGTGCTCCACTGCCTCCCACCGCCGGCCGCCATCCTCTGCCGCCGCCGACCACCGTCCTCCGCCACCCGCCGTCCTCCGCCGGTAGCCCAGAAGGGAGAAACTCGTCCATGGAATAGAAATGGATCATTCGCACCCTAAACGCGTTTCTATTCTTTTTCTATTTCAGGAATAGAAATTTTGTGTAGTTACTAAACGCTATTTTTTTGTCAAAAACTGTTCCAAGAAATAGAAATAGAAAAAACTATTTCTAATCAAAAATTGTTTCTGGGAACAGAAACGTTGCTATGCAGACCCTATATGAACATAGATTTTATATATTTTTGTGAAGATTTTTGCTTTTTTATAAGGGTCGATAATATTCTTGACAAGAATACGCGAAAATAAAATTAAAAAAGGCAAAGGTGTGTAAGCCGTGAGCAGAATTGGTATCCCGAGCACGATCTAATTTTTTCAAGACCCTTTATTTATCTCCCGTGTTATCTATTTCTACGCTCTCATTTTGAAACAAAGTCCAACCTACTATGAGAAAAAGATAGTGTTTAAATATTTGAATAATAAAGCAAATCAACTTAAGCTTTCATAAAAGTTGACAGTGCTCATACAAAATCTTTTAGAGTGCATCAACATGTTAGACAATTCCCCGTCAGAGTCAATTCTCGAATTTAAAAATTGGAAACTAAATCGGTTGATTTCAGAATTAAGTCAAGAACCAAATCTAACTTCCAGTAATATAACTATTATTTTGAAAGAAATATAACATGTGAACAATTTGTGGCACGGTATTAAACAATATGCAATTTACTCATTCGATCTTCCACCTCATTGCTACTTACCAAGCTTCCGTTAACCCAAAGAAAATAATTTTGTAGTCTATAGATGCATATTGTGTCTAATTACTTGAATAATTAAAACGAAAATCTTGTAAATTACATGCTCGATAATCATATATAACATTGTGGAAAATATCATAGATAACATTAACATCTACTTATTTTCAAGTCATAACATTTCTTTTGACGGAAATTTAAGTATAAAGAAAAACATTTGTTAAAAAACTGGTCTATAAAATATAGGGCGGCGCTATTTTCACTTCTTGTATGATTAAATACACCAAATTTTCACCAAAAAGACAAAATTACTATCAATCCTTCAATTGCAATTTAAAGTGGTGGCCCAAACTTATTTCCTTTCTTCTTTTTATAGTTTTCTATTTCCATTTAGGATGTAGTTTCCATAATTAAGATTTCACATGTTTTGTTTTTTTTTCTTTGTGGGTATCATATGTATACTAAAGGTACTATGTTTCAATTTATTGTTAGAATTCACTTATGTATAAATAAGTTTTGTTGATTTTCAAGAAACTTAATTTTTTTCGATGTTGTCTAACAAATTTTTGGATTAATTGACAAGTAGATTCTAGAAATTTTTGAACATAGATACTTTTTTAACGCAATTATTTATTTAAAAACTTTCACATTTGTTATGTGTATCACTATCAAACTCTTTCTTCTCCACTATCTTTTATACACATATACATATAATGGGATGGTCGATGAAACAAGAAAAACCTCTATATAGAATTTATAAAATAAAATTATAGTTATATTCTCCAATGTGAGCTGAAAGATGAAATGTAATTAAATTGCAACATTTAAAAAATATTTTTTTAAATGTGAGCAAAATCTCATCATTTTTTGATTGACAAAAATTAATTTCATTCATGTAGTATTTTCGAAAAAAAAATATCATGATAAGAGAGGATTTGATGGTGGGTTAATACCACGAAAAACCCCAAACTGGTACACCTGTGACAAATTTATCAAAAACTAATATTTTGATAACTAAAAACCACAAACCGATACATTTGTGATAAATTTACCCTATGTTAGTTTCCGTTAAATTGATTTAAAACCACAAAAAATCATAAGCTAGTACACTTGTAACAAATGGAGGGTAAAACATAAAACTAGTACATCGGTTAATAGTCGCGTGTCATTTAATAAAGTAATTTGATAGTAAAATTTAACAAAAATAAATCGAGGTTAAATTTATCACAAATGTACTAGTTTGGGATTTTTAGTGGTCAAAAAATTAATTTTGGGTAAAATTATCACAGTTGTACTAGTTTGAGGTTTTTCGTGGTATTAACCTTTGATGGTGATATGCACAACAAAATAAAAGTTTATGAATGTAAGTTTCTTTTACAAAATTATCAGTGTTAATTTATAGATTCTACTTGACAATAAACCCATAATTTTTTCCACGACATAAAAAGAATTAGATTTCTTGGAAATCGTTTTTTCGACAAACTTATTTTTCGGAAGTAAAATCTAAAAATAAAAAGAAAACATAATGCATTTAATATACACGAGATAACCATATTAAACAAACACAAAACATGTGAAATGTTTAATTATGACAATTAAATTCTAAATAAAAATAGAAAAAGAATAAAAAGAAGGAAGGTAAATAAATTTGGGGTTACCACTTTAAGGCTACTTTCATTTCGCAGTAAACAACTTCCAAGAAAATACTTTACAGATTTTTCAGTATTCAATTCACAGAAAATAAATGAGTTATGGAAAATATTTTCCATCAATAAAAAAATACTTTCGAAAGCGAGAAAAATGATTATTCTTTTTTAAAAATAGGAAATCAATTTTCCTCCACTTTATTTCACCCAACCAAGCACATTCTCCTCCGTGCACCCATTGTAATTATTTTTATTTTTTTCTTTTCTTTTTAAAAACAAAATTCATCTTTAATCATTTTTAATTGGTTTTCCTTCTTTTTCGGCCAGTTGCTAGCCATGATGACGGCCGGCGGGCAGCCGAAGAAGAAGGGAAAAGTAATAAAATAAAAAATAATTAAAAATTATATTTTTAAAAGAAAATAAATTAAAAAGAGTGCATGGAAGAAAATCAAATCCGATTTTCCATACCAAATAATGGAAAAAAAATTTCAGTTATTTTTCAAGTTTCAAACAAACACCATAAAAATATTATCATTTTCCTATAAAATATTTTCTAGAACTATCACATTTTTCGTGAAACGAATGGACCGTAAAATGCAATAGAACGATTGAGGGCATGAAAAATGGGATGGATTTATTTAGGGAAAATTTCAAATAAAGATCCGAAGTGTCATCATTTTCTCAAATAAGGATCTAAAGTAGACTTTGTGTCAAATGAAAACCCAAAATGCCATTATTTTCTTAAATAAGAATATGAAGTGGGTATATTTGTTTCAAAGAAGAGCCCTCATTTTGTCTTTTAACATTTTTTGAATTTTTCTCCTTTTTGCTTTCTTTTTTTCTTTTTTCTGGCTTTCTCTTTATTCTATATCGGTGGCCAGAAAAGCCTGGGAGGAAAGGTTGAGCGAGGGTCACCCTCACCCAATCTGATAGGGCCACCCTTGTCAGCAATAGGTGAGGGATAGCTTCGCCTGGGCGAGGGGTGACCGGCGAGACCCTCACCCAAGTAAAGCTGGCCCTCGCCTGTAGCTTTTAAGGGAAACTTCGCCCCAAGGCAAGGGTCGCCTTGCCGAGGCGAGATTGACTTTGCCCGGGTGAGGCCATCTCTTGCAAATATCTAGTGGGCGAGGGTTGGCGAGAGCGACTCTCGCCCAACCTTTCTCGGGCTTCGTCAATCGTTGATCACTAGCAAAGAACAAAGAGAAAACCAAAAAAAGGAGAAAAGAAAGGAAAAAAAAAGAGGAAAGAAGCTAAAATGATCTTTGGATGAAAAATTTTGCCAGCTAGTGGTAGGCATGCAATCAGGCCTTTATTTGAAACTATTATGGTCATCATGCTTCAGGGCTTTTTTTGGAAAAAAATAAGAATACTTCATATCCTTATTTGGAAATTTCTCATTTATTTATATATAAGGGTGGAAGTCGCGTGACCTAAAAATATAGGGAAAATTTCAAAAAGGAGCTTGAAGTAGAGTCATTTTCCCAAGTAAGAACCTGAAGTGAATATTGTTTCAAATAAATGCATGAAGTGGTTAAATCGTCTCAAATAAGGATTTGAAGTGGCCAAATCATCTCAAAAAATGACCTTTGGCCGGCCGGTAACTATTCTGTTGCTGGAGAAGGGGTATTTTAGTCAAAAACATTATAAGTAAATTTTTTTGTTTTTTTTAATTTCTGTTTCCTTTTCTTTTTTCTTCTTCCCTCCCAGCATTCACTGCGCCTGCCCAGCGACCTTCGCTGGCCTCAGGCAAGGCTGCCCTCATTGGTGTTGGGCAAGAATTGGCCTCACTTGGGCTAGGCGGGCGAGAGGCACCCTTGCTAGATCTGACGAGGGCAACCCTCGCCGGCATCGAGCGAGGGCAAGGCGAGGGTTTCTCTCGCCGAATCTGGCGAGGATTGCCTTCGCCCGCCCGACCCAAGCGAGGGCGACCTTTGCCTGATCCGGCAAGGGTGGCTCTTACCGGTGTTGGGCAAGGGTCACCTCACCCTTGCCCAACGTTGGCAAGGGTGACCCTTGCGAGCCTAGGTAAGGGCAGCCCTCGCCCGTTGCCAATGAGGGTGTCCTCCGCCTGAGGCCAGCGGAGATCGCCGGCTCCGGCAATGGCCAGCGAAGAGAAGAGAGGAAAAAAAATAAAGAAAAGGAAAAGGAAAAGAAAAAAAGAGGTCGAGTCCCTATTTGAAATTTTTCAAAAAATATATTATTAGACTCCAGTTGTATCTAAAATATGAAATAGGCTTGTTCTAAAATATAGTGAGAAAGTGAAGACCTCTCTAAAATTTCCTCGTCTAAAACATCAGCTGCTCCCTCTCTCAAAGTCTCTCTCCTCCTCTCGCTCGCACGGCGCGCAGTCGCACTCTCGACCGGCCGCTGCCACCGCAACCGCCGTCGCCGGAACCTCTCTCTCGATCACCGGCCTCCGCTCGCGCCCCGTGCAACCCAGCCGCCGCGCCTCGCTGGCCGATTGGCCGTTGGAACCCGGGTGAGCCTCGTTCCCCGCCCCCCTCTGCGTGCGTGCGTGCTTGTCTGATCGCCAGGAGCGGTGCCCCGCCCGGGGCGATCAGAACCGCCGGTGCTCCGTTCCTGCCCGAGGCACACGGCGGCGGTGGCGGAGCAGATTCTCGACGTAATCGCGATCCCCATCCTCATCCCGTTCTGTTTCCAACCCTAATTGAATGGACCAACTGTGGCATGCTTTTAGTACTTGTCCCCCTGCATCGCCCCACCATCTCCCATGTGCTTGTTTTCAAATTGCACTCCTCTTTAGTTTGTTCTACACTGTGAATATACTGCCTTCTCTCTGACACTCAGATCATGTTCACTTGATATTACCTGATTGGCCTTCTCTATCAAGACTTTGTATTGCCTGTTAGGTGCACTTGAAGATGGGTGTTTCTCGATAGGTGGAAAGGATTTGATTTTTTTGAGGATTCCAGTTGTGAAAAGGGAGGCCATGGCCATTGGATTTATTCATTCTTGGTCCGTCGGGGCATAACCGTGAATGTTTGTGCATCTATTACAGGGGAAGCTTTCCCAATATTCTGCACCCGAAACTTCTGAAAGATCACCGAGAACCTTGCAGGGATCGGGCATCTGGGTATTGCATGCGAGAGAAATGGATCCTAATCGCTATGGTCATCAGCAAGGATGGGAAAATAACAGCGTAATTGTGGTTTCCTCCTTAATAAACACCTATATGGGATGATTGCACAAGAAAATTCTAGGGCTCATGTGATTGTCCGCATTTTTGGGCCTTAAAGAAAAATGATAATGGAGTGGACCCGCGTGGAAATGAAGTGGAGTTTGCCTAACCTCATTTCATGTTGATTATTTGTTGCTGACTAGCTTATTCTCTTCAATCCACAGGCTTTGGAGGGTTATAGTTCCGCACATGAGACTAATTTTAGGTGAGTGCTGACTGACTTTCTTGGCTCATTGGTAAAGCTTATTGATTTCTAAAATTAGTGGTACCTGGATATTTTTTCACCTCTGTAGTTCAACTACTTTGCACACATGCTCCACCTTTTCTCTTGCAATAGTTCTTCGAGTTTTGCAGGTGTTTCGTTTCTTAGTCAAATTACATTTTGCTGCCTTCATCCCATCACTTCCTTTTCTTCCAGGGTTGGTTCATATGATGAGAGAAGGTTTTTAGATGACAGATATGCGTACCCTTTGGATAGGGACGCTTATCCACCTCCACCTTCTGCTGGTGGGTTTTGGCCCCAATCAAGGAGGAGGAATTATGAAGATGAATATCCACTTGAAAGAGAGTCTAGGCGACATGAGAAGCCATATATTGACGCATACAATGAGATGGATACATTTCGTGATCGCGATTCATCATTTCAAGATTACGACAAATTGCGAGATGGCTATCATGGAATTGACAATCTTCGTGATCGCGATCTTGATCGGCCTGCTAGGCTTGGAGGACGGGATCGTGATGACTATCCATATGATGACTATGGCCATAGGCCACGTACTTCACAGCATAGAGAGGATAGCCGTGAAAAGGATTACGGCCATGGTCGACATAGTTATGACTCTGATTATGACAAAAGCAGTAGGAGAGATGTGAACTTTAGGAGGCGTGAGTACCGTGACCGTGAACATGACAAAAGAAGTTCGAATCGGGAAAGGGATCACAGTCCATACGGAAGATATGAACCATCTCGGTCTCGTTCGCGATCCCGATCACCGTCTCGATCCAGGTCCCATGGACGTGATGATCATATAAAGTCTAGGTCTCCCAGAAGTAAAAGCCGTGGTCGCAGTCATCGCGAGGACAGTTATGATGATGATCGATACGATAGGGCTGAGAGACGGAGGGACCGTGAGGACAAGCGCCAACGTGAACATTACGGTGTGGTATGTGAATTGTATATTTCCCTTCACTTTCACTTGTTCATTTTACAGTTGTGGATTGGACTTACATGATGACTCTTCCTTTCCTAGGCCCCATCTGCTACTGTTGTGGTGAAAGGTCTCTCGCAGAAGACAACTGAGGAGGATCTATATCAGATCCTTGTATTGCTCCTCTTAACCTTACTGATTTCTCCTCAGTTCTTACATCATTTAATTTGCTAATTCCAACTTTATAATCAGGCTGAGTGGGGACCTCTTCGCCATGTACGTGTGATTAAAGAACGAAATTCTGGCCTGTCACGTGGGTTTGCTTTTATTGATTTCCCTTCTGTGGTATGTATCCTTCTCATGTATGATCCCTGGATTTATGATTTGAAGCAAATAGATGCAGGCGGCTAGAGATAGCTTTTGCATTATTGTTATGCCTAATCCTTAATCTAGTCCTAAGCCTTTATTCTGTTCCTTCTTTGGAATTTGGATCCCTTCCCCACTCTTAGCATTTAAGTTATGAAAAGTGGATGCTGATGCCAATTATTTTTGGGTACAGGGAGCAGCAGAAGCAATGATGGAGAAAGTTGGGGATGATGGCCTTGTTGTTGATGGCAGGAAACTTTTTTTTGAGTACAGGTATACCGTTATATATGGAGATTCATTAGATTAGTGTGTTTCCTTTGTAGACACAGTACTAGTTCTATCGAATAAGTTTCAGTTCTGATAGTTTTAGATGAGGTACTTCAAAGGAATAGAGCACATTCCAAAGCACAAAATGCTATTCAGAATCATCTCTGCTGTTGACTCTGACATTATCTGACAGATAATTAGACTTGCAACTTGTATTACTTTGCAATTATATTCCTCTGTATTGGCCAATTCAGTCACAGTCAGTTTCAAATGTCTTGCTGCAGTAGTAAGCCAACTGGAGTTTCAGGAGGCTTTGGTCAAGAGAGTTCTGTCAAATCAGGCCATGGTAGCTATAGGAGTATCATGGTGCCTTCTGATTGGATGTGCACGATTTGTGGTTGCGTTAATTTTGCAAGGCGAACATCTTGCTTCCAGGTTCATGTCTTCCTGTGATGCTCTATAGTGATCCTTAAATTGTGAGGGGTTAATTTAATTTAAGTTTCCTCTCTGTCAGTTTCAATGGATGAATGCCGTCCTAGTGTAGTTTACTGTTTCAATGTGGAAGTGGGATGGTGCCTGCTCTAGTTTATGTTTTTTGGATAATGGAAAAGAATTTTTTGATAAAAGGTTTGATCAGAGTACATTCAGTAGATGATGCCTACTCTATAGTGAAGTATTGTGGTACAGTAGGTGATCAGTGATTTTTCTCCTCAATTCACATATGTACCAGTGACTCCAACTGTATATTGTTTTCTGATTATATTCAGTTTTAAGTGTCATATTTATTTTTGCACAAGTGAGTATGCCTCCAGGTCAATGCCTTTCCTTTCTGGTTTTGTGATAGTCTGTATTTGAAAATATAGATGGAAAGAAAGGTGTGTATCGTCACTTTTGCTAAATCTGCTCATTTCTTTTCTGGGATATCAGTGTAATGAGCCACGAACAGATGATGCTCCACCAGCAGATATGATATCGAGCCAATCAACATTAGGGAAGAAGGGGCCGGAGGCAGGTATGTTCATGTTGCCTGATTGATATGCGATATGCCTCGAAATGTTTTGGGGTATGCTAAATCAGTTGAGTGATCAGGGCCAACGCATGTTTTGGTGGTGCGCGGGTTGGATGAAAATGCTGATGAAGAAATGATTCGATATGAATTTTCCAAACATGCTCCAATCAAAGTAATATTCCTTGTTATCTTTTTTGTGGGCCTTTACATAAAATGACTTCTATGTGCGCTGTTTTTACTTGTCTAGAAAAAGCTAATATTATTTTTTGCAGGATCTTCGTCTTGTCAGAGACAAATTTACTCACGTTTCACGGGGATTTGCGTTTGTACACTTTTATTCGGTATGTTTATTCTGATGCATTTCTCCATTGTATTTCCTGTCAACATTTTGTCTTGCTTCCATATGTTGTGTTTGCATCTTCTTTAGTCATGAAAAACCTGATCTCAAGTCTGTAAGGAATTAAAGTCATGGTATAGGGCTGCTGAATTGTTAATGGTGGACTTTTTTTTAGTGACTCCAATATCCAACTGCATATACTGTCAAAATTTAGTGCATGAATGTCTTTGGAAACTTGTATTACTGTAAAGCTCTAGGAGGAACACACTAGTTGAGTTTTATAGTATTTCCCGTTTATGTGCCTGATCTGGCCTATGCATGAAAAAGGAACTAATCAGTGATAGGTAGGAAGATGTTCGATCGAGTTCTCACTAGATACCAGAAGTGGCGGTGACTCAAGTGGATCGTGTTTGTACAAAAAAGATCATTCTCTATTCGTAGCTTTTCTAGTCAACAATGATTTGCTTCATCTTACCTCCTCCAAGTCATTCTGCCCATGCAATTCTTGAAAAATTGGAAATGGAGCTTACAACTCAGTTTTGTGTCTGATAGTCTGTTTGTATGCACTTATCTGCTACCTCTGGTTTCTAGTTATGACTTTCCCCTAAAAATTTGAAATTAAAATCTAATCTAAGTGTGGAAAGTTGTGAATAAAATTAGAGATTTCAAGTATTTTTGGTTAAATAAAAGTCAAATGTGAGCTCTCGAAAATTTGCAAATTGTCAAAAGCTAAAAGAAAAGTGGAATTCACTTGATACAGGTCTTAAAAATGAGAGTAAGAAAATAGACTATATACATATGAATGGCATCCGACACTAGGAGTAGTGATTTTTTCCACCTTCAAAGAGAGTCGAAGCTTATTTGTGCGGAAAGAAGCAACAATGATTCGGACTTTTCATTAAAAAACAAAGGTTCCTGCATTCAGGGCATGTTTACCTACTGTTACGGTCCAAGTTTGTTTGCTTCCCACAAACCGGGCTGAGTGTGCTATCCTCTTGCTTGAATTGTGTGGTCCTATTTCATCCTACCGCTTAGCGTGTAATGGACTGTGGTTTTCGAGAGGGAGGGCCGGGGGGGGGGGGGGGGGGTGGGGGGCATGACATGTTGTTGCATGTCTTCTTCAAGCGATAGGCTAACGTCACACTATCAACCACTCATTTTCAAACTCAAACTTGCGCTCTGAATTTATCAATCTGATTACTCCAAAGTATTTCAAAGTTATTTATGAGGGAGGGGGCTCAATTTGATTAGATTGACCTATTTTACATTTGCACTTCTATGCTGTGGTGAAGTAATTTTGCCTTGTCGGCTACCATTGTTTACTTGTATGAAAATTCATGATTCACTTTTACCTTATTATATATCTAGCTGTACCTTGCTTTGTGAGAATTTAATAGATGGTGCTGCATTAATGGATTTGTTCAACTAATAATATACTTAGCTTTAACCTTCCTTTGTTTTCTTAATTATGAGTGGTGACTTGATGGTTGTTTCATTGGATATATCTGAAGCCATGTGGTTTTGCCTTTTGTAGGTTGAGGATGCAACTAAAGCTCTTGAAGCTACAAATGGGACAACACTCGAGAAGAATGGGCAGATACTTCGAGTAGCATATGCAAAAAGTGTTCTTGGTCCAGGATCAGGGCCATCAGCGTCGTCTCAGTCGAGCAGCCTAGCTGCAGCAGCAATTGAGGCAGCGACATTTGCTCAGCAAGTAATCTATTTCTTTTTGTCTTGTCTTTTCCCTTGGTTTTTTTGTTCAATAATTTTTTGGATTATGCTCTTTTTAGGATGTTATTGGTCAATCAACCAGTTGACTTGTTTCCTGTATCCATGCATGGAAATGGATGAGGAGTGCCCTTAGTTTGAGATTTGTCATTCAGATGCGAAGTTTAGATAGCAGTGGGACATTAATCTGATTGCTTCACTGTCATTCTAGTATGATGCTGTTGGATGGGCCCCAAAGGAATATAACCCGGAAGACAAACAATCTACTGGTGGACAGGAACATGGGAGTGGAGAGTTCTCTGCTAAAAAAGATGGTTCAGCTCCACAATCTGGCTTTGTGTGGGATGAAGCATCTGGTTACTATTATGATGCTGCCTCCGGGTTCTACTATGATGGATCTTCAGGTTTTGTTTTTTCCCTTTTTCCCTGATTCTCTGATAAATCCAGGTCTCTTCTCGCTCTCTTGGGCCTGCTATCTAATGGGAAGTGGATGTTGCTTCTTTCATAGGGAAATGCATAGTTGTTAAACAAATAGTTGCTCTCGTGTGGACTTCCTGATGAGCTTCTTGAAAATTTTGTGATCTCAGTGGTATCATGACTTCAGTTCTTTCATTGCAGAGAACCTTTTTCTTTTCTATGTGGAGTATTCAGTGGAGGAGATAATGTTTTCTAGTTCATATGGCTTTCCTTTTCATAGTTCTTTTTTCTAAGGAGGTTGGTGAGCGGGTTAGTTTGAACTTATTTGTTTTACTTAAGCTTGGCATGGATTGCATATACATGCATCAGAGACAGCATGCAGTATAGATTTCTCCCTTCCTCATTGTTCAGTGCTTACTGCTTAGCTATCTTTCTTATGGACACAGGTTATTTGTGTTGTTTGTACCTAACCTTGTGTCTTGACTGCAATATAAGAATCCTTGTTAGGATCCTACTGCAGGCAAAATATCCAGAGTAATCCAAGAAGATGATAGATTTTCTAGTAAAAGTCATGGTACCTTTTAGACGAATACATCTAATAGCTAGCCATCGATAGTATTGATTTTTTTGGTGTTGTTGGAGGAGTTACATAGGTGGATATTATGCATCACTTCTTACTGTGGGTTACCTGATTCCATAAGAACCTTAGGCTTTTGATAAGGATCATCACAGTATTTTTCATACTCAACCACTCTGCCTTTCCGGTGGAAGAAAGAGAGAAGGAAGGATATATTTTTTTTTTTCGTGGAATGGACTAGTTCTTGATTACATTTTGGTTGGGTGGATCTGCAGGTCTTTATTATGATGGTAATAATGGCATCTGGTATTCGTTTGATCACCAAACTCAGCAATATATTCCTTGCACCGATCAAAATGCCAGCTCCTCATCTAATAAGCAATCTGAGCCGACTAAAGGATCAGATAGTTCCAGTAATAGGAAGGTTGTGATCTCTGCGCCAGCTGCAACGATAAGCTCAGTTGACAAGGCTGCTTCGCTACCAGATGCAGTGCAGGCTGCTGCAGCGGCTGCAATAGCTGCAGAAAAGAAAGAGAAGGAGAAGCTGAAGGAGATCAAACTTGCTTCCAAAAGTAGTATCATGGCCAGCAAAAAGAAGATGAGCAATGTGTTGACAATGTGGAAACAGAGGAGTCATGAAGGACAAGCTACCCGTGTGGCCCTGGATGACAACCCACTATCTGCTTCTGCTGATGACAAATCATTTGGTGTTGGACAATCCATCAAGGGGAAGGTTAAACCCGACTTGAATACCATAAGGAATGGTACCACATCAAATGCAGGAGTTAGCACTGCTATACCTGCGGTCCAGAATGTTACTTCGGAGTCTCAGGGAAAACCGTGGCCTGTTAGCAATAGCTCAGGCGGGGCTTTGATGGGTGTTATTAGGGGCTCCGGAAGAGGTTTATTGAAATCAGATGTTTTTTCAGGGTCAGTCGGTGGAGTTTCGATGTCTTCAACTTTTGCTTCTGCTGCAGGTTCATCTTCTTTGACAAATACCGATGCATCAACCGGCGTCACTCCATTCAAAACAGATGCATCTGCTTTGGGTTCCTATACACCACCTTCGGCTGCTGGGAGTGGCAAGAGGAGATTCTCTGAAATGCCTTTGAGTTCTGCTTCTATTAACAGGGAACAACCTCAGTTGAGCTATAGGGATCGAGCTGCTGAGAGGAGGAGCTTATATGGATCTTCTGTTGGAGATGATATGTTGGACCATGACACCTTGGATTTGAGTAAGCTCCCATAACTTTGTCATTGGTGTTCCCTTCCTGCCGTTCTTCCCACCCTTCTCCTCTTCCACTTCCTTTTCCTCTTTTCTTCTTATTCAGGTCTTGTTTCTTAAGTGCAATAATGAGAATTTTAATGTTCATATGTGCACTATCCTTTTTACCCCGTCCAAAGAATGAAACCTAGGCTTGGCTAGTCCGTTGCTTGCATGTAATGTCGATAATGTATTGACTTGTGAGAAATTCTGCCCCATCATTTCTTCATCTATTGGAGATCGAGATCTGGCCTTCAAAAAGAGTTCTTTGGATTCAATGCCATTTCCCCCTGGAGTAGGGGGCTCACGTGGGGCTGGAGATGCGAGTGTCACTGCTCAGAGCTATGAGGTGATTACAGCAGAAAAAGCAATTGATGAGAACAATGTAGGGAACCGGATGCTCCGCAGCATGGGCTGGCATGAAGGCTTGGTACTGTTTCCCACTTTTATGTTTATTTGCTTTTATGGTGCCACTGGTAAATACTATTGGCATTGCCCCCCACCCCAAGTACACATCAAAGTGGGCATTTTTGTTCTAGGCTGACATTTTACCCTAGTTTTATATCAATAAGTTAGGACCTTTTTACTTATGAATCCTAATGGCCTTGGTGGTGGATTTCTTTTAGGCAGAAGTGACCCTGCATCTGACTTAAAGAGAATTTTATGACCAACAAAATCAACTACTGGCCACAGTAAACTATAGAATGTAGCCTTTTTTTTTGGGTCGAAGAAAGTATAGCCTTTAGGGTGCTTGAATTTGGAAAAAGCCGAAACATGGGGATTTCAGGCTAGTTTACGTGCACACTATTGATTTAACCAGTATGCTTTAAAGAATCGGCACCGTGTTTTCTGAAGCCCCTTATTTCACGAAGGACTAATTAGCCTGTACATAAAGTGCTTGATTTTTGGGACCAGTAGGCAATCTGAAATGGGATGTTGCCATGCTTGTGAGTACTTGCTGCTGATGAGGTTAGTATGTGTTTGTGTCCTCTTGTATATGACATGATGCGCAGGGACTGGGGAAGGATGGTAGTGGCATGATAGAGCCTGTCCAAGCACAATCCATGGATAGGAGAGCAGGTCTTGGGAGTCAGCAAAAGAAGCTTGATCCTAGCCTAGAGGTGCAAGCTGGGGATAGCTACAAGACTCTTATTCAAAAGAAGGCCCTTGCTAGGTTCCGGGAAATGTCTTAGACTGAAATATGCTGATAAACAATAGCTGTTCTTAGTTGTGGATGTATTTATTGGAAGCAAGCACATTGGTGTTGGGTCTCGGATGGTTGTTGTATATGGAAAGGTAAGGAGAGCATTAAATTTGCTTGTCATTCCCCTTTGAGAGTTAAATTCCAGAAATATGTTATTTTTTGAGAATTAGTGATCGAAATGTAACTTACGACGATTTAATGTTTTTGTTCGAACCATCTATTATCAGTTGAATTTTGAACCTTCTTCACCTGTAATTTTTTGGATAAGCGAATGGCCCAGCACAGCGTGTTGGTCTCGGATTGGTGTGGAAAGGTAAGGAGAGCATTTCCTTACTTGTGATTTCCCTTTGAGAGTTATATACGAGAAAGATGTTCTCTTCTGAGAATTTGGACCATCTCTTATCATTGGAGTCTTGAAACTTCATCTGTAATTCATATTACTGCACGCTATTATATCTATCAAAGTTTTGAGATACATCAGATGACCACGACAAAGACTGCACAATGTCGAGTTCCCATTATTTAGCAATTTTCTCGTTATGAAACTTGTGCAATGTCAGAGTTTCCAATACATTGCAGGTTTCTCTTTTCTGGCAATGCGGACCACTTTCTGCATAGTTCAACCATTTTCATGACAACGATGGTGACGAAGCAATATGTCATATAAAAGCAATGAATATTAGCATGTCAAAGTGGATTTTCTCAATAGTGCTCACCGAAATTACAAGTGTGCATGATTGCTTCAGCAGTCACAGCTGACAAAAATATCTTCGATTTCTTTTCATCGTGACATTAAGTGCAACACGAAGTGGCCCCAAAGGTTGCTGTTCATTACATATGATACATACATAGAGAGAGAGAGAGTGAGAGAGAGAATGATTCCAGTCTTCACTGATTAACGAGGAATTTACTGGGTTTGTATGAACTAACTCCCTAATTCTAATTGGTTTTCCAGTTTCACGAAGTTGTGTTTAGTCAAATTCGTCTTTATTCATATGCATCAAGAACTAAAAGATCCAGGTACTTGGGTTGAAGACAACTATAGAACGTGAGTAGAAAAAGGAAAGGAATGAACAGAGAGTTGAAGAACTCATGAACAACAGGATGCAGATCGGGTTTCTTCGGGGCCTGTATCCGCTAGAACCATCCCCGCTGGCGCTGAATTCTGCATGGCCTGAACTCTAGGCAACCTCTTAGCTGTTTCCAGCACAAAAGCAATAGCAGTTAAAAGACTGTCCAGAATATACAATTGCAACTATTGACCGAGAGAAAACTACAATATTATATCATGAGAAAGCCCCAAAAAAGAGCTATGATGGAGGCAAGAAAATCACAAGGCAAACCTTCTCTGCTCATATAAATGCAGTTTCTCAATTTCAGCTAGATTTGATTTTGAATTAGCCGGGAGCAAAGATTACGGGTACAGTCATTCCAGAGATGTCAGTGTTGCTGATAACTCATCCTTATGCAGCTAGAAAAATAAGAAGCTAATGCCAACAAATAGAAGGGGTATGGCAGAAAGGAAAAATGCAGCTATCTCCTCGAAAATATGGCTTCTAATAGAATGGACACAGGTTTTTGGATTGACTACTCCAGATATTGACACGATGACGATTATTTGTGGGGTTTAAACATATTTTTCCCCCTAGATCAATAAAAAACTCTCCTTATATCATGAGAAGGATGGGGGAAAAAACTAGAACACAGTTAATGCTTCCATAGAAGAATAGAGGCTTACCTATTTCATAAAACAGTTTACTGACATTAGTGGCAGTCTTAGCAGATGTTTCAATGAACACGAGTCGCCTTTCTTCTGCATACCTGCGTGCCTCCTGCAACATCATAGGACATTATGAACACGTAGAGGATTATAGAGCTGCAATGCAGAAACTGAGATGTAGACCAACTAAAAATAGTTACGCAATAAGACCAATCCTGGCTAGAGCACCAATTTCCAAACTGAATTGAAAACATATAATCTGGAAATTTCTTCGAATACATAAAGCTGTCAAAAGACTTTCATCCTTGATGGTAGCAAAAACTAACTCCACTGTAACCAAGACTTCTTGCTCCTTGCATACATGATCAACCCCATTTGAGAGAGAATGATTTACAAATTGCCTTTTTGTTTTTCTATTACATAACTATTTCGAATCAGTAAGATTATGAAACTGCAAAAAACAAATAGGAAAAGATTTATAAGAGCCTTAACTTTTGGGTATAAAATGCTAAAAAGACAGGCTAAGCACCTAAGTAATATTTAACGAGCTTGGTGGTTCTTATTCACCTTCCATTGCACCCTGAATCCCTTTGAATCTATCAAATTAGTTAAAATCTACAAGACTTATTGAAGTGGCTGGTGACAACTCATCATCGAAATAATAAAAACAAACAATGGAACAGCCAAGAAAATGCACTCCCATTTTCTTGACGGGGAGACTACCCAGTTCTTTCTTTAAGAAGCTAAATGAGACAGAGGACCACAAGAATTCCAGAACAATGAACCAAAATGAACGCCCCATCAAACTCATAAAAACAATTTAAAGAAATATCAATGTTTACCTCAGCTGTCACTTTTCTTTTATCCTCCAGATCAGTCTTATTTCCAGCGAGTGTTATTATCAAATTGGGATTTCCTGTAAAAACTCAAAATTCACAGTAAGCAACACATTAAAGTCTAAAACAACCATAAAATCATCTCCTATCGAAAATTGTAGTAAATTGCAGAATGCCGAGGGTATCATGACCCGAATCACATTATAAGAATAGGAGTTGAATGATGAATAGGAGGTTCTGTGCTGCGGTGCAAAAGGTGAATTAATATAAGCACATATGTATCAGCTAGAAGTAGCTGCCTGCTCTTCTAAAAGGGGAAAGGGAACTGACTATAGAAAATTTAAAGACAAACTAGCTTTTTTCCAGACGCAATGTAGAAGGCTGCTTAAAGGGTTGGTTCACAAACATCATAAAAAGAACAATAAAGCCCCCGTCGAGTCATTCTTGTAGGGCTTCAACAATCAACATCATAAACTCTCCAAGACTCAAGGACTAAATTGCACTTTCAAATCTTTTGTCCACATTGGGTGCTGATATTCTTGTGTTATTTCCAATAGATTCAAGAATATTTAGAAAACTTTCAGTAGGTGCTTTCTGCCAAATGATGATATTTTACATATGCATTTAATAGAAGAATCAATTACTAAAAGATTGGAAAGACATTTGGATAGCACAATAAGGTGTTCGGTAATAACATACAAGCACTGTAAATTCTCTTTACAAGGTAAACAAGTTTGATGATAAGCAAGGCACCTTGCTTGTGAAGTTCCTCCACCCACTTCTTAGCCCGTTCAAATGACTCCTACAATCCACATGAACATCAGCAGAATAAAATTAAATGGGACCAAAGTTATAGCATGTTAGGTCGGTGTATTATTTGAACTTTCCATAATTACTTTTGTACTTGTTCTGTTCTAAGTCATTCATTTAACATTAATTCCACACTTCCTTTTACCATGCTTCTATCCCAAGGTTCAAAACTTCTAAGTTATTCCTAACAGAAGGGGTAATTAACCTTCCTATTTGATTGTTCATTCACAAGCACAAAACTTACAAAAGACGAAGAAAAAGAGAAAGGGAAGATTTCATACGGTGCTAGTTATGTCATAGACAATAATAGCTGCGGCAGCGCCTCTGTAGTACATGGGAGCCAAGCTGTGGTACCTTTCCTGACCTGCAGTATCCCATATCTCAAACTTCACAGATGCATCATTGACGCCTACTGTTCGCGAGAAGAATGCTGCTCCTATAGTTGATTCCTACCATCATCAGTAAGTACGACAGAAATAAAATCACTGAGAACAGGAAGAGCAAACATTCCAGCAGCTCTGCAACACTGTTGACTTCTTAGAATTAAGCCCTAAAATATTTCTCAGCCAAGACAGGTTGAATGAATGGATGGATGTAATGAGACCCAAGAGGTGCCCTGCCATGGTACCACCCCCTCCCTCTCCAAAACAAACATCAGTGGTTCTATCACAAGCAGAACGGGAATGGGATATAGCACCCCAGAGAGGCATAATGGGAACTAGTAAAGTGAATACCCTCGAAACCGCTTTAAAACATGCAAAATCTTTTCATGACTTTAGCATTAAATGGAATTGGAGGCTTGTGAAATTATTATCTAGGAAAAGGACGACTAGCTTGCTCATTACCATGCATGCACACTTTCAATGGATATCTCTCTTTCCACCCTATAAGCATTAAAGAAGGAAATTGCTATGTTAAGAATTCTCCACTTATTTAATCTAATGAGCTATCATCCTTCACATGTTAAGAGTTTTCCCAATTGCAATCTTTACAGCACTAATTTGGTGGATCTATCTAGAGATGATAAAGTGATCTGAGACCGTTTTTCATATTTTAATTTTTGGGTGCATTTTTAAGAATGAAGATCTCCCTCCCTCCCTCCTAGGCTCCTCACATGTTAAGAGTTTTCCCAATCACACTTAAAAATGCAATCTTTACAGCACTTAATTGGGTAAATCTACCCAGAGATGATAAAGTGATCCGAGACTATTTTTCTTTTTTATATTCTTGGGTGCATCCCTCCCTCCCTCCCTCCCTCCCTCTCTTTCCAGTTTCCAACACCATCCAAACGTAGACATGCACAGTGAAGTTGAAACGTCCGCAATGAACATATGGTAGTTTCTCGCATTGCCCTCTATTAACCATGCCAACTTTCATCCCTATTGGCAGGGGAACTTTATTGTGTGGACACTTATTACTATATATGCAGAAGACCGGGATAAGGAGTAGTCTTCTCTCCAAGGATTACTTCATGAGTCTCTCTCCAAGCATGAACTAAGTACTGCTAAGTCCTACAGAAACCTAACCATATTGCATCCTTGTTTACCTTCTTCAGAAACCCATAACTTATGAAAAAAAAGGAGGCAATCACCACCAATGCGCGTGCAAGGGCTAATCTCATTATGCATGACGAGCCATTGTCGCTACATACAAATCTCCTCAGTCACTCTGAATTTGCAACAACAAATGCGAAAAACATGACAAATTACAGGCTTCAGACAAAATAGTCGGGCTGGATGAATCGTAAAGTGATAACAGACTGTTGCCCACCTAATTTTTAGTACAGGTAATCCGACCTCTCAAACCTCCCCCCAGGCTCACAAGAAGCAGCAACAGAACTTGCAGAGAATAACCCATAACTCAAAACAAGAAGAAGGGCGAGAAATGGGGAAGTGCTAAAGAAGACCTGAAAATCAAAGAACCGGTCCTTGACGAAGCGCAAGACCAGGCTGGATTTGCCGGCACCCATGTCTCCTAGCAACACCTGAACAACAACAACAACAACAATAAGCAGCAGAAGAGAAGAAGGAAAGGAGAAGCCCCGCAACGAGTCATTCATCGCTTAACGCGAAATCGAGGGGAAACCCAGAAACAAGAAGAGGCTCTGTTTCGCCAGACTCACGAGCTTCGCGTTGATGGTCTTGCTGCCGCTGTTTCCAAGAACCGCCGGCTTGGCAGGCGGGTTCGAAGAGAAAGCTTCTACTCCGGCCATGGCAATCCAAATCAAAGCTCTCGCCGGAACCGCCGGAGAGACGGATCAGCACACACAAACCCTCCTTCGTTTCTTTGTTCCCAGCGCGAGATGGACATCTACAGCTCGCAGGTCGCAACGCAAGAAGAGAGAGAGAGAGAGGGACACGACAACGGCGACGACGACGACGAGGGAAAGGACACCAAGGATCGGGCTGCCTGCACATCTGAGGGCTGAAATTCGTAAAAATTAAGATTTTTTATTTGGCTAATACCCCCAAAAAAACCTTAAATTGGTATAACAAATTTATCATAAATTAATTTTTTTAACCATAAAAAATCATAAATTGATAAACATGTGATGAATTTATCCCAAACTAATTTTTTTGATCACCAGAAACCTCAAACTGGTACACTTGTAACAAAATTATCCTCAATTAAATTGGATTAATACAATGAAAAATCACAAATTGATAAACTTGTGACAAACGGAGGGGTAAATCCCAAAACCGGTACACTCGTCAACCGCCATGTGTCATTCAACTCAGCAATTTGATAGTAATGAAAATTAACGAAAGGTAAATTTGTCACGGGTATACCGATTTAGGGTTTTTTGCGGTCAAAAAATTAATTTGGAATAAATTTGTCACATGTATAATAGTCTGAGGTTTTTTTTATAGTATTAACCCTCTTTATTTTCGATCGATCGACGTCATTTGTCAACAATAGTAGAGGTAGTAAAATGGGTCGATCGGTAAAAATAAAAAAGGGGGTCGATCAATATCGCTTCAGAGTATATTCAGTATGAATACAAGTTAAATTGACCTATTCTTTAATTCGTGCAAATGTATTCTCATGTAATATGAAGGGGATTTTGCAATTGGTGTTGTGTCATAATAATAATAATAATAATAATAAGAGTTTTTTGCGGATTAATGATGAGTTGTTAATTAAAAACTCTTTTTATTTTATCAACTCGTCTTTTAACTTACCTATTATCTAATCAGTAATTGGTCACAATGTGGTACTTTTTGCCCAAATGCATACGAAGGCATATAAAGTTCAATTTTTTTCCAGGAAAAGATAGAAGAATTTGACCGTCAAAGCAACCGTTTTTATTTTAAATCAAGTAATAAATACAAGTTTGACAACAAAATACAGCTCTCTATTCACGTGTATATCTTCTTTTAAAGAGCTCCTCCCTTTTCAACGGCTTCCCTAACGCTACTTCAATCCAACACATGGATGACGAAACGAGTTATAAATCGAGAGAAATATTAAATTCGACCTTTGCTATCATTTTTAATTACATGTTCATACCTTTCTAAAAGTTGTTCTATCTTCTATGTTATTTTCAATTACATACTCCATGTTTTATTCCTAAGTTTTAGATAATTATTCTAAGATAATATTTCAATCAGGATATGCACAATCAAAGAGCGATATTCGTGCAACATATGTGTAATACTCATGCAATCTTGAGAAATATGGATAATTAACGTGATTATCAATGTTCGGTAAAAAAAAGCATAATTATCAACAAACCTCTAACTTAGGAAATTATCCTAGAAAATCCCTAATCAACTCTAACATCGCTCCTCGAGGATTGAGAATTCCATTGCTCGAACCACATGGACAGAGGACGGCATCGAGATAACATTTCATTCTCGATTAGGTTTGGGGCAATTTTAGTTCAGTAATTTCATGCGTCATCTGCCGATTTTACGCCCTTGTTGAACTTGTATTGCGGGCAAGGATTGAGAACTTTCACTTTGATCATTCTTTGCTGGACTTTCTGGCCATTCTGTTTACGGTCAGAAGGCATATGCGATGCCGAATCGTAGAAAAGAAATGGTCCTGCTTCGCATATCCTCGTCAACGCAAGATCCGTCCACGATTTTCGTCGGTATATTTTATGGCATCTACGGTGAGACGCGCGGGAGAGAATGGAGCATTTCAACAATGCCTATGGAGTTGCTTTCGACGAAATCCCGCCGAATGGCATTCGAAGAGAAGCGGAGCCGCTTGGTTTCGTTCGAGTTTTAAAGCCATCCAGTGGCGTCTATGGCATCCTTATGAGCTCCGCTTCGCAAGCCATGTGGGCCAACAAGTTCATTTAGAGCCATTGGTTTGATCCTCATGGTTTCTGCAATGGCGATTTTAATGTCTCTCCGCTCCTTTGGCAAGCCTTGCAAGAGCTTGTTCACTTGTGTTCAGCATATGTGTACGATGCGCCCAAGGATGAGAGCCTATTCACAATGTCGAGCGGACATTTGGTTAACGTTTTCTCCTTGCTTATCTTGGATGACTTGTATTGCGCAAGAAGAATGTTTGTCTTTGTTTCTTGCACACGTATTGTTCCTTCGTATGGGAAGCTCAAGTCGAGCCCAAATCTCCTTCTTTGCGACACAAGATGAAACTCTATCGAGTCCAGTACGAAATAGGGAACGATGCACAGTATAAATGGCTTTAGTGCTTAATGTAAGTCTTCTCGTTTGCTCTTCTAGTGTGATTTCTTAGTTGTGTTGGAGTAAAAAAGTGGGTGAAGGTGCGGTTCTCCTTGGCAGCTCAAATGGACGACTCTCAATCGCGTTCCACGATCTATATTCACTTTGATCGAACAAACACTTTCGCAAGACAAAAATTTCAAACAATCACTTATCTATAATCAAGGAACTGTCTACATTTTCAATAAGCATATACTGAAAGGATGCTCCAGTAACAGCAGCCATTATGGATCTTTTGCTGTACAGTAAAACACTTCAAAACATTTTGAGCACTCGGGCTCTGATACCATTTGAAATGGACTGAACATAACAACCAGATACGGGGTAAATTGATTATTATAAGAATTTTCAGAACATTTTCGTGTTTAAGTGCAAAATTGTACATTAAATATGCAATGCAAAGCATATATCTTCTATCAACAGCAATGTTAAAAAAAGTAAGAAAGTAAGAGATAGAAGCTTTTGCAAAGCGATTTAGTGATTCGGCTTTTCACTCTGCTACTCCACTATCCTAGCTCTAATAGCCCAATAAAAGACTGGAATCCGCTCGTGCAATTCTGCATTTAAAACCACGTCTACACGGATCTGCATATTGTCTTTTGCAATAATTTTTCTGTTGCGGGCGATGCATTCCAATAAATCACAACCATAGTAGACAGAGACAGGAAATCAAACTATTTAACACAAATCATTGCTTGAATTTTCAAATTATCCTTGTCCAAGATGATTAATTTATTTAACGTAAATAGATTTGATGGGGTGGCATAGCAACGCTTCACATTCTTGAGATCTGCAGAGGAGATGCAGCTTGAAGGCTCTCCACCTGAAAAGAAGCCACCTTCACATTCCGCATTATCCCAACTCGGTTCAGGAGCAACCTCTGACAATTTTCGGCCGCCATCACTCCAGCTGAGTAAGCCCCGTGCACCGATCCCTGGTGGTCCATGCTCACGGCTTCCCCTCCAAAGAAAAGATTGCCTATCGGTGCTCTCAGCCTTTCATATAAGTCCATTGGCATTCCCACCAGATCGTAAGAGTAGCAGCCGAGAGAGTCTGGGTCTTTTCCCCAACGGGACACGAGATACTTTACCTGCGTCAAACAGAGAATATGATTATAGCACAAGGTATCTGGTTGGCATTAGCATAAAGGACTAGAGTTCTATCTCAATTCAGACACAGATCTGGTAATGGTAAACAAGTAATCTTTCACGACCGAAAAAAAAGAAGAATTAATCTTCAAAATATGAAAGTGTCTAGATCCAACTCATAAAGAGAAATCATAAGCATTACGACGGTGATCGTGCGATTGAAAAATGATGACAGAAAGTGAATAAAAATGACAGTTGCTACAATTTTCTCATCACTTAAATTAAGAAACTGTCATTCTCAAGCAAGTTTCCAACTGCAAGATACCACATTTATGTTGAACACAAATGGCAATACGGCTGTGAGTGTTACTCCATAGGCTAAAATGGGAATGCCACTCTCCGGATAAAAAGAGAAGTCGTCATCACCATCATCTTCCCTCAAACAAAACAAGGAAGTCCAAACAACCAAGTATTGCAAAGATCGGAACAAAAAACACATAAGCACTTATTGGCAAGTGCAACCCTCCAAAGGTGGGATAATCGTTCCCCCTGTCCTTTGCGTAGCTTATAACCCCACTCTAGATTTGTCGACACCTGCATTAGGTGCTTTCACCCCAGTGTCTGTTAGGATGTTATGAGGTAAAAAAGAAGTCATTTCATATGATGACAATAAATTCAGTCAAGTAAACCAGAAAAAATTGTCATTGTCGAAATTCAAAAGGCCATTCTATCGACGGTTGCCCAGACAATTCATTTAACTTCAAGGCTTCAGATGAAATTAGCTTGGACACTGCAAGATGATTGATAAGCAAACAATTGAATGAGAACCAACTTACCGGCTTAGTTGCATGAGGGAACATTTTCTTGAGCAGCGACATGACAAAACTGGCAGCAGACTCATCGGAAAGACGTTCAAGATAGTAAGCAGAATCCCCCGCAGCCATAAAGACGAGAACAGGATGACCAGTTGCCTTGTGAAGATTGAGAAAATAACCACAAGCATGAGAAGAGGAGGCAACAACGCCAAATAACTCCATGTTTGGCCAAAAAGCGTGATCAAATTGTAAGGCTATCTTATTTTCATTGCCCACACCAAGATCTGCGATAGCTGAAATCTTCCACTCTGGCAACCTAGGCTCGAACTCAATTAAATTTGCTTTGAGAACACCCAGAGGAACTGTAACTATAGCTGCATCCGCAACGAATTTCTTTCCGCCCTCAACCACGACCTTGACCTTATTGCGTCCATAATATATCTTTGAAACCCTAAACATCAAAATGTAGCAAAGTGGAAAACGATGAGATTAAGATTCACAAATAATAGGTTCTTTGCATTGTATCTGGATCTTTTTGTAGATATACTCAAAGAAACTTTCCCAAAGACAACACTCCGACTAGCAATATTACCTCTGGTTCAAGCGTATATCAATGTCCTTGGCAAGAGCCTTTACTACAGGATCATAGCCCTGCACCATAAGTCCATGGCCGCCAGAAAGCACCTGTTCCTGCAGATCAAGAGCAACATCCAACTGTTTAATTATATATGGGCAAAATAGTACCAAATTTCCGTTCGACCAGCCGCACAATTTTGCACAAGAGTTCCAGAGAGGGGCAATGAATATTGTGTTATCTCCACAACCAGAAACCAAAGACAGTTTTTACTAGAAGTATGCCTGGGATCACTTTATGTGACCCAAAGAACTAGCGAGTCAATAGAGAGTGCTACGGATTGGTAGCGCTCTTGCCTCATTGTTAGATTATCCTCTTCTGACAAAAGTGAACCATCATTTTGGCACTCTTCATCCAAGAAGAAGGTATTTATTCTGCAAATGAAGCAAGATTTTCACATGCTTTGAGACTAAATGTTAGTTCCAGCACCCACAAAAGGCATTCAGAGAAGACCAAGATTATTTATCACTTCAGAGTAAATAAAGCAATAAAAGTTTTGAACTCTTTATGGTCGTGATATCTTCAGTCACTAATATCACATGGAAGAAGAAATATTAAGAAGTAGCCATGCGACAACCCAAGTAATGATATAGTAGAAGATCATATGATACACAACTTGCCTGATCCCAACTTTTTAATGATATTTTATCCACATCTGCTGCAAACCAAGCTTCCATTCGACAAATAAACCATTGTAATACTTCATTTGCAAGCCCTTCTTGTCTGCAAAAACCAACAAGATAATGAAGAAAAGAACAGTATATCAGGTATCCAGCAGAAAAGATCAGTGATTTGCATAACTGATTCCGTTTCTCCTACCTCAGCTCTGGATGTCTGTCTAACACAATCGAAATAGCTTGACGAACAGACATATCATCAGCATGTTCGTTCCTTACTTTATCTGTCTATAGAAGTGCAAAAAAACCAAGTCAAGTACAGTAACACTGCAGTGCATCATAAATAGTAAGAGAAGTTTCAAACTGCACCTCTTTGAGAATTATCTCTAATGTTTCACCCACTTCACTGACCATGTTCTGGGGAACTTGCTGGCCATTTGTATCGAAAAGTATACAGCTGAAACAATGAGAAACAATTATGAGATAAGTAAGTACAGGCTGACAATAGAAGACCTCGTAGAACTCGAAATGATCGTGCCTTCATCCTATCTGACTTATGATTAGAATGAGCCATCGAAGAAATTCCTTGAAGCTACTCAATATACGGAGAAAGCAACACAGGAAGCGTACACCGAAAGCTGGGAGATGATAACCTTTTCAAATCATGGTCATAGAGGACAGAGTTGTCCCCACTGGTACGGTACAAAGTGAGCCCTAAACGTCGTATCAGAGGCGCCAGTGGATTCTCATTGCAAACACCATGTAGCCTGCACACAGTGCAAAGCAGAACATCTTCGTATATACAATCATTTCTTCACGTGTAAACAGGCCTCCAGGATAGAGCACAGGGGAGGGACCATATAAAAACCCAGTATGTCCAAATATTTGGAGCAACAATCTTAGAAACGAACAGAGGTACATGACAATCATACAAGAGACATGCAAGCCAAAAGGATAGGGAAGTGCTTTTTTACCATGAGGCCCCCATATCCACAGGGAACCCAAATGAGTAGTCAGTATGAATGCGACCACCAATTCTATCCCGAGATTCCAGCAAGATCACCTGGAAACAAATGTCCGAGGACCATTACCTCAAGTGGAACAGGATCATTTTACTCGCTGGAAGTAAGCAGATAACTTCTCAAATATCCGTACCTTAACAGATGCATCGTGAAGAACACGGGCCGCTGCTAACCCAGATATTCCACCACCAATCACGATGACTGAAGGGAGCGAAGTTTGTTCTCTCTTGAAATGAGAAAATATGGTGCCTGCTCACCAGAAGAACAACTATTGATCAACATATTATCTAATGAATGAGTAACAAACTCAAAGTCCACGCCTGTTGAATTCAGTGCCTTCATCCTATCATGCTTCTTTTTAGGATCTTGTGGCGCCTCAAAACGAATGAAAGATCTCCCGGGACTATGCTATATTTCTTTAAGGATTGCTATCGGAAATAACACCAAAGGAACAAATCTGCTACTGGAAGAAGATTATCCACAAGGAGTACATCGACGGAATTTAAGGCGACAATACAAGTGACTATGCAGACTTCAAATTGCTACGTTCCATGTAATGGCCACAGTTTCCGCGGCACCAGGCTGGTTTCAAAATTTGGTTGTTCTACATGTTCGTGTAGTAATCCTATGATCCCACATTCCAAAATTATATCGTACACTGTTTATCATTTTTAAGGGGGGCCACCGAGTTCTATTATAGTAAACTGGAGAAAAATCACACGGGCCAGAGAGAGAAAGGAGAGGAACATAAAATTCCGATTTGCAACTACTTGCTAAACCAGGAAGACCAATTGCCTATAGTCATTTCAAAGAGTCAACAGGGTCATTCAAGAATATGCTTAACAATGTGACCGGGCAATCAATCGAAGAGGATCAATTGTTGGAATCAAGCAAAAAGCATCCCCCCCTTCCCCTTTTTTTTTCCTCTCGTGGGAAAATAGATACAGGCTAATGAATGGACAAAAGAGATTAAAATAAAATAAAAAAAAAAAGAGCATTCAATGGAGAACACGAATCACAGGACCCACCGTCGAGCAGAGGGATCGATGGTAACGATTCCCCGGGATCCATAAGGGGAAGAAAGCCCCTGTCCGAATCAGAAGCGGCCGGCAACAACGGCGAAACAAGAAGGGGGAAGAAAAATCCTCGCCTCGAATTTCAACGGGGGGAGGGAGGGGGCGATGGGAAGAGAACACGGGAGGAGGAATGCAACGGGGGGGCGGGGCGGGGCTTCTCCGATTAAGGGTGTATAGGAATCGGGAAGTTGGAGACCAACTGGAAGGAACGGTACAGGATGAGGAGGAGGAGGCCCGCGACGAAGCGGCTGAGGTTGGAGGAACACCGAAGCTCGTCAAAACGGCTCATAAGGAAGCAGATGGGGGGGCCGCAAAACCGCCGCCTTCGACTCTGGCGCGCCGGGAATTCACCGGGGGATCAATGGCGGGCCGGGAAGCGCCGGTCGCATGGGAATCGGTGCGCAGGGGGTCGGGGTTCTCGGGAGGAGGTTCGCGAGTGGGTGTTCGCCGTTCTTTTGCGGGGGGGGGGGGGGGGGGACGTGTGCGTGTTCAGAGAGGATCGATGGTGGGGGTGGGTGGCCGCGCGTGAGGCGTTCTTGATGATGCGCGCGGGTCCTTTGCATGGGCCAGGGACGAGGGGGAACGCAGGAAGGTAACCGACGGAGGGAGGGTGGGAGGGAGGGAGGAAGAAGAGGAGGAAGACGACAAGAAACGCCAGAAAGAGAAAAAGATCTCCCTCTCTCTCTCTCTCTAGACCTTTTTTGCTTTTCAAATTTATGACGTTGCCCCGAATATATATATATATATATATATATATATATATAAATCGACTATTTCTCGGAATCCGTGATAACTCCTCCCGAAAAAAAATATTTTCGAAGTTACTTTATAAATGGGAAAAAACCACCAAAAACCCCAAACTTTGCCATTTGTGACACATTTACCCCGAACTTTTTTTCGCGACACCTCGCCGGAAAAAGAAAAAAAAGAAAAAAAGACGAAAATGACCATGGACAATGTATATTGAGGTAAATGTGTCACAAATAATAAAGTTTGGGGTTTTTGGTGTCACGAAAAAAAGTTCGGAGTAAATATGTCACAAGTGGCAAAGTTTTGGGGTTTTTAGTGATTTTTTCCCTTTATAAATAGATATTGGCCTTTCCCCCCTTTTTTTTTTTTTTCCTTTTTTTGGCTTTTCCTCCTTTTTGTCGTGGGATCCCTTTGTTCGAGAACTTATTTGATTCACCTTCGTAAAAGGGTAAATCCTACGGAACAATTTACTAATCTACGGCTACGCGATGATTGAACGGGGGCTCCATACACGTGGAGTCGCTTTGTATTTATTGCGGTTATTTTCGCGCGGGCCAAGTTTTGGTGCTTTCCTTCTTTAATGAGAATCTATTTCGGGTGCGCAAACCGGTTCGCATCTCGAAATCAAGAAGAATCTACAATTGGCCGGGAAATAATAAGAAAGTACAGATAAGAACAAATCTAGACTTTCATCTTTTGTATTATTATTATTTTTTTTGAACTCTTGGAGGGAACGGAATACTCTTGCAGAGTTCTCTCCTCTAGTCTTCTGGCGAGATAAAAAAAAAAAATCGGTCCAATCCGAGTAGTTCGATCCACACTCGAGACTAAGAACATGACCGATTATCACCAGTTCCGAATTTGAGGAATTGAGAACCGAATCACTTCCTACGAGAATAGCCCGGAATCGATCGATCCGGTTCGGCTCGATCCGGTCCGGTCCGGTTCCTGTTCTCGTCCCTGCCGTTGGGATTTTCAAATCCCGACTTTTCGTCCCCACGGACGCCACCCTTAATCCCCGCCGGTTCACTAGCCGGCTTCGTTGTTATCAAAATCAAATGAAATTAAATTTCTTTTGTATTTTCGTGACAAAGAAAGAAAGTAGGGAGGGACGCGAAAAAGTAGCGCCATCGCTAGTTCCGCTTTTGACCGGAGAGGGACGACCGGGGCAAGGACGTGACGTGGAAGTTTGGCACTCTCGGCGCAACTACGTCGTAATTGCTCCCGATGTCTTCTTTCCAATAGGAAATTTTTTTTTGTCCTTTTGGTCGGCTGGCAAAACTCATTTTTTCAAACAATTCTGATAAATGTCAATATCACAAAACTTACAAAACTTACTCATCGAAAAAAGAAATATCGGCATTCAAGATTTTAACATCTCCTCTTTCTTTTTCTTTTCCTTTAACGTGGAAGAAGTTTCTTCGAACTGCAAAGGAGTAACCGACGAGCCGATCCTAGAAGGCAGCATCGGATGCCGACGGAAGAAAAAATTCCTGAGCTATTGTTAATTACCAAATGAGATTTCTCGATTTTTTTTTTGTGCGATTGAATTTCCGAATTATGTACTTTTTTTTAGTCGAATCGGTCCTTTCGTTAGATATGCAGACTGATTGGCGATGTGGACTGCGGCGTCGCTTTTCGTGTCATTGCTGACTAGATCATTGACATTGATTTTCATTCGGTTGAACTTGGGACTAGAATATTAGGGAAAATAAAAATTGCAAAAGGTGAATAAAATCGAACGGAGAAGCTCGGCGGATATCGCGGCGGTAGCGATGGCGGCGACCCTGGTAATACCCCGGTCGTCTCTTATCTCAGGCGAGACAAGCACGTCGGCATTAGAGAGAAGGAGAGAGCGTGCGTGTCCATCGACGGCGGCGGGAGAATAAAAATCGATTCTCGAGGAGTTCTGTCTCGGACAGCACCGAGGACAGTGACCCTCGCCGCCGCGGCCGTCCCCAGAATGGGACAGTGGCTGCGACCGCTGGGCCGACTGTCGAGCGAGCGACAGTCCTGTCTACTCGCGTGGCGGCATGGTGGCGGACATCGGCGGCTAGTGGCGGGGGCCGCCGCCTCCCCCCGGCGGAGCAGCCCCTCCTTTTCTACGTTCTTTCCCCGCTATTTCCTCCTGCCTTGTTTGATCTTTCTTTTTCTTCCCATCTCTTTACTTTATAAGATTTTGAGAAGCGCCCTTTTATATTATGATTCTCACCACGATTGATGATGGACGCATCAGCATTTTCGTTTTTAAAATGACCGACTCGAATGAAAAAATACATAATTTAAGGAATTAATTACAAAAAAAAAAAAAGAAAAGTTGAAGGATCTGATTGGATATTTTGTAACGGTACAAGGACCTCCGGTACCTATGTTCGTGAAAATAATCACTCTGCATTAGTGAAATTTCCCTCCTTGATGATTTCTGGCCAAGAAGTGATCGAGCGGGCACGGATTGTTTCGATTTTTTTATTTCGATTTGTACCTGATATCGATAAGTAAAAAGGAATTTTAATTTTTGTATCGGCGATCTCGCGAATTCAAGGGCTAAGGGATCAAATCCCCATGCTCTCCTGATATCCGACGATGGTAGAATGCGGTAATTAAATTTTGATTAGCAATTTGTTTAGCCGGTAACATGTTGGTAAATACCAATATTTTTCGAAAATTACCAACTATTACTGGATTATCTTAAATTACAACAATATTTCAATAACTTGCCAATATCTATTACGTAGCTTAATAGTGTGTTAAAATTACTCACTTTTTATAGGAAAATACCGAGTCCTATTTGAATCCACTTACCAATGCATTACATTTGCTAACTCTTATACGAAATTACCGGCTTTAATTTGGATGATTCATCAACTTTTCACGCGATGAATTACCAAATAATTTTAACTTTCTTAATTTTAATTCTAGCGAGTTACCAACATTTATTTGCGGGGTTACCGATTCACAAACCCTCATAGGAAGTTAACAATTTTTACTTGCGTCCTTTTACCGATTTTTTGTTTGATTGTTAGAAACTACAAATCGTTTCAATGTTTTGCCAATATTTACTTGTTAAAGTTACTAAGATGTTACGTTTATTAGCTTTTATAGAAAATTATCAACTTTTATTTGAGTTGCTACTAAAGTTTGTTTGATTGATTCGAAATTACCAAATGTTCAGTAATTTATTAACATTTATTTGTATAGCTTACCAACTTGCTCTCGTTACTAACTCCTCTAAGTGTTATTTAAGTCAAATTGCTAATGTTTATTAGAGCGTTTTCGAAATAACCGACCGCTTCTATAATTTACCAATTCAAGATTGTCAACTATTCTAAAAATTGACCATCCTATTCAATATTATCAACTAGTTGTCAATATTTATTTAAATTATTTTAAAGTACCAATTTTTAAATAAATTGTCATTGTTAATTGGGAGAACTCACCAACATGTTAAAGTTACCAACACTTTAACAAGATCTCGACTTTTTCCAAAATTAAAAACTAAATTAAATAATTTACC
This sequence comes from Syzygium jambos, assembly GCA_031216235.1. NCBI lineage: Eukaryota > Viridiplantae > Streptophyta > Magnoliopsida > Myrtales > Myrtaceae > Syzygium > Syzygium jambos. The sequence continues at coordinate 20,640,599 of CM062229.1, forward strand.
AACACTTTTTTTTCTGAAGCTTAAGTTACCAATTCTTATTTGAAATTATCAATTCTTATTTGAGTCACTTATCAATTTTAATTTAATTGTTTTCAAAGTACCAACCGTTCGAATAATTTACCCATATATACTTGAGGAGTTTTTCAACGCGTTAAAGTTACAATAAATAAACATTGCTAGGTACTAAGTGAACTTAAATAAGAGTTGATTTTTTTTTCATAAGAGCTATTGCTGATGACATCTGTAAATGATTGTTTGTAAGTTATCAAAGCATGTAGTATTCCGGCCAAAAAAAAAACTAGGGATTCAAAATAGTAAAGTAAATGTTGGTAACTCAAGCAAGTAAGAGTTAATATAGTGAACACTATATGGTAACTTAATTCGTGGAGAGTTGGTAAATCACTTAAGTGGATATCGATAATTTGTCTATAAAATTTAGTAATTTTAATACGATAGTACTTTTTTGAAATAAATATTGGGAAAATTTTCAATTAAGGGCCCCAAGTGGGGTCAAATTCTCAAAAGAGGGCCCAAAGTGAACATAGTGTTAAATATGGGCCTAAAGTGTCAAATCGGTCTCAAATAAGGACTCGAAGTACCCAAAAAGTCTCAAATAAGGGCCTGGGTCGCCGGTCGGCCAAAATGCCCACCGGTTGGCGAGAATGTTATTATTCCGGCACTGGAACAGTAACTTTTTTTTCCTTTTCTATTTTTTTTCTTTTCCTTTTCCTTTTGCTTTTTTTTTTTCTTCTCTTCCTCCGCCGGCCATAGCCGGGGTCGGGGGAGGTCGCCGGCCTCAGGTGAGGCCGCCCTCGCTGGCGTCGGGCGAGGGCCATCCTCGCCTGGGCTGGGCGAGGTCCAGCCTCGCCAGTTGCCGACGAGGTCGAGCCTCGCCGGCCGCTGGCGAGGCTTGACCTAGCCGGCGTCGGGCGAGTCCAGTCTCGCCTACAACGGCAAGGCCAACCTCGCCCAACGCCGGTGAGGCTTCACCTTGCCAACGTCGGGCGAGGCCAGTCTTGCCGGCATTGTGCGAGGGTGGTCTCGCCTTCAACGGCAAGGTTGGCATCAAGCAAGGCCGGTCTTGCCTAAACAGTAAGGCCGGCCTCGCTCGACGCCGACGAGGTTGAGCCCTCGCCGGCCTCGACTATGGCCGGCGGAGGAAGAGAAGAAAAAAAAAGAAAAGGAAAAGAAAAAAAAAGAAAAGGAAAAAATAAAAAAAATTTAAAAGTTACTGTTCCAGTGTCGGAACAGTAACATTCTTGCAGCCCGGTAGGCATTTTGGCCGACCAGCGACCCAGGCCCTTATTTGAGACTTTTTGGGCACTTCAAGTCCTTATTTGAGACCGATTGGGTACTTCAGGCTCTTATTTGACACTATGTTCACTTTGGGCCATCTTTTGAGAATTTGACCTCACTTGGGGTTCTTAATTGAAATTTTCCCTAAATATTGGTAGGTTCCGGAAAAAAATTATAATCTTGATACAATCAAATATAATTTGGTAAATGGATTTAAATAAGATTTTTCATATAAAAGTTAGTACTTTAATACATTGGTAACCTTCGATCAAAAAAAAAACACATTGGTTAGCAACACAAGTAGCTATTAGTAATTTATGGAAACGGTAGGTAATTTAGGATAATCGAACATTTGTTAGGACTTCCACAAAACTATTGGTAACTTACTAACATGTTACAAGCCAAATAACTCTCGATTACTTTTATAAAACTATCGGTAAGTAACACATGTTACTAGCCAAACAAATTACAAGTTGAAATTTAGTCAACAACGGATTTTGAAATTTACCGACTCATTCGTAAATTACCGGCGCGGTATAATGTTCTGTTTTTCCAAGCTTGGAATGCTAGAAATCTACTGAATAATATGTGATGATAAATGATCAAATTGCTTGTATCCAATCTTTCACTGGGAAAACATCCACTATGGTCATATCCAACCACAATCTGGGGTGGCTACAATGTGTGCAGTTGCCATCAACTCCGGCGACCGCAATGGTCGCCTATGCTAAGATTGTCATTTATTTTAATTTTCAATCTTTTATTTTTTCATCTTTAAAACTTATTTTTTGAACCTTCAGCTTATCTTTAATACAAACCAGATTGTTTTATGTCAAACCATTCTGTAGTGGGCTTTAATGGATTTGGAAAATGACACATATGATTCCTGAACTTTGGCTCAATTTGTAATGTGGTCCCTAAACTTTTAATCCTTTTCATGTAGTCCCTGAACTTTAGCTCGATGTCCAATGTTATCCCTATACTTTTAATTTGTTCAATGTAGTTTTTATACTATATGAAAATATTTAATGTTGTCATTCCATTTATTTTAGTTCACAGACAATATTGAATATTTTTACATAATTCAGGGACTAGATTGAATATATACCAAGAGTTTAGGGGCCACATCGAAAAATTAAAAGTTCAGACATGACACTGCACATTAGGTTAAAGTTCAAGAATCGCATTGAACAAATCGAAAGTTCAAGGATCGCATTATATATTAGATCAAAGTTTTGGGGACCGTTTATGTGATTATCACTAATGTATTCCATCGGCCATGCGGACAAATTAAATTAACAAGACAAAGGGTCAGCTCTCCGTCCCACTAAAACCTAAAGAAATGTCGTTTTCCCATGGACGCCTCGTGACTCCTCCCAGTCCTAGCCTTGAATTAACGAAGTTGTTTTTATGCAATAATAAGGTCGACAAACCTGCACGAATACGCAATGCAACAGCTAGCCAATTGCTGGTGCTAGGTTATGCCCCTGACGATTCACTGATAAGGACATTTGCCGACATTTTAGAAGTACAGAACACACTAATCATCGGATGCACTACTCAACACAAGATCCGTAGCTTGGTCCACGTTCACGTGGCAATAATTGCATTGCGTCTGGTGTTCCCAGTCATCAAGCGACATCAAACGACCTAATTTCTTGACGTTCTTGCCGGCCTTTTGATACGTGATCCAATAATTGACGTCCACCTTTTTGAGAGTACTCGAATATTTTAATTTTCAGCCCCTTTTCCTCCTTAGCTCAACCCATAGATTTCGCTAAACCTAGACACGTTAAACAGGTCGATCAGATTGGGTTTAGATCGTGCCATTAATGATTCAATCCAAATTGACTTATTAATGTGTTCATGATCCATTTATTTATAATACAAATAACCTGATCCATACCCGACTCATACCTAACTCGATCAATATTGCTAAAACACTTTTATATTTAATCAAATATAAGAAAACTTGTTTCTTCTGACTTTTTTTTTAAAATTATATTGCTACAACATTTTCATGCAATACAAAACTAGTGAACAATATCTATATATATATATATATATGTGTGTGTGTGTGTGTGTGTGTAATTGAGGTTCCGTTTGTTTTGCGAAAAAATGCGATATTTCTAGAAAATATTTTTCATGAAGTCATTATTCAAGAAAATAAAAAAAAATTCTGATCTTTGGCCGAAACTTAAAAATGAACTAGAAAATATTTTCCGACATTTAGTATATAAAATATGATTTGATTTTACTTCGTATATTCATTTTAATAATTTTAATAATTCTTACTTTTTTAAATCAAAATTTTAATTATTTCTTATTTTTATTTTTTTTCTTTGTCCTTTAGTTTTGACCAGTGGTTGACCACAAGCGAGGCTCCAGCCTCGCCTAAGGCCGGTGAGCTCGAGGAGTGTCACCTAAGGCCGACGAGGCCCTATGGTCAGTCGCTGGCCATCGTCGTGGTCGGCCACCGGTTGAAAATAAAGAAAAAATAAAAATAAAAGACAAAGAGAAAAATAAAAATAATTAAATTTTGATTTTTTAAAAAATATTTTTATAAAAAGGGAGAGAGAGTGTGTGAGTGAGCCTAGTGGATGAATTTCAAACTCAACCCATTTAGACCCATTTATCTTAAGCTTTAAAGTTTAAAACCCATTTAAGGTGAATTCTTTAAAATTGAAGTGATCCATATTGACAAGTCTAGCTAAACGTGTCGAACGGGTGGGTCAAGTCATAAATGTTTCGACCCAAATTAATCAATTTAACCTGTTTATGACCATTTATCTATAGTGCATATTCCTCAAACAATATCCGACCTGACTCGACTCATATTATTAAAACACTTTTATATTTAACTCATTATAGGAAAACTTGCTTTTTATGATTTTTTAAAAAATATATATTTCTAAAACAATTCCATGTAATACAAATCTAGTGGACAATTTTTTATAAAATTAAAAAAAAATGAATTTTTTAATATATTTTTATTTTCTTTCTTTGTCTTCTACGTTCAGCAAGGGCCAGTCAACCCTCGTCGACCACTAGGCGAAGTAGGCAGGGGCTGCAGCTGCAGGCAAGGTTCGTGGCCCTCACCGGATTTCGTATAAAGAAAAAGGAAATGAAAGAAAGAAAAAGAAAAGAAAATTCAAAAATTCAAAAGTTTTTTTTTAAAAAAATGAACTGTTTATGATTTATTTAAGCTCGTTAGGTAACCCATTTATGACCCATTTAAAACTCATTTATGACCCATTAAGTTGTTAGGTAACCCATCTTGTTTTAAAACTTAAGGCAACTCATTTACTACTCACACCATTAAATATGAGTTAAAATATGGTTCTAAACCATGCTACCACCTCTAGATTTCACCTAGTGCAATTGTTGTATGTATTGAACATGAAAAATGGCGAATATATCTTTCTAACCATCTCCTGAACCTACGTGTGAGCCAAAACTCGGCTAGATAGCCCGGAAGTGAACTTAAATCTCTCTTCTTCTTTTTTTCTTTTTCCCTTTTTCCCTCTGTTGGCCATCGTCAGGCCTCATCGATGCTCCAGGTGTCCCTTGCTCGAGGCTGACAGAGGTGAGACCTAATGATGGTAGCCGGAGGGAAAAAGGGAAAAAGAAAAAAGAAAAAAAAAAGAGAAAAGGACAAAAAGAAGAGAAAAAGGTCCACCTTGACACCAGCCGAGCCAGCCGTGCCACATAATGCACTGACTCGATCACCCTTTCAGTATTTCTAGTCAAAATTAGCCTAAAGGATTACATTGACAAATTATGTTAATAAATTTATGACTAAATAGGCAAATCATAAAAAAATTTAGGATTAAATTGGCAAAATTGAAAGGTTTAGAACTAAATTGGAAAGTTGTCAGAAGATTTATGACTAAGGCTCCGTTTGTTTCCGAAAAAATATTTTTTCGGAAAACATTTTTCGTGGAAAAACATTTTCCTTTCCCACCCCCAAATCATTCATTGTTTTGAGAAAAATGATTTCCTCTTTGTGAAAAGAGGAAATTATTTTCCCCCAAAGTGAAGGCAAAATTGCCCATGGGAGGGAAAATGTTTTTCGTGGGAGAGAAAGTTAATCGCCGGTCACCGCCATCGATCGCCGGTCGCCGGACGCCACCGCCGGCCGCCGCCGGTCGCCGCCGCCGGCCGCCGCCGAACGCCGCCGCCGCCGCCGGACGCCGCAGCCTCCGCCGCCGCCGGTCGCCGGCCTCCGCCGCCGCCGGTCGCCGGCCTCCGCCGCCACCGCCGGTCGCCGGCCGCCACCGCCGGTCGCCGGCCGGCCGCAGCCGCCGGTTGCCGATCGCCGACCGCCGCCGGATCGGCGGTCGCCGAACACTAGAAATTATTTTCCGAAACTTTTTTAAATTTTAGCTGAACACCAGAAAATTATGTTCCAGGAAAATTTTTTTCAGGAAAATGACTTCCGGGAAAATATTTTCCAAAATGAGAATATTTTCCGGCAAACGAACGGAGTCTAAATTGACACAACTGAATTGACTACCATACAATATGTTTATGACTTTTTGGACAATTTTCCATAAATTTAACTTCCCAAGGTTAGCGCAACTAGTTGGAATGTTATGAAAATTTTAGGTCAAAATATGAAGATCACTTATTCAAATCTCACAAAATGCATGCAAACTGCTTTGCATCAAAATCACCCGCACGGGTCAAAGGCTCGGATTTAATTGTGATATTTTATTATACTAAATATACGTAAAGTACCGTCATTTACGACAACTGAGATATTATTATGGGGATAAGTTCACTGGAAGTCCTAAAACTTGTCACAAAAGCGCGATTGAGTCTTAAAATTTTAAAAAAGTTTAATTAAGTTGTAAAACTTGTCACGAAAGTGTAATCGAGTCCTAAAACTTTCAAAAAGTGTAATCGAATCCTAAAATTTGTTCGGAAAGTACAATCGAGTTCTAAAATTTTCAAAAAAGGAATCAAATTTTAGAACTCGATTGCGCTTTCGTGACAAGTTTTAGGATTTTCAATTCTATTGTCCCTTTATTATACTATTGGTTAATCACTAAGCGTTGACATTTTAAAGTCACGAACTCTATAGTCAGAACTACCCTTCATATTCTTAAAGGTAAATTTACTAATCGCTAGCTAAGACCTATAATATTAAACTAATATAAACATCATGATAATTTCAGATTAATTATGACAATTTTTGTCACTTTGATATTAGTACGGGCTTACACCAGACCGGTCTCCTTTTCTTTTCCGACGGGGGGACCCTAGAAGACCCCCACCGCGCGAACGCAGCCGGCAAGCTGGAAAGGTGGCAAAGTTGAAAACCTACTACAACCGTCTGTCAAATGTTTGCTTTTTGTCTGGAAGGTACAACGAATCATCGTCGATCCATCATCTAATCCACCAATTAGCAGTTCAATAAGGACATGGCCATGACAAGTCCACGAGCTAGACAAGAAACAGCACCATTTCGCTCTTCTTTTTTGACCCACCAAAACACTACTAAAAGCTCGTCCATAAATTAAGTCATTAGGAAATGTGACATGATTTTGATGAATAATGTAGCGGGCGGAGTCTTGGTGCATGTCTAGAATTATTTCTTTTTCCGACCGTGAATAATTTGTCCTTCCAACATCTCGGTTTTTTACAGACTCTATGTCGAGGATTTGGAATCTTTCTCGACGTGTCTCTTACGATGATCCCAATCAGATTTCACGGGAAAGTGACGAGTCTTCATAATGAAAATTGAGTGGAAAAATGAGTTGGCTTTTATTGTATATGGAGAACGAGCACTGTGAAATATTAACTCCAAAAAACATAATTGGCAGAATGAAACCGAATGAGATTCGGCGATTACTAACTGACATTTGATAAGGTTAATAGGGAATGAATGTTCACGTCATAAGAATTCATATTCTCTAATGGATTGTATATCCGCATAAGATCAAGAGGTTCTAGAATGGTTTGATCTATTACTTGCGTATCGATTAATTTATCCACTAGGTCAAAGTGGGTCATTTTCTCGGGAGGCTAAGTTTTCTTTGGCCATAATTTGAGCCATACCCTTTCGAAGAGAACTTTGCATTCCGCCTCATGTGCTTTTCACGTGATTGGTGAGTGCCAGGGGCGAATCCGTCTAGCAAATATGTCGGGATTAATCTCGCCTTTTAGGTTTTCTGGGTAGTCACAATTTGCTTCCAAAGGTTTTGGAAATTCGACAATGCGCATCATGACCTTTTGAATATGTGGTAGTGTTCCCTTGACATTTACTGTAGAATTTTTTAAAAAAAAAACTCAATTATAAGTAAGCAAAGAATTTCAAAGGACAAAAGGAGTACACAAAAGAAATGGACTGGAGGACAAAATGATGGCTGCCACCATCCGCAAGTATGCGAGTTTCCTTCGTACTGGGGGGTTGGTACTTCCTAAGAGTCCTTGGTGATGGTTGCGGCGGCTTTGGCTAAGTCGGCCGGTCCTCTCTCCCCCCTGGTCTCTTTTTGAGTTTGCACCGAAAATTCTAAAATTTGTATTGAAAACATAATTAAGTTCTAAAATTTTCAAAAAATATAATCAAATTTTAAAATTTATCATGAAAATGTAATCGAATCCTCAAAATTTCTAAAAAAATACAATTGAGTCCTAAAATTTATCACGAAAGTGCGATCGAATTTTAAAATTTGTTAAAAACGGAATAACTTGATTGGACCGATTTAACAAGTTTTAGGACTAGATTTCATTTTCTTGAAGATTTTAGGACTCAATTGTACTTTTGTAACAAGTTTTATGAATTAATTACACATTTTGAAAGTTTTAAGACTCGATTGTAATTTCGTGATAAGTTTATGATTTCCAATACACTTATTCAAAAAAAAGAACAACATGTCCATTTCATATTTTCCCTTTTTATTAAATATGTTTCTTGATTATTTTCTCTTATTTTTAATCTTTTAACAATAGAAAATGCACATTATCGCACAATCTCAACAATTGTGTGTTAATGATAAAAGGACTCGATTGCACGCATCATGTAAGTTAAATGACTTTATTCAAATTAAATAGAGGACTTAATTGCGTAATAAACATAAAAAAATATAATTATCCTTAAGGAAAGTCGATAAATCCACTAAACACTATGTCGAGTATTTAATATGTCCTAATTTACTAAAACTGAATTTAATATAGACTATTTTTCTTTTTAACTTGATGCAATTATTTTGTCACTTCGAATCAATCGTTATTTTTTAATTAAGTAAGATCAACTCTAACTTGTGTTTTACATTTGGTATTGGATTGATCCAAAGTAATTTACAATCTACGGTATAGCTTCATATTAATAAATATCTACAATTCTTTGTCACATAATAATTGTGTACAATATAGTAATTTACTGTTCTAATTTTTTTTTCTATTCATGATGTACTATTTCGCGTGACGTTAGTCTATTTTTTTTTTATAAGTTCTATTTCAGGCGGTCAATTTCTCTTTCTCTATTTTTTTGGATAGATATATTTGTATTTGTTTTTCTTTCTACCCAAAACGGTTAACACTTGTTATGCCGAATAGGGTCAATCTTACATATCTTAATAAGCTTAAATATCTTTTCATTCTCGTGGAGTTACTTTTACTACGTGTTACGTAAAAAGTCACTACATGATACGATATTTAAGACTATGTAGATTGACTAATATATTCTTCTCTAAAAAATTTCTCTCTATTTCATAAATGTCGTACTTAGATTGTTCCGTTACTCATATAAACTATTCCATTTTGTACTTAGATCGAGATTTTAACTTTTACTTTTTCAAAAAAAAAATTAAATTTTATCTGGAAAAGAAAAGAATCTTTTCACTAAATTGAATGCATTTAATATTCAAAAGTCACTTTTACTATAATGTACTAGTGTTCTTGCCCATGTTTCACTTGGTTTTTATCATTAATTTTTTAAAAAATACTTGTTAATTAATAAATGGGTTTTATCTTTTGATTTTTAATTTTTTTAATTCCTAAATATTCATATTACACTTACACGTTCCAATTCTCCGAATGTGATAATGGATTATATAATGGGTGAAGCGAAGCCCAAATAGTTTTTTTTTTATGAGAATGATATAGTTATATAATTTAAATAGGGAAAATTTCAATTTGGTACCCAAAGTGGGGTCATTTTCTCAAAAAGGGGTCAAAAGTGAACAAAGTATCAAATAAGTGTATGAAATGCCCAATCAGTCTCAAATAGAGGCTTGAAGTGCTCAATTAGTCTCAAGTAAGGGCCTAGGTTCGTCAGCTGGTCAAATGCTCACCGGCTGGCGAGCACGTTACTGTTCCAGAGTAGCAATTCTGTCTTTTACTTTTTTTTTTTCTCTTTTCCTTTTCCTTTTCCTTTTCTTTTGCTTTTTTTTTTCTTTTCCCTCCGTCGGCCCCGTGGTCGGCGAAGGCCGCCCTCACCGGCGTCGGGCGAGGATTGCCTGACCCCAATGAGGGTCGCCCAACGCCGGTGAGGGTTGCCCAACGCCGGCGAGGGCCGACCCTGGGTTTCCCTCGCTAGCGTCGGGTGAGGGCAGCCTCCGCTTGAGGCCGTGCACCTCTGCCAGTTGTGGGGCCAGCGGAGGGAAAAGAGAAAAAAAAAAGATGAAGAAGAAAAGGAAAAGGAAAAGAGAAAAAAAAGTAAAAGACGAAATTGTCCCTTCGGAATAGTAACGTACTTGCCGGGCGGTGAGCATTTGACATGCCCTTACTTGAGACTAATTGGGCACTTCATGCCCTTTTTTGAGAATGATTGGGTACTTGAGGCCCTTATTTGATACTTTATCCACTTTGCACCCCTTTTTGAGAAAATGACCCAACTTTGGGTACCAAATTAAAATTTCCCCTTTTAAATATTTCCCTTTTAATATATGCTACTTTGTTTGTGTGGTCAAATTAATTTTATTACGTATACATGAATCATAATATGCTTCGACATTATAAAAACATCTCCCTTTAATTTCCAGTTTTATTACATATTACATGAATTATAATATGCTTCGACATTATAAAATGTTTGTCCCTACTTCATACTTATTGTATATAGTCAATTTTATTACATATATAAAACAATAGCACAGCTAAATCTCTGTACGTAAATTAAGATTTCAAAACATCTCCCTTTAATTTCCGGTTTTTTGGAAAGACTCTCGAAACTTTTTTTTGATAAGGAAAAGACTCGTCCCTTTTAGTTTTCCAAAAGTCTTTTTCATATCATATACACGTATACACGTATATATTTATATATTTGAAAAGAGAAGCCTCATTAGTCTCATTCTTTTAAATTTAGTGCATATAATGTTCAAAGATCATTTTTCCTATACTTACTATATATATATGTATTAGCATTTAAAATCCCGAAATTTTCCTAAATTTTCAGAAGCCATCAACTAGCAAATGCTCGCTCTGATTAACAGTTCTACTTTGCCCTGACCCCTCAGATCGAAGAATCACGAGTGCAATGCCGTTACTATGCTCCGGGAGTTTGGCCTTCCTACAGCAGTCTTTCATTCGATTCTTCTTCAACGTAGAGATCTAGCGGCAACAGCATGCAAAATAATACATGGAAAGACTCATTTGCCAATCGAACACCGAGAGGCTCGTCTGTCTTTTGGGTATGGGCTCCCCTAATGCTTTCTAGTTCTAAGTTCACCCCCCTACGCCATCCAAGTCCAAGTCCAAGTCCAAAGAGCATTCGTTCAAGCTGGGAAGCCACTTTGCCCACTTTAATTAGCCACGTTAGAGTTCCCATCAAACTCAATGCATTATATTAGTTTCTTGAAAATTACATAAAAAAAAATTTGAATACCATCAAATGTTACAATCCGAAGTAAATTAATATCACGCAAAAGTGCGATTTTGAAGTAATAATTTTTTTTTAAAGTTAAGAGAAGTAAAAGCTCCACCAAAGGTCCTTACCAAAAAAAAAAAAAAAGCTCCACCAAAGACCCGTGAGATTTACTTTAGCTCGTTTGCGGTGGGCGGGCTTATTTTCGTTTTTTTTTTGCCATGGTTTATTTTGGTTAGTGACTCACTTAATGAGTCATAAAAAAATGAGTCATTTTTGCATTTCTGCAAAAATTGTAAAAGTGAAAAAAAAATTGGTGCTACCCGCTAATGTACACAGTTGTTTTTGAAATAATTTGGGTAGTGCAAAAAGAGTTTTTCAATTGAAAACCAAAACGTAAATGTACAATCTTTTTTTTTTTTTTTGGAAAATCAGCAAAACGTAGCTAGAAAAAAAATTCGGTGCTACCCGCAAATGTGCGGTTGTTTTCGAAAATGAGAAAAACGTTGCCGAAAGCAACTAAAGTCAACACTTACAAAAAATGAACCTCAAAAAAAGCCGTCGCGCTTTATTAGAATAAGAATAAAAATATAAGACTTTTCTTATGAACCCCAAAAATCATATAAGTGCGTGGTCTTTTTTTTTTCCTTGGGCTGGCCAATAAAGAATTATGCATTTTTTTGCTCTCAAAAGAGGAAAAAAAAAAAGCTAAGAATCAGGAATTTTAGGACATGTTTTGGTATCCAGCAGAAGTAGCCGTTCTGATACCGACATATAAAGTATCGTTTTCTTTGGGGGTCGGGCTCGGGACGAATTAAATTCAAAAAGAGAAATGCTCTCTTTTTGAAATCCTGAGCGACAGTTGATTCCATTTGAAATTAAAAAAAAGAAAAGAAGAGGCGTGCCTCAATAATAAAACCCAAAAGAAAGACGCACCAGTAACGGCTCTCTTGCCCGCTCGCTCGTCGAAATTTGAAATCCTCTGTCTGTCTGTCTCTCTCTCTCTCTGCGTCATCTTCTCGGTCCACGTGCATCTCCTCCGGCAACCTCGTTCATCTTCACGACCCTGGTCAGCTCGTCTTCTCCGGATTGTCCACTCTCTCTCTCTCTCTCTCTCTGTGGACCAAGAAACCCATCTCAATGGGTAGCTGTTTCAGCAAGAAAAGCTCTTCCCCGGCCGCCCGCGGCGTCTCTCCGGCCGCGAAGCCGCCGCCGCCGCCCGATTCGCGCCCTCCTCGCGAGACTGACGTCGTCGCGAAGAAGGCGGAGTGCAGGCCCGGCGGCAAGGCGTCGCCGCGGGATCACCAGGAGAAGGAAGCCGGGCAGGAGGGCTTCGTCAAGAAGGAGGTCTTCGTCATCAAGCACCGGAAGAGCCACGACAGACGCGCGGCTGCTTCTGCTCCCCCAGAAGAGAAGCCGGCGCCCGACGGTGCGGCTCCGGCTGCGGATGCTGGAAAATCCGGCGAAGATGTGGCTAAGGCGGCCGGTCCCCTGGCCGATTCGAGTAATGGCGGGGAGAGCTTGGCTGTGAATGGGGCGAGCGCTGTCGGCGTGACCGCTGGCGTGAGGACGTCAAGCTGCACCAAGGAAGAAGTCGATGCCATTCTCATCCAGTGCGGTCGGCTTAGCCGCAGCTCCTCGGGGAGAACCGGCGCTGCTTCTGGTGGCAGGGTCTATTCGGGATCCAAGAGGAGCTATGATTTCGATAATCAAAACGATGCTGTCGCCCGGGCTGTCGATGCCGCAGGTAGCGAGCAACCCGAGATGAATGAGGATGAGCTGGCGGAGAAACGCCAGCACCGGCAGCGCCACCGCCAATCGACGCCTTCCCGGTCCCACAGCCAGGGGAATGGGCCGAGGAGGAGGACCCCGAGCAGGGAAAGAGAGCAGCGCTCCTCAAGCAGAGAGAGGAGGGTGAGCCGCTCGCCCGCTAGACGTTCCGAGAATGCCTCTCTCTCGAATTCAAACGCGAGTGCCGCTGCCGGGGGCTCTGGCAACAGCAATAGGCCCGGGAAGATGGTGTCCGTCCCTGCTTCTTTGGTGGACAAGAGCAACTGTGCTGGCGATCCTCATGAATCTCAAGCCACCATCAAGAGAATATCCGTGAAGAGGAACGTAGGGGAAGCGCACACTGTGTCGAGAAGCGCTGCATCGCCTCGTTCCCAGTCGCCTGCCAGGCAAATGTCTGGCGGTGTCGGAAGGCAGCAGAACAGTGAGAACCAGCAACCTTCCCTCAGTCGCAACCCATCCAGGAAGGCAGAACAATCGCCGTGCAGGAGAAACCCGCTCGGCGAGATCGATACCAATGCCCGTCAACAGCAACCTCAGCCGCTAACCAACAAGAGCACGCATAAAGCTACGGAAGACGGCACGGTAAAGGAAGTCGAGGTACTTCTCGCTGACATTCCGTTAGTTTCTTCGAGAAATTACTCCTATTTCTTATCACATTCCTCATTGAAATTGGTTAATTGCTACCTTATCGATTCCAGGCTCGAATGACGAAACCGACCGTGGATAGTAACAACGGCAGATACGCTCACGGGACCTGTGACAGAACTGGGGGTAAAGTGACGGAGGACAACAAGGCTCGAGGTTGTGATTCTGCAGAAAAGGAGCAGCAAGCTGTCATGGAAGTGCTGAAGAGGCAAGCAGCACCAATGTCCGGGATGGAAAGCCAGAAACCCCAGGCACTGGCACGAAGCCGGTCCTCGAGGCTGTCCGAGCTCGAACTGAATCCTCAGATTGTGCCTGAACCCACGTCCTATACAAACCTGCTGCTCGAAGACATACAGAATTTTCACCAAAAGCACACTACCACTTTCACGGTCCCGGCTTGTGTCACAAAGGCCTGCTCGATCTACGAAGCAGTCGCCGACCTCAACTCCAACAAGAGCTCCAATGTAGCCAGCGCCTTGTCCGAATTAAGAAAAGCCGCGTCCAATCAATGCAGCCACAACGGCTACAATTCCTCCTACTCAGGTAACGATCTCGTCAGGAAATCAGAGGGCAGGGACCCATTTGTGGAATCGGAGTTAGTAGTCGACGATGATATAATGGAGCCGAGCATTCACAAGTATGTGACGGTGAAGAGGGGTGGTATGTCGAAAGGGAATGATAAGGAGGAGATAGAATCCTCAGGGAGCAACAGCTTCGTCAGTTCTGGAACACAGCAATGGGGAGTGTCTTCCTCGTGGGAGCCTGGTTCGACCGATTCATCCGACTGCTGGACTTCCAATTCCAAAGCTGCCGTGGACGACTTCAGTCCGTTGGCCTTCCAGAGGATTGCTGTGTCTGAATCAGGTCGCCAAGTGAGCGAGTCCGGAAAGGAATTGAACGTTAAGAGGAGGGACTTCGGTGTTCGACAAAATGGGATCGGGAGAAGCAGGACATAGTCCCCAGTCAGTAATCTTTATCTTATGGCAGTTATCAGCAACTACCGTGTCAGTCAAGCGTCGACAAGAAGCAGAGACGGATTTGCTTCTATTTTAAGGGTTCAGTGTACGTTTCACGGCAGTTGCAGACTCGCAACATTTCGGTCTTTCCTTAGGAAATATTGCAGCTTTCATTATTTTGGCACCATAGATTGTGCATAAGTTACTCATTTATGTGCTATCTTTCAAGAGAACTTGCCATGTGGTTGATTTTTCATGTCAGTTACTGTTATGTAGAGTTTTCCAAGTTTGTGTGGATTTTATCCCCATCTAAATTGGTCCATGACCCACAATGGCACTGCCACCTTGATCACTGAACCAGATAGAAATCCAAAACTGAAAACAGAGTTTTATGAGGGATAGATCAGACTGTAACAATAAAGAGTTCACTCAAGGGAAAATGATACAAACAATCCATGAATTTTGGCTCAATGTGCAATTTGATCTATGAACTTTTTAATTTGTTCAATGTAGTTCTTGAACTTTAACCTAATGCTCAATATGATTCATGAACTTTTGATTTGTTTAATGTGGTCTCTGAACTTTTGGTACATATTCAATATAGTCCATGAACTTTATAAAAATGTTCAATGTAGTCCCTGAACTTAAATTAGTAAAAGGACTGTATTGATCATTTTCATAAAGTTCAAGGACTATATTAAACATGTGTCAAAAGATCAGGGATCACATTGAACAAATTAAAAATTCAGGGTCACATTGAACATTATGCTAAAGTTTAAAGACTACATTGAACAAATTAAAAGTTCAAGGATCAAATTGCACATCGAGTCAAAGTTTAGAGACTATTTGTGTTATTATCCCTTCATTCAATATTCTTTGGTGGTTTTATTTTGTTTTACTTGTGCTGGTTAATATACCAGAGACATTGCAACAATTATTAGCAACCCTAAGGCCTGTTTGGCCGAGTTATTAGCAACCCTACTTGATAAGCGACATGACCCATATGCAGTTGACAACCGTGACTCGTAAAAATTCCCTATGTCCCCAATAGAATCAATCCCTCGCGGTGGCTTTATGCTATTGCCAGATTTTGTAGTGACAACAAGTGACGGTTCACTTCCAAACTAGACCAGCGTGGCGTCTGTCTATTTTCCTTTGCCAATTCGATTGCTAAGGGAAAAGCATTTCCTTTACTCTAGTGGAACATAAGGCTCGGGTACCTGTCACTTAACCCTCCAAGCAAACTCTCATATGATCCAGGGAGATCACTGCTATTATTTCAAGCGGAGGCTTAAAAGCTGCATCCATGTGGATTTTAATAGTGCCATGACGAGATGGGAGCCAATTACTGATTAGTGTAGGAGCTTGGTGGACTGGCATAGATGAGGCCTTCACTCATAGAAATTTCCAAAAATGTGCGCAACACCATTGTTTTGTGGTTTGTGTATTCTCAAACATATAAAGAGACTTTCGGCAACTCAAGCATCTAGGGTTGTAATATACTGCATAGATAAACAAAGTTCATTTGCGTATCACAGAAGCAGAAAAAGGAGTACCATTTGTGCATGTGGCTTCCCATAAAAACCTTCATCAACCAAAGACAACTCGCTGGAGTAAGAGATATTAATAAAAATAGAGAATCGAAAAGAGAGAAGATTGACCCCCTGCCAGAGACAACTCGCTGGAGTAACCAATTGCAGAATATGTTAACCAAAAATGCCACACCGGCAAACAAAAGGATATGCATCTGCAGAGCATTCTATTCTATCCTCCTATACATAACATCGAGATGAGTGCCCCAACAGCTCGAGCCATTTTTGTCGAGAAAAGAGTAATATACTCACCGTCTTATTTACAAAATATCTCATCTCCTACTCTTTCCACGACCTTTATGGATGCATGCATGATTTAGTAGCAATTAGTTCAAACTTCAGAGGTAGAGCCTGAGAGTGAAGCACCTGCTAGGTGATAAACACAGGTTTCACATACTTCACATGTTGGGCATGCCATACTCAGCATAAGGATCATTCCAAGCTGTTCTGGTTGTTGATCATGTATATGGCAATCAAAGTAATAAAAGCACCACCCAGTTGTAGAGGTGAGAAGGTTTCATGGAGAAATATGTACCTGCAGGTATGGTTTACGATTATGGCATAAAAAGAAGGCATGCAAAAATAAATTGCAGACAATAAAAGGCTAAGGTAGGATGGACTGTACCCGAAAATTGAAGCAAACATTGGAGTAAGAAATGTGAGGGAGCTCAGCTTCGTCAAACTTCCTGCATGCAATAGCAAAACAGAGTAAACTAGAGTTGGGAGGAGATATACTTATCACACTTTGATCATGTATGACGAGGAAAATAACCATGAGTTGAGGATAAAATATAAGACTCAAAATATTCAGGATACCAAAAACAACCTTTTGTAGCATTGTAGTAGAATACACCATAGCTGATGGCACTTCCACAAATCGAGGTATAAAGTAGTGCTGATATATCGGTCACGGAAAGCTCCGATAGACCACTGCTAAAGATAGGATCATGATTGAGAATCGACATTATTGCAAGAGGAAGACCGCCAATAACCATATGCTACAGGAAAAACAATCAAATTGAAGACGTCAGTTAATCTTCTAATTCTTCAACTCTTTTTACTGAGAGGGCCACTCTTGACAAGAAGAAGACCACTGTAATGGTCAGCTATACAAAATAACCAAAAATAGAAGTCAAGAGTTAATCAAGTGCGGTGAAGTTTTATGATAAAATTTCACGCCTAAAATGTGATATATTTGTGTAAAGTTTCTCAAATACCTGAATGCCAAAATACCCACTCTTTTAAAGGATGAAATGGAGCATGGTTTCCTAAGTATGGATAGTTAATAATGTCTTCAACTGAGCAATGGAAAATCTATGCTCTTATGTGTAAGGCAATATAATATTAAGCCCATACAATAGATCAATTACGAAGGTATCATGCAGTCTCCCCAATGATTAGAGAACCAGCAATTAGCTTCGAGCTGATACACCAATAAGTTATCATTTTGAACAGTAAAGAGATATAAAATTATCACAGCTAAATTACTGGAAATATGAAATCGAAACAGACACAAGTAGCAAAGCAGACCAACAACAGGCCTCTAGCTAAATAAAAAAGCAAATTCAAGCACTTCAATATCCACCAGGCTAGGTGGAACCTACCCATCCAGTAGCCATAACCGGATCAGAATACTTGGAGACCCAACGGACCATAACAGTTCCAATGGCCATGCTTTGAGCTGCAAGAAGCATCCACCACTCACCACTTCCCCACAGTGAAAAATTGTTGCCATCAATAGCAACTGCCGGTACCTACAGCTTAAAAATCACCATCAAATAGTGCAAGAGCCATGTGAAATAGAGATTACTTATCAGTAAGAATCCGCATATATCTCTAATATGATTGTAAAAAGCAAAAAAATATGCCAGTTTCCACCTAAGGTAGATCACTCGCATTTTGACTGAAGGAAAATGGTATATAGCTACTGACAAAGATGCATCAGATTTAGTAACATGCCCATTTTAGTTGGTGTAATTAGGCTACATACAGCAATGAGTGGCTAAAGGAACTCCAGTAGTATAGTGGTGGTACCCTCACCATATTACCGTTGAGCCTTCGTTGTCAAGTCCAAATTGTGACCTTATGTACCCTTACCTGAAATTCATCATACCTAAAAAGGTTTGGTGATGGCAACAATAACAAAGGCCCGTTTCCAGTATGAGGGGTCTGTTACAGGGAACCATTAACTCCTATCAAGTATCATGTCTCTCAAGACAATAGACTCAGAAACTATATCCTCTTAATGTTTCCCGTAGACATCTTCTTAAGCCTCCTCCTCCTCCCAAAAATCTACCTTCTCGGATTACATAAATAACATTTTCTGGCCGCTGCATTTTGGCTAGTTAAAGTCTCTCCACATGTCTGAACCAACTTATTTCAGATCTTCCTAGTATCTTGAATTGAGGCCAATTGAATTTTCTAATGGTTAAGATATCTGTCTACCTATCTCAGATACAGTCACATAGTTTACATGTTACGCTTGACTGGCCAACAAGTCTATCCATAGACTGTTGCCATGTTATTGCAGCCTTAAATAGTTTTCCCTAAAGCCTGAGTAGCATTTTCAGATTGTACATAGTGCTCGCAACATTTCACCCTGTAGATCCATCCCGCTTGCGTATAGTAACGGATCTCCACGTAATCCACTTCTATTCTTGGAAGATGTAGCTCTTTAACCTCCGTTATACTTTATTACTCTTTCCACCATTCATCTTATAAGTCATAAAAATATAATTCTATATTTGACACAATTCATTGTATCTCGACGACAGATACCAAAGTACTCTTTCTCCTCCAGTGCATTCCACACACAATTATCTAACCCAATGATCTCAACCTCAATGACTCAACTACCTCAACTAAACATTTCACTTTGATGGTAGATCCCTGTCGAAAAGACTTCAACATGCTTTTTCAAACCAGCCATTTAGCTGGTGATGAAAAGCAAAACACTTCATTTTAAGAGAGAGAGAGAGAGAGAGAGAGAGAGAGAGAGAGAGAGAGAGAGAGAGAGAGAGAGAGAGAGAGATAGTTGGAAAAATCTATTAGGCAGTGTGAACAAGTAAAACTCATAGATGCTCACATCAAGCTATAGGCCCACGACCAAACGATAAGTCATATGCTACCTTTGGAAGGAATCTTCACATGAGATAAATGTGAGACACATACAGCTTCTACCAAGAATCAGCCAACTAATATTTAGCACGACAGTGGAAATTACTGGATAGTTTAAGGTTTGGAGGTTAAAAACAACTATGGGGAATTGAGAGCAAGTTTGGTCAGCGGTCAGAATCTTTGAAAATAATGAACAAGGATCTAAGACTTGAATCAAACCATAGGTAGCTGGGAAATTTACAGCACGGTCATCAAAATGCATAAAAAATGTGATTAAAGTGGCAACTTTTTTGCATATGCATTTGCTTAAAAGTGTAAGGAATAGGAATTTAGAGTTTAATAAAGTAAACAGCAAGTTGCAATGAATATGATAAGGAGAACAGGTGGCAGATGTTCTGGACATGGAGTGCAAGGTGGAGCAATATCTATCCAATGCAATTATAACCATGAAAGCACATCCTATGAGAGACCGTGCAGACAAGTCACAAAACCATCGAATAATGGTCCATCGACGAGATAAAGAATGTTGCATGGTATCTCCGAAGCACAACATAGCCCACTTAGTTTCTAAATTATAAGGATCAAGCCAATGCATATTCACTTAACACCAGCAAAATCATAATACAACCGGTGACACAAGGATTACCTCAAGGAGAAGAAGTCCAACAACACCAAGTATCAGCCCTGCGCCTCCAATTAACCCAATGGACTCACCGAACAACAGGGCTGCAAGCATAGCCACTGTTAATGGCTGAGAGTCAATTATCACCTGTAATAAATTCAGCTCCATTAAGCCAAGCAGAATAGCTCGTTTCCTATCAACTGCCAAATCTACTAAACAGACAGGGAAAAAATATCAAGACATCTGAGTCCATGTCAAGGATACCATGCATAAAGACTAATCCGACTGATAGCTGCAGCTATACTAAAAGACCGGTCGACCTTTCTATCACACATACTCATTCTTCCATTAGTGGTGTGGACAAGAACAAAGGCAAGATTTTTCAGATAACAGTACCAGAATCAGCGCAAGTGACATCAGTCTTCTGACATGAGCCATTTCCTTAAGAGCACATTTCCAAAGCAATATGCGAGAATTTCTTTTACTCAGTAGCCATATTCAACATCAAAGAACCTTATAATTCACCTATAAGGTCGAAACCTTTCTGCCCTTTTCTTCTCATGGAGGCATTTAAACTGAGATAGAGAATGTAGTGAGTTTAACATACGCTTCCGAGACCCGCCGACGTCCTCTGCAACCCTTCGGCGAGAAATCCCTGCCCCAAAAAACCCATCAGCAGGGGAAAATTATTATTTTTTTTTTTGGTAAAGAGCAGGGGAAAATTATTATCAATCAAACATGTCAATCTCACATTTTTTCTGAGAAAGAAAAGCAAAAAATGGCACACAATTACCCATTAGAGAGAGAGAGGCGTGACCTGAAAACAAGAGGCGTCCACAAGGGCAAAAAGAGTGATGGAGAGCCAAGCGTTGAGGCCGGAGGGGGGCTTGCGGCCGCGGGAGGCCGCGAAGGCGATGAGGAGGAACCCCGCGGGGATGAGGCGGAACGAGGACACGAAGAAAGGGCCGGCCTTGGGGAGGACCTCCTTCATGGCCACCATGGCCGTGCCCCAGAAGAAGAAGGGCGACACCAGCACGCCCCACTCCCACAGAGACTCCTCCACCGACGACGTCGATGTGAACGACGACGACGTGGTCGCGGACCCTTTATCGTCCACATCATCCACGGCCGCGCCCACGCCGTCCAAGGACGGTTCTCGTTCGAATTCCACCTTCTCGCTGGTGCAGTAGACTTTGGAGCCGCGTTTCTTCTTACTCTGCCTCATGACCATGAAGAGAGAAGGAGGGGTCGCGTTCTGGGTTGATCTTCGGAAGGGATGTCTACGTGGGTCTCGCACGGGAAGCAAGGAAAACGAGCTTCGAAGCGAGAGGGACTCCATTGCAGCTGGTTGATGCCAGCAATTGAGAGTCCATACCATCTCTCTCTCTACAGCTAGAGACAAGATACTCAGTGAGCCAGAGAGAGAGAGAGAGAGAGAGAGCAAGAGCCACAAAGATACTCAGCGAGCCACAGAGAGAGACAGAGAAGCTAAGCATGGCAGGTTTTTCTGTTTCCACGGTTGCTGGGATGGGTGAGGCGGGGACAGCCACAAGTTTGTTTTTGAGAAGATTAAGAAAAGGAAAAAGGAAAAAGGAAAAAGGAAAAAAAAACAAGATCAAAGCCATTTTTTTAAATGAATTTTCTTTTTAATTGAGTCAATAATTTCTTCTACATTCGAAATTATTATAGTTATTTTTATTATTATTGCCAAGTTAGCATAACTCCGCATAACTATGGTTAAAGTATCGAATTGTGCAAAACAATTAAAGTTTCTAGGGAAATAAAAGCATACTTATTGATAATAGATTGAAAATATGATAATATATTGGTCGGGTGCACTACTGATTATTAAGTGGAGGGAGAAAATGAGCATTTATGTTAGAAAAACGAGGAAATATGAAGGTATTTATGCTTTTTCCTACTATTTTTGAAAGGGTAATTAAAAGAATATCTTATACAAATATGATGGTAAAATGAAATATAAACTAAAGGAAGGTAAATTGCCATAAGTGTACCAGTTTGCGGTTTTTGTTGTTAAAAAAATTAGTTTGGGTAAATTTGTCATATGTATATCATTTTGGGGGTTTTTCGTAGTATTAAACCTTCTTTTTATATAGATTTGAAATTAAAATTATTAACTTTGGGCTTTCTTTGATATCATTTGGTCTTTTCATATTATAACTGGGTTATTTCTAGTTTTGCAAAAGGAGTCCAATTTACAATGAATGTAAAAATTTGAAGAATATTATCCAAAAAATCATAAATCTATTGCACTTTTATCAATTTAGTTTTAAACCTTTTAATTGTGCTGATTAAGTCTTAAACCTTTTCACATTTTGCCAATTGAGTCTATCTGGTTAATTTTGGCTGGAAAATGACTGACGTGGACGCTGAGCGTCCTACGTGGCATGGCTTGCGCACCGACATGGACAATTTTTAATAATATTTTAACTTATTTTTAATTTTTTTAGTAATTTTTTTCTTTTCTTCTCTTTTTCTTCTTTACTTTTTCTTTTTTTTTCCCTTTTCTCTTCTTTTCTTTTGTCTTTTTCCCTTTTTCCCTCCGCCGGCCATCGCCGGGCCTCACCAATGGTTAGCAAAGGTCGCTGGTCTTAGGTGAGGGCAGCCCTTGGGTGAGGCCCGATGATGGCTGACAAAGGAAAAAAAGAAAAAAAAAAGAAAAGAAGAGAAGGAAAAGCTGCAGCCATACATTTGAAATATGTCCGGATTTATTATTACCTTTATAGTTGACTAGATCTAGATTAACTAAAAATAAGTAATTTTTATTTTTCCTAGTGTAAACAAACAAGCCCTTACCTTCCGAATAAATTTCACCTATGGGTCACCGAACTTTGGTATATCTTGTCATAAGATCTCCAGACTTTTATTTTTTATGGGAAATTGCACAAAACTCCCCCGAATTTAGGGGGCAGTACACATTTGCCCTTAAACTTTCAACGGTTATATATTACCTCCTTGAACTTCTTTTTTTTCTGTCAGTAGTATTTTAGTTAATTTATCTTTCTCCCATTTTCTATAGGGTTAATACCACGAAAAACCCTAAACTGGTACACTTGTGACACATTTACCCCAACCTATTTTTTTGACCATAAAAAATCTTCAACTTGTACACCTGTGACAATTTTACCCCAAACATACCACAAAAAATCCAAAACTGGTACACATGTGACAATTTTATCTCGAACTAATTTTTAATATTATTTTTATTATTTTTTCTTTTTTCTTTTCTTTTCTTTTCTTCACCTTTAACCTTTGGCCGGTCGCCGGTCCGGCGACCGGCCAAAGGCGGAAGCGGGTGTGGGCCGCCCTCACCGATGTCGGGTGAGGGCTGCCCTTGCCGGTGTTGGGCGGCCCTTGCCCAACTCAGGTGAGGGCGGCCCTCGCTCGATCCGGCGAGGGCGACCCTCGCTTGCGTTGGGCGAGGGCCGCCCTCGCTCGACGCAGGCGAGGGTTGCCCTTGCTGGCTTCCGCCTCTGGCTAGTCGCCGAACCGGCAACCAGCCAGAGGTTGAAGATGAAAAAATAAAAAATAAAAAATAAATAAAAAATCGAAAAAAGTAAAAAAAATAATATTAAAATTTTAATTCAGGGTAAAATTATCACATATGTATCAGTTTGGAGTTTTTTGTGGTAAGTTCAGGGTAAAATTGTCACAGGTGTACCAGTTTGGGGTTTTTAGTGGTAAAAAATATAGTTCAGGGTAAAATTGTCACAGGTATATCAGTTTGGGGTTTTTTATGATCAAAAAAATAGTTTGGGGTAAATGTGTCACAAGTGTACCAGTTTAGGATTTTTCGTGGTATTAATTCTTTTCTATATTAGTCATTTTTACACAGCAATCAAGGGCAAAAGAGGAATTCCCTTAAAAAAAGCGAGATGAATATATACTTTTACACCTTAAAAGTCGTGTGTATTGCATACACTGACAGAAAAAATAATGTAAAATTGATAGCTATAACGAAAAGAGAGTTCCGGGGGTGTTACTTAACCATTAAAAATTCGAGGATAAGCGCGTGCCACTGTAAATTAAGAGGATTTTGTTTAGATTTTCGCCTTATTTTAATAACTTGGAGCACTAGATTTCTTTCTTTGGTAAATGCAGTTTGACCAGGATCCGATCAAGCGGAATGCCAGACATGGCGCCTTGCAAATGCATCTGTGCTTAGATAGACCTGCAAAGCTCGGGCAGGAATTCTTTTATCAGGGTACTATTAGAATATGACCAAGCTTGGTAGCTTCGTCATTTTGAAATGGCTGGATTCGGGTCCCCAGATCGTGGAAGTTATGGCAGAGTAGACTTCATTTAGGACACCAGGAAGTGTGTCATGCATGGCCACGAAGTCGGTGTCCTTGTCGCGTTGGGGTGGAGTGCGCGTCTGGAACATGCGAGCACATGAAGCAAAACACGAAAGGCGCTGATGATTCTTCTGCTTCAAGTTGCTGATCTCGCTTGGAATTCCAATGCAGACAGCAGCGGAGCAAGAAGAATCTCAGTACAATTCTTTTATGGGGTTTTGACTTTGCCAAGTCTACTTTCTAGGAACTTTAGATTAGATTCAGATCCAGTCCTCATTATAAATATTGCATGTAGAGACTTGGGTTCTTGCCATCACCTCAAGAAGGAACGCAGTTGATACGCAGAAACTAATTTTGTTTCCGAGGTTTTGAAAGTCTCTGGGAGTGCTGCTGTGACACACATCATGGGCACTCTCAGTTTCTACTGTGTCATGATCTTCTCCTTGTTGCTTGTTAAGGGTGGCCAGGCCGACCTCTATGGATCTACTCCGCCGCCGCCGCCTGACGCGGTTTCCGGCAAAAGCTTTCCTCAGTCGGTGTTCTGCAATGACCCGATGAGTAAATGCTACGGGGCTCAGATCTCCTGCCCCAGCCAGTGCCCCATCTTCAAGCCATCCAATTCCAAGGACAAAGCTTGCTTTGTGGACTGTAATTCCAAGAACTGTGAAGCTCTATGCAAGAGTATGTACTCTCTCTCGAGAGAGAGCATGTGTGTATGCAAGTACTAAAAGAAGTAATATAAACTCTGCAATTACAGTACTGTTTTAATTTTGTGGAAGGGTGCAGTGAACAGAATTTGTCATAATGCAGAAAAGCATGTTAATGAGATCATGTGCTTTCATGCGAAGTACTGAGCTTTGACAGTAGTGTGCGAGTTTCTAGCTCGTTTCTTTACATTTCCGATAGTATGGTATTGTTCAAAGAGTACTAATTGTTTCCATTTCGAATCACAGCGCGAAGGCCGAACTGTAACGGGATTGGAGCAGCATGCTTTGACCCAAGGTTCGTTGGGGGCGATGGCGTCATGTTCTACTTTCACGGCAAGACAAACGAGCAATTCAGCTTGGTGTCCGATGTCGATTTCCACATAAATGCCCGGTTCATTGGCCGCCGCCCCCAGGGGAGGACGCGCGACAACACGTGGATCCAAGCCCTAGGCCTGATGTTTGGTCCCCACACCTTCGCACTGGCCGTCAACAAGGTCGCATTATGGGACAACGAAGTGGACCAACTCCTTCTAACCTACGATGGCAAGCCGCTGCTCCTCCCTCCGGGCCAGCTTTCCGCTTGGACCACTCCGGACGGCAGGCTCTCTGTTGAAAGGACAGCGAAGTTCAACAGCATTACGGTGCTGCTGCACGGCTTCGTTGAGATCTCGGCCAATGTTGTCCCGGTGACGAAGGAGGACGACCGCATCCACAGGTACCAGATACCAGACAACGATTGCTTCGCCCACTTGGAAGTGCAGTTCAAGTTCCTCCGCCTCTCCGACCAAGTGGAGGGTGTCCTGGGCCAGACGTACCGCCCAGGCTACCGGAGCCCCGTGAAGAGAGGCGTGCCGATGCCGATCATGGGTGGAGAAGATAAGTACAAGACGTCGTCGCTCCTCTCCGCAGACTGCAAGTATTGCATTTTCTCCGCACCCTATTCACGGACCGCCGTGGCCGAGTCGATAGTGTTGGATCCTACTACGGCAGTGGTTGATTGAACCAGCTAGATCAGTCCAGGCCATGGACTTGTTTGTCGTCGCTAGATATGTTTTTACACTATATTTAGTACGATAGTGGAATGGGACGAGGGTGAAATAGAATAAAGTAAGGAATAGAATGGAGAAATGAATGAGCATGGAATAGGAGTTGGATTATTCTGGTGTTTAATTGTTCTGAATGTATGAGATATAAAGTATATGGTGATTCCCTTTCTTGTATTTGGAAAAGTTTGGAATGGAAAGAAATATAGTATTGGATTGTCTAAAATGTCCTCAATATATGAAATGTATGAGGAAAAATCAAGTATCATGCTCCAACCCAACCAGATGACTGAAGTACCAAAGTGTGTCAACCATCTTCCCTTGCCACCGCCACCTTCTCCGTCCTGCCGCTTGACCCCCGCCGCTCATTGTCGTCTTAGCCCCGGCTGTTTATCTCTCTTCCCCTCCTAAGGTCGGGTAGCCCTCTCTCTTCGTCCTCTGTGACTCCTCTCCCCCCCTCTCTCTCTCTAATGCGACATGAAGGTCGTGGCGTCTTCGGTGAAGAAATGAGGTTGCTGCTAGCGGTTGGAGGGAACCGGCGATGGTGCGATAAAGGTCGTACTGCATCTCCTGAGTCGACCCTATTCCATCTCTCTCCCAGGCCAGTCTTGCCGGAACCCAGGTCCCAATGGATCAGGTCCATACAAGGAATTTCTCTCTCTCAAACACACACACATTCCGCCATTCCGGCGCATGGCCGAAGGACCTTGGTCTAAGTAGCAGAACGAACGACGAACATTACAATTTGGCCATCTAACGTAGAGATCTAATAATTCTGATTAAAACTAAGAATAGCATAGCCTTCAGACTTTCAGAGAACTCTTAGGATGATTGGAATTTCTTGGCGATGCTTTTATCTCTTTCTTCACCCCCAGGTACTCCTTCATGTCTCTGTCAGACTTCCTCTAGAGATGGAAGGCATTCTTGGGCTTCTTTATTCCAAACATATAAGCTCACTCCATCTCAAACTCTACGCCTTACCAGGTCTCATGGGTTCTCATATTTGTCAATCGTCTCATGTTTTCTTCATCAATTCATTGGAGAGAGAGAGAGAACAATTTTAAGTTGCTCGAATGGGAGCACTGAATTTGACTATCCAGGTTCAGAATGTTGATCCAACCGTGACCACTGCAGAGTTGGAGACATATTTCTCGTACTGCGGGACTGTGGACAAGATCCGGCTCCAGAGGCAAGGAAAAAACTTCAATTACAGACTGGCTTTTCAAGCTTTTGCCCAGACCTTACCCTTTTTGATGATACCAATGGTTCGATTAATTAATTATGATGACGGCACAGGAATAAGGACGAGTCCCAATCGGCGCTGGTGACTTTCAGGCAGCCGTTTGCGTTCCAGACTGCTCTTCTTCTCGATGTAAGGAAATAAATGAGTATAAGGGTTTGATTCAACTTACACGCTCTCATGCACTTCAGGCTTGTTTTCCTGGAGATAGTATTTGTTTGTGTTGCTTATTTAAATAAATGAGAATGGCATTGAACTTCTCTATTGTTTAATTCTCTCTGGCTTACAGCTGCTGAGAATGCAGAGTACTTGTGGATTACCTGTTTCATTTGATGTTTTCTTCTGCTACATTCGGAGTCTCTTGGTCTATTTTGTCTCTGATTATGAGACGTCACCCTAATTGATGGTAGTGTCTCTCTAGAAATTGGTCTGGATGAATGCTTCTAAGAAATGGATTGATACATTTCACGTCTTTATCAGCTCTGGAATGCTTTTTTAGGCTAAAATTATATACTCCAAAGTGTTCTAAAGCAGCTTCTCTTATCTGCAGAACGCACTAGTTGGCAGGCAACCGATTCGGGTGTCGCCATCGGAGGATTCGACAAAGGATCTTCCTTCAATTAAGTTGGAGGGTGACACCAAGGTCTCTCTCTCTGTCGCCTCTGCTCTCTCTTGTGTGGCATCATGTACATCGTCTGCATACAAGCATTTCTAAGCTTCATCCGTTCCTGTACTCTCTTCAATGGTTTCAATCAGTAGTTCGTTCCTGGTTAATCCTCATTCGAACCCAGAAATTGATGTTCATTTGAGATCGCCCTCGATTTTTCATGAATCTGGATCTAGGCTACAGATCAATGCCATTTTTCTTGTACTGACTGTCTTGTTAATAATTCACAGTTGAATCCCTTCTTGCCTGGCCATAGCAACTCTAATAGATTCACCTAGTCAACTCAAAGAACATCTGGGGAAAATAAAAGGTTAATAGTTAGGCTATTCTTTGGACAGAACCGAGAAATCTGATTGAATCAGACCACAATGTTCCTCCAGGTAGAGGCAATTCGTACTACAACGCATTTGAGATGAATTCCTGCTACAGTTTTTCGAACCCGTGACTCCGTTGCACATTGATTACTTTCTCAGTTGCAGTTCCCCAATCATCCTTATAATTTCATCGAGTTACAGGATGATCAGGAGCACGCTCGGCTCGTTCCAGGCGTTCTTCGTCCCAATGAAGCCGTGACACCAGGAGGCGCCACCAACATATTGGACAGGACCAGGGACAAGTTGGAGGAGAGGTACAAGTTGTCCGAGAAAGGCCGAGTGGTGGTCGACCAGACACGCTCGGCGATTCACACCGCCGAAAGGGCTGCAGAATGCTTCAGATCTTTGCTGGCAAGCAATCCCTACGTTGCCACCGGTCTGGTGTTCCTATCCGGGGCGCTTTATAAGGCTGCAATGTACGCATCTCAAGTGTCGGCTCGGAAAAGAAATTGACCCTTCAAAACTCCTAGACCCAGAAATTTGCACCCATGACATAATACTATAATGTCGTCCTTGTACAGCACTCGTCAATTTGTTGAAACATCTGATGACTGATGATGAATGTAAACTTCTCCGATTCAATTATAAAGTTTAAGATTGAGTACTGATCTGCAAAGTGTCCAGATTTGTTGCGTTTCGTTCCGAGATCAGGTTTCCAGCAGATCATGGCTACGCCGCCGCGTTCGGACTCAACTAGATTTACTCGGCCGGCATAATTTGCCAGGGCGATACTCTTCTTATCCGGCGTGCGGCTTCCTCTACTTCTACCCTCCTCTCTCATTCTCGAGGTCTGTCAAGACGAGCAGTATCTTTTTTTGAGCCTCTCACCTGAGTAATCCCTCCATGCCCTCATCGAGCCGGATATATGCCTAGCTTTTCCACAAACCAATTGTCTATTGGAGCAGGTCCTATTCCGATATCATATGTAACGACCCGATTCGATTCACATGGGCTTAGCTCCCGAAAGGAGTATCTCGAGAAATCACACAAAGCGGTAACAATTTCGGGACGGGTGTTGATTCATGAAATTAACGTGAGACTTGGAACGTCGCACCACTGAGCATGTACGCAACCCGAATGGCCAAACACAGCAATTTGCTGATGTGAGTCAAGACCCCATGGAAAGATTGAGGCATACAATGGGGACCGGAATTTAACAATGGGGTCGTAATTAAGACCAGCTAATTACTGGCGATGTTTAATTTCTTTTCTCATTGTGTTCTCTTTTTTTTTTTTTGGAGGGGGGATGGCACAGGAGATATACTTCCTTTTCGTAAAAGGAAGCGCCATAAAAAGAAAAATACTTACTTAAAATGTAATTAAACTCCATATTAGGTCAATTACCAAATAAAAAAAAAGAAAAATGGTATAAATAGTCTCTAAATTTTAATCCAATATACAATGCGGTCTTTAAAATGTAAATTTATTCGATGTGATCCCTTAAGTTTAATTCAATGTGTAATATTATCCTTGAACTGTTACTTTATTTAATATCGTTCCTGAACTTGTAATATAAATTCAATTCAGTCTCTGAAATATATGAAAATGTTCAATATAGTTCTGTTCCTGAACTTGAATTAATCAAAACACTATATTAATATAGTTCAAGTATTATATAAAGTAAAAGTTCATGGATCACATTAAATATAAATATAAAATTTAATAATTATATTGAATAACTTAAAAATTTATGAATTAAATTGCACGTTAGAATAAAGTTTAGCACTTGCTTCTAAAACAAATCTGTCTGTCATCCCTTCTTTCTTAAAAGTACAGTTCCGATCTCTCTCCTTTCTCTCGGTCCTCTCAGACTCGGTCTGTCCACAGTCTCGCCCTGTAAGTCTCTCTCTCTCTCTCTCTCTCTCTCTCTCTCTGTTACCAAGTCTTGCAGTCGTTCTCGCTGTCCAAATTTGAAAGTCTCGGAGATGGGATAGTTTCCAAATCGAGCGACTCGAGTTTGTGAGCAGATTTGTCGGGTGTTTACCGTTTGGCGAGGTGTGTGGTTCGCCTCGAGAGGCGGCCATGGCGACGGAATTTTCATGGGTTGTTCGTCTTTTGACGGGGGAAATCGACCCGACAGTTGGGTCGGTGCAAATTGGGTTCTGCCTGCACCGCGAATGGGATTGGTCGGCTAGAGCCGGTATCCGAACCTTCCGTTTTTTGCGGATCTCGGTCAACGGTTGAATCTTGCTTCAAGTTTCTCATAGTTTCTCTCTCTCTCTCTCTCTCTCTCTCTCTGTCTGTCTGAGCAAACGGTAAAGCTTGAAAACGGGAGTGAGGTCAAGTGTTCTCGACTTGGGTCGTTTTCTGAACGCACTCTCCGGCACCCCGCCATTGACTTTCTGGGTTTGAAGTCCGAATTGGCCTCTCTCTTTCTCTCTCTCTCTTACTTGTCGCCATCTATTTGTCCACCCTCTTCTCTGTTTCAATAGCTGTAGAATTGAAGTGTTACTCAAATGCAGTGTGGCCGGATTAAGAATGACCATCGATCCAAGACTTAGCGCAAGCTTGCGTTCCAATCGATCTCCGATTGTTATAGTCATGCAGCAAAGAGAATTCAGCCTTCATTCCAGGGTTCGATTTCTTTGACGGATCAAGAAATTGAATTTATTACAGGATTCCATTACCCATTCCCGCTCCAATGGTTCGAGCATGCCCTTAAAATGCATGTTCTTCAAGATCCAAGCAATTTAGGTCCTTCAAAATAGTATCTTTGCAGTGTGGCGCATCTTTATCTGTTCACTGCATTTTCCATCGCCAACTATTGATTTGTTTTTGTTACGCCTTGCTTTTGGTGTTGAAAGTCCAACAAATCATGAAGTTGCTACCCTTTCGCAAGGTGTGGAAATTGTATCCCTCAAGAGTGTTCTGTTACCAGCAACAAATTTTGGCGGTGTAGAACTTGCGTTTTAGGGCTGTACAATGTCATTGTAGTTTTGTCACAGTTCAAGCACAGTGACTGTTAGTCCTGTGGAATCGTACAGCGATTTTTTTTCGAATTTGTCAATGTTTTGGTTTTCAAAACGTTTGGACTTATTGATTCTCGTTATTTCTATCAGGCAACTGGCCTCTAACTTACAAAGTCTTGCAGAGACAGTCACAAAAGGAGTAAGAGGATTCCGGTTTGAGTCTCAACTTGTTAAGGCAAAAGCCAGAGATAGCTGAAGAAAATGGAAGCCACTCAGAGTCCTCACCCTTATGTCCCCAGAGATCTAAAACTCCCTGGTTATGTGCCAGTTTTACTTTCAGAATTAACTATCCTTGGTGTCTACGGCATTGCTTCGGTGCTTGTTGTTGCCATCATTTGGTTTATATCTGGTATGCTCTGTCCTCTTCTAGATAAATATTCTATCTAAATGTTGCTTGAGCTCACAATTATTGATGCACCTAAAATAAGGTGAAGTTAAGGAATTTGGAAGAAGAGAAACTTACTAGGATTTGCTTCAGTTAGATCCTTCTTCCTCTGTGCTACAGGAGAAACCGCGATGCCTAGTCTGTGTAGTTGTCTGAAACCCTTGTTCCTCATCAATTGATCCTTTTGGTTAGCAGTCCATTTTTCACTCTCTTGGAGAAATTTGGTCACCGAAGCACCTGTTCTATTTTCTTATTCCCCTCACATTCTGTTTGTTTTACTCTATTGAAGAAATATGGTCACTGAAGCACCCTGTTCTATTTTCTTGTATCCCTCACATTCTGTTTGTTCCTTCTTATGACAATTAAAAACTGACATATTTATCAGAAAATGTGCCC
Organism: Syzygium jambos; assembly: GCA_031216235.1. Taxonomy (NCBI): domain Eukaryota; kingdom Viridiplantae; phylum Streptophyta; class Magnoliopsida; order Myrtales; family Myrtaceae; genus Syzygium; species Syzygium jambos. The sequence goes on from CM062229.1 coordinate 20,672,526, forward strand.
CCCTGCAGATAAACTAAAATAGCTGGTCTCAAGGCCTTTTTTCTCCTTCCTTTTTTTTAAGGTTTGGTTTGGGAAGCAACATAATCTCTGGCTTGAGTGAATCGAGTTGTTAATTTGTGTCCGTGCAAGACATAGAGTTTTGCATTAGCATTATTGGCAATTCGAGTTTACCATTGAATAGGATTACAATATCCTTCTAATTTGCCCCACTCTTCCTCATTTGTTTGGAAAAGCTGAAAACATTTCATCATATTGATATTTTTATTTGTTGCAGGGCGATCACCCAAAAGGTCAACTGTTGATAGAATACTCATGTGTTGGTGGGCATTCACAGGCCTTACTCACATGATTCTAGAGGGTTATTTTGTTTTCTCACCAGAATTTTACAAGGATAAATCTGCCTTTTACCTGTCTGAAGTCTGTAAGTGATTTTCTGCCACTCTTGTTTCCTTCCTTGGTTGGCTTGTCCAGCTTTTGGTGGACAGCAGCTGAAAAGATGCAATTGACAGGGAAAGAATATAGCAAAGGTGACTCAAGATACGTAGGAAGGGATTCAGCGATTTTGGCTGTTGAAGGACTAACTGCTGTTTTAGAGGGTCCAGCGTGCCTCCTCGCAGTGTGAGAATTTTTCACTTTATAGAAAATCAATTCCATGATATGCGACCACGTTAGAGTAGTTGTAGTTCCCATCTGTTGCCTAAAATCTCTGTATTCTGATGCCTCACAGTTATGCCATTGCAAAAGGAAAGTCGTATAGCTACATTCTCCAGTTCGCGATATCCTTGGGCCAGCTCTATGGAACTGCTGTGTATTTCATAACCGCTTTGCTGGAAGGTGATAACTTCGCTGTTAGCCCGTTGTATTACTATGCCTACTATGTTGTCATGAACTCCTTCTGGATCGTGATACCCACAGCCATATCCATTAGATGCTGGAAGAAAACATGTGCAGCATTCAATAACCAGGGCCAGAAAAAAGTAAAAAGCCGCTGAGGCAGATCTTACTGCTTGTTACATGATCAATGTATCATTTATCTGTGGATTTTGTCCTGCTTGATTACTTATTTATACTTTGCCATTGACCGATCATTAGCAATAGCAAGCATATTTTGCGTTTCTCAACTTTTGGAAGGCAGTGATGGCTGAGTTGTTGAGGTAAAGCTTTTCCAAGTGACCATTGGGTTATTTGATCGATGACTTTGAATATGGCATTTTGATGTGGAATCGTTCGATTTGTTTGAAGCTTTAATCCCCTGTTATTTCCTTTACTAAGATGATGGAACTCATGGATAGCAAAAAGATGGAGTCATGCTATATATAGTACTACAATGAGAACTACCTCTAACCTTCTTAAACAAGGAAGATTTGGGTTCTCTGTGATTTTAGGCTACCCTGGGCAGACTGTTCTATGTGCTTCAAATTATTCCGACTGCCACTTACGGTGTTATCCCAGTCGAGAGAAGCCATTTCCCTCTGGATCAAACTTGAGAAGAGGCTAGCTATGCCTAACTAAGTCAGCAATCTGGAAAGTGTTATTCTTAGATGGCTCTTATCGTCGCGAATATCTTCCTTCCCTCGCTTTGTTTGGATTGGATAGGAGGATTTAGTCTGCTGAGCAAAAACTGGTTCCGACTGCTATATCCCGGAAGGGAAAAAGAGAGCATTCTCGTTTTCGTGTTGAGGTTTTGCCAATGATAATTTAATCCTTCTAGAAAGTCAACTGCTCTGTAGCCAACACTTGGCCTCCTTTTAGGTTAGTGATTTCAGATTTTCCCGAAGATACTTGATAAGAATTATATCCTAGTGGCATTAGAGCAATTATAGCAACCCCACAACACGTTTCCTCATGCTTGTACATGAAAATCATCTGTTGCAAACACCGGGTTCTCGGCTTTTATTACGATTAGTGGCGAATTCTCACGAGTCATGAGATTGCTGATTGATTAATCGATTCTTTTAGTATATATCATGCCATCAGTTGTGCCCTTGACCAAACCCGTGAGAGATCGTGACTCTTCATCAGCGTTGTTAGGGTTGACTAGTCAGCTATAATCCGCCGGTGTGGGGAAGCCGTGGGGTAGAACTGTGCATTCTTCGACCCTCCTGGCTCTATCGGTCTTGCCCTTTTATTTTAATAATGTTCAAAAGCCCCCCCTTGTACTTTCTTATCTTATTCGGTCTTAGAAAGCGTTTGCAACTGGAGGAATCACGCACCTACTCTGTAGAAAAATTGATCTGCCAAAGCTTGGTCGACAAGTCAATCCTGAGGGGGGCATTACATGCACGAAGGGAGCTTTCCCGTTGCTTCCTGGAAATGAGGGCACTGATGGTTACGTCCACTTGCTCTTGGCCGGTGGTCCATTCATAGAAACATATGTCATACAATGATGTCACGGTTTCTTATGGGATATGTTTGTTTGACATCTTTGCGATATGTTCGTTTCACGTCTTTGCTCGGAACGTGCAATACCGCTCCGTAAGTACACGTTAGTTATACTTGCAACACGACACGACACGACATGCTCGGCTCATGTTTCGGATTAATTGGTTGCTGTTCTTTCTTCGGTTGGCCCATAGGTTGTTGTCGTAGTACTTCTTCTTGTCTGTTCGCATTTTGGATTCACTGGTTTTGGGAAGTCAGGATGACCCCCTAGAGAGTCCAAAGATCAAGATGGGAGAGACCCTTACCCTTTTGACTTGTTCCTCCCCCTTCACACTGTCTTCAGGTATAAAAAATAATAATACTTGCATCGTCACAGTCAGAAGGATTTGGATTCGTTCTTCTTGCATCCGAATTTTTCCGTACATGAATGGCGTACCAATAATTATTTTTTTTTGTACCAATAGTGAGCGAGATAGTTTAGATGCTGGAATATTCCAACTCAAAAGTTTAAGGTCAAGAGAGGCAGCATGTGTATAACGTACATGTACTTCAACACCCCTCTTACGTGCGAGCCTAGTTAGAAATTACGCGTGTAATTTGACTAATGGAGGGGTTACGCACGCGAAATAAGCTAGATCTTAACCTAATTATGATTAGGGGTGAGCGATTTCAGGTTCCTTATAGGCTCCACCTAGAACTTGGAACCTATCATCGGATACAAATTTCCCATTTTTTGGAACTTTAAACCTACCCGTTTAAAGCTGAAACCTGAAACCTGCCCTGTCACAGGTTCCAGGATAGGTTCTTGGTCTAATAGGTTCCTTTTTTTTAAATTTCATTTTTAATTAAATAAAATAAAAATGAACGAAACAATACTAAACAAGCCTGTCATTTATTAAAGAGAATACAAAAGACTAGTTTCTTGGCATTACGGTTCAAATAAATATAACTAAAATGACAAGTCATTGCGTGAATCGATACTAGGGGTGAGTAGTTTCATATTCCGTATAGGTTCTACCCATGATAATAGGTTCTTTATTTTTTTGAACTTGAAACCTACTCTATCACAGGTTCGAGGGTTGGTTCTAGAGTCTATTCAGGTTTCACCTGTATTATTAAATGAACAATTGTAATGAATCATCACCTTTAATAAGCACCACTTACTGCTATGATTCACTAACCACAATTTATGTTTAGACACACGAATAATATGAAACATTAATAAGTTATAAACTGAAAGTTCCAACTAGTGGTTTCAAATCATATACTCATCATTTAATGCTATGAAACACCAGAAGATCACGAAAAGATAGGTTCAGGTTCCACCTACCTTGAACCTGGAACTTACCCGTCGAAATAAGTTTTCAAATTTTTGGAACTTAAAACCTACCCTGCATACCTTGAAATTTAGAACCTATAAGTTTTCTATCCTGAAATCATGCTCACCCCTAACTATGATACCATGTTAGAATAATTAATCCAAAAGCTTACGGTACCGTAAAAAGATCCTCCACCAGTGTCTAAGATTTGGGGAATATCCTAATGTCCTAAGATTTACATAAAAATGCAAAATAATAAATCTTGGGTTTGGCGTTCTTGCGAAGCTCCATATGCCGCGGTTTCACACGCACGCGCACGCTGCGGGGGCCGTCCTTGATCAAATGGTTTGATCCACCCAACCGCGTTCCGCCTTCGCTTATATATCTCCTGCAAATTTTCTCCCTCACCCAAAAGGAGAAGCTTCCCAGCTCCAATCCTTGAACGTTCCTTCCACCCTCTGCGAAGCCGAGCCGAAACCGCGAGAAGAGAGATGGAAATGGCGTACACAGGCCTTGAACTGCAGGTGATCTCATGCGAGCAACTCAGGGCCTTCAACTTCTTCCAGAAGCTCTCGGTCTTCGTGACCGTGTCCATCGTCCCCGGCGGCGACGACCCAAAGAAGCAGCTTCGGCCGGCCCTCCAGCAGCAGCGCCACAGGACGCCGACCAGCAAGGGCGGCCATCGCAACCCGGAGTGGAAACACAACGTGGTGTTCGACCTCTCGGACGTCTCGGCCCAGGACTATTCGGACCTTTCTCTCAAGTTCGATGTGCGGCTTCCCAGCGTCGTCGGCAGCCGCTCGATCGGGGAAGTCCGCACCTCGCTCCAGGATTTGGTCGACGATTTCAACGGGGCTGTCCAGCAGCGAGGCTACCACGTGAAGAACGACGATGGTAAACGCATCGGGGTCTTGAATTTTACGTACAAGTTGTGTGGGACGAGCGGCGAGGTCGGCAACGAATTAGCTCGGGTGGAGCCTTCGTCCAGAGCTCCGGTCCCGGGTCATAGTGCTACAAACTTCGCTTATTTGGAGTGGCCTGACTTGCCGCCCCAGACGCTGATCCGAGGGATATTGAACTATCAAACGCATTCTTCATCGTTGTTGCTACAAACAACCAACAAGAAGGACGTGAGCAAAGCTTCCACGGGCTACGGCTATCGGCAATCGTGGTACTCCATGGTCGGACCACCTCAGAGGTCATGCTGATCGGATGGCGTCACTACCCATTCATCGGTGCATCCCCGCAGCCATCGAACTTCCCCCCTCATCTGCAGCCGCAAATTACACAGTTCACGATCAGCTTAGAGCTTGGATCAGCAAGCATTGACTTTGTTATGTGATGTTTCGTCAGTCTTAGACTCTTTAGAGCACTGTGAATGGTAAATAAATGTATCTGGGTACTCCCATCCGTACCCAAGGTGACCGTGGTTTCACCACAAACATCATCTCAGCTTATGTTCCACCTTCCTGTACACACTGGTCATATTATATAGTGCAGAAGATGTTCTTAAAGATTCAATCTTTGTCGCGAGCTTTTCGAGCATTCCATAAGTCCTGCAAGCACACGAGCCATGGCTCCATCACATGCATCTGGAATCCATAAGTCAAGCAAAATTTGAGCGAGCATTCAACCTCTCTTTTCGCCAGTCCAACCTCAGTCAACTGGTCAAAGCTGGAATCTTTCTCTCGTGAAGAGATGAGAGCGTGGTTGGGTTGGGTTGGGTTGGGTTGGGTTGGGTGGGGGTGTGGCATCAACATCAGCTTATCTCCTCGCTGGGGCACTACTGGGTCCTCATGATTGGAGCACAGGCAAATCTTTCTGAAACATTGGAATAAACAAGAGGTTTCGGGGCAGCTTCCTTTTGAAAATGCGCGCCCTCGGCAAGCCCCTTTTTCCCGACTCATTGGTTGAGCTGATTGTGCTGATGTTGGTATGCCAAGATGGAAAGCTTGACGTTGAAAATTCAGAATGGAAAGGACAGTTCCGCAGGACCACAGTTAGATCCGGGGTCGGACGTGGCCCGGCGAACTCCGGGGTCGCGGTGGCGGGGCCTAGCCTAGGCTCGCGAGAATTTCAGAGAGATAGAGAGCTGCAGTGAGCATGGGGCCGCGGGACGCGGAGTCGCCGCGGCGATGTGTTGTCGCGGCTTGCAAGGGCAGGGGCGGCGGCGGCTTTGACGAGCGCTTCGACGACGACGACGGCGGCCGATGATGGCGGCTGCGGCGGTGGAAAGGTGCGGCGGCGAGAAGACGGGGTAAGAAAGGAGGGAGAAAATGGTCTGTATTGGTTGTTATTGTTCACAAAATGAGGGGGCATTTTGGTAAAAATGCATTTTCTTAACGCGCTTTTCCCTGGTTTCTTATTAAGTTGTTTTGGGCAGCGATATTTATTTATTTCTTTCTTGTAAGTACGAATGTTTTTAGCATTAAAATTTTCCATGTCAGCATGCCACAATAGATAATGAACATTATTAATGGCAAAATGATTTGATGGCACAATTCGTGTTGCTCAAATGGCTTTATTGCATGAATCGAAAATTTAAGAGCTCAACTGCGCGATCAATATAAATTTTTAGGATTGAAAATGGAGTTAACGCGTCTTAAAAAAATGGCTAATTATAAGTATTCATTACCCATCGAAAGAATTACGGACGGAGGAAAATATAACCCAATCAAAAGCCGAACCGACAAATTGAGGTCTTCATTACACCCGATACCAAACCTCTGCTGCGACGATCGTGCTCATCCGATTCGATAGAAAAAAGTCACCCTATGTTGGCGATGTATCGCCTCCAAACTTATTTATCTTTCGATCGTACCAATATGTTCATAAGACGCGGGCAAGGAACATATAACAATGACTTGATTTTCGCAGTCAACGATATCCCGCGGAAGAGTCATAAGTCCGATCCCTCGATTAGGTGTTTAGATCTCTCGAATAGATTTTCTCGACGGCTCCCAATAGAATTTGATGAAAGACTTCAACTGGGTCATTTAAACTATGTGTGTTTGACTTTATTGGGAATATTAGGAAAACGTTTGGGTGGAAAGACCATTCCACCTATGGAATGTTCATAATGGGGGTTTAAATCGAGCGTCAAAGTTGATCTAATTTCTCGTTTTAGCTCTTGACAGTACGTGTTTTTCTTTTTTTTTTTGGGTCAATACAACATGCGTTGATCAAGCACAATAAGTAACAAATGACCTAATTGTCAATACTCTAGTAGCTCTATCACATTGTACTCATTAAGGTACCCTTCCGGGGGTCCCTTTCCCCGGATTCTGCCACGTGTCCACCTCTTTGTTTTTTTTGGGTACGTCCTTACCCCATACTTGACTATATTTCCCTACAAAAGCAAAACCAAATCTCCCCTCCTAAATCCATTTGTCTCTACCCGGGCCAGCCGCCGCTAGGCGTTGGACCACGGCAGCTGCCGGCGATGGCGCTCGCCGCGCGGACGGTGAACCCCCTTCCCCCGACACCACCGAGGCCGCCCCGTCGACAACCGTCGTCCCGAGGAACGGCTCGAGACCACGCGCTCGCTCTCCCTCCCGTCATTCCCTTCGTCTCCGTGGCCGCGGAGCTCGACGGCGCCGGCATTAAGATCGCCGCCTATAGCAAAGCCCGGTGCTGCATTCGTCGAGTGCTCGTCGACGGCGACAAGCCCTCGTATTTAGAGGTCTCGAGTGGCCTCCGCCGTCTTCGAGGCACTAGGAGATGATGCCGAGGCCTTAACGTCGATGGAGGGTAAAGCTGCTTCCGGCGGCGAAGGCTTGGGGGGTGGATTTGCGCTTGAATCACGATTGCTTTTATAACGCAATTATGGGATCACGGCCACAAAAAAAAATAAAAATAAAAAAAGATGCAATCCACGTGCAAGTAGCGTTTGGATCTTAAAGACTCTTAGCCATATAGATGTTTTTTTTTTGTTGTTGGAAACAGAATTTTATTGAATCCGAAAGTCTCAATTTCCACAATTCATTATCGGGCTATCAAAATAGAGTAAAAATCCGAAACGGATTTGGGGGTCTGTTGCTCTGTGGCATTTGTAGATTTATTTTGGGAGGTGGTCAATTTGGAGGTCGCGCTCTATGTTTTGTGCCGTGTTGATTTCCTATTCCACGTCACTTTTATTTTTTCGGGTCCGGTCGATTACTTTATTTTAATCTCAAGGATCAACATGGATAACCGCGGATTAAGGACCCGACTCGCTAAGAAAAAATAAATTCAGAAGCCATTGACGTTAACAAGAAAAAAGTTCAAAGGCCGCTTGTGATTTTATCTGTAATTAATTCTTTAGGAAATATCACATTCTATTTTAAACAATATTAAAACTTAAGAGCACATTCTTTATTTCAATTTCAAATATATATAGATCGTCATTTAATTTCATAGTCTGTAGAAATTAAAGTGTTCGTGTGTGTATATATATATTTATTATTATTTTTTGGTCAGCTATATATATATATATGTATATATGTATATTCACTTTTCTGAGGGGGAAGGTGAAAAGGACGATCTATTTGTTTTTGTCAAATTAGGAATGAAAATCAAGTCGGAGAGATTCGCCTTGCAGGAGAAGAAGTCCCTGAACTGAAGAGGACTCCCCCGTCGATGGACGGCGGCGGAGGCGACGCCGCGGCGAAGCTCGATAAAGACGACGTGATCGCCAGGCTCAAGGACGATGGCGATTTCGATCGCCTCCGCCTCAAGCTCATCCGCAAGCTCAAGGACAACGTATCTCTCTCTCTTTCTCTCTCTCTCTCTCTCTCTTCCGTGGGCGCGTGTGGTTTGAATCCAGTCAGTTCTTGGGTTTGCCGAATGTGGAGGTTTCACGAACTTCGTAGTCGTGGGTATGAAGCTGTTTCGGGGGACGAAGCACTGTTAATGTTCTTAGCTATTGTTCGTGTTGTGTGTGATTCTTGCCATGATGAATGTTTAGTCTCGGGCTATGCCTGTTCTGCTGATTCGAGGATGTGATTAGCTTAAAAAGAAGTTAATTTAATGATGTGGCATGGGATTACGGGGAATGGGAAATTGGGTATTAGTTTTTATCTGGGATTTTGCTGCTTTTGTGCTCTAAGCTTTGGTAGTTCTAGTCCATGGAATGTTTGGTTAAATATAAAGCAAGCAGGTGATGTTGCTTGCAATGCTCTGTTTTGGGCTAGTAAAAACAGCTCGATAGCATAAAGAAAGAGAGACTACGTGTTTATGGAGGTTTAGCATTCCGCTAGGCACAAAGGATAGGAAATAATGGGGTCGGGTCGGGTCGGGTCGGGTTCGGGGGTTTCACATCCCAATCCGATGTACACAATCCCCTTTTGGTGTGGGTTGCAACGCGATTCGCAGCTTCATCTGTGGATCTTCTCGGGAAATGCCGCGGGAGGTCTTCGGAATTACGCCTTTAGATGCTGAATTATGCTGGTTTGACTTTCCCGTTGTCGCCTTCCTCATTATCCTTCGAGCCCTTGAAGAAGAGTGAGGAATCCATCTCAACCACAAGCTAACTCTAGAGCTTCTAACGCTGCCATTGTCTCTACCTCCTCGGGACAATTCGTTTTGCCAACCTCGTTCCTTCCTACTATCCATAGCCCAAGGTCCATTAATATCTGTCACCCTATTCCATCTTAACTTGACTTGACTTCCAACATTGACTTATTCAGTTGGAAGTGATTCTTGTTCCACCGACTGAGCATCCGTGTTCATTCTCCCTGACTACTTCTTTAGTCTCACAGCTCCTCCCGTGCTTGCTAAATTCTCCTTATCATTCCGTCAGGTACAGGTTGTTGCTGTCCAAAAGGAGCTCCACTTCTTCATTTCCATATAGATTACACTGTATAAACCAGCTTTCTCAATAACTCCTCTCTTGCTTTCCTCGTAAATTGGTTCCTTTGTAAAGGTTGGGCCACTCATCTATCATTTGAAGAGACTATAGCTGGATATATTTTCAACACCCGTTGCGAATCGTACACATGGAACGCAATTATGTGGCAAAAACATATGCTCAGTGGTCTGGTTGTTCTCAAAAAGGGCATTGCTGACCGTCAGTTATAATTTTCTATTACTGGTTTCTCCTTGTGGCTATGGCACTAATGAAGACTCTCCAATGGAAATGTTCTTTGGGCGTTTGCCTTGGTTGCTGCAAAGAAAAAGAGTGAATCATCTGCAAATAAAATGTCTGAGAGGATAGCCTATCGTAAGCTTTGTTCATGTCTAATTGTAGAGCACAGTTTCCTTTTTACCTCTCTTCCTAAGTCTCAACTAATGGAAAGCCTCATGCACAATGATAATGTTGTCTTGGATAAGCCTTCTTTAGATGAAAGCACTTTGATAAGGGGATATCAATTCAGACGGGATTGGTTTATCTATTTGCAAGAATTTGGAAACTATTTTATACAAGAAGCACAAGCTGATGGCTGTAAATTAAATAGGTTCTCAGGATGAGGGTCTATAAGGACCAGATATTTACCCTGTTGTTGGATAAATGTGTGAATGCAAAATATAAGTCTTTGAATCATTGTAAGGTAGAATGCAGTTTCCCTTTTATTTGTCATCGGGCATCTTCTTGCTATATATTTGGTAGCATTCTGTCTTGGAGGTGCCCCGATTGGTGACTAAATCACCTCAACCATATGCATGCAATAGAAAGAAGTGGAAGAAGAAGAAAACTGACGAGTGTAGATATTATGGAAACCTTGATCTTGATATAAGCTTTCAAAATCATAGATTGACTCTGAGTTTGAATCAAAGTTAGTTTGTTGGTTAGTCCACATCACAATGTGCGTATTATCCACTAATTGTCACATCAGCGCTAGTACAGATATTACTTTATGATCTTACCATTTTTAGATGACGCAATATAGACCTTTGATTTTGTAATTCCATGCCAACTAAGTTTACCCTGCATGTAGCACACACACATGTAGAATGTGTGTACCAGTAACCTGTACATGTTTCAGTAAACTATCTCCATGCCTAACCTCATTCTAGGTATTTACCCTTCAAACAAGGTCTTCTAATCATTCTATCATACTAGAAAATGCTTCATTATGTTCCTCAAATATCTTCTTTGTTCGGATGGGAATCTTTTCAGGCAACATTTGCTCTAATTTTACCAAAAAATCGAACTGTTAACCCTTTTTGTGGATTTGTTTCCATCTTCATATAGATATTCTCTAATCTAATACTATTCTTATAATGTTGACTATGAAATGTACCGTAGGAGGAACTGCGTTACAAGATCATCGCAGTGGTGAAGCAGTCAGCTGCACTTAATCGTCCATGTGCTGAGAGTTTGAAGCCCAGGCAGCTTTCTGATGCTATATATGAAGAGGTGGGGTAAGTAATTAAGCTCTTGGATTTCCATCTGATGCTTATATCTTGTGAAATCCTGCCAATTGTTTGGAAATGCTTATCCTGTTTTGTTGCCTATAATTAAACGCGATGTTTCTTCTATAGTAACTTATATTTGGTATGTACAAGGGAGGTGGATGGCTACCTGACATATGGGGCACAATTTTTTTATGGACATAAATATACTATGACCGAGACATTTGGAAGTAACAGTTATTGTCATGCATTTGTATCTCGGATCAATCATTAAGGAGTGTACTTGTTACGTGCTTGCTTCCAGAAGGGCAATGTTTTTGCAGGTTCTGAGAACTGCATGAACCTTGGTTAGGGAATTTTCTTCCCAATTACTAGGCAAATTTTTTGCTTATATGTGTAAAATCGTTGAAACTATTCTGAGCTTGATTATGCAGTATTTTCTTTCTTAATTTCAGAAGCAAAGTTATGGGCCAGATTTCTGAAAGCCTATGGGAGATAATTAGATCAGCTGATGGCATGAAAAGTGAAATTGAAGATACAGTACAATCAATGTGTAGTAAGTTATTGAACCCTTTTGGTAAAGACATGCAGACACCGTTGCAGAGAATGGACTACAGCAGATCCTATGCAGTACCGTCCAGTGAGACCAATGCAGTGTTCAATAATGAACAGAAGAAACCCTTGGGTTTCTGTCTGGCCGGTACTAATCAGAAAGATGGAGAACAACACAACGAGAGAGTGCAGGTACCAGTTTCTCATGAAAAAGGGTTTTCTGAAGGTTTGAGGGATGAGCAGGACCCTTCGCAAGAAGTTTTGATTCCAGACGATGTTGATATGGGTATCCCACCAGGTTTTTCTGCCGATGTCAAAAACCGGAAGCTCTGTAATGATACTGAGGAAGATCCTGAACTGCCTCCTGGTTTTGGTTGATTAAATGCTCTAAGAAGTGAAGTACCGACAATGATGTCTTAGATGATCTCTAATCGTCCATCTTGAATAACCAAGGGCAATGATCTGATGTTTTGAGGAGGCACAACTTCCACTATCCACGGTAGAGTTCAGAAATGAATGAATCCAATACTCTTTTATCATGGCTCTGTTGAGTTCTTCAGCTAGAATACATTCTGTCCTTATTTTTTATCATTGAAAGTTGCTAGCAAGAACAGATAAACGATGATAAAAATTGCCAATTTGAAGTGCAAACATTAGCTAGATAATCCATATCATTACCAATAGATGATTGATTCAGCGGTAGTAATCGTTGCTTTCCCTCACTCACCAATTTAAAGGGTATATCATGCTGAGATAGAATGAACTCCGACCAGTAGAGACCAGACAATGAATAAACTGCCGAGAAGCAGTAGGAATTTTTCACACAGACAAAGGGAAAGTGGATAACGATATAGGTTATTTTACATCACAGGATAAGATCCATCTATGGCAAACTCACTCCCACGCCTGCATCAATTGAGGTGATGTTACTGTCACCGTCTATTGGAAATGATCAAGTCACAACCAATAATGGCAAGATGCCAATGCTAGAGGACAATCCGCTCCCACTTGCTATCAAGAAAGCTGAAATTATAAGTGCATTGATGACAGAAAATGATAAACGCCTTGTGAAGGTTGAGGAAATGTTGAAGTACAAAATGGTCAAGGTGCCAGAAAAGTTCAAAATGCCAGAATTCGAGAAATATAATGACATTTCTTGCCCTAAGCACCACTTACACATGTGCCATGTATGAATGATCCAGAATGTTGATAATGAGCCTCTCATGATCCAGACTTTTCAAGCATGCTTAATAGGGTTGGTATTGACATGGTATATGTCAAAGGATGTAGACACTTTCAAATTTTGGGATGATGTCGCCGATACATTTGCCAAGCAGTGCCAATTCAACTTCGACATCACTTTTTCTTGTGACGACCACGAACGCACTAAGAAAAAGAAGAGTGAATCGTTCAAAGAATATGCCACACCCAGGTCACCCCAGAACTTTCTGACGATGAACAAATTAAGCTATTCATTAAATCTTTTCCGTATGAATACAGACACTACCTGATTGGTGCCACTGCCAAGTCACTTAATTGGCTTGTCCCAATAGGCGAACGAATTGAGACAGTATTGCGCAGTGGGTGGTTCGCTGAACCCGCCTCCACAAGCAAGAGACTCAGAACGAAAAAGGAAAACGAGATCCTGGCAAACGTGAATTTCACATACACTTAGAATGCTCGTCCTCCCCTAACAATTCAAATGAGCGGTGGACAGCAGTCGACCTCAGGCCAGTAGCTGCCCAAAGGCGAAGTAACAAAAAGTAGTTCACGTTACTCCCTTGGCCTATGTCTCAGATCCAGCCGTTCTCCTGGGAAAGAGGTTGCTTGCTAAAGAACCAAAGCGTGAAAATCCTGAGCGTTTCCCAATTACGATCCCTCCAAGGCATACGACTATTATTTGGGTGAAATAAGACATTTCGTCAATGACTATGTTGTGTTGAAGAATAAGGTCCAGAAATTGTTGGATGCAAAGATGTTTTCATTTCACAACAAACCACCCAATTAGCCAGGAGGCGCGAATGTCGTCATTGAGTAAACTAAAGACTCAATTTTTCTCCCTTAGAATATAAGCATATTTAATAGTTTGAACCCTTCCTTATGTGGGAGCTTTTTTTGCTTTCTAAAGTCTCATTTGTTTTCTAGGATTCCAATTTTCTGAATTTTCAATTATGCTTGGAATTTTAGTATTGCAATTTTCATTCCAACAAATGTAATTTGCTTGAATTATTCAAAAGAATTACAAATATTTTGTTTTAAGGGCATAAGGAAGTATCCCAAACGGGCCCGTTGATGAAATCCAACCATGTAAAGGAAAATATTATGAGGCCTGGGCTTCCTCATTTCTAAACTTTTGAAATAAAACAAACGTTTTACATTTTTTAAAAGGATCGAAGAAAGAATCGTGGTAGAAAGACGTGTATGCTCATAGCCCTGTTTGTTTTTCTAACTCGCTCACTTCGTGTCTCAGACATACTCCCCTTTGATCTGTTATTACATAGGGGCATTTGAAATGACATAAACTAAAAAGCACATTAGACCCTAGTGGTGATAGCGGACCGACTAATCCAATAAGGGCAGTTTGAGCGAAGATCATCCAAACTTCGAGATAAAATGTGGGGCAAATATTAGTCCCAGAGAGTTAGAGAGAGTGCTAAGCATTCTTTGACTCCATGATGAGCGGAACATTATTTCGTACAAGAAAGTCGGGGGCAAACTAAGAAGAGATTACCCATTCTGAAAGAGAAATGTATGTCTTATTTCTTAACAAATTTTGGTAATGACATTCCATCCCTTTTCTTTTACAGGTGATGACTGAGGAGCATGCTAGACCATGATGTGCTAGCGAGCCGGATAGAGCACAAATGTTGGGACATTTCGAACGAAACTAAAATGATGTATCTTTTTCCTTATCCTAGCCCAAGTTTGTGCAAACGACTAATATATTTTTTTCCTTAAAATGTAGGGATTGTTCAATTGGGAGGGTAGACTAAGGGGCATGCAATCCCCCAGTCCATAAAAAACAGTATATTTCGTTCTTAAAGTTCATTCACTTTAGTATAAAAATAACATATCATTTCCTTTTATATAGGACGAATTTGAGTAAAGGTCTAGTACAAGCAACTGGAAAGAACTTTGCATATGACAAAATGATGCCGATGCTAATCATGACAATCATTGGAGTCTCGACGGTAGTCATTGAAAAGGATTACGATGCCTATATTAGTTGAAGACATTTAAAGTCAAGATTAGCTTTGCTGCGAAGATCCTCATGTAAGCAATTGCACATGCCCTATGCAATCAGGAGTCAGATGATTCCCGAGAAGCCCTCAACATGCCAGAATCGCATTGACACAACATGCATCGAGAATAGGACTGCCTAGTTGGGGGCACCCTTAGCTACATAGGATTTCATTCAAGTTTCAAGATCAATCAGGAGGAGTTTAAAAAAAAAGACTTTGCTAGCTTTGAAGACAAAATGGAGGAAGGGTAATTTGGTATCATTCTTATTTTACCCTCAGTTGTTTCATCGCTAATATCAGCTCATGCTATTCTCAACAGAAATTGTCGACATTCAAGAAAGCCTAAGGAATTGTCAATTTAAACTCAAATGAAGAGAGACATGAAGGGTAATATGGTATCGTTTCCAATTTATGTCCCTCAAAGCGCCATTCATTAATATGGTCTCTTTTATTGCCTTGCAGGTTTGCCCCACCATCGCTGCAGTACAGGTAAGTATTTCTTTCCTTAAAACTCTTTTTACAAGAGTAGAAAGAATCGAACAAAGAGGAAGCAATTTAAAGCAAAGAAATGCTTAATCCTCCCCCAAATGCATTGCATGTCTTTTGAAAAGGAATTTTGCACGGTAATTTTACTTGTTTAATTTACCAATTCCATGTGAAAATTTTGACAATTCGATAAATGGTGTCGAACTGCTCGAGTATGCCGAACAAGATGTGTTGGGATGACGGAAGGCAATCCTTAGGCCATACACATTCCCCTGTATTAATCCTTGGTAAGACGAGTGAAAAGATTCCATGTTTGTAAGGTAAATAGATTTCTCGGATAAGGTACGATAGTTAAAATAGTGAGAGGCAGTCCATTTCTTTGCCCAATACACTATCATTGATCATTTGCTTAACCATTTTGAGCCTATACACTTGGAGGGTCCTTTTAAATTACCCCTGTCAAGAATCACCCCATACTGGGGCAACTAGAGGTAAGTCGACAGCATGAAATGAGAAAAATTGATGGAAATTTTCTTGCTCTTACTTGTATCAATCTTCAAGTGATATTATTACAGGTGAACTCTCGCAATAATTTAAGTGTCCTAGGATGACGAAGAGCAGTTCTTCTTCTATCCCGTACACTTATATCCCTTATTAGCCCATTTGAGCTGGCGATTTCGTTTTGTACGAACCTAGTTAGTGATTATCCCTCACACCGGGGCAAGGCGAAGGTCACCACAGTTCGAGCATCGTGGTCCAAAGTGTCGAATGAAGATGAAAACCCTAAGAGCCTAATAATATTATTTTGTTCAAACTTGTCTAGGTTAATTCCTAACAATGCCAAAAGAACAGCAAAAAATGAATCGATAAAAATTAAGGGTATGAAAAAGCAGTGTGCTTGGTAAAAGCAAGGCTAACGCCCATAAATGAAAAAATGTGCTAAAAACTAGGAGCATAAAAAAACAGTGTGCTTGGTAAAAGTAAAGCCAATGCCTATAGACAAAAGTGTTCAAAAAGTGAATTCCAACTATAAAGGAATTTGTAACTCAAGTAAATTTGCAATTGTTGGACAAAAGTCTAAGAAGCCAAAGCGCAAATTATCTCGGGGAGTTTGCAAAAAAGATCTCGACCATGAAGAAGAAGACTGGTGACAATGCTAAGATGATCATCAACGCTCATACCTTATTCACACATTTTTGAGCCTAACGATCCTTTCGTTTCTCAACCCGTGAGTCGAGCTTACGTTACGTCCCTCATGAAGTCTCTTCTGACTAGGGCACCTGAATTAACGTAGAGTTTTAACTGTTTATAAACATTGCTCGAGGAAGTGCGAGCAAGACTACTTCTATCTCATTTTATAAGGTTCTTGACTTGTAAATCCAAAGATGATTGTGGAGTATTTTCTTTCATGGCCTTGATTCGGACTAAGCCATTGACCAAGCCTACATTACAACCCTGAAGAAGACCTCTCAAATTGATAGCGTTGTACTACTTGCGAGAAAACTTAGACCCTTGTTGATGTGATGATGATCAGATTGAGTGTTTTCAATATTTTCGCATCAAAAGTTGAGATAAAACAACCTTTTTCAATGAGAGCAAGTAGAATGTCCTTTTGACTGAAGGTCCCTCGTTTAGCATCTTGAGAAGTCCACCTTGCGAGCGAAAATTGTCTTAATTGATAATTTCCCTTGGTGGATTTTTGATGATACAAACATGGCAAAATCATCATGCATGAGCTTTCAAAATGAGTATTCTGGAATAGCCTAACTTGTCTATATCCTTTATGAATGCATGTATATTTGCGCTAATCATCTTGGACAGGTAAAATGTCCTTAAAGATTTAAAGAGCGCCTAACCCTTCAAGTGTCTCCAAAGTTGTCTCTCTTTGAAGATGAGCTCGCAGAGGTTACGTTCAAAGATAAAATGATACTTAAATTTAGCCCATGCATGTTCAATGAATGCTTAAGTCTAGGTCAAATTTATTTAGATAAAATGACACCTAAGCATGGATTTACACCTAAAAAAGGGTCGGTCTCCTTTGAACAGAAAATAGAGCAGAGAGAAAGAGAGAAGAAGAGAGAGAATTTGAGAGAAAATAGAGAGAAAGAGAGCATATCGAGGGCTCTTGGGTCACGAGAAGGGAGCCAATAGCCTCACTGTTGCCCCCACATCAGCCGAAAACCACCCAAACGTGTCGCCGATCGGTGAGCCTTCCCGGCCTCTGTCCTGCCCTGTCTGCCATTGTTTTTGTGTGTAGTTTGGCCGAGACTTGTATTGGTCGTTTTCTGCGAATCTTGGCCCATACAGTCGTTCTCTATAACCCCTACGTTGTCGCCAAAGGTAAGTCCCGATCGCCGGAAGACACTAGAGCTTCGAAACAAATTGAAGATTCCCCATTTTACCCATGCATGCCAACTATTTGTTAAAATGCCTCAATGAGGTTGATTAGTTATGAGCTTCACCGGAGATTAGGCAGTTAGGTGCTGACTAAGTCAGCTCGAGTTGGTGTTATAGAGATGATTAGGGACCAAAAGAAACCAAAAAAGGGGCTTGGGTCTGCCGGCTAAGTTATGATCGATGTTCGGGTTAACAAACTCTGATCGAGGCTTGGTTGGCAACTATTTTGATTGATTCTACGGTGACCTAGCATTGGACTCTCTTTAGATTGGTGTGCTGAAGAGAACGGGGCTACTGGCCGGACGGAATAACCAGGAAATCGTCGAAATTCCGTCCAATCAGTGGTTTCTCTGCGTCTGAAGCATGAGAGCTTCCCGAACTAGCCTAGTCCTGTTAAAAATCGGTTCAAGGCCGGTACATTGGCTCGGGTCAGTCAGACGCGATTTGGATCCGATAACCTAACCCAAATCAATCAATTCGGGTTAGTTTCACGGATCTAGGTCGGTCTTGGCCAAACCCGAATCCAATGACCCAACTTGGGTCCGCCAATTCGACCCAGTTGATTATTATATTAATATATTATTATTATAATAATATATTTTTTAAAAAAATTAATTTTTTTCTGTATTTATTACTTTTATTATTATTATTGTTGTTGTTGTTGTTGTTGTTGCTGCTGCTGCTGCTGCTGCTGCTGTTGTTGTTGTTACTGTTATTGTTTCTAAAAAATAAAAAAATATATTTTTTATTTATTTCTTTTAAAATTAGAAAATAGTTTAGAAATTAGTACTTTTGAATATTTTTCTAAACTATATGAATTATTTGACTAATAATCATATTTAAGTCGGATAGGCCTATAGGGTTATGTGGTAGGATTTTGCATGTTGTCTTTACTATTGTTGTATTATTATGCATGTTGATTCTTTTCTTTCTTTTTGGTTAAATGCATGTCGATTTTTAATTAAGATATAATTGCATAAATTGTTGTGCTTTGAATGTTGTTACCTTAGTTAGGGCTAGAATTCTAGACTGCATATTTATTTTGATTGCTAATCGTTATGATTGTGCACTTACTTGATCACCTCACATGTTAGGAGATAGGTCTTATAAATACATTCCAAATTGCCTGAGAAATAATTTTTGAAATGAACGGGATGAAATGTATCGAAATGGCACTAGTCACTTAACTAGTGTAACCAAATCTCCAAACTCATTTAATCTCTGGTTCGTAGGAATAGGGTGATTCTTTCGTCACTTTACTTAGATGTCTAATCAATCCACTATAAACTTATTAGTGGCCTAAAATGGCTCTCAACGCAATAAAAAATCTCACGAAGCAGATGAAGTTCATCCAAGGCAAACTCACTTCTATGCATGCATCAATTGAGGTGGTGCTTCCGCATTCGTCCACTGGCAATGATTAAGTCACGGCCAGTAATGATAAGATGCCTATGCTAGAAAAGGATCCGCTCCCACTTGCAATCGAGAAGGCTAAGTCCGTGAATGCGCCAAATACGGAACATGACAACGTCTTGTGAAGGTTGAGGAGATGTTGAAGCAGTTACAAGGCCCGCAACATTCTCTCCCACTTGACTTGTCTGTGTACAAAAAGGTCAAGGTACTAGAAAAGTTCAAAATGCTAGAATTTGAGAAATATAATGGCACATCTGTCGCGACCTAAAATTCTTCAGGCTAATGGATTATTAAGACTAAGCTTAACTCGGACCCTCCCAAGTCCTACCAATTCGCAACTTAGGGTTTAAGTTTTTAGCATGTAAAAGTTTTTGTACTCGAAGTCGCCACTAATCTATTTGTGGTAGATCGATTAAAAACTTAAATAAAACATAAGGAGATATGCTTTATTCCTATGAACCAGAGATTCTAAGCTCGGGGACTTGATTACGCTAGATCTAGTCTAACGCCCTTTCGGTACCTTTTCTTTTCAAAAAAAATATTTTGACATGCAGTTTGGATCCATTTTAACTTAGTCACTAGCACGTGAGGGGATAATGCGGGTGCGTAAACCACCAAAGTAATACCCAATAATCAAAACATTAAATAAATTGCAAGATTGGGAGAATTACTTACCTCGAAGCAATGTAAGCATCTGCGTTGTTAGCTAGAAAATCACATCAACAATCCTAATATGATTCTAATTAACAAGTAGTTCACTCAATATTTTTTAGGATTTTCACTTATTTAAATGAAAACTAACCTATATGTAATGACGTGTAAAAATTAACATGCGATTAATGCAGCCTAACATACAAACTATATGTCATGCGACGACGTGACCTAATTCTAATGATGGATAAATAATTAATTTTTGGTATTTTCCAATGAAATTCGGAATTAAAAAAATGCCTAAATTAACATGCAATCTATTATAAAAAAAAATTAATCTATCCTAAAGTGACTTCTTTTTTGTATGTTTATTAAAATTCGAAATTATTAAATATCCTAAAATGAACCATCGAGATCAGGATAATATCTAAATTAAACTAGGAAATAAATTACTCTAATTCCTAATTTAAATTAAAAAGTTATCCTATCGACTTATTCAAAAAAAGTTATTCTAAACCTATCCTAAACATGCATCATTATCTTCTAATAAGATCAATTCAAATCCTAACTAATCTTTTTTTGATTTTCTTTATTTAAAAGGAAAAAAATTAAACAAAGATAACAACCATGTTCAAACAATCCACAAGATTTGTTTTACTATCTTTGAATTAGGGAAACGATATGAACCGACGATCATATTCATGTGGTTATGGATATTGATGGAAGGCAATTCATTTGAATTTGGGAACAAAATAAAATCTATTATCGTATCTAAATAGTTATGGATAGGATAGAGATTTTTCGTGCCACCAAGTATCGTATCTCATGGTTGAGATCGGATAGTCGTCCCGACACGTTATCAAGTTAGGAAAGTTTCCTAACTTTGGGTGATTTTTAAATATTTGCGGATATCACATACGCACCCAAAGATTAACAAAAATCCATAATAGATAACAATATCACCCATATCATGTAATGAAATATTCAAAACGATATTAGATGAGATCGTTACCTAATTTGCGGATAGTTTTCAAATTTGAACTTGCTGATCAGGATTGCGGATCGTGATGAGCGGCGAACAGTGGCCGACGGATCGACGGCGAGCAGCGACTCCCCGCGAGACAGCAGCGACGGTACTGACCGAGCTTGCGCGGGTCGACGATAGCAGCGACAAGCGGTCTTCGAAAGTCGCGGAACAGCAGCAGCTCACCACGGGAGGGCGGCGAGCGTCGGGGATGGCAGCAACTTCGAGGGATGTTGGCGTTGTGGTGGGGCAGGCCTCGCACGAAACGCAACTAGAGGAACAGCCAGCGTCGGAGTTGGCCTGGTGCGAGCAAGGGTAGCAACCCGGCAGCAGCGATGGAGTGGGTGCAGCGGTGACAACAGCAACAGGATCCTCAAGCGCCACGAAGGAAGCAGTAGCGGACACTGGGGGCAGCAGCTGTTGACCAAAATTCCACGAACATGGATTGGTGGAATTGCTAGATACCTGGACTCTTTGAAAATCACTTTGGAATTGGAAGCTTTGGCCAGAGTAAAGAGCAACCACAACGTTGTCGATTCAACAAGGAACGGCTGCGTCAGTGGTTGATTGTTCGACAGGGATAAGCAGTCGCAGAAGGAAAAGATCTCAACTTTCTCCTCACTCTCTCTTCACGTGTATCTCTCGTGCTCTTAAGAATTGTGTTCTGAAAATTCTGAGAGCTCCCTCTTGATTGAGGGGTGTAATCACATATTTATATTGCAATCCTAGGTTAATTGACCAGGCTTCCTAGTCCTAATGGGCCTAGACTTAGGCTTTATCATTTAATTTTATTTTAATTCCAAATAGGCTAAATTAATTTGGGCTAATTTAAGCTCAAATTAAGATAACCAAAGCCTTTTAGACTTGTGAATTTCGGCCTCCAATCCCTTGAGTGAGCCGAGTTTCACTCGGCGCTCGAGCTCAGTTTACGCGATGGATTTTCAGCTTACACGCCACCGCCGGTCCGATGCGGAATGTAATTAATCTATATGATCCTAAATTACATGTTATGCGATTTTGATATTTTTGTTTAGGGGTTAAAATTTAATCCCAATTTTCTATGCAATTAATCACTAAATGGTGTGCCAAAATTTAGGTGTCAACAACATCTTACCCCAAGCACCACTTACACATATATCATATGCGAATGACCCAGTATGTTGATAATGAACCCCTCATAATCCATTCTTTTCAAGCAAGCTTAACAAGACCAGTGTTGACATAGTATATGTTAAAGGATGTAGATGCCTTCAAATCTTAGGATGATGTCATCAATGCATTTACCAAGTAGTACCAATTCAACCTCGGCATCACATTTTCTCGTGACGACCTTAAACGCACTGAGAAAAAAAATAGTGAATCGTTCAAAGAATATGCCACTAGATGGAGGAATTTGGCGGCCCGAGTCACTCTAGAACTTTCTGACCATGAACAAATGAAACTGTTCATTAAGTCTCTTCCGTATGAATACAGACACTAACAGGTAGGTGTCACTGTTGAGTCGCTTAACCGGCTTGTTCCAGTAGGCGAATGCATTAAGATGGGATTGCGTGACGGGTGGTTCACTGACCCCGTCTCCACAAGCAAGAGACTTGGCACGGAATAGGAAAATGAGCTTATGATAGATGTAGATTTCACATACACCCAGAATGCTCAACCTCCCCTGACAATTCAGATGAGTGGTGGACAGCAGTCGGCTTCAGGCCGCCAGTTGCCTTAAAGATAAAGTAACAAAAAGAAGTTCACTCCACTCCCTGGATCCCTATCTCAGGTGTTGGCAATTTTTCGGAAGAAGAGCTTACTCTCTACCAAGCCAATGTGTCCAAATCCTTGAGTACTTCTCCAATTATGATCCTTCCAAGAAGTGTGACTATCAGATTGGTGAGGTACGGCATTCAACTGATGAGTGCTACACTCTTAAGCGCTAAATGCAGAGTTTGTTGGACAAAAAAGCTTTCTCATTCCAGACCAGTGGAGGGAATGGGTGCAAACCCACTTGAGTAAAACTCCTTCCGCTTTTTTGCATGGGCCCCTGAAAAAGGGTTATCCATATATTTGGTTTTTGTTGTCATTTTTGTTGAAGGAAATATCTTTTTGAACTTCCCATCTCCTGAGGTTGTAAATCCACTTGTTGTAAATAAATAATGTTTTGAGGGCTTGAGGAAGTATCCCAAACTGGCTTGTTGATGATATCCAGCCATGTAAAGGAAAATGTTATTAGGCCCGGGCTTTCTCATGCTTCCTTGTTTCTAAATTTTTGAAAATAAAACAAACGTTTTATCATTTTTTAAAAAAAATCGAAGAAATAATGGTGGTAGAAAGATGCACATGCTCATAGCCCTGTATGTTTTTCTAACTCGCTCACTTCGTGTCTCAGGAGCATATCCCCTTCTGATTTGTTGTTACGAAAGGGCATTTGGAAATGACACAAACTGAAAAGCACTTCAGATCCTGGTGATGATAGCCGACCGACTAATCTGATGAAATGTAGGGCAAATCTCATTAATACTAGTATAAGATATCAATCCCAGAGAGACAAAGGGGGTGCTGAGCATTCTTTGACTCCATGATGTGCGGAGTATCATTTCATACAAGAAAGACAGGGGCAAACCAAGAAGAAACTACCCCTTTTGAAAGAAAAAGGTAAGTCTTATTCCTAAACAAATTTTGGAAATGACCTTCAATTCCTTTTTCTTTTGCAGATGACGAACTAAGAAGCATGCTAGACTCTGACGTGCTAGTGAGCAGAATAGAGCACAAATGTTGGGCCTTCTTGAATTAAACACGACGAAAAACTAAAGGGATGTATATCGTTCCTTGTCCTAACCCAAGTTCGCACAAATAACTACTATGTTTTTTTTAAAAATGCAGGGGAAAATAGGAGAATAGTTGGGTCGGCAGTAAGGAATAATGGAGTTCTTGCCCCGGGTTAGTTGAGACGAGTCGTGGCCAACCGGAGAGGGGAGGTCGTCAGGTCATGGTCGCCGGCTCCGGACACCGGCACCTCTTGGCGATCGAGCGAAGCCCTCCAATAGGGGAGTCCCGGCCACGATACAGGGGAAAACAGGAGAAGAGTTAGGTAGGATAAGGAGAAGAATTGCTTTTTCGCAACCTACCTCCATCTTTTTTAACAAAAAGGGGGGTTTTGTCAAGTATGCGCTAAGTCTTGGTCGAGGACTTAACTCGAGCTCTCCCATGCTAATATCATATCGTGACTTAGGGTTTAGGTTTTTAATTCACAAGTGATTTTTGTCTAGGAGTCGCCACTAATCCATTTGGGGTGAGTCGATTAGATAATTAAGCAAAGTGACGGGAGAATTACCCTACTCTTACGAATTAGAGATTACATGAATTCGAGGACTTGATTACACTAGTTAAGTAACTAATAGCCTTTCAGTATTCTAGCGAAAAAAATAGCCTTTCAGTACCTTTTTACCCGGTTCGTTTCAGAAATTTATCAGGCAATTTGGATTGATTTTATGACCTTTCTCCTAACATATGAGGTGATCAAACGAGTGCATAAATGTGAGGTGATCAAGCGAGTGCATAATCACTAACTATTAGCAGACAAATTAGATATGCAGGCTAAGGTTCTAACCCTAACTAAGACAACAACATTCGAATCACAACAATTTATGCAATTATATCTTAATTAGAAACAACATGCATAATAATATAAAAGTAGCAGAGGCAACATACAAAATCCTACCGCATAGCCCTATAGGCCTATTCGACTTTAAACATGATTGATAATCAAATAATTCACATAATTTAGAATAATATTCAAAAATACTAATTTCTAAGCTATTTTCTAATTTTAAAAGAAATAAAAAAACGATTTTTTATTTTTAGAAATAATAATATTAATATTAATAATAAAACATGATTTAAAAAATTAAATTAATTTTTAAAATTTTAAAATTTTTTAAAAATATTTTAATTAAAAATAATAAAAATATTAAATATAATAATTACCGGGTCGGGTCGGGTCGAATTAACAAATCTGACCCAAAGCATTCACTCGGATCCTAAACCGGAGCGGGCCCAGTTAGGGCCCGATTCAATGAAAATAAAAAAAATAAAAGTAAAAATAAAAATAAAAAAGGGAGTCGGGTTAGGCTTTTTGCCCAACCTGGCTTCGATCTGACTCTGCACCTTTGCAGACTAGACTCCCCAGTTGCATCTCCACCTTGGTGCTTGCGGCGTTTCGCCTATCGCGGCTGCCTCACTATCATAGTCCAAACCCGGCGCCACTCCTCCGCCCGTGTCGCTGCCGGCTTGACTCACCCTAACGCCGAACCTAATTTCTCTACTCGACGGACTCGCTTACTGGGATGAACGGCGTTGTCCATCTCAGTCTGACGGTGCACCCGCTTTGGCGCCGTCTTGGTGGTTCCCTAACTGTGTGTAATGGTGCCCGGATGACTCAACGCCAGCCAAAATAGATGACAAAAAAAACGTATCTCACCTAGGTGTTTTGTTGAACACTTGGTGGGTGTAAGGCCTTCCGCGAGAAAGGGGAGCATGTTAGCCACGGCGGAAGCCCGGTGGTCGTTGAAGGAGCTCCCTCGCGCTCTATCTTGCTCAATCTCACTCTCAGTCTCACGCTCGAGCTCTCTTCGTCGGCTCGACTCTCACGCTCTTGGTCTCTCCAAAACAGAGTACCCCCTTTGTTTTTTTTTTTTTTTATTGTGGCCGCCTCCGCCCTCTCTGTGTGTGTTGCCACCCCTGGCTCGGTAGCGAGGATTGATGGCTGAGGCGCGGTGGCCCCCCAGAAGTTCTCTCTCTCTCTCTCTCTCTCTCTCTCTCTCTCTCTCTCTCTCTCTCTCTCTCTCTGGTCCTCTCTCTTAATCTCTCCCCAAAAATCGAGGCCCCTACCTTTGTTCTCTCCCTCTCCTTTTAACGTTGCTAGCCACTTGCTTTGCTCCTATCCTTTCTCACCTGCTCTGATATGCTCCTCTACTCTATGCCTGCTCTGCTTCGTAACCTACTTTGCTTCACTTGTTTTTGCTTGCATTAAACGTTGGCCATCCCTTGGCTGTGGAGTGCCCAACGCATAGGAAGGAAGGAGCAGGGAAAGAGAGGAGAGGGAAGGAGAAAGAGAGGCCGGGTTGGGTCGGGGGAAAAGGCAGAACGGGCTGGGTCGACTCGATCTGATTTTTTTTACTAATTTTTTAATAATCTTTTTAAAAAATGGAAATACATTCTAATAGTGCAAAATGTACCTATGTCTATATACAATGCAATTAGATAATTTTTTGTTTTGTTTTAGGAATCAAGGTCATTAACCGCTAAAATTTTTTATAACTAATTTTGGGCAAAATAAAAAATTAGGTGTCAATAACTGTCCCCATCTGAAGGTGAGCTCGTAGAGGCTGTGTTCAAAAATAAAATGACACATAAATTTGGCCCATGCATGTTCAATGAATGCTATTTTTGGCGGGACCGTGGGTTCCTTTTTTTTTATAATGCGATATAAAATGATGCATGCTAAAACAAATAAAGACATAGCTTGAGTGTGAGACCGAGAGTGAGATTAAGCGAGATAGAGCGCGAGGGAGCTCCTTCGGCGATCGCTGTGCTTCTACTATGGCTGACGTGCTCCACTATCTCGCGGAAGGCCTTGCGCCCATCAAGTGTTCGAAAAAACGCTTACATGAGATTTATTTTTTTTTTGTCATCTGTTTTGGCCAGCGTTGAGTCATCCAGGCACCATCACACACAGTTGGGGAGCGCCACCTTGTCCTAAAAAGAACTAAAAAAGAAAGGTCTAGCCTGCTTTTCTATTTTTTTTTAAAATAAGCCCAGCCTAAAAGGAGAAAAGAATAAATTAAAAAATAAAAAAGGGAACTGGGTTAGGCTTTTCGCCCAACCCGACTCCGTCATACTCACCCTCACAAACCCAACTCCTCTGCTTGAATGCGGCCATGCGTCCCCTGTTTTGCAAGGTTTCGCTCGACCGGCTCTCATTGGCCCGCCGAGATGCGCCACCGTTCGCAACTGGAAACCATAATCGGCGACCTCGACCGCTGTCGACCTCCCCTCTCCCGTCTGTCCTGGCCCCATCTTAGCCAACCCGACTCTGCCCCCTTTAGACCTGATGCTCCTATGTTCTGCGGCCTGTACATCCCCTGCTTTGCGCGACCGATACATGACCAAACGGCCGACACCTAGAAATATAAACATCACCGGGATGCCTCAACTGGGCGCGACACGCACGAATGGCTCGATCTTGACCTGAAAAAACGACAAAACAAAACTAGATCTTGCTTAGGCATTTCATCGAACAAGTGGTGGGTGCTTAAAAATGAACGATTTTTGGCACGATCGAGACTCAAACATGAGTTGGGACTCTCAACAAACCATTTTCAACAAGCATAGTGGTTGGACAAAGGACCAACAGGGGCTAGAGCTCGCATTCGCGCAAGCATGACCAATGCGAGCTTTGGTCGGTGTGTCCCAAAAATAGGGGGAAAATAGGGGCTGGCTAGGAGAGAAAACCAGGGGGCGTTGGTTGCGAGTTGTCCCTACCTGGCTTGGCAACGGCGGCTTGAAGGCAAGCCTGAGACAAGTTGGGCCATGGCTAGCTGTCTTGGGGCCATCAAATCAGGATGCTTGGGAAAAACGACCCCTAAACTAAACAAAAATGAAAACCAATGAATCGGAACCTACCGAGGCTTGGCACGGGGGAGGGGCGACGACCATGAGTTATTGGTTGTGGCACGAGTATGGCGGTCACGGGAAAAGCTCTCCGGCTCTCTGTCTTGCTCAATCTCTTTCTGTATCTCTCCCCCCTTTCACAGTCTCTCTCTGGTCCTCCCCAGAACCGAAGCCCTTGTTCTCTCTCCTCTCTCTTCGTTTTTATCTTGGCCCCTAGCCACCTGCTCACCCCCTTCTCATCCGCTCAATCTCTGCTCTTCATTTTGCTCCGCTCAAGTTGTGCTCCTTTGTTGACTTCATCCTAGCGATGACCCACCATACAAATCATCAAATCCTTGAGTAAGGACCCCCATGTGCTCATTGTTTGAGTCTCTTTAAGACATGCTGGCGAGGACCTACAAAGCAAATCATCAAATTCTCGGGCGAGGACCTCAGATGCTCATTATTTGAGTC
This sequence comes from Syzygium jambos, assembly GCA_031216235.1. Lineage (NCBI taxonomy): Eukaryota > Viridiplantae > Streptophyta > Magnoliopsida > Myrtales > Myrtaceae > Syzygium > Syzygium jambos. The sequence continues at coordinate 20,700,437 of CM062229.1, forward strand.
TTTTCAAGATTTGCTAGTGAGGACCCACCAGACAAATCTTCAAATCCTCAGACAAGGACCCCTATATGCTCATTATTTAAGTCTCTTCAAGACCTACTGGTGATGACCAACCAGGCAAATCATTAAATCCTCGGGCAAGGACCCCTAGGTGCACATTATTAGAGTCTCTCTATGACCTGCTAGCGAGGACCCACCAAGCAAAATCATCAAATCCTTGGGCGAGGACCTCCGAGTGCTCATTACTTAAGTCTCTTCAAGTCCTGCTGGAGAGAACCCCAGGTATTTCATTAGAATTTTTTTCAAACCACTCAGAAAGTAAACCGGGTGTTCCTTTGAAAAAGAGAAGCATTTCTCATTGCACGAGATTCAACCCATATGTCTCAAAAGATATGTGTTATAAAATGACCTTAATTGTCTATTTCTTTGATGAATGCATACACTTTTGCACAGAAACATGTCTATGCACCGCAGCTAGGACTTCAAACATGTTTCCCTGGTTTCCATGTTAGTAAGACGATTCGGTGCGTTTTCTTTGACTATTTAATCCGTAACTACCTGTGAAGAAATGTCAATGAATGAGAATAAGACTTTGTAAGGGATCATTCCATGACTTAGTCTAGTACATTTCCCCTTCTTGCAAAAAATAAGATATGCAAAAAGTTTTTTTATTATATATATTTTTTATAACGGCAAACCTAGTTGCTGCCTTCGGGGTTCGAACCCCGATCGATAGGATCGATTCATTTCTCGGGCACCACTAGGCCAAGGCCGTGGTAGTGTCATTAGAGCACATTTTCTTTTATTTATATACAATTTTCTCATTTTTTTGAAAACGACGAACAATCCCTTGGGAAAATAATGATTTTAACATGCTTATAAACATAAGGGCATGAATTTGATGTAAATATTCAGAAAAAGTTTTAGCAACTATTTCTTTCAAAACGATCATGGTATTAAATCCACACATGACCTAGACTAATCATGGACCGACTAGGACATACGAAAATAAGTAAATTGCAAAGTGAAAAAATAGAAAACTTACTTTACCAAGAACCATAGTAATCACATAAACATACACATGGAATGTGAAGTTCAATTTCTATCTAGATGGCTTTAGCAAAATGAAGCTAAAAGAATGCCTGGACCGTCCAAATATCGGACGATGGAGCGGTCGTCCTTGTCCTCTCGAGCAAAGGATGGATAGGAAAACACAATAAGGAGGCTAGCATTGATGGCTAGTCCCCTCCTTCCTCATTTTCCGGTATCCCATCTCTCCTCCTTCCTCTTTTCTCTCCCCCGAGCCAGAGCAACCCCCTGCACAGAGCTAAACAGAGCAGTAAAGAGAATAGAGTTTATCTGAGAGCCGATGGAGACTTTGGTGACTTTACATCATATCGTATCATATCAAGAGAATATGTTTTCAAGATTCCATGAGGATTCCATCCCCTTCAATTGAATAATCATCAATGCAGGCCCTGTATACAACTCCCAGGCTATATGTTGTCTCTATGTTGTCTCTGTATCTAACTTTACCTCTTCGTTGCAGAACATGAACCACCACCATGGCTTTCCTTCATACTATATGCCTTATTATTTTCCTCAGTTCTCTCATGCCCTCAAACAGAGGATGGACAGAGAAACATGGCAAAGAGGCTGGCATTGATAGCCAGTTCCCTCCTTCCTCATTTCCCGGTCTCCCCTCTCTCCTCCTTCCTCTTTTCCCTCCCCTCCCCTCCCCCCCGAGCCAGAGCAGCCCCCTGCACAGAGCTGAACAGAGCAGTAAAGAGAATGGAGTGTATCTAAAAGCCGATGGAGACTTTGGTGACTTTACCTCATATCATATAGAGAGAATCTCTTTTCAAGATTCCATAGGAATTCCATCCCCTTCAATTGAATAATCATCAATGGAAGCCCTATATGCAACTCCTAGGTTATATGTTGTCTCTGTGTCCAGCTTCACCTCTCCGTTGCATAACACTAACCACCACTATGGCTTTCCTTCATACTATATGCTTTACTGTTTTCCTCAATTCTTTCATGCCTTCAAGTAGATGATGGACAGGGAAACACGGCAAGGGGGTTGGCATTGATGGCTAGTCCCTTCCTTCCTCATTTCCTAATCTCCCCTCTCTCCTCCTTCCTCTTTCTCCCCCCCGAGCCAAAGCAGCCCCTGCACAAAGCTAAACAGAGCAGTAAAAAGAATGGAGTTTATCTGAGAGCTGATAGACTTTGGTGACTTTATCTCATATCATATCGGAAGAATCTCTTTTCAAGATTCCATGAAGATTCCATCCCCTTCAATGGAATAATCATCAATGCAAGCCCTGTATGCAACTCCTAGGCTATATGTTGTCTCTATATCTAGCTTCAACTCCCCGTTACAGAACACGAACCACCACTATGGTTTTCCTTCATACTATATGCCTTACTATTTTCCTTAGTTCTCTCATGTCCATGACTATGACTCAATTAGTAGGCGCCGACCTACAGACATACATTGTCCATCTTACTCTCCCCGATGGCCAGGACTTTCCAAATTAGAAAACCTCGAGTCATGGTACCGATCTTTTTTGCTGACAAACACTACTGCCACGAAGAAACAGCAGCGTATGCTTTACTGTTATCGTAATGTAATGACTGGTTTCACTACGAGGCTGACTACGAATGAAATGACCGCGATACAAGACAAGCCGGGATTCGTGGCAGCTCATCCAGAACAAATATACCGCCTCCAAACAATGCACAACCACCAGTTCTTGGGATTACCACTACGTGAGGGATCTTTCAATGGCTCAACTCTAGGAAAGGGAGTTATCATTGCTGTCATGGATACAGGTGTTCGGGGAATGCCTCCTTCGCCAGCCAAATGGAAAGGGAGGTGCGACTTCAATCTTTCCCAATGCAACAACAAACTGATCGGTGCCAGAACCTTCCACCACTCGGCTAATGTGACCATGCCACCGACCGACAAAATGGGACATGGCACTCATACAGCCAGCACGGCAACTGGTACTTCTGTGCAAGCCAATACGCTCAGGATGGCCTCGTCTAAGGCCCACGAGGCTACGGGTGAGCTCATCCTTTGCTGGCGACGGCAGAGGAAAAAAAAAGAAAAGAAGAAAGAAAAATAAAAAATAATTAAAAAGAAAAGGAAAGTGAAGGAGTGTAAAGAGGAAGAGAAGGGAAATCATTTTCCCCACTTTGGAGGTGTTTTTTTCCATTGAGGAAAAATGTTTTCTTTAACTAGTTTATTTTCCATAAACTGAACACCGGAAAACATTTCCTTGAAAGTTGTTTTTCGCGAAACAAAATGAGCCTAAATGAGTCAAAATTGTCATATGTCATGAGTGTGTCGTGCAAGTTTCGTGCATGTGTCGTGCATATAATGTGCACATCAAGATTTATTAATTATTAAGCTGTTCAAGTTTTAGATACCCTCACTCCGCTTGTACTCTCGTCTCTCTCTCCAGACTTGAAGTATGGTTTTAATAGTTCGAAAGCCTCTGTTATGGTTTTGTAAAAGTTTCATTCATCTAAACGAAAAGTTCGACATTGCTGCAAAGGTCATCGATAGATAAATAGAGAAAAACGTCTTGAATCATAGATGTGATTCTGGTGCATCTACCTAACCTGGAAGTCCCTTGAAGGAGGCAATGGCCTTCTTGTCGGATGAACTTCTAAACCTGTGGGAGGAATTCTAACTATGAATAGATTGAGCCTTTCAAAATGCTGAGACTCTGAATAGAAGAAAAACCATGTCAGACATATCTATTGCCGCGAAGGTCACGGACAAATTAAAATTGCCAATTCGAAGTGCAAACTTTTGCTAGGTAGCGTACATATCGGTAGCATAGATGATTGATTCAGCAGTAGTCATCGTTGCATTCTCGCACTTACCAAATTCGAAGAGCATATCAAAGGTGAGAAAGGATGAACTGGGGCTGGTAGAGGCCGGACGGTGAATGTACTGCTGAGAAGAAGGCATCGCTTTTTCATGATAATTGAAGACTAAGACTCAAATAAACGGATATTAGACAATAATATCGAAGCTTTTTTTGACATCGTGGGATCATGGCAAGACCAAAAGTACATACCGACGAGCTAATTAACACTGTAGTTATGCTCGCAACCGCTTCTTAGTCGAACTTAACCGAAATTGGACTCAGTTGAACTTAACCGAAATCGGACTCCTAACGGAGTACTTCTTGGAATCCCACCTCAAATATCCTTGGATGAAATTGGCGACGTTGCGAGTGGCATCGGCACGGCTGAGCATGATTGAATAAGTTGCTTTCCGGTTCAATTTTGAGAAGTTGAGTTTGCAAGGCTTCACATTGACATACACGCCCTGTGGGGAGACAATCGTGACGACGTAAGGCGAATAGTCAATGCCAACATGGGTCACGGTCCTGGTGAATGTCTGTGGAGGTCCAAGGATGACCGAAAATGAGGGGTAGTTCAGCTCTCCCTCGGGAATGCTAGATTCTCCCGAGCATTTGACTGGTTTGTGAGCAATTCTCGACACTTGCTCATCGGTGTACCCTAGACCACAGAGATAAGGAATGTAATCGTCGAGCTAAATGTCGTATACGAATCTAGGGTCAATGGCCTTCGCAGGATCAACATGGCCTACTCCAATGGCAAAGACATCCGCAGGTTGAAGCCTCTCGTCGAGGATCAATTCTCGGTTGATGTTCAGCTGCTTAGCCGAAGTCATGATAGCGGATTTGATCGCTGCTGGAGACCATTCCGGATGAGCGCCCTTTATTAAAGCCGCGATGCCGCTGAGGTGAGGGTAGGACATAGAAGTTCCGGAAAGGACGTTGAAGTAATTCTTCATTTTGGTGCCATTTCTGATGGGAAATGGCCATGCTGCCAACACGTCCACGCTGGGACCGATGATGTCTGGCTTCAGGATTCCTGGGCTAGCCAAGCTCGGGCCTCTCGAAGAGAAAGAGGCAACCGCGGAAGCGGTTGGGTTTCCAAACACGGTTCTTTGGAACACAATAGTAGCGGTGGGACTTTTGGTCGCATCGATATACCCTTTGATCTTTACACCAGCGGTGTAACTGACACGACATGCAGGGAGCACATAAACCTCCGCCGAGATACTGAATCCGTCAATTTGTTGGTTTATCGAGATCATAAATAACTAAATAGATTGCCAAAATTTAGGTGTTAATACTTTCACAAGCAAAGCTATTAAGATCCTTTTGGGGGTGATGCTTTAAGTACAGCTGCACATGTACTAAATTTTGCTTCATGTATTTTTTTTTAGAGTTTGATGTTCCCACTAGAGTTTAGACAAGCAAAGATGTTTTCTATGATCATTTGCATGTCTTTGGGTGCAAGGGATTTATGCACATTCTCAAAGATGAAAGGTTTTAACTTGACGTGAAAACACGTTAATGCATATTTATTAGCTACGTGCAGGGCTAGCTACAAGTTCTATGATCCAGTTGAGAAGAAAGTTGTAAGAAGTAAAGATGTTGTGTTTATGGAATAATCAGACAATACAAGATATTAAGAAACAATGATAATTTCAGTATCACAGTTTAGTGATGATTTGGTTGACTTGGATCCAGTTCCTCACACACCTATTCTTGCATTGGTTGATGAGGAGTAGCAGGAAGAAAATGTTCCAGATAATGCAAATATCCCAGAACATTTTGAGACAAGTCATACCGTTTCTGAAGCAAAAGCTCCATTAGATACTCCATTAAATGTTTCAGTCTCAATCGTAAAACTCGAGAACAAAGTTGAAGGGAGTTGATCTTAATTTCAAGATGGTGGGAGTTTGTCTTAATTCCAAAGATGATCAAGTTAGATATGATTTGGACAAAGTGGATCATGTTTTCGAGGATTGTGGAAGGTCTAATTGAAATTTCCATGTGTCGTGCACATGTTGTGCAAATGCCGTGCATATAATTTGGGTGTTGTCGCACCGCGGTTTTTTTGGGGGTTTCGAGATTTACGCGTTAATGAGGTATTCCCGTGTAAAGGTTTCTCCTAGACCATACCTCACGTGACAGCGGAAGGTAATTTCCTATTTAATCTAAATTTGTGATTTTGGAGTCGCCACTAGTCATTATTGGTAGGTAGACTAGAAACCTAATCGAGGTACAGGAGAAATACCACGATTCTACGAACCAGAGATTCTGAGTACGGGGATTTGATTACGTTATTGACCCGAATCGAGATTCTTAACGCCCTTTCGGTACCTAAAAACGATACGATGTCTAACGTGTCATGCAAATTTTCGAAGCTTACCCACTAATTTTATCCTTTCTAATCATAGGAAAAATCAAAGAAGTATTAAATGTACAATCAATGTCAATCAGATCAATCAATCCTAAATGGTCTCTAAAAAATGAAAATCAATCAAAAACATTCAAACCCTAATGAAGCTCTAAAAGCTTATTCATTTCATGATTTACATTTTTTAGGGTTTTAGGGTTTTTTAAGGGTTATAACCCCTGAATTTGAAATTTTCTAAAAATGCCATTTGAGCACTTCCAAAAATTCAAATTTTCTAAGGTTGGCCACAGTGTTTTTGGACTATTCTGTGAATTTTTAAAAATTTTGAAATTTTTGATTTTTTTTTTCGAAAATTTCATTAATCGAGAATTGATTTTTTATGATTTTCTGAAAATTTTTATGAATTTTCCAATTTTTCAATTTTTTATTGATTTTATAAAATTTTCACATTTTTTATTTTTATTTTCTGAATTTTCTGAATTTTTATGAATTTTCTGAAAATTTTTGAATTTTCTATGAATTTTCTAATTTTTTCTGAATTTTTTTTGAATTTCTGAAATTTTTATGAATTTTCTAATTTTTTACTTTTTTGTGAATTTTTTAGATTTTTTATTTTATTTTTTTAGAATTTCCCGCCGGGAAGCGAACCGGACTAGCCCGGTTCAGCTTGACCAAACCAGGCGTCGCCGACGCTGGTCGCCGGTTGTCTTCTCCGGCGAATACGGTGCCCAAAACGGCACCGTTTTAGACTTTTTTCATTGGGGCACTTCCCCGAACACCTGGTGTGCACAATTTCAAGTTTAGTGCTTTCGAGGCCGCCGGTTTGGATTGATTTTTGGCGACCTTCCGACGGGTTCATTACCATTCTAGTTGACCCAATGTGAGGACCATGTCACCCCCTATCAAACTAACTTAATCACCTTGCCGTCGGACCTTCGCCAGCTGGCGAAAAACCGATTAGAACAACCTAACCTAACACTGATCTAAAATAACATTTCCAGATTTCAAACTATTATCATACCCACCCTAGCTATCTAGATCACTTCTAATGATTAACAAAATGTCAAACAAAGTCAAGGAGGCTAACTTGAATGGCCCTACGGCCACGGCAATGATCCGGTGATGGTTGGATGAACTCCGGCGAGAGGGTTCATGGACGACCGGTTCGGTTTATGCAAGTTTATCCACCAAAATTCAATCAATCAACAAAAAAATGATTAGAAAACTTGTTTCAGACATCAAAGAACTCATAATTATCAAGAAAATCGCATAAGTGGTAATATTGAACAACAACTCATTTTTTGGAAATTTGGTGAAACCATGCCTGTGATTAGTTTTTACCTTCTTCGTTCGATGATTAGAACAAATTTTCGAACTGATCCACGCCTATAGGGTTGTTCCCTGACACTTGCACTTCCACCTGGTGGTCTTGGCCTCGCCGGAAGAGCTCTAGATTGACCGAAACCTCGGTTTTAGTCCTTCAAGACCAGCCGATCCGACTGGAATAGTGAAGGGGAGGTTTCGGCCAAACTCCGATTCGCCGGTACTCTGCCATCTAGGGCGGCACTGGACACTTGGGTGGGAACCTCATACCCTCTCTCTCTAAATTTTCCTCTTTGGTTTCGCCTGTTTCTCCCTCCTCTCTCTCTCTGGATTTTCGTCGAACACCTCTTTTTTTTCAATGTTCAGTTTTTTTCAGTTTTTTTATTGATAAAAAATCCCGCTCAAATTCGGTTAGAACTGACCTTGAATCGGTTAGATTGAATAACCGATGACAACTGGTGATTATCCAGCTATTAAATCGTATTTCACACATTTTTGTGGTGGGATTAAGGCCGGTGAAGTCGTGGGCTTGAAATGGAATTTTCTGGGTTTTGAACGTTCTGCGGCGAGTCGGGCGAAGAAGACGGGTCGTCGGGTTGGGTCGGGTTGACCCGGTCGACCCGGCAAGCTCGGTTTTGATTAAAAACTCGAATTGAGCTCAATTTCAACTAATTTTTTCAAATTAAATCTCAAAATTGAATTCCCCATCACATTTTGAACCTAAACATGTGATTTTCCTCAATTTTTGTGATAATCATGTCTAAGATTTTCACATTTTGGTATTCGGATTAATAGATTTTTATTCAATTTGATGTCCTAATGACCTGATTATGAAAAATTGATGCAAAAATTGAATTACCCACGTCTGATTAACCCTAGAAATGATGGTCTCATAGTTCGACAATTTCATATTGGGCACGATTCCCAATTTGCGTTCAAAATTCTTAATTTTCAATTGAATTTTGGGGTTTTCTGATTTCTTTGAAAAATTATGCAATTGGACCGACCATTATGTAATTAAAGGTCCCAAAATCATTTGTTGTGAAGACACTATGACTTAAAAATGACTAGAAAAAATTTAATTGCATTTTTTGTTCAATTCAGGTTTAATTTTGCCCAATTTTGGGAAAAAAACATATACTCGATTGAGATTTTTTAAAATAAGACTAATGACTATTTTTATGGAATTTTCTGATTCCATTTGCTATTTTTCTTGATTTTCTCACTTATTTTAACTAAAAGAAATTAAGGAAAAATGCTAAAAAATGCTAAAAAAGTTTATTCTTGATTTAGAAATAGGTTTCTAGGCTTGGACAAGATTCCTAGTTTTAATTTTGAGATTTTTGAAAATATGAAAAAAAAAAGCAAAAAATTAAATGTCAACAGCTGCCCCTCTTTAAGATTAAGCTCGTTAAAGGTTAATCTCAAAGATAAGGTGATACCTGAGGTGATACCTGAATTTTTAGTCGACTCACTGAATAAGATAAGATAGAAAATTTCACAACAACTGATTAAGGATCTTGCTTTTAAAATTTATGATCTAATCCAAAGGTTTTCTTTTCAAGACGTATTTTGAAAGGTTCTTAATGATTGAGAGAGAGAAACTTACCTGTTTGTGAGCGTCTCTTTATTGCTTATCCAAGGGCATGAACTGATGGTGGTGATGATTATGATGGTTATTCTGATTTCTTGGTTTAAGGATGAACCCACAAACTATGAACACCTGAAGCTCTTCGCTTGAGCGTCTCTTTATTGCCTAGGAGCTCCTCGCATGCAGGACTTTGCATTTGCCTAAAGGCTCCTCACCTGTAGGACTTTGATTTGCCTAGTAGTTCTTTATCAGTAGGACTTGAATTTGCCTAGTAGTTTCTCACCAGTAGGACTTTGAATATGCCTAGGGACTCCTCGCCCGTAGGACTTTGAATTTTTCTAAGGGCTCCTCGCTTGTAGGATTTGAATTTATCTAGGGGCTCATCGTCTGTAGGACTTTGAATTTGCCTAGGGGCTCCTTGCCTGTAGGACTTTGAATTTTCCTAGTGGTTCCTCATCAGTAGGACTTGAATTTGCCTAGGGGCTCCTCGTCTGTAGGACTTCAAATTTGTCTAGGGGCTCCTCGCCTATAGAACTTTGAATTTGCCTTGGAGCTATTTGCCTGTAGGACTTTGGATTTATCTAGTGGTTCCTTACCAGTAAGACTTGAATTTGCTTCGCCTATAGGACTTTGGATTTACCTAGTGGTTCATTACCAGTAGGACTTGAATTTGTCTAGGGGTTTCTCGCCCGTAGGATTTTGAATTTGCCTAGGGGCTCATTGTATGTAGGACTTTGAATTTGCCTAAGGACTCCTCGCCCGTAGGATTTTGAATTTGCCTAGGGGCTCCTCACCTGTAGGACTTTGGATTTGCCTAGTGGTTACTCCCCAGTAGGACTTGAATTTGCCTAGGGGCTTCTCGCCTGTAGGATTTTGAATTTGCCTTGGGGCTCTTCGCCTGTAGGACTTTGGATTTGCCTAATGGTTCCTTACCAGTAGGATTTGAATTTGCCTAGGAGCTCCTCGCCTGTAAGACTTTGAATTTGCTTAGGGGCTCTTCGCCTGTAGGACTTTGAATTTGCCTAGGGGCTTCTTGCCTATAGGACTTTGAATTTGCCTAAGGGCTTCTCGCCTGTAGAACTTGAATTTGCCTTGGGGCTCCTCGCCTGTAAGACTTTGAATTTGCCTAAGGGCTCCTCACCTGTAGGTCTTTGGGAAGACGTCAAATATTGAATGTCTTGACCATGAGTTATGTGATTTTGAGGTTTCACTAACCTTTGTATGGTTTTTTAGTTGACCAAAAACTATTTTGAAAAGTAATTTTGAAATTAATCAAAACTGTTTGAAGCGTGATTTTTTTTTTACCTTACCACAAACTGTTTGAAAACTTTTTTTTAAGTTGACAAAAAAACTTTTGAAATCTGGTCTGGAAACATGCATTTTTTGCATTAGTGCATTTCAAACCATCAAATTTCCTTTTCCAATAATTATTTAAACAAAATGCTTGCAATCTTTCAAGAAATGCTTGAAATGATCGTTTAGAAGACTTTCATTAGAAAGGATTTGATTCAATTTATGAACTTGGTCTTTTCTTTATTTGATTAAAAGGGAATTTGTTTGATATCCCTCAACTTTATCTTTCTTAACCAATCCTTAGGTGTTCGGAGATGTTCGCAATGTATACAATCCAATTAATCCGATAAGGTCTTTCAAAAAGTTGTAATGTTGGTTTGGTCAATGGCTATTCAAAGGATAGGCATTCTGAGGCCAAGAAAAAGAATTCCATTATATCTGACTTCGGGTCTACAAGTTAAGAACCTCGAAGATAAGACAAGATATTATTAAATACACTTCTTTGAATGATGACTTCTTATCATAAAATCATGTTTCTACTCTCAACATCACAATCTGAAGAGTCTTTGGAGAGAGGTTGTATTGTTAGTATTGGGTAGGCTCAAAAAGCTCATTTGTTTGAATTCAGGATTTTTATGAAATTGGTGATCTTCTTGGCATCGCCACTTTTTTCTTCTTCTTTTTTTTTCTCACTGGGGGTCTTTTTTTTATGGCCTATGTTACGTCCCTTACAAAGTGTCTTTAGATTAAGGCACTTGAATTAACGTAGAGTTTTATGTGTTTATAAGCATTGCTCAGAGAAGTGCGAGTAAAACTATTTTTATCTCATTTTATAGGGTTCTTGACTTATAAACCCGGAGATAATTGTGGAATATTTCTTTCATGGCTTCGACTTGGACAATCCCCTTTGTAAGTCATTGACCTAGCCAACATTACAATCCAAACAAAGACCTCTCAAATTGGTAAAGTCGTACCGCTTGCAAGAATAATCGAACCCTTGTCGACGCGATGATGGAGAGATAGAATGATTCTCATAATTTAGCTTTTTCAATAAGAGAGAGTGAAAAGTCCTTTCAGACTGAAAGATCCCTTGTTTGACACATCCATGACACTCATGTGCTCAAAATGGATTGTCCTTCCATAATGCTCTCCAATGGAAATGCAAACTTGATAAAATCATTATGCAGGAACCTCATTTGAGTTGATGCGCATGCGTTCTTGATTGTCTATGAATGTATATTATCTCTCATATGACCAAGTTTCGTAGGAGGCATATCGTCAAAAGTCGGAAATATCACCAGGTAAGTATATCTCTATCCATACTTTGAATACTTGTCATTCTTCAAGTGTTCTCTTTCAAGTACATTGACACTTGACCCGTTCAAGTTGTCCCCAAGATTTTCCAAACTCAGTTGTGATTCAAGTGACCAGAGATAGGTTCGGGTCCTAGACAGCCAACCCCTGTCATTATGCCGAGCGACTAGAGATAGGTTTGGGTCATAGATAGGAAAAACTCTCATTGTCATAAAGGGCGACTAAAGATAGGTTCGGGTCCTAGATAGATGATTTTTCTTGCTATGTCAAAGCAACCAGAAATAGGTTCGGGTCATGGAAAAGCAATTCCCTCCGTCAAGGCAACAAAAGATAGGTTTGAGTCCTAAGCAAACAATTTCATCTGTCAAGACAACCGAAGATAGGTTTGAGTCCTAGACAACAAAACACGTTACTATAACAAGCGACCGAAGATAGGTTCAGGTCCTAAACAAGCAGTCCTCTTTGTCAAAACACGCTACTATAACAGGACACCGGAGATAGGTTTGGGTACTGGACGAGCAGTCCTCTCCATCAAAACGCGCTGCCATGCTGGGCGCCCATGGAAAGGTTCAAGTCCCAAACAGGCAATGCTCTTTACAAGAATCCGTTGCTACGCTAAGCGACTGGAGATAGACTCAGGTCCTAGAAGTGCAACATCACGTATCTCAAATTACTCTATCCGCCCTTTAAGGTGGTTCCAAGTTTGTTTTTATTCGCTTTAGCATGCATCGTGATGTATAGCATCTTAAAATGGGACTAATACTCCCACCAAAAAATACCATTCATTGCATTTACATAGTCAAAATTAAGGTATCAATTGTCTTTAAATGCAACCTCTTCGAGCTCGCCTTCAAAGAGGGGCAGTTGTTGACAAATTAAATTTTGACTAATCATTTAATAATTTTGTATAGAAAATTAGAAATTAATTTTTTTTAACCCTTGAACAAAAATATTAAAGTTAAATTGTATATCATATAGTTTAATTCCATTTTGCATCGGACTGGCAATGGATGGTTTTGAGCTTGAAATTTAATAGATTGAGCCTGCACAAGGGCCGAAATTTGACCTAGCAAGGGGAAGGGGTAGTGGCCGAATTCTACAAGGAGGGAGAGGACCTAATTGACACTAATTTGATCATATTTCAGTCCATTAAAGCTTAATTATAATTTGGCCATAGGTTATTAGAGCGCATCACATTGAAAAGGCTTAATTTAAGCCCGCAATAGTGAAATAAACCTAGGTTAACACTACATATAGATGATGGTTATGCCTCTTGATTAGAAGTGGACAACCATAATTCCAAAATACAAAGAGTGAAATACGTGAGGTATTGAGAAAAAAGAAAGAGAGCCCGGCCGAGTCAACTAAGCTTCCCTTCCTTGAGCTAGACCTATGGCTGCGCCTACAATGACCCGTTGCTATGCCAGCTTCATTAATCCAATTCAGTAGTTGCTCCTCCAGTCATGACAAGCCAAACAATGTGCTGAGCTGCTATTCAAGCCCTTGTTGCCCGACGATGTTTGTGAAGAGCTAGCCTTGACGCTTCTTTTCTACAACACCTATTGCTGCTATACCGCGCCGTCGTGCCATGCCAAGCCCCACAATCGTTGCTGCTTCATATTCCTCCAAGGACGTACACGATCACGACTCAATGAAGAAGCCAGTCGCCGCGCCTCTACCCACTAAAGCTTCTCGCAGCTGTGCTTCACCGCGACACCAATCATTGATCTTGACGTTGCTGCTACCTGGCTCTGCAATGTTCCGGCATGCCGCTACCTGCTGCCCCTAACCAGTGACTCCAGCTGCTACTGCTGCCGTGCCCAACAAGCTACCACAGACACAACGCTGCTCCTCTAACAAGTCGTTGCCCTTATTGTGCTATGTTTTTATAGGTTTCCAATCGTGCATCATGCCGACCAACCCCCAGCCAACGTCTTCCCAATCGAGCACATCGCGACTCATCGCTAAGCCTCGCCGCAACCAGCCTTGTCCGAGCCACCACTATGACCCATCATTAAGCCACCGTCCCTGTTATGAGCCATCGCCAATCAAGTCCCGAGATTTGCAATCCCGATTCCGACAAGTTCAAATTTGGAAATTATCCGCAAATTAGGTATCCAATATCAATCCGTTTATTTTATTGCCCAATTCGATTGATACTGCTTGTTTTATGAAATTTTTACTATCTTTGGATAAATCCATGATATCCGCAAGATTTTAAAAAATTGGGAAAATGACACAAACAGTCCCTAAACTTTTAATTTGTTCAATATAGTCCCTGAACTTTAGGTTAATGTTCAATGTGGTCCCCGAACTTTTATTTTGTTTAATGTCATCCCTGAATTTTTTGTACATGTTCAATTCAGTCCCTGAACTATATGAAAATATTCAATGCAGTCCTTTCCATTGATTCAAATTGAGGGACTATATTGAACATTTTCATATAGTTCAGGAACTGAATTGAATACATATCAAAAGTTCAGGGATGACATTGAACAAAATAAAAGTTCAAGAATCACATTGAACATTAGCCAAAAGTTCATGGACTATATTAAACAAATTAAAAGTTCAGGGACAAAATAGCACATTAGGTCAAAGTTCAGGGACTGTTTGTGTCATTATCCCTAAAAAATTACCCCATCCTAACTTAACAACGTGCTTGGACGATAATTCGATTTCTAACTATGAGATACAATACTTGGCAACACATAAAATCCTCCATCCTATCCATAACAATTTGGATACGATCGTTGATTTTCTCCCGTTTCCAAATTTAAATGAAAAAACCTTCCATCAATATCATAACTATTTGGATATGATCACTTGTTTATTTCATTTCTAAATTTAAGAAGATAAGGCAAATGTTGCTGATTGCAAGGATTGATTTGATGGTGGTATTTATCGTTATTTTAACTTGTTTCTACTAAAAGAAAATCTATAAAAGATAAGGTAGAATTTGGAATCATTTTTTAGTGATAATCTTGCATGTTTAAGGTATATCTAGATGACTTCTTTCAATATAATAGAATAATTTAGATTTGCTAGAAAATAAGATAATTTTCAATTTAAATTAGGATTTAGAGTAATTTATTTCCTAGTTTAATTTAGCTATTATCCTACTGTTGACAGTTTATTTAGGGTAATTTTTAATTCTGAATTTCCATAAAAAATACCAAAAAGAAATCACTTTAGAACAAGTTGAACCATCTTTTCTAGGATAGATTACATGTTTAATTTATGCTATTTATTTATTCCGAATTTTAATAAAAAATACCAAAAAAATATTGCTCTAGAATAGTTTAATTTGCTTCCTTAGTTTAAAACTTCATGTTTAGATAATAGGCATTTTTAATTGCGAATTAAATAAAAAAATTTTAAAAAATACATCATATGCCCGTCATCACAGTTAAGTCATTTAATCATATGTCATATAGCTTACACGTTAAGTTTATTTAATCGCATGTCATACTTTACACATCATTGCAAATAGATTGATTTTCATATAATCAAGAGAAAAAAAATACATTGATTGAAATTGTTTGTTAATTAGAAATCATATTATGATTGTTAATGTGATTTTCTAACTAACATCGCAGATGATTACATTGCTTTGAAGTAAGTACATTCTCACTTCCTTACAATTTATTTATCCCTACGTTATTAGGTGTTACTTTGGTGGTTTGCGCACTTACATAATCACTTCATATGTTAGGACGTAATAAAATTAATCCAAGTTGTCTGCTCAAATATTTTCATGAAAAGAAAGGGTACCGAAAGGGCGTTAGAGTAATTTAGCATAATCAAGTCCTTGTACCCATAATCTTTAATTCATAATTATTTGGGTTTCTAATCTACCCATCTTAAATTGATTAGTGGCGACTCCTAATTGAAAATCATTTGTATGTTAAGAATTTAAACCATAAGTCGCGAATTGATAAGAGTTTGGGAGAGCTTGAATTAAGCCTACACTTAACAATCCATTAGCCAAACCTCTAGGTGGTACACCCCAAGGGTAAGTTCATGACATCTTCGTATAATAAATAATAAATATGTCAATTTGAATGAATAAAGTCAAAGTAAGAATGGACCTATAAACTGATATAGATTAAATCCTTAGGGTAAATTGCATGATTTCACATAGTTGGAGGGTTTTTTTTTACAAAAGTTCATAAATTGAAAGTTATAGAGCATAATGAGTTGTCAATCTATAAAATTTGGCACCATTTGATGGCTGTTTAGTATTTTTCCCGAATTTTGAAAGAGTTGGGTCAGAACAGAGCATAATCAAGAGTAGCCGGATATAATTGATTTTTCTGTATTAATTGGGCCATAATTAGGAAAAATGCTCTTCGTAAAAGTTGAAGTAAACATCCTTATAATTAATTGGCAATTGGAGTCACTCAATTTTGAGTTCGTTATGGCATTCAATTGGATTAAAACTTAGAATGAGGGGTATAATAGAGAAGTTTCCCTTTTGGTCAACTGGATAACTTTATAAGGCTAATTAGTCTAAATGCATGCTTAATTGATCTTGTCTGTGATTAAATTGATGATTGATTGACTTTAATCTTGACTCGTGATGCATGATCTTTCGGTAGGTAGTTTAGGAATGAGGATTAGACTTTAATTAGGTGTTTATTGACTTAGTCCACTACTTAAGGAAAGGTGGGAAAAGTTAAATTAAGCGTATGACATTAGATGTGATATTAAATGAGTCAAAAATGCACTTTGATCGGTATATTGGAAGATTAATTATTCTGTATGTATACGCGTTATTGGATGAGTATCGTATTGTTAGGACCGCATGATATAAACAAGCAAATTAGACTAATATATATAATAGTTAACATATTGAGAACATTTTTCTTTAGTTTGTTCTACTTTTTTTTTACCTTTTTATTTTTGCTGAGCTATTTTACTTAGTTTTACTATCGTAGATTTTTGGAAAACATAATACCATTTCAATGTGTTATAATCTCTTTATCTATTTTTTTCAAGTTTAAACTTAATACATTCACCTTAGATACCATTTCAATGTGATATTAATTATTCTCCTCATCGTTATTTAGTTATTAAGAGCACATATCTGTAGTTTCTTCTGCTTTTATTTAGCATTTTCTCTTTTGTTGAAATATTGTAAATGTAGATAAAAAGGAATTTTGTATTAAAAAAATTAAAGCTCATAAAATCTCTCATAAACTAAATAATTTTTTTCATTCATTGCAACTTTTGTGATGTGTTTAATCGAATTTTTTTACTAAAATAATTTATGATAGTTCATTTATTGTGAAAATGTGTCTTGCTTTTGTAAAGATTTATTATTTTTAAATCTAAATTTTTATTTAATTCATATTATTCTTTTCTTGGTTAAAGAGATTTTCCTGAGCAAAGAGTTATATCCTTTGAACTAAATTTATATCAATCAATAACAGATAGAAGAAACTGATTCAAAGTAAGTTACATCACTCTCCCAATTATCTTTTTGTTAAAATTTATCTCGATAAGAGACAAAATATTGATAAACTTTTTCTCTATCTATTTTGTTGAAGTTTAAATTGAATAAGAAATAGAAACCAGAAAATTACAAATCGCTCTGCTACAAGTTTATTGGTCGAATATGGAAACCATCTAAAAAAAATGTCGTATGTCTTGCCACGTGGTAACAATAGAGATAAAAGGAAGTGTCACGCTCAACTCTACGTTTACTGTATATAATAGATGATAGATGGAACGATCCTAGTAACAACCCATTTTTTCAACACGGGTTAACAAAGGTGAACTTTTGTTCCTTTTGTTGCGGCAAGTTGGACGTTTAAAGCTGCCAGGACTGAAATTTTCTTTTGCTCGAGCTAGTCCAAGCTACCGAGCTTGAGATATTATAACTTGAATTAGCACCCGACCGATACAAAAAATTCCAAAAACTACATTAGTAAAGCCATAAAAATATCTACAATTGTTAATGAAATAAGGGATAATTTCAATTAAGGACCCCAAGTGGGGTCAAATTCTCAAAAAAGGGTCCAAAGTGAACATTGTGTCAAATAAGGGCATGAAGTGCCCAATCAGTCTCAAATAAGGATCCGAAGTGCCCAAAAAGTCTTAAATAAGGACCTGGGTCCCCGACCGGCCAAAATACCTATCGGCCGGCGAGAAAGTTACTGTTCCGACACCAGAACAGTAACTTTTTTAATTTTTTTAATTTTCTTTATGTGTTTTCCTTTTCTGTTTTTTTTCTTTTCCTTTTCTTTTTTTTTTCTTCTCTTCCTCCGTGAGCCATAGCCGGGGCCGATGGAGGTCGCCGACTTCAGGGGAGGCTACCCTTGTCAGCGTCGGGCGAGGACCGCCCTCGCCTGGGCTGGGCGAGGTCGGCCTCACTAGCGACCGTTAAGGTCGAGCCCTTGCCAGATCTGCCGAGGCCAGCCTCACCCGACGCCGGCGACCTCCGCTGGCCCCGGCTATGGCCGGCAGAGGAAGAGAAGAAAAAAAAAAGAAAAGGAAAAGGAAAAATAAAAAAAAACAGAAAGAAAATAATAAAAAAAAATTTAGAAAGTTACTGTTCCGGTGTCAGAACAGTAACTTTCTCGCTGGCCGGCAAGTATTTTGGCAGACCGGGAACCCAGATCCTTATTTGAGACTTTTTGGACACTTCGGGTCTTTATTTGAAATTGATTGGGCACTTCAGGCATTTATTTGACACAATGTTCACTTTGGACCCTTTTTTGAGAATTTGACCCCACTTGGGGTCCTTAATTGGAATTTTCCCATGAAATAATGAATATATGAGCAATGGGATGACATTAGGCGAAAATAGGCGTAAACGTGCGGATTTTCTAGGTTGAAAACAATCTCAAATTGATTTTCCCATTTAGGAGCAGCACATTCCCAAAGAGGACTTCCAAAATGGTAACATGGGCTTGGAACTACATCCAATATCAAGAGTTAGGCCCGTCCATCGCACCTATTTTAGCTGTTAAACAGCTTATACTGAATATAGTGTAACTTGCATGTTTGGGTCGTAATACGTAGTGATCAATAAATAATATATCGATGAAGATATCTTTAGGAAAAAAATCGAGATTCGACCTTACTGGCCTGGACAAAGATCAACCCAATTATTGTTGTATGCAATAACGTCTTTAATTAAGATCGGAACTGGAGTTGTTCCATGCGAAACGCCTCTGTAGCTTCTTCAATATACTAGGCTATATCATCGTCCTTTTTTTTTATAGTAATAACATCAGTTTAAAGAGAAAGTTGACAAAACACGAATTAAAAGATCCTAAACCCTAATTCAATGCTTAAATCCTAATTGGCAAAAATGGCATATGTATCTCTCCTAATTATGCAATGTAATGTTTTTACACCACATGTTAATGCGAATTCCACAAAAAGAAGATACAGATACGTGTTCGAATTGATTTCTCTTTAGGACATGCTTTAACTTTTACAGAATTTTGCCTAATCACTTGTAGAGCATCGTCGTGACATCGTATCCTGCTTCGCTTGCTGGGATTTTCATGGCACTCTTGAATCCCGATTCATCTAACTATTTCTTGAAGCAAATCATGTATATCCATATTTTATTATTTTCGTTGATGTATATGAGTGGTTTTTGAGCCGGAATCTCAATCCCGCTATTGTAATGGACACCGCATTGGTCTAGCGACTTGATGATCTCCTCCTTGTCATATCCATTAAGGAAACACGGGCTACCAAATGTGAACTTTTATTCTTTTTGCCAGGGCTAGTTCGAGGTTTCAAGCTAACGGGTCCGGAATTTTCTCTTTGCTCGAGCTAGTCCAAGCCACCGAGCTTGACATTCTAAAACTTGAATTAGCATCGAACTGATAAAAAAAATCTACAAACTACAAATATAATGGAAATTAGAAGTTAATTATTAATTCTTTTCAAACACATTACTAATGCCATATAAATATCTAAAATATTTAATGAAATATCGGATAGATATGTGATGTAAAATTACGGGAAAGTGGCCGTAAACAATAAACATACGGATTTTCTAGGTTGAAAACAACCTCAAATTGATTTTTCCATTTAGGTGCGGCACACTCCAAAACCTGTCTTTCAAAATGGTAATACAGTCTCGGAACTCCATCCAAGATTAAGAGTTTAGGCCCGTCAATCGCACGTTTTTTAGCTGTTAAATAGCTTATACTAAGTATAGTGTAAATTGCGTGTTTGAGTCGTAATACGTAATTATCAACACACCGTATGCTAATGAAGATATTTTCGGGAAAAATTCGAGATTCGGCCTGACCATCCTAGACCAAGATCAACTCAATTTCGTTCGAGGCAAGAACGCCTTTAATTAAGGTCGGAACTACGAGCTAACCTAGAAAAAGCCGGATCCGATCTATTCGAGCAAAGCCCAGA
Organism: Syzygium jambos; assembly: GCA_031216235.1. Classification (NCBI taxonomy): domain Eukaryota; kingdom Viridiplantae; phylum Streptophyta; class Magnoliopsida; order Myrtales; family Myrtaceae; genus Syzygium; species Syzygium jambos. The sequence continues at coordinate 20,720,610 of CM062229.1, forward strand.
AAATTATCCCTTGAACCTCAGCTTGCCTATCGTGTTTTTTGTCCTCTTGATTAAATGCATATGGAAATTTACTACATATCTAACCGTCTAAACATGATCGGCGAAAATGAATTCGAGACAATCCCAAGCCACCAACGCTTTCACCATACGTTGGCCACACACAGCCACCGGCACGGCACGACGCGGCTGCCCGGTCCACACGGCTCCGGGACCGCCCCGGTGCTCGAGAAAGCCTCTCGTTCAATTCATGTGATGACGATCCATTTATTTGAGCCAAACGGTGCCGTGTGATCTTTGTCACTCGGCCAAAAAATTATACGATGCTTGCCTTTATTGCCCATGAGGGCAAAAAGAAAAAGAGAAAAAGAAAAAAAAAGGAAATAAAAAAAAAAAAGGCTGGCAAATGTCCAAACCAACAACCCAGTAGTAGCCCACCCCCAACAACAAGCGACTTTCAGCTTTTGACCGCCAACTGTGCTTTTCGATTTGATGTCTGTACATCCCGTGTCATTCCGCACGCGACTCGCTCCCACACGTGTGCTTTTTGGCTCGTGAGTCCCAACGGTCTTTTGCCACTGCGAAAATAATAATAAGTTGTGATTCACAAGAAGTGGACCGCATAATATTTTATAATTATTTATTTTTTATTTTTTTTGTAGTTCGGAACGTGCTGTTAATTTCACGATGCACCAAGCACCGTCGCTTAATCATTTATCCATTTTTAACTTCATGTTCGATTTTTTGCCTTTTGCCCAGTACCGTTTTAGTGGCCATCCGAACCTTCAAACTATGCGACCGATTCGAAATTGGACTACGCGGCTCTTCTCGTACCTCGAATTATGACGCGTTCCATTCAATGGGAACTCGAAGGGCATGTATGGTAATTTGTACATGGAGCACTATCCGATGTTCGTACAAGAGAGCGATTTGGATCCCGTAGAGATAAAAGCCGGTCTGTGTGGTTTTAGTCATTCGCCATTAGCTTAGAACGGCGAGAGAGTTTGCTCTTTGATTCGTGGCCTCGTAGGAAGCCATCTGGAAATGTAAATCTTGAATGCACCGGACCGACGCGGAGGAGTACACCTTCCAGGGTGGTCGGGAAGATGCGTCCATCGAAATGCGCGATATCTAATTCCGACGTCACCAGACAAAAAAGAGAAATGAATAATTACAACAACTTAGTAAAGAGCTGAGATGCACGCACGCACGCGCCAGTCCACTTCCTAGCTGTGAAGGGCGGACGCTCTCTTTGACCATTACTTTGTCCGTTTGTGACCCAACTTGGAAGAAGAAGACGAAGAAAATACGAAGAAGAAAATGAGCACATCGTCCCTGAAACTTCGATTGAAGAAAGAGCAAAGCAAACCCAAGATTCGCCAACACCTCGCACGGCTCCTCATCCCATCCATTATGTCCTCCTTGGACTCCACCGTTCTCTGTTCCAATCAACGTGACCCAATTTGCGAGGTGATTATCGGTGCATGATTTGGCGATCCCTGTCCACGTCGTTGCGAAGCTGGTCATGCACGCACTGTGCATACATCTTCTTCTTTAACTCCTTTCGGCTTCCAATTAGGGCATGAGGTTTTGAATATAGATATAGATATATATTCATTACAGATCTACAGATTCGGAGGAGCGTATTATATTCCGATCTACACCATATGATCTGGCGCGGATTCATGTTGACCGCCAATCGGGTCTTTGACCGGAGAGATCGTCAGCTTGTTGTCTTTGTGTAATAGCATATTACAGGTGGATTGGGAAGTGCCGTGACCGGGCGAGAATTTATGTTTGTTTTGTACATCTCGCACTTCGGACCGTATCATTCTTATCATATGATGTTTTAAATGAGTTTTAAGTCTGAACCCGCAATCGAAGAGTGCAATTTTAACCGGATCTAAACCATCTTCAGATTGGTAGCATCAGGCTCATTGTCGATATTAAATTGAAGTCGTCCTCACTAAAACCCAGGTTTCTTGATCATAAAAATTGTCCAGAGTCATTAATCCGCTCGAAGATGTAGCTAATTATCCATATAGTATAATGTTCTCGCTATCATTATTCTATGGATGACGTTGAACTCAAGACCAGATCTAGCTAGCATTGACCTCCTTCAGGTTAAACTCGCGAAAACCCAGAAAACGAATCATTATCATCATCTGAAAAACTGAACTGCAACTAGGCTTAAAGCTAGAGAGACCCAACCCAACACTTATGGATTGCATGTTCTTATTTGTATTCATGTAAAATGTCTATGAACAAGGATCTACAAAGGACGTTTGTTTTTTTTCTTCCAGTCTCTAATCGAAACTCAAAATCTAGAAAGTGGCGAAAAATGAAAGACGGGAAAAGGGAAAACAGATGATTAATCCTAGCTAACATCATTTTCTTGATCTAATTTTGATCCTAGCTCGGTAAGAAGGTTTCGTCGAGGTTGCCGTCGTCGTCGCCGCCACCGCCACGGCAGCATGGACGTGACTCTCCGACGATTTCTGGATCTTGTGATTCTGCGCTGAAACTTTGGATGGCGGCTGTGGCTGCTTCTTCCTCCTCTTCATCCCGAAGGAAGAGGAAGACCTGCTCTTCTTGTCGCTCTCCCTAATCGTCTCGAGCTTCGGCTCCCACCGCCTCGACGACCCCACCAGCTGCGAGTAATCCCGCTCCAGCTGGGGCGTCGTGCACACTCTCCCGACGGGCTTCTGCTCGCCGTCGCCGCTGCTGCCCTCGCTACTTGCTTCCTTTTCGCCTCGCCCTCCCTCCTCCATCAGCTGCGATATGAACTCGTCGGACACGCATATCCGGAGGCACCCGGAGGGCGTCCTCTGGATGTCGAAGGGCTGGCATCCGGCAGCTTTTCTCAGGAACGCGTTCCGAGAGCTATTGCCGTCCCGCGGAAGCGTGCTCGGGTCCTGCGGCCTTTGCGACGCCACAAAGGAGGCGATGGTGACGAAGGTGAGGACGGACTGAAAGAACTGCTGGGGCAAGAGGAAGTACTTGTGGCCGAGCTGGAGGAGGTCGTGCTCGGACAGGGCCGGGATCTTCTGGCCGATGTAGAACGAGTCGGAGCGGCAGACGAGGTGCTTGGGGAACTGGGCCATGAGCTCGGACGCCCGGATCGGCCGGTGGTAGGTCTTGACGAGGCCATCGGAGTGGATGAGCTTGACGGTGCCGTCGTCGGCGGAGGAGGGCGGCGGCGGAGAGGGCTCAGGCTGGAGCTGGACGCAGGAGATGTGGTTGCCCATCAGATGGAAGCACCAGGGGATCATCTGGAGGTTCAAGAACTTATAGATGCCCATCTTTTTGTATCGTATCCTTCCGATGCTCTCAGTTCATAAGCGGAGAACAAAAAGAAGAAGACGGGTCCAAAACATACAGCTGAACAGATGATGTTGTGTGGCTTTGATCTTTGACTGCAAACTTTTTTTTAGCTAAAACATCTTTGACTGCAAACTAAAGAATGGTGTAGTACAAAAGTTTCTTTTCTGGGTTTCACTTTGCACAGAGAGAGAGAGAGAGAGAGAGTGTGTTGGGTAGGAGTTTAAAATGAGCTGGAGATGGGAGATGGGGGATGGCTTTATACGAACAAAGGCTGAATCTGAGAGACAGTAAGAGTGAGTGTGCGACTGTTGCATGAAGAAGATGACTCTATAAAGAAGAGAGACAGAGAGAGGGCGAGAGCAATAGCTTTGTTTTTAGCGAGGAAGAGAGAGAGAGAGAGAGAGAGAGAGAGGCGTGAGACCCGGGTCAAGCTTTTCCTGGTGCATGCTACTTTCCATTATGTCACTGTTGTTATTATTATCATTATTATCATGGGATTGTTTTTTTGGTCAGAAATCATGGGATTGATTTCCCTTGGTTTGGTTGGGGTTTGAAAGTCTGACAACTTGGTTTGACTGGGATTCATCCTTTTTCGCCCACCCCCTTTCTCTTTTCCCTTTTTGTTTTTCCCCTACCCCTCCCGGACGCCAAACGAGGCCAACACCACCACCATATCCTTTTCTTGTTTTGAATCTGATCCCGCCTTTACGACTCTTACCTGTCAATCCATGTGTGTATGCAAATTCCGCTATGTGATACATACGAGAACTCGGAGAGACTCTCTCCCTCTCCCTTCTCTCTCTCCTTTCCCTCTTCTCTTTCTCTCTCTCTCTCTTCTGTGCAGAGATTCTTGAAGCTGGTGGTGCTGGTGGCGGTGGTCGTCGTCGTCGTCTGCTGCTGCAAAACGTCTGCTGCAGATGGAGATGATGGCGGGGGGGTGGGTGGGCCATGCATCATCCAGCACGTTCGTTTCGCCAGTCGAGCTTGAGAAGCATCCGTCCGTGCGGTCAGCTTGTTTGACGGTGCGTGGATTGGCTCGAGATGAGAGGACAAACGTGGGAAGCGAAGCGAAGCGTAGAGCTTCGCTGTTCGTACGTTCTTGTCTTGAATGAAGGGGGAACAAAAACGTAAAGCTCAAGTGTATAGGAAATGCTTTTCTTTCCTTTAGTGCCGACAACATTTCTTAATTTTTTCTTTGTTGAAAAAATATATGTATTTTTACTCGGGAAACTTTTGCTAAACAAGAGAGAGTGCATTTTTGACCCATCAATTAGGGCAATTTGTCGGCTTAATTATTTGCCGCGATATTGAGTTACAGGAGTTTTTGATAATTTTCGATTTGTCTTATCAATCCGTAAGATCCACTAGGCCGAAATTTCGTTGCTCTGATAATAGATCGATTCGGCTCGTATTGCATTATAAGTACAAAGACGAGACTTCAAAACTTCGCAACAAGATGGAAGATGATTTCCTCGCTAACTCTTAGGTCGCTTACTTAGAGAAAGAGATTGTCCATGCATTTTATATCGAGATAATAATGGTCGAGTTTTGTGGAAAGAAAGAACAGGGATCCCAAACTCAAAGAGTCTAAATTTTACAAAAAGTTCTTGAAAATACTTATCGGGGATAATTGAGTTGTATTAGGTTCCATTTTTTTTTGTAAGTTAGTACACTATTTTAGTTGGTAATTTAGGTACACAGCTTTTTTGGTCAGTAGGTACACTATTTTATTTAGTATGTTTCTATATTGGTCAATTTCTTCTTTACTTTTGCAATTTTTGCTCATCTTTTAAGGTGACTTCGTTGGGGATACTACCTAGTATCTGAAACTAATTGACATAGTATATGCACTATATCGATTAGTTAGAACTAACAAAAGTAACACATCTATTTCTTTACAACATTCAAAATCTACTCTCGATTCAAAATAACATCAAACATAAAAAGTTTAGTTACTTTAAAAAAACAATTTTTTTCAAACAAAAAAAAAAAACCGTAACCAAGCGGCCTCTAACTATATTGAGTGCATAATGGTTTACAACTCAAGCTCAAAGGTGCTGACTAAACGCACAATCATTTGCTCTCGGTATTAACCAATTAAAGAACGAGGTGAGTCCGCGGCTAAAATGATACAAGGGACATAATTTGCTTATATCGTTTGAAAATATAAAAATTGCACATTTAGCATACTCACACGAATTTTCCAACATAGCTCCTCGAGTTATGACTCATACAATCAAGTCCTTGAGCTTATAGGATTTTAACAAATTAATATCGCCATGGACAATTTATGCTGACCAAACTGCAAATACAACTCCTCATGATACATTGGAGCAAATTTTCGATAGCTTTTCATTCCATAACGACATTGATCATCTCAACGTCAAATTTCTCCTCGACACTGACCGACATGTCGATCTTTAGTTTGTTATTTTTTTCGACCGTAGGGAGACTTGAATCGATTAAAAGAATTCCACAAGTTCAAAAACTTTGTAGAAAACTAGAAATTCAGGGCGCGTTTAATAATGTTTCTATTTCTTGGAACAATTTCTTTTCAGAAATATTTTTTTCTATTTTTATTTCCTGGAAGAGTTTCTGAACAAAATAATGCGTTTGGTAATTATACAAAATTTCTATTCCTTGAATAAAAAAAGAACAGAAATGCATTTGGTAATTACACAAAATTTCTATTCCCAATTTTTTGCATTTAAATCTATATCTTTTATTTAACTATAAGCACAAGTTATAAGTGAAAAAAATCAATAAGCATGATTTATTGGTTTGTCTAATCCTTTTTAGGGGTTTAAAATCCCTTTTAATCCCTAAACTAAGGAATCTTCAAAAATACCACTTGGGCACCTCAAAAATTTAAATTTCGCTCAAAGTGGGTGCCCACGAGTATTCTAAGCCATTATGTGAATTTTTTTATATTTTTTTGGGGTAAAATTTATTAAAATTTTTTGTTTTCCCTAAATCTGTTTCTTTTTATTTTTCCGAAAATTTTTTATGAAATTTTTTTAATTTTTCAATTTCGGAATTTTGCAAATATTTAAGGGTTTTCTGAGTTTTTCTGATTTTTATGGATTTTCTGAGAATTTTTCTGATTTATATGAATTTTGGGAATTTTTTAATTTTCTAATTTTTTATGGGATCTTTCTGAAATTTTTCTAATTTTTATGAATTTTCGGAATTTTTTAATTTATTCTAAGCCATTATGTGAATTTTTTATTTTTGATTTTTTTGGGGAAAATTTTATTAAAACTTTCTACTTTCCCGAAATTTGTCTCTTTTTATTTTCCAGAAAGCTTTTTATGAATTTTTTTTAGTTTTTTCAATTTCCGAATTTTGCAAATTTTTATGGGTTTTCTGAGTTTTTCCGATTTTTATGGATTTTCTGAGAATTTTTCTGATTTTTATGAATTTTTGGAATTTTTTATAATTTTTATAATTTTTTTATTATTTCCGCAGAGAATGGACCAAATCGGTGCTTTGAAACGGTTTGCAAACGACGGAGGATGGAGGAGGAGCTGAGGTCGCGGTTTGAGGATCGGACCTTTCTATTTCTATTTCTATTTCTATTTTTGGGAACAAAGAAGTAAATTTTTCTACTTCTTATTTCTGCTCCAAATCTATTTTTTAACCACTTTTCTATTTCGAGAAATAGAAAAATAAAATGCGTTACCAAACGGATTTTCTGTTCTTTTTTTGTTTTAGAAAATAGAAGAACAGAAAAATAAAAAAAACAAAAGCGTTACTAAACGCGCCCTCAAACACCCCGTCAAAAAAACAGCGCAAGGTCAAGGATCGGCCGTGCACCCTTTTTGCTACGGAGATCATTAAAATAAGGATTTCTTAGCAAGTCTTCCGGACACGATTGTGGAGTAATCTAATGCAAATTGAGTGCACTTCTCAATACACATACTACATTTTTCTCATACGATGTTCACTTATTACGTTAGAATAATAATCGATGAAAATGTGATCGTGGGGGATTGGCATGTACACATGAAAATAGCATCAAGACAAAGGAATATTTCTTCCTTTGGTCTATGAAATGGGTGACAAGCTGCCTACAATTCCCGAAGACTGTATTTTCAGACCATTCTTAATAAGGTCGAGCTCAATGTCGGACCACATATATAAATTGAAAATATTATTTCTTCACTGGTCCCCAGGTTTCTCTTCTTTCGAAAACTTTATTCCCCGTCAATTCTAATTTTACATGGATAAAAAAAGCAGGGAGATTCCCCCCTGCCCTCTTCGATCGATTCCGGTGCATTGCTTAAGCTGACCGAACAAGAAGGGTTTGATTAAATCAACACATTTCATTGAATGCGAGGCGGGACAATCCTATCGATTCTACTACCGCCGCTTGAAATCGATCGCAAAAGATGAATTTTCATATAAGTCTCAAATGTTTCTCAATCCGGACAAAAAGTTCATTCTGGCTTAGCTAAAAGAATTGGCGGATGAATTATGCGCCATCTACGATATATAATTCGATGGTATAATCTCTCGATTTAAAATTTGAAGAAGCACATCGAGGACCCGTTTGTTTATACTTCAAAAATTCGAATAAAGCATTTTTTTCCCATCTGCTCTTCTATCGAAATATAAAATATTATTTAGGTTCCACAAAAAGAAAAAAAAGAAAAAACGACATGTACCAACATACGAGCATTTAGATTAAGCAAGAAGTAAACATCGATGCAGATCGAGTGAATTTGAGATCGAGCTTCCTTTGGAGATGAATCGCAGTTCACACGCGTCTAAAAGGATAATGCGACGGGTACCGGATAGAATCAATGTTGTCGTAAATATGCTAGACAAGTTTCTAAATTTTTCTAGTGAAACATAAATAAATGTGCGCGATGGATTTAAAAAAAATGGATTTAGATAAACTCCAATTATTTTTTGGGGGCTCTCCCTTTTCCAGCCGCCCCACTCAACATCGAGACTGCAGAAACGATGCATTCCTTCTAAGCCACTCCTCCTCCTCCAAACTCCGAAAGGGTTTTAAAGATAGCGTGCGACTGGGATTTGCGCCTGCGACCGGTTGACCCATGAAAAGACCCATCGATAAATCCTTTTTAAGAAAAAAAATAATATTTCGCATTTATTGTAATTTCGAGGAATGCATTGCTTGTTTATTTTAATCTCTTGGGTATTAATAAACTAAAATGAATTCCGCGACGAAGCCTGTGTAGGTTATACTTTCGTAGCAGAGCCGCTGGCGGTTCCAAGAAAGGCGCCGGCGCTCGCAAGTTTGACCCCGATTTCATAATTTTGTAATAAACTTTTTTCGGGGCATGATATTAGGAGACATTAATTTATTACGGAGTAAAGGGCGATGTGGTAATTACGGTGCGATTTTGTGACCTTAGTGTTAGTGATGGAAATTGGGGGACCATGAAGGAGCGGTGATGTTGCTCCAACCCTTTCGAAGATAAAAAAAAAATGAAGGATTTTTTGAGGAATTTTTTGTGGTTATTGTAAAGTTTAATCGATCGGGTTGGTTATGTTAGGAGGATCCGATTCTAGAATTGATATAAATTCAAAGGTGTAGGTCGCATATCTCGATCGATTAGATGGATTGGTCCTAAGTCTCCTCGCTAACGTCAAAGGGTGTCGTTTACGCAGAGATTATGGCGAGCAAGAATTCGCAATACCTAACTCGGGAGTAGCCCGACAGAAATAAATCGAGCTCGACAACGTGCTCGGGAAATTAGGGTATGGGTGGGGCTATTTCCTAGCACATTCTCTGGCCTTTTGGCTCCGTAATAACCCGAAAGCATCACGTTCCCGAGACGATGTCCTTTGGGAGCCATTGCGTCCGAACAAGTCTCGGGCTCGACGCAAAGGACGGGTTTCGAAACGCAATCATGGAGCAATTTGCTCCGAGCAAAAGACCGTCTCTAGAAGCCGGGGGAGCGCATTCGAAGGCTTCGCGGGCACGCCGTGTCCCGGATCAAGAGTTCGAATCTCGGCGCCCCCATCTCCGTTTCATCATGTCGCCCGCTCCGCGTACCCACCCGCGCACCTCGCTTCTCGGCAGCCGCTCGAACGCGATCGAGCGCGCCGATCCCGGGCTCCAAAATAGAAGCTTCGATTCCCCAGACCAAGCAACAAGGAAGAAAAGCGCGACGAATATGCCTATCAAATCCATCCACATAATAAGCCCTAAGCATCAAAGGAAAGGGAAAGGGTTCCCACCCTTCTAGAGCCTTGATAAGTACAGCACAGTTTTAAGACTCTGAAGTCATCGTTCGATGGCCGGTGGTCTCGGAGCTGGCATGGAAACTGTGCACGAGCCACGTCAAAATAGGCGTCTGGTGGTGACGGACCAGAGGGGCCAACTTTCAAGTGGCCAAATTGATCCATCCAAGCGAGTACGACGACGACGGCGACGGCGGCGACGACGACGGCGACACCCCCGAAATCGACAGCTTTTGCGTTTTCCCAAGACCAACCGACGACCGCCCGTTGTCGCTGGAGGACCCCACGTTGGGAATATTTTTTGCATAGTCGATAGCCTAATCTTTTGACTCGGGGACGCACGTGCGCGGATCTTCGGGAAGATAGGGGGGGAGGAATTGCGGGGAAGACAAGGAGGACAAATTCTGGTCTTGACTGGTGCCCGAATTGCTGACTTTTGTCGTAGGGGATCGAAACTGTTCATCTTTTGAACGTGTTTTGCTGGTCGATGGTGTGGGATGGTAACGTTAGGTGCTGCTCCGAATCCTAAGCCCATCTGTTGAGAATCTTTCCACCTCCCGAGCATCCTTGGACTCGTGTGAAGTTTCTAACTTGGAACAGTTGCTCGGATGAGGACAGAAGCTCACGTGCTGTGTTTTTTTCGCGATTTTTTTTTTTGACTCGGCCAATCCGAAGATCGCGCGCGATCCGGCTTTTTCGACTCTCCGTGCTGTCGAGCCTAAGCAATCTAGTTCGGACGGTGGGAAGGTGAAGCTAGGGGTGTGCATGGAAATCGGACCCATCCGGTTGGCTCTAGAAGGTTCTCAATTCCAAAAGGTGGAATCGAGAATTATCGGTTCGGTTCTCGATTCTAGATGCAGAACCGAACCGCCCGGACTGGATAAGGCTAATATGTTTTATTTTTTTTATTTTTCCTTTTCTTTTAAAGAGTAAAGTAAAAGAAATTGCAAATCCAAAACTGGACCGGCCCAACCTGGGAACCGACCATACTTAGGTGAAGCAAATTGACCCATCCTTCAAACAACCATAAGACGATCGGATTTCTCAAGTCGAAGAATCTAGATGCCGAAGTTAACTGAAGATCGAATTGCGCAGAGGAAATTGAAGGGGGCTATTTTTCACTGGACCGGGAATTGAACCTATGAACTCCGAGCTGTTGTTCGCTAGCTTAAGGCGAAGACGTCTTGTTCTATCCCGCAATGGCCACACGGTACCGAATATCATCCCGAGGCGGCCGTGCGCGCGGGGTCCGCAACGGAATGAATTCTCCGGCGAGATCGGCTTCGAATTTAGAGGACCCGGATTGTTCAGACCCGCGATCCGATCCCGAGTCTCCCTCCGAGACCGCCGGGCCGTCGTGCGGGGGGCCTCGAGAAATGCAGCTGGTGAAAGAGGCCTTGCCAATTCGGAATATGGGCCAAACGGTTTCCTTTGATGGGCTTTTACATCAAATGGGTCAAAGAGCCCATCAAGCTTCATGGCGGATCACACAGGATGTCCGAAGAGTCTCCGAGGAGCTATCTCTTTCCTCAATCCACTTTGCGATACCGGGAGCATTATTCAAACATCGTATGCGCACCCAAATAGAAGATGGGGGTCATGATCTCTTCACTTTGATAATCCAATTGAGTGTCGAATGCATTTGATACAGCTAAGACTATGACGTAACTGTATTGCACCGTAACCGTGTTTGTAAAATACTATAACTCGTGCTCTTGGTAATACGTGTTTTGCAGTTACAGTACTCAAAGTCAAATGAGACGTCTTCTTAAAAGCTACTATGATCATGACGAATTTGTCAATTATCTTGTAAAAATTCGCATGGCTCCTTCTTAGGGTTGTAACTAATGCATAAAAGCCATATAAAAAAGGCTCCCGACGAGATAAAGATTGTTTGACGAGATTCGACCGGATTAAAGTTTCACTTAATCTAGTAAAGAAAGGGCTAAATTTAATGTTATGTATAGAATTTTCCCTTGTTAAAACTACCAATAAAGATCTGACTTTCATGGTTGGTAAGAAATTAACCAAGCATCAATTTTCAGGTATTCTGAACCAATTTTTCATTTTTATTTTCAACATTTAATGATATGAAAACTGAAAATTGAGTGTTTTAACTTTTTAGCATTTACTTTTCAGTTTTATCGAGCAAAACTCTGCGTCTCATAAGTTGTAACTTTCCTGCATACTTCACAACTCCGAACGCTATCACCTAGTAATTATCTATTAACCATGTAATTTCCCTCAATAAATCGTAACTTTTTGTTTATGTGCTTAGTAATTGACCTTCAACAATTGTAATTTACCTTAAGGTGTGGTAAACTTGATTGCACTTTTAACCATCACGAATAGTTGTGAACAGCACAAAATTATTTGTAAGTTTCATTTATCCCGTTCTTAATAAATCGTCTTGATAATCGTAAAAAAAATTTATAAATAGGAGAAACTATCATAAATAATCGTCCTTGTACTTCGTGATTTCCGGAATCAGTAATTTTCCTTAAATGGTGGTAAGTTCTTACTGGTAACCCAAATTAGCAATTAAGCTGTTATGCTTTTTTTTTAACGGTCCAAATTTTTTATGTTGTAATCTTACTGCTCAAAACAGGTCCCATTTGGGAGCTTGCACTTTTCTTATTGCCCAAAGGAAAATGACACAAAAAATTTATGAATTTTGGTCAAATATTCAATTTGATCATTGAACTTTTAATTTGTTCAATTTAGTCATTGAATTTTAACCCGATATGCAATGTGATCCCTGAAATTTTGGTACATATTCAATTTAGTCTAAAAGTATATGAAAATATTCAATGTGGTCATTATATTAATTTAGGGATTATATTGAACATTTTCATATAGTTTATAGACTACGTCAAACGTGTACCAAAAATCTAGAAATCATAGTGAACAAATTAAAAGTTCATAGATCATATTAAATATTAAGTTAAAATTCAGATATTATATTAAATAAATTACAAATTTAAAGATGACATAATAAATTAAGCAAAAATTCGGAACAGTTGGTGTCATCATCCCTTGTACAATAAACAAACGAACAAAACATTCGAGGGGAGCCAACTGGACCTTTGCGTTCCGATCGCAGAACATTCGCCGCCTCCTTTTGCGGTTCACGGCATAAACCTCGTCGCACCGAGGACTCGACGCCGGACACAGTCGCCGGCGACCCACGAATTCCTCACGAATTCCCCTTCCTCTTCCAACTTGCCCCCCTTGCCCAATTCGAACGGGAAGTGACGGCGCCCCCGGCCGCCGTCTCGGGTTTTGCGGAATTTCCGGCGATCGGGAAGGAGGAGGAGGGGCTGCTCCGGGAGGGACCATGGGAGGCGGCAAGTGGTGGAAGATCGCCGTGCTCGTGGGGGTGCTGGGCGCGATGAGGGAAGCGAACAAGCGATACGGGTGGGACAAGGAGAGTGCGCTCAGGGTGTTTGAGGAATGGTCCGACCGGCTGGGCGTGTGGGCGATCCCCGCGTACGTCGGGGTTCACACCCTCACTCTCGCCCTCTGCCTCCCTTACGCCGTCTTCTTCGAGGCCGGGGCTTCTCTCCTCTTTGGGTTCTCCACTGCCGTCCTCTGTGTGTTCGCCGCCAAGCTGCTCGGCGCTTCGCTTTCGTTTGGGATCGGCAGGTACGGTTCTCTTATTTGGATTGCCGTCTTATGATGAAGTTCGTACTGGTTATTGTGTGGGTGGGTAACATTTGGTACTTGGGTTTTTCATGAATTTGCATCTTGCTAGTTTCCTCAAGCTCCATTGTGGTTGTGCTGAGTGGGTTAACGTGATGAAAGTTTTTCTTTTTGCTTAGCCATAATATGAGGAAGGTAACTTTGTGATTGTTATCGTGTTTTCAGAGATGAGATGATTTTGTTGCGTTAAATTAAACTTTTTCGAGGAATAATGAGTGCAACAGGGAGTTCCCGCCTAACTAATTCGCATCACATTTCCCGTTATTGTACTCTTTTGCGTGTTTTTTAGGTTCCTATGTGTTATTTAGTCTTCTCCCAATTCATCAGGCCGTAGAATCTCAATTTCCATATCATAGTTTGGTCTTGTCATGACCATAGTTGCCATTGGTAAAAGGGTAAATTCGTTCTTCTTTTCATGGGGATAATTTGGACTCTATTAGCAATCAATTTTAATTGTATTTATGATAAATAATTTTATCTTTCTATTCCAACCTAATGAAAATGTGGGAGATATGATATGATATCATAAACTTAAGAAGAGATACCTCTTTTCTTATCTAAGAAGCCCGAGGAATTTCCCAAAGATGGTGATAGTTATGTTGTGCCTATGAAAAACCATTTCAGACATGTTTCAAATACGTTTTTTTTGTTTTTATTGGAATACCCATATTTTATATATGGATGCTGAACGCCTTGTCAGCTGTATGTCAATATCAGAGTACTCTTGCCTAATTCTGGCCTGACTGGCCGAGCACCCGATGTGCCAATATGTGAGAGGTTATGTGAGGATCCAAATGTAGTTTGGTTCTTATATTAGTAGTCAGCACCATATGAAGATATCAATTGTTAAAAATAAACAGAGTAAGAGTTTTGATCTATGCATTTAGACCCACTGCATCATGTATTTCAGGGTTCCCAGGTTTAGACATGGGTTTAGGGTGCATTGCTTCAGATACAGATCTCCCCAAAGAAAGTCCCATAGTTGGCCTTCTTTCCATTGATATATAGCTAAGGAGGCATCAACCTTGTAGTATGCTAAGCACAGGAGAACGTTCTTTTGCTGATATTCGATATTTTGTTATTCATAGTATTACTATACCTTCCCTATTACTGTAGCTAGTTTTGTGGAAGTCCTGTAGAACGTTTTCCTTGAGCTTTAGTGACATTCTCTAATTGAACAAGAAATCTGATGCAGTTGTCAATGTCATGCTTATCTTATCTAACTTTGATTTTTCCCTTCAGTGCCTCCAGATTTACAGACTTGTCACTATGCTTGAGCTTAAAAATAGTTCTTTCTTCTCCCTCCACTGTTTATGTACTCAGCAGAAGCCTTTAACCTCCAAGTTTCTCTACATCAATTGATATACTTTTGCTTTGTTTCATTATGCAAAACAATCTCATCAGAAGAAAGCGTACCTGGAGAATGATGCCTTGATTGTGGGCAGTAAAGTTGTTTGTCTTTATTGTTCAAGCATAACTTTGATGTAGGCATGTTACTATAAATCACCCAATGTCCTCATTAGAGTGGTAACTTCATTGGCCAAAACAGAAAAGCAAAGAAAAAAAAAAGAAAAGTGACACTCATTATACTTGTTTTTGCTTTTTATAGCCTGGACATATGCGAGGTACTCGAATGAATTTTCTGGGGGTTTTTTTGGCCCTCCTCTACCTCTAGAAGCAAGCTTTAGATAATCAAAAAATATCTCCGTCAACCATATCAATTTTTAGACAGCATCTAACAGTGTATATAGAACCAGAAGCAGTTTTTGGCATTTTTTGGATCCTTGAGATTTTATTGAAAGCTTGGTTACGTTCCAACGCTTCTAGGGTACTCCATTAAGTCCAACATACTTTTTTGAAATACTCAACTCTCCCAAGGTTACAATAACTGTCGTTGCACAACTTATGAAAGAAACCTCTATACATCCCTGTTGGCACTTCAACAACCAACACCTTTTTTGTTCTAAATTTAACAACTCACCAAAGTAACTACGATTCGTGCTTTAGTTCAACTATCTTTTCCTCGTACTGCTTTTAATTGTCTCCATTACTGCATTTAGAATCTATCTAAGCCGACCTATCATATGTGCCCCTGAAATTTTCTTTATGCTATGCCTCTTTCTACATTTCTCCAATATGATTTAGGTTTCCTTCATTCACGAGAGTCATTATAACATTTTGGTTTCCTCAGGCTAGTTTTTAGGAGTTCAAATTCGGCAATGGAATGGGCTCAAAGCAACAGATACTTTCATCTGCTTTCTAGGGGAGTTGAACGAGATGGTTGGAAATTTGTTCTTCTTGCTCGGTTCTCACCCATACCATCATACATAATAAACTATGCCCTGGCGGCTACCAATGTTGGGTTTGTATTGGATTTCCTCCTTCCCACAGTCATTGGTTGTGTGCCAATGATCCTACAGAATACATCCATCGGCAGCCTTGCTGGTGCTGCCGTGGCCACAGCTTCTGGAACTAACAAATCTAGGGTCTGGTCATTCTTGTTTCCCATGCTCGGGATTTTATCGAGCATTCTTATATCCTTCCGGATCAAAAGTTATTCCGCTGCTATGATGGTGGATGAATCTTCTGTTAATAAGGGTACTGATAATCATGGTAGTACAACTGATTCAGCCCACATTTCAAGCAGCAGAAAAGAGAGTAAGGACATCAAGAGAATGCGGTGATAAATCTAGAAAGCCTCTGCAGTTTACATTTCTCACAATTCTCTCGGTTTAGAAGATGTTTGCCATTCTGGATGTGTTCTTATCATCCAGAGGGGGCTCTTTCATGCATTATTGACTGACATGTTGAAGCTTTGGAAGTTTGTTGCAGGCATAAGTCATAGCATTTAACAAATTATGCAGGGAAAGCTTTAGGCCTCTGCTCTTACTTATATGGTAGATTGTGTAACTTTGGTTCTCTAGAGCCCGAGTTTTATTGGTAACCTACTTGACTGGTTCCTTCTTTTTGGACTTTAGTTCAGATGCTGAATTTGAAGTCTGCAGAGGCTTTGGCTTCCATAGACTATCACTGTTTCTTCTGCTTTTTTCTCTCTTTTTTTATTCTTGATTTCCTCAAAAAGCTGCGCCTTTCCGTTGCAATGATCATCCATAGTATTTGGCTAAAAGAAAGAGGACCAGTCATGTCATTACTTATCAGTTCCCATTAGCATCTAGCATCTATCCAGTGTCCAACGTATTAAGGAGGAAAAGCTCTCAAAAAACGGACGATCTCATGAAAATTACATGCATGTTCATAGTAAGTCCAGCATTGGCACACTGGTGAATGAGCTACTCTTGTCACACTTTCTGCATTAACTCTTGATTGTTTCCCGTCCCTAACACAAGTTTGCAAGAATGTTTTGACCTACACCTGTTTAAAACCTGGCCGTTAGAATGAATAGTCAGATACTCAGAAGGTCATTTCTCTTGCGCCCAAATAATACTGGACGCATCTCTCACATAACTGGTGACGTCACTTGGTCTGAAGCTTATATTACATGTCGGAGAGGGAGGGAGTATATTTCAGACTGCCTAATAACATGGTAGCTCATCGAATGGCACAAAGCATCAAAACTATCTCTTTAGAAGTGATCGGGACTGCGTCGATTCACACTTGTACTTTGCCTTCTATTAATGTTGATTCCGAGTCCCTGCTTTCTGCAGCTCATTAGTAGTTCCAATTTGTGGCAGTTTGCAAGGTCCAGATTGGTTTCACGCATTGGGTTTTTGTAAGAAGTGAGCATGAGGCCTTTTACATGTTGAGAGATTCACTTAATGAGCCGAGCCATATCCACCCATCCAAACAGGCCTTTGTTTTAGGCTTCTCTGCAACAGTAACAGCAGCATTTTATTTTAGCTGCATATGCAACGAGATGAACTCAGCATAGCTCGGCCGAGGTTGGTCACGAGATTTTTGTTACCATATGGGTTACTCATTAGTTAGGATGAACTTTAGTGTGCTCGAATTTCGAATTGAAATTTGACGAGAGTGGTACATGGAAGTTTCATTCCGTTCCTCCCTTAGTCCTGCACTACAGCATTCTCAATCTTGTAGTAAAAGGAGGTAATTCTTGTATTTTGTTTCTTGGGATTCTTTGATCCAGACTTTATGGTTGCTTCCTTCAAAATCCCTCAGCTCGCGAGCAAGCCATTTTTTGGACTGCAAGACCGAGAGTACAATTCTCTCCGCCGGGGTTGACTCGGAGATGTGAGTTTCGCGAATTCCTCCTCATGCACGTCCCTGAATTGTCACGTACTTTGACTCTATATTTAGTCTTACTCCGATCGTCGACCATTTTTTAACCTTTGATTACGAATGCCTTGTTATGACTTCTATTGTCTCAAATACTCGAAGTGGGCAAATTCAATGTTGAAATGGTCATTCCCACTTGTCAAACATATGTATCTTGATTACAAGTCCAGCACAAGGTGGCGTCTCGTTCAACTGCATTCGGCACATCGGGCGGCTCTTAAGATTCACAAATGACTTTCAATTTGATGGATCGATGCAATGTTCGCCCTTCTCTAGAGTCCAAACTCTCGATCACCAATTCATCCAAACTTAATTGTCGAAATCTGCAGGATTCGATAGACAAAAAGTTTGTCCTACCGGCCAAGAGCCACCCTTCTCTGACAGTCCTGCCTATAATTTCATTTCATCGTGAACGACTTGGTCTCTCGAGACTAACATGCAATTAAAGCTTCACGCCAGAAAAGAAAACCAAGGGAAAAAAGTTCGAGTGCTGGAGACAACCAGCTACTACCAAAACATGCAGCGGATACTGCGGGCAAGAAGGAGCATACGGTCCATGTTTTTCAACAATCGTTTGAATCTGTCAACGTTGAAGCAATCCTTCCTAACATTAACGCGTCGTGGAGTCATTTTCAAAGCATTAGAAGGGAGCGAAGCCGGTGGTGCGCGTTAGGTGAGCACTTAGGCGTTGGAGGATTCGAAGGTTGCTGGTGTGAGACGTCGTCCGTGACCAAGAGATGATGATGTCGCGTACGCCTTACTTTCGAAAAGTCCAGATCTGCTCTTTGACTCATGTCAAGTCTACTTTTCTTTCTTTCCTTTCGGCAATTTCCCTTTGTGAAAATGTGTTCTACGTTGAGATGGCGAAGCACGCGGTATGCTGTTAGATAATTCACAAGGTCGTGGTGTCTTTCTAAGGTGTGGTACCAAATTCGACTATTCTCTTTGTATAGTAGTATAGATTAAGTGAACTCTTGTCATCGAGGAAATTTACTTTTGGGTTTAAATTTTGAGGAAAAATTAATAAAGAAATCTTGGTTGACTCCCCATACCCACCTGTCAACGATATGTAAAATAGATGCATAAGAAACTTTCTCCGGGACACTAAGGTAGCAACAATAATCTCCTCCATGTATATATATATATATATATATATATATATATATATATAGAATTATCAATTCGTGATATTTTGAAAGGATCTAAAAACTCTTCGATATCGACCCTATAGATAATGATCATTGTTGATCGTGATGGCTTATTTACCAATTTTCCAATAGCTCTCACCGTCGGGATCAGATGAGGATTGGGGGTCTCGACTCAAGGAAAATCAAAGATTTTTTTTTTTGACCAAGAGAAAGAAAAAAAATCAAAGATCTATCTTTGACTCAGGTTCATCTAATTCACTCCATTGAGGCTCGGGAAGATGTCCAATCGTACTCATGATTCTTGAATAGCTAAAAGGGATCCGGTCCCCCTCAGCATCGCACTAACGATAGTGAACAACTGGTGGCATGTGATAATTCAGTCTTATCAATTAGCACAGTTCCCCCAATACCAATGTGCCCGTCAAAGATATAGTTGGTGAAAGTTCTAAAAACAATTTAAATAAAACAAACATAAAAGGATTAAGACCTCCCAAAATTCAATGATTAACAGGCTTAATGTCCGAAAAAGCCATCCATTACGCCTTTGAATTAAGTGTAATTATCCCGTGTTAGTGGCGTGTTATGGTGGATTTCCCGCTACAAGAGAAAATCTATCTTTCTGGTACCAATGAAAGAACATTTTCATCAACTTTCCTATGTTTAGACTTAGTGTGTTCAAAACCAAATCTAGGGTTGATGCTTCTTGCTTCCCTCGTGTCATTAGATTAAGCGAAAAAAAAAAAACTAAATGGATCCACTGAGATATTTTCGTGTCGTGCTGATAGAAGAAAGAAAAATATTCAATTAACAAAGTGACTTATGAGCGATCCGGAAGAGCGTTAGAAGATAACACCTCTTCATTTGGTATAAGATTCACTTGATGTGGTGGGTGAAAAAGATCTAGAAGTAAGAATTGATAAGGAGAACAATTTAGTTCAAACCAAACCTAAATTTGTTGCTTTGGTTGTTTGGCGCCCGTTGTTCCGAAGGATGAACTGGGTATGGACCGTTTTGCAATGTTATCGCTTTCGCGTTACTATGAACTTGAACAAAGAACCAAGTACGAGACTAGATATTGCCTCTTGATGAGATGGTTTATGACAATTTTAAATTCTTCATTAACGATAAAGTTGTGATCCAGAAGAGCTTTTCGAGAAATCATATTGTTCCAAAATATGTCCCATCAGCGGATGATACTCAAGGGTATTATTTTCAAGGTAACTCATTGATGTCTATGTAGAAAACTGAGAAGAAGAATGAACGAAAAGTCCTCGATATGCGGAACATCAGCACCTATCAATTCCAGGGTGATGCGATTAACAAATGATATTATAAACTTGAGGTATACATCTCTGATCAGTGTTACACAATGAAATAACTCCCTATATCTAACTCTATACTTGCAATTAGGTTTGGGTCAGCTTAAATCTAATATGAGGGCGCATCATTCAAATCCCAAGCAGGGATGGAATTAATCCCGAATTAGTACCGGTTCTCTACGCATCGTTACGAACAAATTGACTATAACTAATTGATATAATATTCACCTTTGGCTTTATTTATACATCTCTTATCCCATGCCACATCTTTTTGCTCCTAGCTCTTCAAGTTTCTTCAAAAGTTCTCCTTATGGAAGTCGAACTTGGTGGAGGTCTTGTGAGAGAAATCCAGAGCCAAGTGCCTTAAGTCCTTTGTTAACGCTGGTGCCCCACAATAGAAGACTCCTGCAAAATTGTTCATCGTAGTACAAATAATGTGAGAAATTGTCAAAATCAAACAGCGTCCCTAAAAGACATGGCAGGCGTGGATAAGGTTAAGTGGGAACCCACCAACTCTTGTCTCCGGGTGTTGCAGCGCGATCTTCTTGTAGACCTGGCGCCAGTTGGGCTTGGCGAAGTGGGACTTGACCCGGGTCCCAGACACGACGTCGACGCCATGCTTCGCATGGTTCAGGTTCTGGAGCATCGCGATGAGGGCCGACCGGGCATCGCCCTCCTCGTACACGCTGGTGCAGTAGTTGTGGAGCTCGATGACCCGCCGCTCGTCCATCCCGGCCACCTCGTCCATGATCCCCTTGAACCACTCGAACGAGCCCTGCTCCCTGGTCACCCAATAGAAGTAGGCCTTCCTGGTCCTGAACCCTCCTCTGCTGTGGTTGCCCCCCTTGTGACCCACCTTGTGACCGTGATTGGTGTGGTTGCTGTTGCTGTTGTCATCATCCGGGGTTAGTGGCGAGATGGGTCTGCCACTTTCCAACGAATTGAAGTGGTCTTGCTCATTTTCTTTGATTTTGATGTTGTTGATGATGTCCTTCACGATGCTCACCATGGGCGTGGCCCCAATCCCTAGCCCCACCAGGAGCACTACCTCATACTTTTGGTAGTCTTGTGCGGGTGCTCCATATGGACCGTCTATCAATATCTTTGGGAAGCTGAACAAATCAGGAAAAAAAAGCAATCATGGATCAACAAATTATTCAATCATACAGTTTTCAAATTGAATGCACCATTTTTTCCTTCAACAATGATTGATGACACCATAGAGAAAAATAAGATAAAACCAAACAAGACTGTAGGGTCTCATTCTTCCAGTCTTGTACTACGTTTTTTAAATCTATCACTGACTTGGTACATCATTTCTTTAAGCAATTCCCTAGATCAATCGCTACAGACTCTCGTTTGATCCCTTTTCTTATTGTTTGGAGGCTCGACTTTTGTAAATCTTAACTCCCATCTTTAGTATCCGGCAAGAACTGAAAAGTTTGATTTCTCTGTCCACTAAATTGACATCAATTAACTAAGAAATGTTCTTTTAATTGTATATAAGCATAATCAACGCGAACTATTAAATCAGGCGCGCTCGAGTGTTAACTAAACAGATCCACTATAAAAGCACAAGGTGAATCAAAAGATTGAAATTGTCTTCATCATTGCACCTTTTGGGCATTTTTCTCACCCTATGATTGCCATATATCTCGGGGAAACCGACTGATTATTTCAAGATTTAAAAGTTTCTTTTTCCTTTAAACTTAGTGCAACCTAGCTAAAAGTCTTACCAGGGGATGCTTCCTGGAACGCAATCAGCTCTCAGCAATCCGCTCTTCCCAACGGGTGGAGGTTGGCACACCTACCAATCCATAAAACGTAATTAATTAGCTCCCAGAAACCCTTAGAACCATAATCCCACGAGTGGTGATTAATCAATCATTAAACCAACCTCCGAGAACACGGTTTTCAGTTGCCTTGTCCAATCTCCCAATGTCCGAATGTGAACGCTGAGGTATTCATCTCCCGGTGAAGAAGTAATCGAGAATGGGTGCCTGCTCATGATCAAACACCAGTTATTCTCTCATTTAGATAATAACGCTCCAACTTTCCATAGGTTTACATGTGCATCAACATCATGTATCGTCACAAATGCCATGACAGAAAGAGAGAGAGAGAGAGAGCTACCATTCAAAGGGAGAAACAGCCGAGCAGTTCACGAACATGTACTGCCCACTTCTGTACTTGAAGCCGTGGGGCTTCGACATGTGCAGTGCCAGTACATTCCCTGGATAAACCGCCACCTGCATTGCCCATCAAGTTTTTTATATTAACATATATGACATCTTCATTGGTTGATGAATAGATTACTGGTTAATTATTTGCACCAGATGATGATGAGTAGAAATCTGCAGATTAAACTGTGGCCGTTTGGTTTAGGATTTGTATTAAAATACCTTGAGAATCTTGACTGGCTTGATACTGGACCTGAAAGCCCGGATCAACCTTTCACATGCATAGAGGGTCACCGGCACTGCCAAGTACATCCATGTCTGCGATCATAATTGAAGAAATAGTAATTAAAGAGAGAAGAACATTATTGGAAGTAACAACTGTGACTAAAGTTGTAACAATTGGAAGGAGGGAAAGGAAGGTTACCGTTTTCTTGTACCATTTGTGGACGAGGTAGAGCTTGATCCCATGGACGATAAGCAGCGTGTAGACCACGACGAAGAGGTGGTGCGAGTACCAGAAGGCATTGAAGCCTGTGAGCTTCTTCAAGGGTCCGGGCACGTCAATCTTGTTCCGCCTGAACCACGGCATGGCCAACGTGAAGGCGATCGCCATCAGGACCACCATGATGATCCCCGTCACGCCCTCCACTCCCTTCACAAACCACCAGTAGTTCGGGGGCTGCTCCTCGCCGAAGTAGGGCTTCATGGGCGCATACACCTCGGGGCTCGCGTGCAGGATCCTCGGGAAGTCACACGTCAAGTGAGAAATTGCGTGCAAGCCGACCCCAACAGCTATCCCTGCCGCGATCACCTGCGATTGTACATACATAAGGAATATGTTATAAGATCAAGGTGTTTATCGAGATCTCTGAATCAAGATTATTTCGAGCAACAAAAGTCCATGAAGTTAGCGAGATATAATAATTTACAATTAGCCAAATGTGAGTATGAATTGCAAGCAAAATGATTGTGTATATCATCTTGACTTGTATTTTTGTCATAGTATACTTCACTATATACAATAGTAGATAATTCCCACAATTTTTTCCACTGCTTAATTGTATAAGTATTCATATATGGAGTATCTCATTCCATCATTAGATTAGTGATAATCTCTGTAATTAAAATAATGGACGCATTACCTTGTGAAAGTTAAGGTTGTCGTCGAAGGGGACCGCAGCACCCAAACGGGTCTTGTTCCTGAGCCACGTGATGGTGTTTCGACAGACGGGCAACAGGATGAGTGCCATGTTGAACTTGACGGTCTCGGCGCCACCCTTCGCGACGCAGACGCAATAGCCCATCACACCGAAGGCCGCCCTGTTCCGGTATTGGATGAACTTGTAGGTGAAGAGGCCCGACATGATCGCGATCCATAGCACCATGACCCACAGCCTCTTCCAGTTGTCCATCAGGAAGTACTTGGCCCTCTCGCCCCATCGATGGAGCGGGCTATCGTCGATGGTCGGTTTGAGCTTCTGGCTCAAAAGCTGGCTCAGGACTTTGCTGTCTCCGACCCTCACGGACTGATTCGGAGCTTGCAAGAGCAGTGTTTCCAGGTTGTAAACCTGCATAGGGCAAATCAAGAACGTGTTACATATGGATGGCTATTCCATACGTGCCTAGTGAAAAATCCTAGTGAAAAGTTCATTTCGATAAGTGATTCTACTTTATTGCTAATAATGACCACGTTAAATTTCGTAGCACTTGTCCAGATTACATGTGATGTAAATAAATTATTCGCTAATTAACGACGTCTTAAATCAACGGAAGTGTTTAATGGTATATACCATGATGTATCCCTTATTCTCCGGGTCCAACTCCTCCATGATGAGAGCTGCATATTCCTGAGCTTGTTTCTGGATATTTGATAGCTTATTCGCTGATGCGCTGAGGCTGATGATCTACACACAAAAAAAAAAAAGGATTTATTTTCTTTCAATTGAATTGAACAATTCCACGTCCGAGCAACTTCTATTTATAAATAGACTCACAGAAAATAATAATAATAACAATAACAATATTAATATTAATAATCACAGTAATTCATCAGGCTCCTCTGACCAGATCTTAGTTTTTAGGTGGCATTGTATGTATACCTCTCTGACTTCTTCCTCGGTGATTCTCCCATCGGCATCTTTGTCCACCCTAACATTGCATCACACAGAACAGTCATTTCGTTTTAATAATCATTTTGTTTTACAATAATATTAACTTGTTCAATACCTACACGAAAACAAAAAATTAGTATGAACACTCGTATGAAGCACTGCTTGCTTACATGTCGAAGAAAGTTTGTAGCCTCGAGTCGAAGCTCTCGTCGCTGATCTGTTCCCAAAACTCCCTGAGCTGATCCTTGTTGATGGTGTCGCCATATATGTTGCGCCTCTGTGCAAGTGCCCGAAACAGCTCGTTCGCAAAGTCCTTTGACTCCTTGTTCATTCCTAATTGCAATTATTAACACACGAAACGGACATTATTGAGCTGTAAAGAGCTACTAAATTATAGTGCAATAACAAAAGAAATGGGAGTACTTTTTCAGGTTTTTTAATTTACCTATGCATTCACAGAACTGGGAACTGTGCAGGAGGCCGGCCGATGAAGTGGTCAACTGGTCGAATCGCTTCTCGACTGATGGCCACCCGGGGGCCCCGCCCCCGGCAGCGGCGCCGCCTGTCTTGGTAGTGATGAACTTGAGGCCCTTGAGCGCGGTTGCCGCTGCCGACCTCGTCCGGTCGAAGCTCCTTGCTGGTGTCGTTGGCCGCCGTGAGAGCGAGGTGATGCGCTTCAGCTCCTGCGAGACCTGCCGGAAACGGGACGAGGCGCTCTGGAGGACTGACGACCCAAATGACGACGACCTCCGGGTCTCGAACGTCCTCCTCGCGAGCAGCGCCAGCTCGGGGTCCTCGAGGTCGGTTGCCCCGCCAGCGGTCTGTACGCTGTGGACAGCAACGCCATCGTCCCGTATGTCGAGGGTGATCTCGACATACGGCTCGCCGTCATCGTCCTCAGCTTTCGAGGTGGCACTCCCGCTTCGGAGCCCCGCCGTCTCCAGAGGGATGTTGAACCTCGCGCTCTTTCTCGAGGATCGCTTGGAGCTGTGAAGGGCTGATCCGAGCGGCCCACTGAAGGCTGCACGGCCGTCGCTGCCGGTGCTCTCCGTATCCGAATTATTGTTGTTGTCCGATGAATAGTGAAAAGCTCCTTCGCTTCTCATCTTTAAAATCGAAAATACAAAATCTCTGGAGCAGAAAGAATGACGAACGGATCGAACTGCAAAATACAATCAAACCCAGAAAAAGAGAGTTCGAACTAACACACTAAACCAAAGAAACAGAAAGAAAGGATTATTTGACCCGGTTCTATATCAGTAGGAATCCGGGAAACGACAAGACTTTTCCCAGAAAAAGAATTGATGAGATCAAGAATCGCCGAGAAAATTCGGAGGATTTCTTTTCCTCCCCTCCTTTTTGGGGTTAGTGGGGAATGACTGAAAGCGAAGAAGGTGATGGTGGAGAGAGATTTCAGAGTTAGAAATATAAATTTCCTTCTGCAGAAGCGAAAGAGTTCGGGTGGTTTGTGCTATAAGCGCATGGAGGATGGTCCATATATATCCATACCATATGGATTTTGGAAGCGGGTCGGCATTGGCACAGTATGAAACGAAAGCGATGGGGGTCAATGGCCACGTTATGATTGGAACAGAAAATGAGTAATTTTCAAGTTGCAGAGACACATAAAAGAAGAAGAAGAAGAAGAGGGAGCGCGGAAGTTTCTGTGCTACGCAGCTGCGGATGGCAGTTAATAATGTAAGTGTCCGCAAAATTTGGGATAAGAGTTTTTCTTTACTTTGGAATATTTCATGGTGAGGACCGCGGCAGTGTTTGGTGAGGAAAAGTCAAACGGAAACACCATTTCATATCGAAGAATGGATCTGACTATGAGCGTCCTCCAAATTGATTGAAGGTAAGACTTGTTTTTGCTTTTCATCTTAGCCTCTTGGAAAGTCGATCTCGGGATCCGCGCGGCATTCATTTTTCAACTCTACTTTGCGCCTTTTGTATCCAAAACCTCAAACTTAGGTCGAGTTTGGTTGGCGAGCAACAAATTCGACGTCATGGTAACTTAAGGGTCGGCTTGTTTGGTGAAAGACCATTTATGAGAAATTGTTTTTGGACTTCCCGGCATTGGACGACAGAAAACAACAAGTTTAAATCAGGAAAAATCGAGAATTTAATCATTTTTCCTGATTTCTTGCTGCGTCCAAGTGAGAAGGATAAGTCTCTCTATGTCTATTTTCTATCTCTCACGAATTTTTTTCTTTTTCTTTTTCAATAAATCTGATCTGTTCTTTTTTTTTTTTTTATAAATCTTGTCGATCATCCTGGATATACCTCATTAATGCTCAAATTTTCTATGTTCCTAAAAGACAGCATCATCTATAACGTTTTGCAAATATGATTTCATAATTTTGTTATTTTGATAAATTCCAAAATAAACAAAGAAGATGTTGATTCAAATTTGTTAGTCATTACATGCCATTTTTTACGATATGAGTTGCCTTTTGTGGATTCGCTTATTATCAAGCACCATAAACCCAATTTTTTCTATTAGGATAATCTCATATGTTGTTTTGATGAAGATAAAGACAATTAAAGGCTACAAATGTGTGTATTAGTTGAGTAGTACCATGTGATAAACACACAAGCCACAATGCATATGGTATCATAATTAGCACCGTGAGATTTTGATATGAGGAGTGCTCTAACATTGTCAAAAGTGTTCTACCAATATCGATGGATTGCTAACGATATTGAGGGTGAACAAATTATCAGGTGTTAAGATGTTTACAAGTTGGAAGGATCTTCATATAAAGTGAACATCTGTAAGGACCTTGATCGAGCATGAATAAGTGGAGAAGAACAAGGATGTTCGTGATGGCTTGGAAGTACCAAGATAAGGTATACAGTTGGATGGACATTGGTGATGGTGAACAAGTTTATAACGGGAATTTTTCAGTATAGCTTAGAAGGTCTATAACGATGAACAGCTTAGAAAAGCCGCAATTGCCAATATACTTAGAAGGACCAGAATTATCGGGTGCAACGGGTTGTTACCGGTGCAGCAAATTGTTGGCAAAAGCAACTGCCAATATCATATGGGTGGAAGACATGTAACGTTCTCTTGCCAACCTCAATATGGTATCCAACAATTATCTTCAAGCCTTTTGAATCTGGAAATGAGCACCAAAGTTGATCAAGAGCAGTTCAGCATTATTGAGCAAGAGATGGTCTGACAAAAGTACATTGACACTATCAAAGACACGTTGCTGATATCAAAGAGTCGTTCTGACGATTTCGAGAGACATTCTGTTGCTGGCAAGAGTAAAATCAACCGCTAATTGATGATTTCAAAAGGGCATGGTCATATGAGAATGAATGGTTATTTATTAAGTCCAAGAGAAGTAGCCTGAAATGGGATTGTTTTCTCAAAAGATGGACCATAGTGTACTTTATCTCAAAGAATGGCTTGAAGTAGCTAACTTAGTCTCAAATAAAGGTCTCAAGTGGTTAATTTTGTCTTAAATATGTTCAAGCTGAATTCAAGCCTTTCAAACTCGATGAGTTTGCGAATCTATCATGTACCCAATGGATTTGGATATGATCACTTGTTGGGGAATTTGTGGTATCAGTATCACCAATCAAAATTGAAAAAAGTTTTTCTAATTTGAAGTATGGACAAAATGAGCAGTTCTTGGAACTGTTGAACTGTGGCTTTCTATAATCTTTCCCGTTCTAGACCCTTCCATTCTTTCATTGGAATTTTCATGCATACTTGATTATATGGAAAAAAAAGAGAAGGAAAAATAGAAACAGAGTAAATTGGATGAAGTTCATTTCATACCCTTAGATTAAATTGATTTCTTTGTATCCTAATTTAAGACAATGTCCATTCTAGAGGCTCTTTGAGAAAATGGCATCACTTTAGGTCTTTATTTGAGACGGTGCCCACTCTGTACTCTCTTTGAAAAAAAATGATTTCATTTTAATCCCTAATTTGATATTTTACCATTGCCTCATTATGAATAGTGGTAATTCTTTAAATGCAGTAGACAAATCGGAATTGATGAAATTTTTTATAAGGATACTTTGAGTTTTCCTCAATAATTACCCTTGTCCCCACTAATGTTCCATCAAATTTATGATAATTTTGCAAATACGACATTGAGAAAAAAAAAATCCTTTAACCTCATTGCTCTCCAAAATAAATTGAAGACGCTAATTGAGACGATGGTGGTGTGGATCGTTGCAATGTAAGGAGTTGATCAAGCTTTATAAAGAAATTTGTCTTTGTTTGATGAGGTGAGGACTTGTTTACAGTTAAATGCTTCAAATAATGATCTTTATCAAAATCGCTTGAAAAACAACTATCAATCAATTTAATTAAATAAGTTTTGAAAAACAACTATGTCGCATATAATTTTCTAAAGAACTCTTAATAATGACCACCACCTAGGAGCTTGCACTTACTTGTCCTAGACCATATCTTATACTTTATAATTCTAATAAGGTCCCTGTAAAAGATAACGTCAAGAACATCGATAGATCGATTTAATTAAGTAGGTTTTGAGAGCACATGGTGACAGTTAAAAGATCATTGATGTTTGCATAATTTTCTAAAGAACTCTTAATAACGTGACTATCAAGTAGCTAGCACAAGCTTGTCAAAGACAATATCTTATGTTTCGAATTAAGAATTTCGACCTTGTTTATATCATGCCCTACCGGTAAGAAATCATAATTATGTGTACCGATCGAGCATCCTAATCGCACGATATCAATTTAATTTGATATGAATTGCATTTTACAAACCCTCACCTCCATAATGCTTTGATTTTTCATGACTCTTACATAAGCACTAAATAGCATATTAAATAAGGGTTAATACCATAAAAAAATCAAATTAATACATCTGTGATAAATTTATCCCAAACTAATTTTTTTACCATAAAAAATCCCAAATCGTATACCTGCGACAAATTTACCCTCTGTTGATTTTTGTTGAATTTTTCATTAAATTTCTGAGTTGAAAGACACATGAAAGTTTACGGGTATACCATTTTAGGATTTTAACCTTCATTTGTCACAGATGTAACAATATATGATTTTTCGTGGTATTAATCTAATTTAACGGAAACTAACGGAAGGTACATTTATCACAATTAATCAGTTTAGAGTTTTTTTATGATCAAAAAATTAATTCAAGATAAATTTATCGTAAATGTATCAGTTTAGGATTTTTCGTGGTATTAATCCACTAAATAAACTAAGGGGTGTGCATTTAAGGATCACTACTTGCTTATTTTGTTTCCGAGGTGGCAAATTACAAGTTGACCGTTTGACGACAAGAAGCATGGCTCATGCAATTATTTTCTCTCTCTCTCTCTCTCTCTCCACGTCGAATTTATTTTCTCGAGAATCCGACCGAAAAGACAACAAAAAAAAGAATTCATTTCTCGAGAAAGTCGAAGGAAATTACGTCCCGATCGAGTCGTACTTTTCGGCACGTTCTCGTGGGGACTCGACTGCTTGCTCTCAAATGGAAATTAAATGCGGCGTCCCCACATTCAGTGTATCGGGAGAAAATAAATGTTAATAAATAAAAGGTAATAATTCACTCGATCTTTTTCGATAAAATGATTTATTCACAGCTTTCCTTAATAATGGTCAGGGCATAAGGAGTAATTCGATCCGCCAAGACAAATTATGTTTGATCACCCAACCGTTTGGACATGTGGCATGTTCGTAACCCTCCATTTGCATGCCTAGTAAGGTTTGTGTATCATTTGCTTATGGGGCCTCGAATATGTTTCTCGCCGACCAGAAAGCTCGCTTTAGATAATTTTAATTGTGGATACATGAAATACTCGACTAATTTCGTGAACATGGTAACGCGCAAAACAGGACTCGAGTGGCTAGGTGGCCCGACAAATGCATCCCCCAACTTAGGGTTTTATGTGCTATGGTGAAAAAGCTGGAAATGCGTTATTCGTGTTATTGTAAATGTCGAAAATAAGGACGTGTTTGTTCGAGAGAAATAGCATTTTGCGAATTAGTTTTTTAGATTTTCATGTGTTTGATTTTATAGAAATGATAGGTCAACAGAAAGCCATTGACGGTCATTTAGGTACTCAAACATACAACGTGACTGTTAATAGATTTCTTTTTACTTCAATAGATCACACGAGCTCCAGAGGTTTTATAAAGGTCATCATGTAGGAATTTCAAGTGCACATATTGTATATTATGATGGAAAACGAACTTTGCATAACAAAATTACCTTGATGTTTTAAGACGAGGGCCATCAATGAAATTAGTAGAGTGGCTAAAAGTTTCGGATATCCCATTATTAATCGGTAAAAATCAAAGTATCATCTAAACTTTGAACTAACTTTAATGCTTTCAAAGTTATTACAAGTTGACGTCTCCGGATCTAAGCGCCTCTTTCGAAACTCTTCTGGTAAAAAAGGAAAGTCGCTTATTTTTTCAAAAGGAAAAGACATTTGAAATTTTAAAAACTATGAAAAATTCCTACATGATTGCAACTCGATAAACATCATTATTTATAGATATTTGAAATTATGGAGTTTCAATTGCTAAACAAAAATCAATTTTTCAAACTCTAATTATATGATTTGGTGGGCCAAAAATGGAGAAAGTCAAAAGAGGGCTTTTTGTGTTCTTTTCCCCTCCTCTCCTTTCTAACGCGGATTCTCAAAGCGAAGAGACAAAGTCAAAGCTAATAAAGTAAAATGGAAAACGTGTTGCTAATAGAGATCCCAGCTGCTTGCTTTGACTTTTGACCGCATGGCCTGCTCTGTCAACTGGCTTGTTGGATTAGTTAAGGTTCATTTCACTTTGTGTTATTGTTCTTATTATTCTTCTTTTTCTTTCAGTTTTTGTGGTCTTTGGTGCAGGAATTAGGGACAATTTCCGGCTTTCTGTTTTCCATTTATCCTTATTGGGTAGGGAAGTCCTCGGGAGCTAATGGCGGCTGCCATTCCACGAGCCAAAGGATGTACCATATCGTTCTTGTCCATAAATTTTGATATTTGTCGCCTTTTTTGAAGCCTTCGTGCAACATTTGTACACCTCGCCTTTTCAAATTTAGATTTCGGTGAATTTTGTGCGCTACCCTCTCAAATTTTAAAACTCGACATCACCGCTACAAGGTGTATTTATTGAGAAATGAGAAGTTTTCTCAGAATTTTGTTTGTGTCGTACCATACGACAAGCATCTACTTATCATTGGATCTTATGAACGAGAGATTAGAACTTTTGATGTACTTACACCATATGCATTTCTATGCCATCTGAACATACAATTTACTAAGTATTTTGAATATCTCGTACACGTAGCATCGAATCTACAGTAGATAATTTTGTCCATAGTTTTTTCACATCATAAATGAGTCCTTCAATAAATTTGTTCTTAACTTTCTGGTTTTTTATATTGCAGAAAATCCAGATTATATATGATGCAAACCATGATTATTCTTCAGACAAGTGGATAATTCTCTTTTCCGATAAAATTGGTCAAGTACAAAACAGGTTTAGTTCAAACTTAAAATAACCTTAATTGTAGGAAGGAATCTTATCTGCTTTTCTCTCCTCTCTAACAACTGGGAAAGGTAGACTATATAATGTGGAATAAAAAATTGGGCAGGGCTATTTCCACAATTTTTTTCGTCTAAAACACAATTTTTAAGGCGATTGACCAAAGAAGAGGATGTAAATATCCAACCGGGGCTGCCCTGCCCGTTGAAATGTATACATTTGGCAGACTAACAGGACTACGTTCATTATTTTAGCGTATCAGTGTCCGCACGCCTAGTCCCTTTAATTGGAGAGATGGTTTTTTACTCCCTCTCCCTATGAAATACCCCCGAATTTTAACGTCCCAAAATTTAGGCGAAATAGTTTAAGAATATACTCAAGTCCAAGGTATACTATATAATGTGGAATAAAAAATTGGACAGAGCTATTTCCACAAATTGTTTTTCCTAAAACACGTCAAGTTTAAGGCAATTGACCAAATTAGTGTTCAGATTCGGTTTATCATGTATTAATTTTTAATTACACAATTTATAGGCAATTGTGATCCATGCATCTTTTTTTTTTACGTTGGTTTACTTTAAATAAAATTCCTTTTGAAGGGAAGAATGTATTTCTTGCACTAGAAAAGCTAAAAAAATAGCCTCATGGAATGTGCACCTAGCTAGAGACTCAATTTGGAATAAATTTTGTCTGTCCCTTCCAATCTTGAAACCCTAAAGACTGAAAAAGATTTTTTTTAAAAAAACCATGTAGAAAGTAATTGGTGTTTTTATGAAGAAAAATGAATTTAAAATAAAGTGGAATGGTAATTAGGTTTGCTCCTCCATTTAAATCACCTTAAGGCTTCGATAAAAATTCGAACAACTAAATCCGACAACATTATATACAGTCCACAAATCGATAAATTCGTGACGAACAGAGAAAATTCGTCATCTGACTTCGAAGGATGATTTTACTTAGAAACGCATCTTTTATCAACACTAAATCCACATGTCGAGTTGGCGAGCAATTATTAAAAAAAATTCTCCCATCATTGTGGTTCAAGAGGAAAGCGGAAATAAGTTAATGATTAATTTTGTGATTGAGGTTAATTTGGTCGAATTGTGTTTTAAAAATAAAATAAAGACAGGGAAATGGCTCCACCCGAATTTAATTTTTGAAAAGAAACATTATTTTTTTTTGTGGGGGGAGAAGTTAGATGTTCCACAAGTCACGGGAAAAGTGACATGAGCAATGACCTGTAATCCCCATGTCAAGAAATCAACTATGGAAAGTCAACATGCTGGATTGTAGGAATCTGTAAAATCTGCAAATAGAAATATATTTTGTGAAAATGAAAAAAATTTCTATATCGATCACGGGGCTCACAACTGTGCCAACCGGAGAACGATAATTTTTTTTTCTTTTACTTCATAAATTAAGGGAGTAAAAAGATGTGTGGAGACACAATTTCTGATTTTCATTGGAAAATTATGTTATATGAGAGATCGAATGTGCACTTTTTCCATGTAGAATGCTCGTGGAGAGCATTTTTAAAGGATGAAAAAGCTACCTTAATATCATGTCATGTCTGTCGCCAACTTGCGAACTGTCATGGCCTCAAGCTGTTGTTCGTGATTTTCACGTGCCCTTCTTGTTCTTCCTACACAACTGTTTTGTGATCATGAAGCCGTCGGCCCCGCGGCGCATATTAAGTTCAGACCCTGTCGTCCATGAACGCACCAAAGACATCAAGATTGACTCTTATTTTCTTCAGGAGAAGACTCAAAAGAACGATACTGTCACTGCTCATGCTCCCTCCTCAGACATCTCTGCGAAAGCTCTATGTTGCAGAAACTTTCATCGTCTTTTGCCCATGTTCCATCCGCAGTCGAACTCCACACATATTCCTCGAAACCCCACCAACTCTCGGGTTGGAGAAACGAAAGCATGGTCCAATTTGGTGACCAAACCCCAGCAGTGAACACGACACGAGTCGTAAGACATCGCGATTTGCGAGTCCATCTTGTTCGAGGATTTGGGTCATGGAGAACCCATTTGAGATCGAGAATATTAGGAGAAGTTTAGGTAGTTGATCAGCCTTCCCATTTTCGGTGTTCTTCAATCTCAATCGCCAATTGGTCGAGAATCTTGGGTCCAAATCGGGGTTGTAGTTTTATTCGGGTCATCTTCTTGGGATCCTGCTCTTTGTAATTTTAGGGTTCCTTTCTGTTGGAGTGTGAAACGGGTTGGACCCTCTGACGGGCCGATTAGCCCAAACAATAGTCTTGACAAAAGAAAACGGCCCACTCTATCTATTTTGACGAGTTCTTGCAAAAGGGGTGATGACTCCTCCCAAGGCTCTAACTAGTCTTCTGATTAGTGAGTAATCGACATGTACACCTCATATATACATATTTAGTTAAGTTTACATGAGGGCAACGTCCATGATTGGTGGTCGATAAGTTATAGATATCATCCCTATGCCAATTGAACGAATGTGGAAATGTGGTGATGTCCTTATCTGTAACCCGCCAACCAAAAAACTCATGAAGCGTCCTTTGATTAGGATTGAATGAAAACATGACCCGAAAAATAGAGCCAACTCAAAAGGCTCACGCAAGCCTTTCCCCCAATCGACAATAGGACGTGACTCGCGTGCTGTAGTGGTATAAAGGGATTCGTTTGTTGATAGTGAAAGGAGTTGGCAATTTTTTTGTGTATGGTGTTTCTGTGCCTTGAAACCGAACCTAATGAGTTCCATCTCGAGTTATCATGAACGTTCTATGAATGTCAATCAACATCATCAAAATACTACCAAAACCCTATTCTTTGTTCAAGAAAAATGACCCTCTTGTTTATATTTTTAACTTTGAGGCCACATGAAACATTATGGGTTCGATGGCCATGTGAAACTACCAAAACAAGTGAAAGGATTTTTTGTGTTTTTTGAATGAAACTGTTACTGATTTTTTCTTTCAAATAATTACACATTAGAAATATGGCTCTTCTTTGTGCAAACACATGGACTAATTTTTCAAATGTTTACATCTTAGGCATTCCAAACTTTTTAATGGAAATGTAAGTTGTGCGAGTGTAAGATCATTCAGATATTAGGTAAAAGGCACAGAATTACATATCCAATATTCTTTTTTTTTGGTCAAACATATCCAATATTCTTAGAAGAGATGAAAATGGGAAACAAAGAAAGTAGAGCCCCCAAAAAATGGAAGGATAATCGAGAAAGACAAATGAGGAGCGGTCTATTCTTGGGTGGATGACACATTCCCCGTGGCTCTCTTTTCAATTTGTACCATAAAATATGCAAACTAATATGAGACAAGATGCCCGACACGAATCAAAATTTATAGAATAAGGTAGTGAGAGCACGTAAATATGTGTACTTCTCTTGACAAAAGAAACGAGAGTACGCCCCAAGTATAGAGAATCCACATTAACCGATGGGCCTAGCTTGGTTTATCATAATTTTTCAAATTTCTTTTTTGAATTCCTCTAGAATTCGGCATGTATTATAAATCCTAAGGTTAATGTCACGAAAAACCCCAAATCGGTACATCTGTAACAAATTTACTCCAATATTACCAAAAATCCCAAACCGGTATACCTGTGACAATTTTATTTTCCGTTAGTTTCCGTTTAGTTTTACAGTCAAATTTTTGAGTTGGATTATACGTGACAGTTCACGGGTGCATCGATTTGGAGTTTTACCCTCCATTTGTCATAGGTGTACCAGTTTGTGATTTTTCGTAGTATTTATCCAATTTAACGGAGGGTAATTTTGTCACAAATGTATAAGTTTAGGATTTTCGGTTGTCAAAAAATTAATTTGGGATAAATTTGTTACATATATACAAGTTTGGTTTTTAATGGTAAAAAAATTAGTTTGGGATAAATTTGTCATAAGTATACCATTTTAAGGTTTTTTGTGATATTAACCCTAAATCTTATATGTGATGTTAAATTCGTCGCAATAGAGAATTCACATTAACTTTTTGTCTAGGTTCGATTCTGACTTGTATAATGTCACGAGACTAATTGCTTTCAAACTTTAGTCTCGAATAGTCCGCTTTGACTGGATCAAGGAAAACAATACAGTTAAATTAAGTGAATAATGAGTCAGTTTATCCATTCAACGGAAAAATATCTACTGAAAATTGGAATATGTTGCTAAGACCCATTACACATGTTTGGTAAGAACTAACAACATTCCGGGAAAAATTACCAAAAAAATCATAATCCTATTGCAATTGTGTTAATTCAGTCATAAATCTTTTTTTTTTGTCAATTGAATCCTAAACTTTTTGTATTTGTACCAATTCAGTCCCTCCGGTCAATTTTGGCAGGAAGTTGTTGACATATTGCCGGCCGTCCATTGTGGCGGGGTCAACACTCGTGTGGACACATTTAATAATATTTTATTATATTTTTGAATTTTTTTTATTCTTTTCTTTTCTTTTCTTTCCTTCTTTTTTTTTTCTCAAGTATAACTGTGAGCCACCGCTAACCTTGCCACGTAGGATGATCAACGTCTGTGTTAGCGATTTCCGATCAAAATTGCCTATATAAATTCAATTGGCAAAACGTGATAATGTTTATGACACAATCGGCAAAAAAAAGGCTTATGAACAGGTTTAGGCTTTTTTTGTTAATTCTCCCCAACACACCGATCAGATTTCTGGCAATTATCAAAAAAAAAAAATTCTTACTTCCAACATTTAAATGTCAGCACTTTAGTATTTAAATTTCCAGCACATATCTTTCAGTTTTACCAGTCTTGTACGTGAAAGCTAATTTAATTCTCACCCCTAATGCGATATAAAAATGAAATCTTTAGTACATATTTGATCAAAATAGAAACTTGTAAGGGTTCATTATATATCGGGATATCGGTAAGCATTATTAGTGCAATTATTATCACTATAACGTAACTTGGTCGGCACGATCGTTGCTTTTCCAAAAGCTAAGAGGATCACAAGAAGGGGGTCGTTTTCCCACTTTCGAGTTTTGCGTCTTCACCCTTCTTGAAAGAGAGCTTTATCTGCTTTGCGATAGGGTTTCTCGGACCATCCATCCATTCGATGGACTCTCCGTCGTTGCAGGTGGGGCTGCGCCTTTTAAACGTTTCTGCTTTCTCCCAGACAAGACATTTGCCCAGCCAAAAAACTCAGTTGGCCGCCATTTCATTTGGCAAGACGAACGATTTCGCTCAGAAAACGTGCTGATTTTTACGAGGAAAAGCACGACAGCTTTGCCAAAAGGTTTGTGTCCTACGAAGCTGTCATTGGCGAGCTATACAGCACGTATTGCAAAGCTGTCGTCAAAATCGGGATGCGTGTATAATTTCACGAGAAGTCTTAAAATTTAAATTTATGCGATCAATACGTTCGAGTGTCAAGCATTTTACAAAGTTTATTTGGACTTTGAAACTCAAGTATAAAATGCTTATCAAAAAGTAAACTCTGCAATTCAGTAGACGGAAAACTTTAGCCGGACCTTTTTCTTTTATCGATTTTTCCATCTTGTTTAGTACCATAACTAGAGAAAGTGCACAACTTGCGAGTCGGCCACCGACGAGGCCCTCACTGCCCCTCTCCCACCCCGCCTTTCTCTCTTTCCAACTTTTTTCTTGTCCTTTTATGACGTGATGTCCACTTGACGCCGCGTCGATGTCGCGTATCTCTTCCACCAAAAACAAAAAAAATTGGCCGCGTATCTCCTGAAGAAAGTTTTTTCGTGGTGAAAACAATCACGTTAGGATGGGGAAATCGAGAGTAAAACACCACATGGGATTTTTCTTGTCTAGTGAAAAAGGGGCGGAGCTAATGGAGTGCAATTTGTAACGCTCAAATTAACGAAACCCCTATTCATCCGGGAAAAATTAGAGATCAATGAATTTCGCAGTTAAGCTATTGGACTCTGAATTCAATCACTAAAAAAATACTAGACTCTAATTTCTTTTTACGAAGAATGCACTTTAACCGTAACTCAACTAACTTTTGATCGAATTCCTTATGCACCGGCCACCTATCGCGAAAAATTTGGCCGGGTCCTAATCAAAGTGCACATGTTGCAAAGAACCGAAATGTTAGCGCCATTGAAAATATATAAAGTTCAACGATCAAACTGCGAAATCCATAGAGGATTGGAGATACACTAATAAATTCATCCACATGAGTAGCAACAGATATATTGATTGGATATGTTCAGAACACCACAGGCAACGGCACGAGCGGCGCAAGTGCTTTCTCGCTAATATACAGCTTGAGTATGATGGGAACCCCAAACTAACGGAAATAGAGCACATTGCCACTGCATGGACAATTCATCAGACACCCAATGTGCATGCAGGTGCTCTGTTTTTCATATCGGCAGTCATCTCCGATTCCCCGATTTTGCTGCATCAACAACCAGCAATGCCGTCCATCTGGACAGCCAAACCCGACGGGAGGGACAATAAAGAAAGAGCCACGAGTGTGGGGATGAGATGTGATGCATTTGCGATTCGAAGACATGTAAACCGCCCCAAAATCTCGATCCACAACTCACGTCGCGACGAACCTGTCAAGAAAACATTAAATGCCCACATGTCCTGGCCGAATCATCGGACCCCTCTCCACTGTTTCCTGAGGGTTTTGGTCGGGCGGACTGAGCTGCCATTTTCGTGACATGGATGATGGACCCAATCAAGCATGGATTGGGATCTTCGAAGTTCAGCGTTTGTTGAAGTGATTGATTGAACGGGCTCGACAAGGTAGTTCAGATTTAGTATCGAACTGTATCTTGCCATGTTACCTATTCTTTTTCAGGCTTTGTTTATGTTGATCTAATCGAACTGGCCTTACGCACTTTGTTTTAGAAATGTCCAGCCCTGATAAAGAAAACTTTTCTAGAATCGTTTGGGACTTGTTGTCTCACTAGTTATCATATCGATTTGCTCTACAAATGTCCAAAAGACATTTGCTAAATAGCCAATTAAGGAATTGGGCAATTTCTCGTGCACTTTGTTTTGGTGCTTGCATAAATAATGTTTGGGGAGTTGAATTTTTTGAATTGATAATGCTCGTTCATCAACACGACTCTTTGTAAATTACATGAGAAAAGTGTCGCGATCCAATGAGGTTGGTCGAGTATTCTAGCAGTCGAGTGTTTAATAACAATTTCAGCCACCCAAAGTTGGCAAGAAGAGCTAATTTGATCGATGATGAGATTCTGTGGATTAGAAGGGATTGAAAAAGAAGAAACTGTTGGGGGTTTCACATGAAGGCCATTATGGGGATGAAGATGTTCCTGAAAAAGTCTTGGTGGGACAAATAAAAAAGCGTTGGAGAGACGGCAGAAAATGACCTGAATTGGCGGTCAACTACTGTTAAAATAATGTATGAGATGGATTGAGATCGGGGATTGAGTGGAGTGATTTTTCAATTTGAGTTTTCAGGAAAGAAGGGATCATCTGGTTCAGGTGATATCTGATGCTGCTACTTTGGGATGAGTCGCCTTCACACCCACATGTCATGATTACTGAGTTTTCAAGCCGCATCGGCATCACTTGAATAAAGAAACCCCCCAAAGTCACGTTGTGTCATGAGCTCAAACCCCAAAAAGAAAGGGAAAAAACACAAATTGAGATTGGCTACGTTCGAGAAGGGCAAGAAAAGAAGAAATAATAGAGGCCGAAGCGCGACGAGATTGTTGAAACGTCGGGAGGAGAACAAAGAAGTTCATGATACTCGATGACCTGTGATGGTTAAAGTGGAGAGTCTCGCAATGCCCCTGAAAGCATTAGAGTCTTTTCGCATGTGAGGTGCAGTGCCTTTGAATAGATAGGGGATTTGATGTAATATGATCAAATTCGGTGATTTTCAATAACGATCATCATGTCACGTAATTGCCTTACCAAAAAAAAGACGTCACATTATTGTGTGATTGAAGAATATATATATATATATTGAGATGAGCTAAACGTTGAAGTGCTTTTGTCCAAGCCAGTATAATGCAACAGGTACTTATGCGTTGATGAATCGTGGTACTGAAGAAAGGGCAGCTACAGTATTCTTTTGTAAACAAAAGTTTCATTGAAATTGACGTTTCTTGTACGTGATATAACAGTACAAGCCATTAAATAAGTAAAGGTGACTATGCGCTGAGACATGTATGGCAACTTTGCCTACAAAAATCGAACTGGAATGTACGGTTGCTCTGTTTAGCTTATGATCGGTTGGCAACTTTAAGGATGGATGCACTTTTTAGGAAGCTTTTGGCTCGCCTGTTTTTCGGACGATAAACGAAGTTTGGAGACCGTAGAACGTGCATGGTTTAGCTGGGTCATACATGTTCATGCCACAGGACAGGGACTGTATGATGTCATTGATAAATTTACATGTTTAGTTTTTGCAAAATCGTCGTGTTATAGATAGAGTCTTGTAATTATCTCTAACATATCATTTGAGTAATTCTCCTGAGAAGTTATGCGGATTTTGTATTAGAGATAGAAATCAGCATAGATTACTCGCGATACAACTAGGGAGACAATGTTAAAGTACAGAGCAATATGATGCGTATTTCGGAATCCCATGTAGCAAGAACATAAGTTCGACGGTCATGTTTCTTAGTTTATGCCCATGGATTCGAAAACCATCTGGACTAGTCTACTCACATTCTCTTCTTCAGAACCATCATGTATTTTGTTAAGTGGTTGTTTGACTACACTTTTCTTTTTCTCTTACTTATCGACTCTTATCTTGTACCACTTTCTAAGAGAAGCCATTATGAGAAATTTCAGAATTCGCTGCTTAAAATTTCCTTGCGTTATTTGTTCATCCTGAAAGCATATTCTTCGTCTCAGCACCTCTTTTCATCACAATGTCTCTAACATATCAGTCAAGATTAGTGTACACAGGGACTATACAACAAATCCATGATTTATCGATGGAAAAAAGATGATAAGAATAGAGTTAAAAAAAAAAAACAGACCTTTGCATGATCATTTCAACTGGCCAAAGAGAGGGTACAAGGATGTCTTTGTTCACATTAGGTTTTGGGGGGCAATCAGAGACCCCAGCGGACAAGT
This sequence comes from Syzygium jambos, assembly GCA_031216235.1. NCBI lineage: Eukaryota > Viridiplantae > Streptophyta > Magnoliopsida > Myrtales > Myrtaceae > Syzygium > Syzygium jambos. The sequence goes on from CM062229.1 coordinate 20,761,434, forward strand.
TCCTTAGGACAAGTTGGAGACAAAACCGAGTGGGTACAGTTCCACTTTGGTTCTAGGCTTCTAGCATGCTCAAACAGGCTTCCTAAAAATATTGACAAGAGACTGATAACCAACCCAAACCATTTTTACCAAACTAGTTGAAAATTAAAAAAAAAAGAAAGAAACAGTACTATTTATATGAATAAAGGAATACTATTCTAAACGGGCTGCCTTTACACCATCAAGGACGAGCAGATCTGCCTTTGCCAAAGTCAAAAAAGGGGATCGATGCACTTTTGCTGCAATTTTGTGATGAAAAATTGATGGTTAGGTTAGCCAAATTAACCAAATGATTAGAAATTAGGCTGATGGTATTTCTGGTGGGGATTAAACTAAAACAGGGGGGGAGAAAAGGGGATTAGGATTTGTTGGGGGCGTTCAATATATCTCTCTCTTTCTATACACAAATTTGAATCATTTAATTTTGATTAATCGGCAATGACAAAAAAGGATTTGATTGTGTTGTGCAAGACCAACGAGAGTTAAAAGTTGGTCCTACCATAAAATAGGTGTACATGCAATTGTATCAATTTGTTAGGTATCCATAGAATAAACCCATAAACTGAGATTTTTCTTTTCAAAGATGTGAAAAAAGTCAAGAGTGCTCTCATTTGGTATAGCTGTGGTTGGACCGTTTCTATGTCGGTTTTTTCATGTTTATTTGATGTACTTTTAAAAATATTTTTAAGAAAAATAAAAATAGGCTCGAAAAGTGGACCAATTCTTTCGTGCTTTCTGATTTCGAGATAATCTCATTTGGGTTTTTACACATCCCTAATATCATTCTTACCATGTTTTCATAGCATTCATTTTAACTCTCAAGAGTTTATGTCAGGAACTTATTAACAAGCGGTCTCGAAGCATTGGTTGAACATATTCTATAAAGACAAGTTTTGATTTTTACAACATATGATTACACATAAAATGAGGAAACAAGTTCACTAGAATTTGGTAATCTAAGATATACCGATGATCGCTTCTTAACCCAATCTACACACATTTTTTTTTATCACCCGTCAAATATCTCGAGTTAGTGTAGGAACATTGATCGACACAATGACATGATTAAGAAGACTTGCCATCGTTTTGCATTGAATATGTCGCCCCTTGATCATGGCCTTCTATTGCTGCATGACTTTGGTGATTTGCAAAAAGGTAAACAAAAGTCTTACCTTCTTTTTCTCTTGTCTTCTTGTGATAAATGCCAATCGTTTAATTTTCATTATTAGCAATTAATAATCAGATAAAGAAAGTAAATGCAGCTACTGAGATTAGCTGTGCTTAAACATTAAATGCAGCCACAAGTATATAGGACTGGTAAGCATTAGTGTTCCCAACCCAAACCCTACCTTCTATTTTTTAGCTCAAACCCTAGATTTGCAAAGTTCAGATAACCACGCAATCTTTCTCATCCAATAGGGACACAGCTTGAAAGACTACTAAGAAAATTAATTGGTGGGAACATCATATTTTCATCATGTACGACTTCTAAATGAAGGGTCAAATAGAATTCTCTTGTGGGTCAATTTATAGTTTCATTGATAGTTAAATCGAATTACACCTAAATTAGTATAATGCACGAAATCCTACTGTTATGACTATGTTAGTTTAGTGCAACAATCGATAATTTTTTTAAAAAAAATCAATAGAAGATCAAGTAGTGTATAAGGAATTGCGATGATTTGGTTCGACCCCAAAACTACATTCCACCATTTTCCAATAGCATTTTGTATATTAGATTGGAGTATTTCATTTTTCCCTGCCAGAGTTTTGAAGTTTTTAGATGGAAATAGTTTGGCATTGGTTAAATTCACTTACTGATTAGAACGTATGAAGGGTCGAGGCAAACAATGATACCTCTCTCTTTATTTTATTTTTTTGTCAAAGCCACATGGGTTAGGCACTTTAAGTGAATTAAGTTATTTAAATAAATTATAATGTGGATTCATCTCCTTTTTGCATAGATGCACGTGGGAGACACCAACATTTGTCCATCCACAAAGAGAGGAGAAAAGGGTTCAATGAAAGGCAACGAAGATCATCCATCATTTTACCTCCATTACCATATCATGATACCAAGCAAAAACAGGTACAAATCGATTCCATCCATTAAAGTACTTAATTACTTTTTTTTTTATCTTGACATAAAAACATGAAGTTGCCACGAAGCAAAGCATCGTTACTTTTGTTTTTTTTTATGCGGATCTCTGTAAGCACTTGACTAACCTTTATTGGATAGTGCAATCCTTCGACCTCCGTGCGTTAGGTGATTAGTAGAGAATATATAGGTGTGCGCTCCTATGAATGGATTTAAGAAAATGTGCGAGTGTGATAATTATAATTCAGACCTTATATAAGGAAGACATGCATACTTATTTATCGCGCTTGAGCAACCCTTTGCACTTGCATTAAACACCATGCATATAGAAAGCTCCCGAAACAAATTCGTCTCACGGTATAGTTAATTGGAAGTGAGATTTAGTAGCATAATGTTGGGATTTTGGTATTCAAATCCCATAGAAGGGGAATGAAAAGTGTGGTTCGGACAGTCTTGTTTTTCACCGAGCAGACATGTCTATTTGGAATTTTATTTTATTTTATTTTTTTGACAGATATATGTCTGTTCGTGATTGTTCGCCCATTTATTTTCTGACAGATATGTCTGTTCATAAACTGAACGAAACTTTTCGGTTCTTCGTGACTCTTCATTGTTTTTAAATAAAACAAAAAACATTGTGTTTTTTGCGCGGCATTTTTCTGCTGCTCTCTTATTCTTCATCATTATCATTTTCGTGCGATTAATTTGCAAAGTTGCGTTAAAAGGTTTCCTTTGAAAAAGTACTACTTCATAAGAAACGCAATTCGTTCTATCTTGAAAAATAATTGTTCAAGAATCTTAGATACCGGTAGAGGGGATAAATTATCTTAGAGACACAATGTGAATTTGTTCATGAGAGATTGACCGAGTGATTAAGCGATGATTTGTGCCCGAGTTAGGTGCGAACCGTGCGTTAATAATTTCGCGTCGACACTCATTTTGGTTCGACTCATGCCTTAGTTGGTCGATTTAGGAGATTAGCGAGACATTTACGACGTCACGGCTTTGATCCGGTGCGTGGCAAGGAACGCTGCCTGGCTGGATGGCTAGGCGTGTCGATCTGTCAATGGACCGAAACAGGGGAATCGGGGAGCGCGCTCTAGTGGTGGGCCGCACACGACACGCACACGTGGATGGCCTGGTGCATTTGACTGTCGGCAAACTGATCCGCGTTTGATCAAAACTCAAGGGGGGCCGTGTTCTTGGTTGATCTATCTTAGGATGTGACGCCCTTATCTGGCCCAAAAAAAAAAGAATAAGTAAAAAGTTACCTAAAATTCTGAACGACGTATTTATTCCAAACTTTCTCATGCGATACAGAAAATCTAAAGCATGTACCAATACGACGCATCTATTCTGAACTTGTATTGATGTGATATATTTACTTGAAATTTTTTATATGACATCAAAAATTCTAAATTTGTATTCGTGCAATTCATCCGCCTCAAAGTAATTTTAATAATTATTTCACACAAGTATAAGTTTGAAGTTTTTTTAGTCACAAAAAAGGTTGAGCTAATATATCGCACAAGTATAAGTTTAGGGTTTTTTATGTCACAAAAAAAAATTAGGGGCAAATGTGTCATAGTTGGCAGAATTTGAGATTTTCGATGACTTTTCCAAAAAATGAATAATTTTGAAAAACATTATCTTAAAAGTGATCACTTATATCGCTTATAAAAATAAATGAACAAAAAATATTTTCATCGTTTACATAAAACTTTAGACATAAATTATTATCGATAATAAAAATATTTTTTTATCGATTAATTATTTTAAGCTGTATAAATGATTTTTTTAAATATATTTTTTTAAGTTATTCGTTTTTTATGGAGCGAAGTGAGTTTTAGAATCAAGTGAGACAAAAGATCTCTCAAGTCCCAAGCTCCTTCCAGCTATGCCATGAGCTGCCCTTCCTGCCTAATGCTACATGGTTGGTTGGATATCGTATGTCACCATTAAATCTCTCTTTTGTTTTCTTCCTCCCCGTGCATGAACCTTGGGCTCTACCCCCTCTTCCTCATTTTCATGTAATGGCCCCAAAGCTTGCGCATCGTCATTCGTTGATTTTATCGTACATTTGAATGGATAATATTGACGTGATCGATGCATCGCTTGCAAAATAAGAACTCGAACAAAAACTTTAAGACGTAGGGCTGAGCGTTGATGCGTGGTTCAATGAATGGAGCATTACGTAAAGAGGCATGCATTTCATGTAAGGCTAACGATAATCGGCTGACCTATAGGTGCATGGAGCATTCAATTGATTATGGATCTTCGATTTAAATGGATTGAGCCGTGTGAAAGATATCCGATAGTGATTAGGGTTTTGGGCACTCTTATCTTCTTCCCATTTGTCATCAACACGATCAAATTTACACAAGGGCTATTCTTAAGCTTACCTTTACAACCCCGATTTTAAAAGTACATATAAATCCTTTAGAACCCGAGAAGAAGCTCCCCATAACAAAGATTTGAAAGTTCGTGAACACACGTGATTCTTTTAAAGTCGAAATCAGATCTACTTTGGCTTGATAAGTAACAAAACTAAAGAATTTCTCTTTTCAGCTTATTAATTTGACATTCTTTTCCAAGTCGAAACAAACAGACAGACACCCACAATTTTTATATCATTTTTTAAGCAAGTGTTGACGGGCACAAAATCAATTAGTTTGAATGAGAAAAATGCCAACGTTGGAAAAAAAGTTATCCCAAAAAACCGAAAGCGCATTATGAAACTCTAGGCATAGACATGGGAGATTGGGAAGAAATTGTCCCCTCTATAGCACGAGGAAAACAAACCACGTACCAATCACTTTGCAATTTGACAGAACAAAGATACGTCGAGATTATATATACATTAAATATAATCTCGATGTATCTTTGTTCTGTCAAATTGCAAAGTGATTGGTACGTGATTTGTCTTTCTCATGCTATATATATATATATATATATATATAATTCTTGATTTTTAACCCCGAAAATGTCGCCAAAAAGAATAAAAAGACATGACAGTACATTTTAACATTGGCATGTCGTGGCCCATGCTGTGTGGTCTCGCTCTTTAGCAGCTCAATATGAATGAACGAAGGCAGTAGGTGCATTGCATTTGCATTATGATGTTAGATAAGGCCCACAAAAAATCGAGTCACATTAGTAAATATATAAATGCATGCAATTAGTATGTCCAAAACGACATGACAGACTGTAGGCTTTTTGAATAGATAAGTTGTATTCAACATTTGATGATAATAAATTTATTGCCAAGTATTCTTACTAGCGGAACATATTTGATAAGAAACATTTCGACGTACCGACACCGGAAAAAAATATAAAATTGAGAATCACGAGCTTCTTTTGTGACTGAGCGACGAATGTACATAAGGCACTTGTTAAGGAAACAAAAGGGAAAAAAAAAAAGAGAACACAAAATAAGGCTTCTGATGATAATGCTCCTGTCATTGCCCGGAAGCTTGCACTTTCTCGCCGGTTGGAGAAGATTTGGTCTGTTGGTCAGTTCGGACCCCTATTTAAACTAAGTTGATCACTTTGAAGTTTTAGTTGAAATAAGATCAATTCTTAATCTATCTTTTTGTGAAAACTGTTTCATTTCAAATCTTTATTTGAAATTTTTCCTAATGTTTTTTTTTCTATTTTTTTTTGTCCTTCTCCCTCTTCTCTCCTGCAGAGAGTCACTGTACATGACCGACGCTCTAAATTATCCACGGCCGCACGAGTACCAAAGTCAGAAAGAAAATATGAAAGAAAAGAAAGAACGAGATTCGCTTACGGCCTTTCCTCGAATCCCTCCCAAAAGTCCAAGCGATTTCTTCGCGGAGCCAAAGTAGGGGAAAGGAAAATAAAATAAAATAAAATAAAAGAAAATAATTTGCTGCACCACCTGCCATGCACACTGCGCAGTTCAGCTGTATTGCCAGTGTACATCATTATTGGCGCTAAATGATTTGATTGAAGCCATTTTTCAAACCTCAATTGGGCTAAAGAAAATTTGAAACTGATTAAAAAGAAAACACTAAACTCTCCCCGCACACCCTTCAATAATACTGGATTGCAAGATTCTGACCCCTACATATACACCTCCCCACCCAGCAGTTTTGCCTCATCTCTCCTTCTCTCTGCCTCTCGGTGTGTGCGCGCTCGCCAGAGGGTATGGCTCTTGAGGTTCATTGTTTCTGTCATGTTGTTTCTCTTGCTAGGCGGCTTATGAGTGAGCGTTTCGTTTTGGTTTCCGTAGCTGAAGTTGGTGGGTTGTTTGTTGCTGTTCTTTGTTGCAGGATCGGATCAATGGCTTCGCACGCGTGGGCTCTGTTTCTGGGTGTTGTTCTGATGGCTTCGGGGGCAATGGGGGCTGCTCCAAGAAGGCCTGTAGCGGTGCCGTTCGGTAGAAACTACGTGCCTACATGGGCTTTTGATCACATCAAGTATTACAATGGTGGCTCTGAGATACAGCTCTTCTTGGACAAATACACAGGCGAGTTTTTATGGACGCAGGGAGTGGAAAGTGGTTGAGAAGTTGGAAAAAAAGATCCCACCTTGAACATTTCGAGAAAATAACTCCCTCTTTGGCTTTGATTCCTTGTCTGTTCTTCGCTGGTTTTAATGTTTTTTGTTTGATTCTTTGGGTAAATAAAGGTACTGGCTTTCAATCCAAGGGCTCTTACCTGTTCGGGCATTTCAGCATGGACATCAAGTTGGTTCCTGGAGATTCTGCAGGGACAGTCACTGCTTTCTACGTGAGTAATTCTTGCCGTTTCGTGGCATTGAAAAGCAGATTGTGCCATCAATATGTGATCTTGTTATAGAAATGGGGTTTACGCTGTTGGTTTTTGTTTTCTAAAGTGATAACCATCTTGGTTTCTTCTTGAAATTGCTTCCTATTGAGCTTGTCTTGTTACTCTGTTTTTTCTCCCCTTTCTTTTAGTCATGGGATCATTCCATCGTATGATATTGTGATTCCTTATTGCAGCTCTCATCTCAAAACTCAGAGCACGACGAAATAGACTTTGAGTTCCTGGGGAACAGGACTGGGCAGCCATACATATTGCAGACCAATGTGTTCACGGGAGGAAAGGGAGACAGAGAACAGAGGATTTATCTGTGGTTTGATCCCTCCGCCTCCTTCCACTCCTACTCTGTTCTCTGGAACATGTATCAGATTGTGTAAGTCCCCACTTTCTTCCCTTTTCTCTTCCTTTTCTACTTTCAGTTTGAGCACCACACGATGAACCTGTTATTTTCTTTTACTGACCAAGAATTTGGGGATAGTATTAATGAAAAATTTACAGAGTGGGAAACTACATCTACAGGGTAATCACGTATTGTAACTATAATCCACGCTTGACCGTCAATTTATGTTCCTGTTCAAGCTGAATTTTGTTTTGCACTGCCTTTCACGCCAGTATGACTTGATAGTGAGACGGCGACAAGAGCCCTTCTAATCAGAAGCCTCGATTTCAAGAACCAGTCAACATGGTTTCTTGTTCTCCCTCTCTCTCTCTCTCTCTCTCTCTCTCTCTCTCGATCGACAAGAGCCTTTCTAATCGAAAGTCTCGATTTCAAGAACCGGTCAACGTGGTTTCTTGTTCTCTCTCTCTCTCTCTCTCTCTCTCATGGTAAGTGGGAATTATTATTATTATTATTATTATTATTTACTTTACCAAAGAATCCGTCAGAGAGAAAGAACAAAACCAGGTAGCGTCGGAGCAGGCAGCTGCTCCTCTTACTTGCAACCGTGCTGATCCGCATAAAGCAGATCTCAGATCAAATCTCCACTCCGATGTGCGTTGTTATCTTCCTGAGCTGTGGCTCTTGACTTTAAGAAATTGCAGCTGTACTGTCTCATCGCAATTAATCGAGTTTATTTAACTTAAAAGCACCTTCCGGCTTCCCAGAATGAACTTTCCCAGAAATGAATTGACCCCACTGCCTCCTTCCCTTGAAAAAAAAAAAAGAACAGAAAAAGGACTCTTCCCTTTGGTGACATCTTTCTCTCTCAACACTCTCTCTTTTTTGGGATTTTTTTTTTAAATTTGCTTGGGTTCAAATGTCACAATCACCGAATTACATACGAAGTCCCCTGGATCCAGCTCACTCTCAGGCTAGTCCCCGACAAAGAACAGAGTCACTTATGTCAAACATACGAGACGAATCAAGAGAGATTCATGCAACTATTTGCTCTGCTTTTGTCATTGGGGGTAGTTAGGACTCGCTTTTTTGTGGCACTCCTTTTTTAATGTATAGATTCCGACAAGACTTGGCAAAAAGATTGCCGCCAATCCCTTTTTCTTGGTTTCTTCTTTAAATGTTTTTTAAATGTGAGCATATTGGTCTTTTGGGATGTAATTGCTGCTTGCTAATCACAGCTCAAAAGCAAATGGACCTACTCTTTAGGACTTTAAGCATTGAAAACAAAGAAAAGGATTCAAACGTTTCAGACTATGTAAAAATCATGAGTAGTTGAACTTCTTATTCATAGAATGATCTTATCTAATTATACTAATTTATGTTTTCTTCAATAGAGTTTTGGCATTGGTTCTCACGAATGATTGAACCTATGATTCAATGGTTAACTTGTGGTTATTCAGTATTGATTTTAATCTGCTTTCGTGCAGGTTCTTCGTGGATGATGTGCCGATCCGGGTGTTCAAGAACAGCAACGACCTGGGGGTGAAATTCCCCTTCAACCAGCCGATGAAGCTGTACTCGAGCCTGTGGAACGCAGATGACTGGGCCACACGGGGAGGGCTCGAGAAGACTGACTGGTCCAAGGCGCCATTTGTGGCCTCCTACAGGGGGTTCCACATCGACGGCTGCGAAGCATCAGTTGAGGCCAAGTTCTGCGCTAGTCAGGGCAAGAGGTGGTGGGACCAGAAGGAGTTCCAGGACCTCGATGCCTTCCAGTACCGGAGGCTCCAGTGGGTCCGCTCGAAATACACCATCTACAACTACTGCAGCGATCGAAAGAGGTACCCCATGATGTCCCCAGAGTGCAGGAGGGACAGGGACATATGATCAAAGCTCTGATTTTGGCGATCACAAGAGATTAAGAAGCTAAGCATGAAAGATGAGCCTAAGAGGATAGATATTGGTTGCTAAATTGTTGTTGCTTAAGTTATGTTTTACCACTATTCGTTCATCTATTTCCGTCTCTTTGATAAAAGATGTGTGTGGGACTGGGGCCTCAAATTAAGCAGAGTGTATACCATTGTAAAAGTAAAACTCATACCTAGTGAGCTTCTAGATGTACTTCATTCATCTGCTGGGAAATAACAAAATCGATTGCTATTTTCTTCTGGAGTCGACAATGCGAAATTATGTATGGTAACAGAAGTTGGGTGTTCCGGGCTTGTCTCTGATAGCTTGAGGAGCTTTCGAATGGTTGCTAAGAGTTGTTTAACTCCAGTTGATTGAAGAAACAATGAAACCTTTTTGACTGCTAGGAGTGGCAATCCAGCTTTGGTCGAACTATGGCTATATGTCACTTTCAAATTAGAGAAAGTGTTGCCTAAAGCCAGACTGCGTGTTCTAATTCACACCAATCCATCAACAGCTTGTAAGCTAATCTGACGCTCCTGACACGGTCAATGCTCCTGTGATCTAATGTTAATCCTCACTGGGACACCACTCTATATTAAGTTAATAACCGTGACATAGATGGACACGCTGAGATTGCCACGAGCTCAGTAGCTAACCTGTGCCTAATGTTTTCAGCTTACATGAAGTATGGTCTGAAGAGGAAGTTTCATAAATGAAATTGTCAATTTGAGAGAATTTAATGCCCCAAGTAATCGTTGTGATCGCAGTGATCAATCCTGTTCTAAATTAGGAGACTGCATGCTTCCATTTTGAAATTTAGATATGTCGGGATGACGACGATCTAGGATTTTAATGTATGCTTTGATGGAAGGAAAAGAATTTTGTTAGGCTTTGCTAAATAGCTCATCGGTTCTCAGATTAAGCCAGGAAACTTCAGGGAACTCTTCGTTCAGATGATTGCAAGGGAGCTAAAGCTAAATGTGTCAAATGTCATTCCACCAAGAAGCCAAAGCTGATAATAATACTGTCGGTTTCAGGTGCCAATCAATTTACAAAATTTAGTTCTCGAATGCTTGGTGGAGCATGGAGAATATGTCTTCATCTATGTTTATTAGGTTACATCAGTGAAAGTTATCAGGGTTGATCGTCTAAGCTTCAGGGACTTGGATCGTACACAAGCATATCATAACTTTGGTATAATTTCATCATGATCGAATGTATACAGTTTCCTTGTTTCCACTGTGCAGCTTTAGCCTTTTCATAGGAAATGTTATCTGTTAGAAGTATGCAGGAAATTTGAAGGGCAGCAAAAGCGAAATGTTTCCAAGAAGTGTCGGTCTTTTAAGTTTGATCAAGCAAAGAGAGGGTGCTTCAGCCAACTGAAGTACTGTGCTGGACCACTAAAATTGCTTAATCTCAAAGGTGAGTAAAAGAAACAGCTACTAGATTGGTCATAACGTTTGAGCACCACCAGTATTGCTGCTGTAGATATCGGTTCTCAAGCATCCTGCCTGTCAACTCCATAGTGGTAGAGCGTGACCTATCTCAAAATGTTTAGAAATTTATTTGGGGAAAAAGCTGAAGTATGTTTAGTTTTGTCATTCTAGGAGAAGATCAGAATTTAAGTGCACAGTTAATAAGATTCTTGAATATCACTGAAGTTCTTGGCCTGGTCTGAATGAGGACTTTTAATGATTTCGAGAATTGATATACTCTTGAGCCACATGAAAGTTTGGGGCCTAAAAAATTATGAACCAATAATCTGAAATCACATAACATGAGATGTAGCAGCTAACCGAGATCTCAGTTTAGCTGAGAAAGTAGGCGAAGGAACATGAGCACCAATTCTAGGGACCAGCATGCTGAAGTGAAAACTTGCAGTATCAGAACATTTGAATGGATCATAAATTTTAAAAAAACTAGACATGAATTTTCAAGAATCACCATAACAATGTAGCCGGACAAGGGAGCAAGAGATCTAGAGATCTTGAGCATCAAACAGTTTCATCTCGAAGGTGCTGAAACAAGAAGCCCACAAGATTAATTCTTGATCTCAGTTTCACTAACTTGTTGCCTTAATGGGATTTTATGGTCGCTTTGCCCATAAGAAAACCATTCTTAAACTCTGCTAAATAGCTCGTTTGTTTTCAGTTAGTGAAGGAAATTTCAGAAAACTCCTCATCCAGATGTTAGCAACGATGATAAACCTACATCTATAAAATGTCATTCCAACTCAGAGGCCAAAGATGATGATAAAAGGTCTGTTTCTAGTGTAAATCAATTCATGGGTAGTCTATCAATACTTCAGGTTCCATCAGTGCAAGTTAACCGGTTTAACCGTCTAAGCTTCAAAAAATCAAACTCTATACATGAATGACATTCAGAGTTTCAGTACTTCATCATGATCGAATGCACAGTTTTCTTGTTTCCACTGTGTTCTTTTGTCATAAGATCTATAAATGTATTGGACATCTTTAAGGGCATCACAATTTCAAAGAAGAATCAGTCTGTAAGTTTGCTTGAAGGTAAATAAATAGAAACGACAATTTGATTGACTATAAAATTTGAGCACCGCCAGTATCACCTCGGGGGAGCTCATGTATCAGTTCCAACGCGCCTCTGTCAACTCCACAGTGGAAGAGCGTTACCATCTCGGAATGGTTAAATCTGTTTTGTCAGAGAGCTGGACTATGTTTCTATTTATTTCTCGTCTAGAAGAAGCTCAGGATTGACATATATAATTCATAGCAATCTCGAATATTTCTGAAGATCTTGGCCTGGTTTTGATGGTGAAAGGTACAGGCGCTTCACATTAAAACAAACTAAATTTTGTTGTTCGGAGAATGAGGACCGTTCATGATCCTCAAGAATTGAAATACTCCTGTGCGACATGCAAGAATGGGACATTAAAGCATGTGCACCAGCATAATGGATACACATCACAATTCACAGAGGCGTACCAGTTAACTGAGATCTCTAATTAGCTGAAAAAGTAGACAAATGATCATGAGCACCAATTCAAAAGATTTGCATGCTGAAGTGGAAACGCACGTAACTGGAAAAGTTGAATACAAGGTGGATTTCATAAAAAAAAAATGGACATGCATTATTAAGAATCACCATAATCATCCAGCTGAAGGAGGCAGAAAACCAACAGATCTTTTGTAACATAGAGTTCCGAGTCAAAGGTGCTCTAAAACAAAACTTCGAGCATACTGCAGACAAGCAACGAAACTTAACAAGCTCGAAAAGCAAGGCTCACTGATATCAAATAACCATATGATTGCAAGAAATCAGAAAGTTCAGTTCTAGCACAATTTGTTGCATCAAAATGGTGACAGGTTAACACTCAACCCATGAAATCCTTTTTAATGGCATACAGACTACAAATATTATCTTGCGAAATCTTAATGGTCTAAAGCCAAATCTCTTATTGGCTCATCCTTTTTTATTTGGATAACATGAGAAGTGAGTACGACGGTTGCTACAGGGATGTTGATGCAGTAGATGTCCGCTGCTTATTGCCAAGGATGATTACTATAACTGTCACATCATCGTGATACTTCCTTCTCCGTCCCGCAGGAATATTCAAGAGCTCATCAGCACTAAAACCTGCAATAGGAACAAGAAATATTCACTAGAAAAAACGAACGCTATCACTAAAAATCTGGTTCTTGTAACTTGTATGGAAATTGCCATTCCAAGTCAGATGGATGGGTTGAATTAATTAATCCTTTTGCAGGTTCTGCTTTCTTTTTTCACTGCCTAAACAGCACAAACTATAGGATACTGACGCAATTGACAATCAATAGCTTGCTAACATTACTTTGCATGTCCATAACATGACAGATTCGGTGGGTGCGTGCGTGGGTGAGAGAGAGAGAGAGAGAGAGAGAGAGCAGCTTGTTTCGATTGCAGCACCAACAAAAAGGGTACCTAAAAACAAAGAGACATTATCTCAAGCAATTACCTGCATTATTGGCTGCTCTTTGAACAAGCTGTTCAATGAGGTGCTTCGCAGGATCACCAACAGGATCATGCTGGATGAAGAAATGAACAAGCTGCACAACCTCATCATTACTGAAGAAGTCAAACAGCCCATCACTTCCCAGAACAACAAAGTGATCATTCTCCGCCACTCTATGGCTCATTGTGAAGGGATGGGAATAAACATAAGGAGGGCTCCGTAAATTCTGAACACGGAGTATGCCCATCAACATATCATTCATTTTGCTCTGCGATGATTAAAATAGTTTGGAACAAAATCTATTCGAATTAGATAAATATATTAGTGGGTTCAATATCTTCAACTTCAATTAAAGCACGAATAAACAATTGGCTACCTCTTTGAGGTAACCGACTCCAAATGCTCGAGTAACCTTTAGTTTCCCCTTCACTCTTCCGTTTACAATAGGACGAGGATCATCAGGGTGATCCTCCAAGAGCTTCTTCTTCTCCGACTCATTATCCACAGTATGAGTTTCCGTCAGCTGAATTGTCTTCAAAGCACCGGCCAGCATGCCATCACTTGTCGCCAATATAGCCCTGCTGTCTCCTAAATTTAGAAGATAAATGTCATTCATGTGGAGAAGTGCCACCAACACACATGATCCAACAGATACCAGGTCAGGCCGGTCTTCCATTTCCCGTTCGACCATGTATAGGAAATCACTTTCTGCTTGAGCAACAGCATCATTGAGACAAGTTATCACCCCATGGCGAAAAGTCTCATGTGTGGATGCATCATAAAAAGACTGAAAAGGGTCCATTTCTCTATCTGCCACACTTAAAGTGTATGGTTCAGAGGTCAAGGAAATATCATTATTGACATTGCCATGCTCTAATGAAATACTTTCAGAAAGTTGATGCAGTGAACTACCTTCACATGACCTATGTAGCTTCATTGTCTGCCATTCCAGATTATGCAGAGAAGAAGCGATTCTGTCATAAAGTGTCCCCGCTAAGAAATCGGCAGCGTCACGCCCATTAAATCCATCATATATTCCACAAAAGAGCCACCCATTTTCTTCTGAGCACACAGCCTGGACTCTATCCTCACCTGCAGCCCCTCCTGCCGTTTGTACATCCATCACATTAAGAAAGCTCGAGGACTCTGTCCTAGTGAGAGCACTCTTAGACTGACAAAGGTTCCTCTCATTCTCGACAATCTCAGAGTCTGGTGATCCACTCCCAACCAAGGGAGTAATGCTATTAGTGAAGGACGATGATACAAGGTCCAACCGAGATAGGGAAGGAGAAGATGGCAATCTTCTAAATGATTTTGGAGAGTCAATGCTAGGCAAGATTTCCTCTCCTATGATGCCATTGCAGATTCTTGTGTTGGCTAAAGTTGCATTGGCACTCAGAGCAGCACCAGACAAACAAGAAAAGGAGCCATTCCTCATCTTCATGGCAGAACTCCAGGTCATGATACTTTCCGAAGCATCGAATTCATCATTGATGCTCACCAAGCTAGTGTAGCTAGTGGTATTGCATTGATAGCCAAAACTGACACTTAGTTCCCTCGCAGGCATGAGGACAGCAATGTTTAATTCTTCTACAATGTCTCTCATAGAAGACAGATGTTGCAGATGAGTCAAATTCCTCTAGAAGGAAATGTCTGATCTCAGAGAAGTAATTCCTTCCCATGAAAGTTGACTAAAGGCAAAGTTTCAAACAGTTGGATATTGATAGAAGTTGTGCCTGCAGAATTCAGAGGAAGCAAGCAAGATTCAAGGGCTTAATATAAGTGACTTATGCTAAAGGCATCAATGCAGTTTAATAAAGGACAAACAATTTTGACAACAATTGCTTTTGATACATGAGCAAGCAAAAAGTACAAAGAGGTAACCATCAACATCGAAGGCATTTTCTGATAATCAAAGGCAAATGCCATCAAGTGTATCTGTCTTTTGCTAATTCGTCTGAATGACTAAAAGTTACATAATTCACATGCCAGCAGCCAACATGGATCAAACAATGAATATTGCTCAGGAAATAAACTCATTAACTGTTCCTTGGATTGACCATATGTAAAGTCACCCATAAAATTTGGTGCTATTGCACATAGGTAACACAAAAATCAATTAAACGAAAAAACCATGTGTTTTGCACGCTTTGCAAGAGCATGACGACATTTCTGATCTGTTTAATTCAGTAAGAGCATCATTGTGCAAACAAGTGTTTCTCTTCTAAATCTTTAATGCATTTCCTCTTCACCATATAATTTATCATTTATTGACAGTCAAGATTAGAAACCTACTGCAGGCATTTGGAAGTCTATGTTGAAGGTAAAAGAAAACATACAAAAAGATGTAAGTTTGGGAAATCACAATTGTGAAGGCTAAAGATTGAAATTTTACTAGTTTCAGATACTTCTACGAAATCTGAATTAGGAGATCACTGCATGTATATGCTATGTTGCTAAATTGTTCAATTGAATCAGTTTATTATCATATCTTTTGGAAACCAACAACAACACTAAGTATCTTTCACTGTCCCCTTAAGGCTCCAGATATCACCAGACTGGTACTTCGACATGGGTTCATTCCGACTTAAGCAATCGAGTACCCCGATTGATTGGCTCAGAAATCACTCTAGGAAAAGTGCATCTCATTTTAAGTAACACAGTTAATCAACCACTATTGGTATTTCCAAAAAAGGTATTCAGAGAAGTAATCAAAATTTCACCACAACAGATTTCACGTAGGATTACACCAAACACCAGCACAGTATATAGTGAAGCGTTACTAGCAAAAGGAGAGGAAAAGGGGGTAATAAGTGGTGAAACTTGAAATTGTTTCTCAGTTCTCACAATCAAATTTTATTGGCAGAACAAAGGAATTAACCAAGTCTGACTCCACACAGATGAGCCTATTCAGAGCTGCCATTTTCAATTGAATAACTAAAACATTCACGTCCATATAAACCCAAGTACAACGTGAACGCCAAGCACAAGTACAAACCAGTTCGGAAAATGGTTTTGCTCTCAGCAAATGAGCCCAGGACTGCCAATTGATTAAAGTGCCTACGATATCCTGGGCACAACAATAAAAAGGTGATTAGAAGAAGGGCAAAGAAGAAGACACAAAACAGGGAGAGTTGTGAGGCACAACAAAACTTCACTAATCAATAACTGACCACAAAGAGGAAGGAAAATAAAATTACCGCTAGTTTCATTCTTTCAAAGTAACTGGGTCAGTGTGATTCGCAGTCCCAACATCCCCATCTGATACCAACCTCTAGTCTCGCCTGAGCTTCCAACAACACCCAAAGCGGTTAATGATCAAAGTGATTGACGAATGAATTGGTGGGAAATCATGAACATCAGAGAGCACAAGAGAGGGAGATATTCCAATACTCAAAAAGAAAAAAAAATTGAAAATGAAAATCATGAACATAAGAGAACAAAATCTGAAGTTAACCCATAGATGGCTGAACTCCCATAGAAGTCGACTTGAGTGGTAAGATAAACGAATGTACAATGTTCCACGTGAAGCAGTTTCTTTCCTTTGTTCCCCTTTCTATTTTTTGGTAATGAGCTAAAAAGACTGCAAAAAAGGCAGTTGGGTAAGAGATTCAAACCTGAATTGTAGGATCACAGATGTCAGAAGCAGAAACAAGCCCGACCCATGATTGAAAGAACGATATTTTCTCTGGGATCGGCGAGAAAATCTTTAAACCGAGGGACACGATTAGAGATATGCAGTGGAAGGAACTAGAATCTGAGGCTGTTGGGGGGGGGGGGGGAGCTAAAAGAAGATGGGCAGAGAAAGGAGCAGGAAACAGATACATAAATCAAATGGCTATGCCTTTTGAGAAAATATTTTCTCATGGCTTTTAACAAGGGGATGAATACAAAAGTTGACCTTCCTGCAGAAAACGACAAAAACTATTTTAATATTGAACCGATGGGGAAATGAAGACGGGGAGAGAGAGAGAGAGAGAGAGAGAGACCAATGAGAACAGCGCGAGGAGAGATTTACGAGGCGAATCGACCCCAGCCAGAACAGAACAGAACAGAACACAGAGAGAGAGAGAGAGCGCACGAGCGGCAGGAGAAGAGGAGAAAGAGCCATAGGGGGGTTCGAGCGCTTCTTGCGATGAGGCCATGGCCGCCGTCCACGTCCAAGTTTCTCTCTCGTTTGGGTCACTGTCGTGTCGTTTCGCAAGCTGAACCTCCTTTGGCATGTAAAGAATTGATCGGATCGCCACGACGATCCTCCGTGTTAAAAGTTAAATCCTTTTGCATGAAGCACCAAAAAAAGAAGATGAACGCAATGAAAATAACTAACAAAATCTTGGTCTCCTTCAACTTAAATTGATGGTATAGATTTTTCTGATAGCTGAAAAAAATGGAAATATCTGTTCAAAAAAAGAAAAAGAATAAATGGTATTGTATCAGGCATGAGAAAATTGGTAATTTCATTACTTCTAGCCACTGATTTCATTTCTCGATACGCTCTTGATTTCAAGAAAATCGTCGTTAGTATTGATAGATTGAGAGTTTTCTTGTTCTTTTTTTTTTGGGCTATTAGTGGAGGAGCCTGAAACTTGTCACCTTATAGGTCTTAAATTTTCATTTTTCCCATTTTAGTTAAAAACTTATCATGATTGTCTACTTTAGTAGACGGAAAATCTGCATGACATTTTATATTAACAGCCACATAAGATTGAAAAAATAATTAAAAAAAGGTCAAGTAGCATTTTCCGTTCGCTTAAAATTGACAAAGTTAACGAAATAACTAAAGTGCACCGAACTTGCAAGTTTTAAGACCTAACTTATGAAATGAAAATGCGAGGACTTAAGAGTATTATCGTAATAAGTTCTAGGACTTGCCTGTAAATGTTTATTTTTTGCCAAAATATTGTCATTACTTTTCTTATATTGGTTTGTTTACACTTGTGCAAATATTTGAAAAAAAAGACAAAATATTATTTGACTATATGAAAAATAAAAATATAACCTAAAATATTATTTAATGAAAAAATTATATATGAATTTACTCGTTAGCATTTTAGTATTGTGAAAGTTTCAAGAGTTTTGAATTTAAAGAAACCAATGTGTGTGCATATTTTAGTCAAAGTCATTCCCACTAATGGGGGAAAATTCCTTTTGTCTTTGCAATTGCCACCCAATTTGCAGCTGCATTTGCACTTCTGATCAAAACAACATCAAAACTTCATAAATTTCATGAGTAACAGGAGCAATCTTCCATATACTGCTCTCCCCTTTCTTTCACAAAGCTTCATGAACATTCTTTGAATCAGTCTCAATCACACAATCTTCCCAATTCATTCCTTAAGAGCCTCAGCCTCCGCAATTTTGACAAAGTAAAAATGTCTCGAACCCTTCCTTGACCTGCAACACTTCGATAAGCCAACAAACCAATGGAGTTATCTTATCAATGAGAGAATAAGAGTTCAAAAGGATGATAAGTCCATATAATTTTATCAATTCCTGAATATTTTAGTTTCTCGCATTCAAGTAAGGTCACTATCTAGCTGCTCAAGCATGTTGCTGCTAAATTAGCAAATATCAACGAAGACGTATAATGACCATTCAACCAACTTCTTATTGGATGTGAGATCCTGAATCGACTTTCACGCCGCATTGCCCAGAGAGTAATTCTTTGCGAATTTTGGGATCTCGACGTTGAGGTCTTGGTAATGACCAGACCAAGGAATTGGAATTAATTCAACTGTGAAAAATTATGATCCTATCTCAATGAAAGAAATTTTGAGACCAAAGTATGGTATTCACAACATCAAAAGTTGTACCTTCACGATACTTGAGTGGAGCCAATTTTCATCTTATCCTCCACTTTCTATTCGTGTTCTTTGCTTTCCCAAACGATGCAAAAATTGAGTATTTCCTCGTACTTTTCCTTCATCCTTTTTCTTTCCTTTCCCTTCCCTTTGTATTCCCAAACAAAGCCGCAACGCCTTTTGAAGAGTAACAAAGGCCATGTAAGAATGTCCAAAGCAAGATATCATCTATTCTTAAACCAAATAAATCACCATTGGTTAGGATCAAGAAAGAACCCTAAACACAATATTAAAAACGATTTCTTCTCCAAGAGAAGCGATAAAAGCCGCAGTTTGGAAGCGAGTGAGCTAATCGCCAATCTACCATTGGACCATCAAACGGGACAAAACGCAATTGCAGAGTAGAGACAGACGGCCCTATATAGAACCAGCTAATGAGCGAAAGCTCAGTTTAGCTGAAGCCCCCGTTTATTTTAATCGTTTTCTCAGAAGAAGACAGGTCCATGCCAGACAAACCCATCTTCTCTCTTATCTCTCTCTCTCTTGTGGACGATGACGAAATTCTAAGTAGTTTGACAGCGAGCTTTAGCATAATAAAATGGTGTGTACAAGAGCAATAATTGGTGTATTAAAGTTAAAAAAAAATAAGCGATGTAGATCTGGTTTGACGTAGGAAAACTTGTGGCGTGGTCTGTTAGCTGCATCACATTGTTTGTTTATACATAGAAGATAGAGATGGATGTGACAGAAGGAGGGAGAGAAAGAGTGGGCGAGAGGGTGGACTGGGTCAAAAGAGAGATGGTGGTGGGGTTGGCAATGGAGGGCCTCATGCGACTCCACATCGTTCGTTTGGGCTTGTCTGAGGATTGATGTTCGGGATGAACAGAACAGCACCGGTTGCTTCAACATACTCGCGACCGTATCTGATCTCGAAGGGCCAAAATCCACAGCCACCTCCGCAGCATAGCTTATACATATATTTTTGAGAGGGTTATGTCTATTCTCTTTTTTTCTTTTTGCGATTGTGTTTCTCATTCGTAATCATTAAGATGCACAGTTAATGCGCATTATACCGCGAGCTTTGACCCTTTTAAAAGTATATGAATATATCGATGGTATTAGAACATAGATCGAGAATTGGAATCTTTTGTCACTCTTAAAAGTTGTCTAGACATTTTGAAATTTGCCGCAATGTAAGGGTAGTTGCCACTGTCACCTCAAGCAAAGTCGATGAAGGCAAAGTCACAATTGGAGTGACAGAAAGAGAGATATGAGCTATGGCAAGCAACTATGGCCGTCAATATTCTTGCCGCCAGTATGATCTCGACCTATCTTAAATCTCACTTTTGCCTCAGATTAACTTAGGCGAACTTCTCTTTCTTGGATGTCCCACTCGGAAAAATGGGTGATCCAAAATTGTTCGAGGTGATAGGCATGCTCTCTCTCTCTCTCTCTGAATATTTTTATGTCAATAAGAATCATAAATATTTTCTCGATGACGTATAGATATTTTGATATTAAATTTGCATAAACAAGTATACTACTATGAAAAGATTCAGTCGTTTTCTTTAAAGCTCATCGAATGTTGGTGTTTGGAAGATTTGATTGGACAAATCAAGCATATTAGAGGATTTGATTGCATTAAAATGTTTGAAGAGCGGAAATGAAAAAAAAGTTAGTAAAAAGACTAAATTAATCTTAACCTAACATGGTTTTAGAAATTAGTGGGAGTTGAGTTTGGGAAAGCCCTTGAGCGCTGCCTTTGGTATTGTTTAGAAAAAAAAAGGGAAAAAGAAAGAAGGAACGCTATCAAAATAGGACACATGTTGGGCTTGGAAGTTTTAGGAGGGTTTGACTTGTACCTCTAGTGGAGTGGCCCAACCCAATTTAAGAATCAATAAAAGCTTGCTTGAGTTGTGGAGGGTAATTGGGTATGCTTGTCCAGTCCTTTCGAAACAACATGAATCCCCTTTCTCATACTGTGGTCCCCTTAACGTCCCCCCCTTAATATCCCAATAAAGCTCAAAGATTGATTTAACATGAGGCCTACATCAACGGTTGAGATTAGCCGATATACTAAGAGGAATGCCGTAAGAATAAAAGATCTTTCCCTCTTTCAAAATTTTTCGACTTGTCTGAAGTTGTGAAATTCACCGTATAAAAACTTTTGACCACTTATGCACATTTGTAAATCGACAGGCCAAGAAGCTTTCGGACATGTCTTGATCCGAGGAGAATTTTTTGTCCGGTGCCAGGTCCAAGAGCATAAGTAGCGAACAGCCCTTAATAATCCTTTAATCTTTGAAAGAGAAAGCGAGGACAATATCTCTTTGAGCAAGAAGGAACGCCGTACAATTGGTTTATTTGGGATTAAAGATCACATGTGTTGTACGGGCATGAATTTTCGTAATTAGGACTTAAGGCTTAAGATGCACGTCGTCTAATTTATCTCCAAAGAGTAGATTATAAGAATTGCCTGATATAAAAAGTTAACGAAGGTAAGAATTTGGGCTTTTTAAATAAGACTACCAAATCAAAGCCATGTTAAGTATTTTGACAAAAGAAAAAGGTCATGTTAAGAATTCCGTCATCCAAATGCCGGAAAGTTTGTAAATAATTCCCCATTAATGGTTTTTCCATCAAATAAACTGATTCTAAGGCTCCGTTTGTTTCGTGAAAAATTTAATGGCTTTGGAAAATATTTTCAGAGAAATTTTTTTTCAGAATAATAATATTTTCTGCTATTTACTTGAAAATGAGTAGGAAATCCTTGTTCGTCATTCGGTATTTGCTTCTCAATTACCCTCACACTTACGTTGATGGTGGGCTTCAAAATACAGTTTGGGCCTGAATGATTTTCTCACTCTTTGTGGTCCAACTCACAGTTTCTCATTTCCGCTTTCTTTTGCTCCCCCATCTTTGTTCCCTTCTACTACTTCGTTCCTTTTATGTTGCGCACAACGAGGCCTAACACCTCCAGTCCAGTCGCAACCCAACGACGTTGGCCATTGGATTGCTTGGGTGGTTGTTTCCGGCGATGCCTGAGGCGGTAAAAGGATTAGTTTCAGGTCGTGGTGAAGATTCATTGCCGTTTGTGTCAGGGTCGGCGGTGGCTATGGATCCTTGACAGTGATTCCGAGCAATGGTCAGTGACGGCAGCGGAGGGGGTGTCATGGATGGTGGAGAGTAGCAGATGATGATGGCACTCGAACAATGGGAGTGGCTGTGAAAAGGGAAAATGCTATGGCGGCGGCAATCTGTTCCTTTTACTTTTGATTGACGGTGGTTGTGGATGATGAAGAAGATGGTGATAATGGCGGGTGAGTATGGTGGTTCAATGATGTGCGGCGCCAAGATGGCGGCGGTGCGACGGTGGTAGTGCGTGTTTAATTTTACAGAAAAGATAGATGCTGGTGAACCATGGTGTGCCGTTGAAGAGTGAGGAAATTGAATTTTATTTTTCGAAGATAGGAAATCGTTTTTATATTTTTAATGTGGATTTTCCAGTGAGGGAAGATATAGGATAAAAAATATTTTCTTAGTCTTCATTTTCTAGCAAACAAGTAATATATAGTTTGACTTAAGAACTTGACTTTGCGGCTATAGTTTGACTTTGATTTGAGTTCCGAGATAGGGCACAACAAACACAAGCCGCCGTTGATGAAAAGTAGCAGCGTGGGTCTTCGGAAAATTATGTCCTAGAAGAGTCCTTGAAGTGCCGTTCGAGCGCTTGAAAGTGGATATTCTTCGTGAATTACATCCCTTGAATTATGCGTTTAAGCTGATTAAATCTCGTGTAAGATTTGTACAATTAGTTCGTGAAATTAAGAAATTACTTCGTGAGAAATTGTGTGGCTAAATATTATCTAAGTTATGGGTGTAATTGGCGACTGGAAAACACTAAGAGTGTTTGAGTAACTCGAGTATGGTTGTAATAATCATTTTATTACTTAGTTTATAGAGAAATTCTATGCTACTCACCCCATAGATGTACGAAATATTGACCAAATTACATAAATATGGTCTCTGATTTATTTCCATATTCCGTTCATCTTATGTTATTGTTTGATCGGTTGTCTCCGCAACAACAAAATCAACAACATATGGATCGAGCACCGCCATCAGGAGAAAAACTCAAAAAGCGAAAAAAAAAAAATTTCTGTACAGAGAGGCAAAGGGAGGGTTCACTGGCAGTAGCTAAGCACGGAATATACGGTCTGAATTATGGTGAGCACGAAAAGGAAGATGGCGGCCATGACAGACAATGCAACGTAAAGATTGCTGGAGTAGATGTGGATGAGATTAGCCCTGCACTTGTGCAAGGGCATCTTGCAGTAGTTGCTGACCTTCTTGCGTAAGGGCTGCTGTCCGGTTCGAGGATCCCGTCCTTGGCCAGTGACTTGAACAGCTTGGCAATTTCCTTGTCGCTCCCGATGGCATTCTGGATGATGCCCCGGGTGTGGAGCAGCATCACGTCCCGCTCGTCATCAATGATGGTGCCCATGAAGAAGAGGTAGGACGTGACCTCCCTCCCGGCCCCGATGTGGAAGCGCTCGAATGCCAGGAGGTTGAGGAACATGGACTCGGTGGTGTTGTCCACCACGATCACGGGGAGCCTCAGGACCCCGTTGGAAAAGGAGATGTCCTCGAGGCTGTCGGTTGTGCTCTTCTTGAGCCGGATCCCAGCCTCGTCGAGCTCGGTGACTGACCGGATAATCTCCTCACCGTCATCGTGCCCTGCGTTGCCCAGCTCGTGCTGGACCTTCATCTTGGGCTTCATCAGCATGCTCTTCCTGAAGACGTCCAGGACGTGCAGACAGTTGCCCATCCTTGTGATGCTCGTGCCGGGGGAGCAGAAATTGAGGATGAGCCGGTTGATGAATTCAATGTCCTGTGTTGTTGGCGTAAGTCAGTATCGATACCACTTGCTTAAAAGCGGAAAAAAAATGAAGTTTCTGATAGCGGTGATAGATTTAATAATGACATTCTTGGTTGATCTTGAGCCGTGCATCCGATGCCTTTATCTCCTTTGGAACAGTAGATTCGGTAAATCCCTCGTACGGTCCCTGCGAGATCACCAAGATGTACTGTTCGGTGCACATAAAACGGCGATTGGCATACGTGCAATAACCTCTCTTACGACGGACCGCAATCTAAGAAAGTAACCTTCTCGCCATCGCTCTCGACAGCGACCAGCCGATCCAGCACTAGCATCGGAAGCTGATTCTCCAGCATCAGCATATCCCGCCTTATGTACTGCATTATGTAGAGCTTTCCGTGGTTGCTGAAGATGGGATCGTCGGGCGCATAGTCATCCACCGCCTGTGTTGCGGTCCTCAGGATCTCCAGCATGAAGCAGCCGTCGGTGAACATCAGCTCCAGGAACCGGCCTGCTGCACCATCGCTGCCGCCATCCTTCCACTTCGGGTCCAGCGCATCGTAGCACTCCTCGAGGTCCCACGCCACCTCCCTCAGCGACTCTAGGAAGGCCCTGAGGGGCTTCCTGGACAGCTCGAGGAAGTGGAGGAGCGCCCGGAGCTTGTGCTCCTCCATGGGGCGGAGGTGGTCCTCGCCGTGGTGGTAGGGCCCGAAGGAGACAACCTGCGGCTGGTAGGCCTTGCGGTTGAGGTCAGCATCGAAAGCGGGGACCCGGTAGACGCACCTCTTTTTCCAGGTCTGTCCCTCGTTCAAGGGCACGCGCTTGAGTCTCTCGGTGACGACGTAGACGACCCAGTCGGTCTGGTTCAGGTCCGGTGATTGCGGTTCCAGAGGCATGGTTCCGTAAGTTTCACAGGTTCCAGCAGTATCCGTTCTGGAGTGTCTTCTGTTCTCTTTCTGTTTTTCTATCCAGAAAGGAGCAAGAGAAGAAGTGTTTATTGTGCCATCGAAGCCGTGGGAATCAAATAGCATGCACGACATGCACGTGATCTCCGAATCATGCGCGAGCCTTTGAATTCGATGAATCTCTCGCGAGTGTCTGTCTAAATTAAAGGGATAGTAAATTGAGTACATGCAATTTCAATTTAGGTACGGTCTTTGCGTATTCGATGGCCGTCTAAAGTTAAAATAGTATTTTTCTTTTGCTTCGTTTGGTAATAAGTTTAACCTCGTATGTTTGGGGTATTCCGGATTTCTTACTAGAGGTCTCATTTTCAGTATCTGATGGTCTTCTTCAATGCATGCATCGCGATAGCGGCATTTCGATATCATCTGTGTATGGTTAACTCATGATAATCATATAATTTCTTGTAACCATCAGATGGCACACACGATGAGTACTAACCATCTTGTGTGAGATTCACACACTTACATTGATTTCGTACGGTGAAAAATAAATTCAAAGAAAAAGATATTTCAGAACTCAAATCAAAGTCAAACTATATCAGCAAAGTCAAGTTTCTAAGTTAAAATAAATATTAGTGAGAGTTTCTTTTTTGTTTTTTCGGTTTCAAATCATATAAGCGTAATCAGCCGTGAGCATTAATGAGCTCCAATGGAGAAAAACTTGGATCTAATTGGGAAAATTATCCAATTAGTCCTAAGCCTATTATACACATAACAATTCAATCCTAAATATTTTAATTTTGTCAATTTAATCCTAAATCTCCATTTGAATTTCTAATGTAGTCATTTCAGTTAATTTTCGCTGGAAATCACTGACGTGGCAATTTAGTCATCATTGGCCATTCAAAGTGGCACATCGCCACTTCAGCCAAATTTCTTTGTGGCTGAAAGTACTATATTGGAACTTCACGCAAAGATTTAAGATTCAATTGACAAAATTGAAAAGCTTATGGCTTAATTAGCATCTGTACGATAGATATAATATTGATTAGACAATTTCTCCCATTATAACTGCTTATGAGCTCCAATCGAGAAGTACTTGAATCCGTATCAGATTTTGCATCCTAAAATGACTTTCACTTCATAGTCCCATCATAAATCAAGCAACTCTTTTAATTCACTCCTTTGAGAGAAATTGCAGCACATGCATCTTAGGCCTTAAGCTCTGATTAAGAATATTGATGACCCCATTTTATGTCCCTAATGTCCCCAAAACACTTTGAATTTTTAATCCCAAACAAACCAACTGTAGAACATTCCTTTCTTGCTCACAGACGAAGTGCCCGTCCCAAATAAACCAACCACAGAACATTCCTTTCTCGCTCACGGAGAAAGTGCCCTCGGTTTCTATTCCAGAAAGTGATTAAAAAAAACTATGTTTAAAGGCTGTTAACTGCTTTTGCTCTTACAAGAAAGAATCCTTGTGAACATGATGGTTTGGATAAACAAACCATAGCCCAAACCTTCAATTATCAGGGAAAACAACACAAATGATACATGAATTTTGACTCAATGTACAATGTGGTCCGAAACTTTTAATTTATTTAATGCGGTCCCTGAACTTTAACCTAATGTGCAATGTTGTCCTTGAACTTTCAATGGCCCTGAACATTTGGTACATGTTCAATCTAGTTCTTGGACAATATGAAAATGTTAAATGTTGTCTTTGCACATTGAGCTACATTTTTATATATATGTACCAAAAGTATAGAGACTACATTAAACAAATTAAAATACATTGCACATTGAGCTAAAGTTAAGGGACCACATTGCATATTGGGTTAAAGTAACGGATGCACATAGGGTATGTACCTATCATGTATTATGAATGACTTTGTCCGCCATATCATCCATAAAATTTAGTTTATATGATTGTTTTGGTTGTCGGCCCCATATCAAGACAATGTACCATGCCGATTTTAAGTAACGGATGCACATAAGGGTATGTACCATCACACTTTCTACCTTAAAAGCCAAGATTAGCCTCAAATGATTAGGATTGGCTCGCTCAGAAGGAGGAGCCATTATGTGCTAATCCTCAAAAAATTTCCATCTTCCGATACTGAGGATACGGAGGAGTTCACAGGCTTCTAAACTTTCCCACCACATTAGGTCTGGTTGACAATTGATTTACCCACCACTCCCAAGTACCTGATTCTGAGCCAATGACCCAACATGCCCAAGAGATTTGCCCGTCCTTATTGCGGGCTCGCCTAAAAATATTCTTGCCTCGAACCGTATCTGTGAAACAAATGTAATCACAGCCGTTGATCAAATGGAATATGTAAGTGGACGCCATCTCGGACCCACGCATCCATGGACTGCAATTGATCCGGTCATCTGGATCAGGTCCAGACATCAAAATCTTCACATAAGAAGGCAGGTTTGAAAGCTTCTAGGCCAATAAATACATGAATGTATATGTATGGTCAAACGGTTTTATATGGGGAGTTTTAAATGATTTTAGATGGGGCCAAAAATTTCAAAAGAGGCAAATATCTTTTATTTCTACGATGCTTATTTTGATGTGTCAACAAATCTCGATATAGGTCTCTTCTATCTAGATCAATTATTGAATTGAAAAATCGAGGGGAGCATTGTACAAGATAGATGATTCAGGTCATTTCGAAAGGACTCAACAAGCATACCCAATCCCGCCTCTTGATTACCTCTACAACACGAGCTAGCTTTTATTGAATCCTGCATTGGGTTGGGCTGCTCCATTAGAAGCACAAGTCAAACCTTCCCAGAACTTTCACGTCCATTAGATGGTCCATTTGATTATATTCCTTTTTGTTTTCTAAATAATGTTAAAAGCAGCGTTCAAGGGCTTTACCAAACTCAATTCCCACTACTTTCTAAAATTAGGTTAAGACTAATTTACTTTTTTACCAAAATTGTTTTACGATTCCGCTCTTCAAACTTTTTAACACGATTTGTCACGACTCTGCTGAATCCCTCCATCACATTCTCTTTGGGAGTTGAGTTTGGTAAAGCCCTTTGAGCACTGTTTTTTTTTTTTTAAATTAGTATTGTTTTGAAAAAGAGGGGGAAAAGGGAACGTTATCAAAATTGAATGAAAACTCGGGAAGCAAAATGTACGGTAACAGTCAGGAGACAACAGCTCATCACGTGCTCGGTCTTGAAATGACCCACAAGTGAATTTTCAGTGTTTGGAAAAAAGGATTAATGCCACGAAAAATTCAAATTAATGCATTTATAATAAATTTATTTTGAATTATTTTTTTGACCATCAAAAATCCTAAATTGGTACCATGTGGTAATTTTATTCTGAGCTAATTTTTTGATCACCAAAAATCCTAAATTGGTACACTTGTGACGATTTTACCCCAAACTCATGTTTTGACCACTAAAAATTTCAAACCGGTATACTTATGACAAATTTACCCTCCATTAATTTTCGTTAAATTTTACCGTCAAATTGCTAAGTTTGATGACACATGGTAGTTAATGGGTGCACTAATTTGAGATTTTACCCTTCTGTTTGTCACAAGTTTATCAATTTGTAATTTTTCGTGATATTAATCCAATTTAACGGAAGGTAAATTTGTCAAAAGTTTACCAGTTTAGGGTTTTTGGTGGTCAAAAAATTAGTTTTGGGCAAATTTATCACAGGTGTACCAGTTTGGGATTTTTGATGGTAAAAAAATTAGTTCGAGGTAAAATTATTACAGGTATACCAGTTTGAGATTTTTTGTGGTAAAAAAAATAGGTCGGGGTGAATTTGTCACAGGTATACCAATTTGAAGTTTTTGGTGGTAAAAAAATTAATTCGGGGTAAAATTATCATAGATCTATCAGTTTAAAATTTTTTGTGATATTAACCCTTGAAAAAATGAAGAAGCATGTTGAGGAATTAAAGACATCGACTCCGTTTGTTTCGTGAAAAAGTGACATTTATGAAAAATATTTTTCAATGTGTGACTCAATCATGAAAATGAACTAAAAAATATTTTCCACCTTTAATAAAGAAAATTTAAAAATTACCAATAATTTCGAATTTTTAATTATTTTTTTCTTTTTTATCTCTATCTTTTTACTTCTTCATCGGCTGATGGTTGGTGACTGCCCATAGGCAAGAGACGAGCTTGCTGAAGGCCAGTGAGCTCGATTCTCGCTAGAGGATGATGAGGCCTCCACCTCACTTGTGGCCGTCACCATGTGTGTCCACTGGTCGAGGGAAAAGGAAAAAAAAAGAACGTAAAAAAATAAAAAGAAAAAGAGATAAAAAATAAAAAAAATCGAAGTTAAAAAATAATTAAAATTATGAATTTCTTTTCAAATAATTTTATAAGAACGAACATTCATTAATCAAGGACTTGAGCCTGAGCATTGAGGACTCATACACAACTTTTGTGAACCAAGGGTTTAGCGTTGGGGACCCGAGCACAACACTTATGAACTCGAACTCGAGCGTTGGGGAATTGGGCACGGGCACTAGGTGTTTAGGAGTGACCTCGATGGACTCAGGTGTGGACATTGGGGGCCTAGGCTCGACCTCGATGGACCTTGGCCCAACTGCCAAAGACTTGGTCCTGAACTTCGGGACCCAAGAACCAACTTTAGGATTTTCATGCCTAAGCATATAGTTTTGGATTCAAGTGCTAATATTTAATCATATTTTGGAAAATGTTTTTTGACTTTTCGAAAGAGGAAGTCAATTTCCTAAATTTAAGCATGGCTTTTTGTTGACTCATTTTTCTAAGCAAACTAAATACCGGAAAATGAGAAAATATTTTCTGGGAAAATCATTTCCAAATGGAGCCTTCGTACACAAAAAATTTCCCTAACCTTTTTTTTTCTCTCGCGACTGAATTGCCCATTAGGTGGTGAAACATGCCAGAGCCCTCCTAGAGGAGTGATTCTGGTGACTCCAATCGTCCAATCTATTTATTGCCTGAAAAGTAATATCATTCTGAATGAATTAAAGGAATTTGTAATCTTTGATACGTAAAAATTTAGGTTCGATCAAAGTAGGACACTTTTAAAGTCTGCTTTTCTCAACTCTATTTCGTCAATATAATAAATAGAGGCCATTGTAATGTAAATATGAACGAGAGACATCATTTTAGTTGAGTTTAGTGTAGATATTCTATTATATGTTGAATTGTGCACAATTTCGATGTGATCTTCCGAGTCTGCGCTTTCTTTGCCCTTTTATATTTTTGGACAATAAAAGTTAGGCCAAAGAACCTAAAGAAGAAAGCGGAGAAAGGAAGATAGGAAGAAAGAGAGAGATATTTGTTGAGGTACAAATGGAAACTAAAAGAAGAAAAGAAAATGGAGGAAAAGAAACATCGATGAAATTAAAGATCTTTACCTCTTTTGAATTTTTTTTAGCCCATTTAAAATCGTGAAAATTTTCTGTATAAAAACTTGGGAAATTTTCAAATCAATACCCAAAGTAAAGTCATTTTCTCAAAAAAGAGTCCAAAGTGGACATAGTATTAAATAAGGGCCTAAAATGCCCATTCAATCTCAAATAGGGGATTGAAGCCTAATTAGTCTCAAGTAAAGGATTGGGTTAGTCGGCCGGTAAGCACGTAACTCTTCCGGCGATCAAAATAAGGACAATTTCATCTTTTACTTTTTATTTTTTTTGTTTCTTTTTTCCTTTTTTTTGTTTTCGTTTTCGTTTTCTTCTTTTTTTTTTCCCTCTTTTCCCTCCCTCGATTATAGCGGAGGTTGCCGGCCTCAGGCAAAGGTTGCCCTTGCCCGCCCAACCCAGGTGAGGGCAGCCCTTGCCCGACGCCGACGAGGGCAACCCAGGGTCGCCCTCGCCCGACCCTAGGTTGCCCTTGTCGGCATCGGGCGAGGGTCACCCTCGCCTGGGCTGGGTGGGCGAGGGCAACCCTCGCCAGATCCGGCGAGGGCGAGGGTTGCTCTTGTTGAATCTGGCAAGGGTCACCCTTGCCCGCCTAGCTCAAGCTAGGCGACCCTCGCCGACCCTGGGTTGCCCTCGTTGGCGTCGGGCGAGGGCCAACCTCGCCTAAGCTAGGCGAGCAAGGGTGATCCTTGCCAGATTCGACAAGAGCAACCCTCGCCCTCGCCGGATCTAGTGAGGGTTGACCCTTGCCCACCCAGCCCAGGAGAAGGTCGCCCGACACCAGCGAGGGCAGCCTCCGCCCGAGGCTGGCAACCTCTGTTGCCCCCGGCTATGGTCGGCAGAGAGAAAAGAGGAAAAAGAAGAAGAAGAAGAAAAGGACAAGGAAAAAAAAGAAACAAAAAAAATTTAAAAAGTAAAAGACGAAATTGCCCTTATTTCGATCGCTGGAACAGTGACGTACTTGCCGGCTGGTGAGTATTTGATCGGCAGGCGAATTCAGGCTCTTACTTGAGACTAATTAGGCGTTTTGGGACCTCTATTTAAGATTGATTGGGCACTTCATACCCTTATTTGATACTATGTCCACTTTGGACCTTTTTTTTTTTGAGAAAATGATCCCATTTTGAGTATTGATTTGAAATTTTCCCTAAAAACTTTTGACCGAACGTCCGCATTTTGCTTCCACAGGCCTAAAAGCTTTCGGGCATGCCTTGCTCCGAGGAGAAATTATTCTCCAGACCCGAGTACAAGAGCAGAAGTAGTGAACAGCCTTTAATCAGTATTTTTGTTTTTGTCCTTCCTCTAGAGCCTTCAACGGTTTATTAGAACTTGATGCTATAGACGGATGCCATGTAATGTAACTCAAAGAGTGAATAAAAATACCTGGTATAAAAAGTTATGCAACGTAACAGTTCGGGCATTTTAAAAAGAATATGAAGTCAAAGTCATGGTAGGGATACTAAAACTGATATGAAAAATTGATTCCCGAAATGTTGTATTAATGTGATTGGCTTATGGAATAAGTCGTTTTTCATGAGATATTTGTGTGTTTAATGTTTACTATTTATAGCAACTATAACAGATCCAAGTTCTTTCCGATTGGAGCTCATAAATGTTCGTGGCCGACTATGCTTATGTGATTGAAACTAAAAAAATAAAAGAAAAGGAAAAGGAAAAGGAAAAGGAAAGGAAATGCCCACGCTAATGTATAGTTTAAGTTAGGAAAAAACCGACAGCGGCTTTCCATCCTCGACGTCCTAAGGTGGTCCTTGGTTGTAACTCAATTATTGATCGATCCAAGTAGGATTAGGATCAATCTTTGATCTTTACTTTCAAGATTCCTCCTTTGTTTTCAAGACTCAATTTTTCCTGCATCCTTATACCAGGTTCATGCTATATTAGAACCACTCTTGCATAAAGAACGGCATGTTTACTTTATTTCGTTCACATGTTGCATATAGATTTATTTAAAAAAAATTGTAATCTTGAATTTGTTCAGTATGTTGGTTGAATTTTCACTCTAGATTAGGACTTTGACTGGTTGTTAATTTATTATTTTTAATTTTCAGCATTTTTGAGGATTTTAAAGTAGATTTCGGTGTTCATCACTTTTCTTTAAAAGATGCATGATTTTAAGTCCCCTTTTAATTGACTAGACAATCTAGATTCTATTTGTATGGGGTTTTAATACATAACTTTCGGTTTTTAAGACTTAGTAAATTGATTTATAAATTTCGGTATTTAATTGATTTTTATAATTTAATTAATTAGTTTTGGCATTAATAGTTCTCGTCATTAACTTAGTTAACAATTTCAGCCTTTATTAGCTTTAGTAGGAATTTTTGTTAATTTTTCGAAAATGGGAAAAATCAAGAATAAAAAAAAACCTAGATGTACTAGGAAATTTAGAATCATCCAGAAACCTAGTTGTATTAGGGAGTCTTAACTTATTGTTGTTTATCAAGATAGATTAATTTAGGTCACTTTAATTTTCATTATAATATGCATTAATTTTGTCCATGAAGTGATTTTCGGCTTTAGTAGATTTTAGGATTTAATTTGGGTTTTTATAAAAATGGTAAATGTAAGAAAGAAGAAAGATCGAAAATAAGGAAGTCTTAGAGAGATTAGGAAATATTTAGCTGTGGAGTGCATCTTAAGTTATTCAGTCTTTGACTAGTTAATTCACTTTGTTTAATCAAGTAACTTAGACAATTAGTTAGTTGATTTTCTGTATTTAATTAATTACAGTACTTAATTAATTTAGGTGTCTAATTGTTTAAGTCCGTTTTTAGTTAAATTTGGGAAATTAGTTAAGAATTTATTTAAGTTTGGATATTTATTTAATTTTTGGTAATTTTCTAATTTGAATTTAATTAGGATTAGCTTTCAGCTTTTCTAATTTTTAGATTTTCATGTTTCTAACTGATTTGGTTTTAATTAGTTAATTTTGGTAATTAATAAGTTAATTTGGCTTTAGGCATTCAATTAATTAATTATTTTGCATTTTATTAGATTAATTTTTCAGCATGACATTAATTTTCACAATTAGAATAACGTTTTCATGTAGAATTAATTATTATAACTGTAATTATTTAGAATTAGTTCTCGGTAAAATTTTTAAAAGTAATCCGGTCCTTCTAAAGAAATAGATTAATATTGTATGTAGGTTGCATTATAGGATTAAATTATTATATCCCACGGAGTTTAGTATTTATTAAATCACGCATGCACTTAGGAATTTTAGATCATTCATGCATCCTAACTTCGCACACATTTTTTTAACTAATAGCTCACGGGGTCCAGTCCCAAAACTCAATAATAAGGCTCTGTTAATTTTTTCCTGATACAGCTTGGGTTATTTATTTTTTTCGTGTTATTTATCTATTTAGTTTATTAGCTTTTTGCCCAATATTGCTTGATTGTTTACTTAAATTGCTTACGCACCACCGCATGATCACATTTCACATGTTAGAGGATCAAGATAATAAAATTGATGAAGATTGTACGCAAACTTTTCGTAAAATAGAGAATGTACCGGAAGGTCTTTAGATTAATATAGCATAATCAAGTTCCTGATCTTAAAATCTCTAGTTCACATAAACAAGATGGGCTCTCATGTCTTACTCGGGCTCCTAATCGGCTCATAATATATTAATGGAGGCTATTAAATAAATTGAATTAAATAACTAAATGAGAAAACGAAGTTGTGATCATAAACCACCCGCCTGGGTGGCGCTGCTGGAGCGCGCACTCTTCCTCTCGCAAAAGGTTGAGTGTTCGAATCCCGAGCGCCGCAGGGTGACTTAACCGGTGGCACGTGTGTGGTGGCTAGCACGTGTCGCCCCCAGGGTTTACTCCCCGGCTGTTGGCCGTGCGGGGGTTCCCTGGGTTATCAAAAAAAAAAAAAAGTTGTGATCATAAAGGCTTAAGAGGGCCTGTGCTAGGTGTGGGCATTGCCTCGCGAGAGGAACCATGTGCGTTTGCTCAGTAATTCGTCCCATTCACTCAGAACATCTCATCACCATCCGGGAAGGTCGCAACAACTATCTACACGTAATTGTTAATAGTGAGTTATAATATCCACTGTTAGTGTTGTATGAAGGATCTCTCTCTCTCTCTTTTCCAGACATCAATCAATGAAAGTTCAGTATTTTCATTTAATCTTCTTACTTGCAAATTTACTTTCCTGCAATTTAAATTCTGTAATTCGCATTTTATTTCTCTTTACATTTTCAGCCTATCAATTTCTTGTTCAAGATCAACAAAGAACCTCTTTTCATTAAAAGAAAAAAAAGAAGAAGCCCAAAATCAGTCTTTTTGGTGAAAGATTTTTCACTTTTGATTAATTAGATATACAAAATTGGTACACCAAGTCATATGGTACAATATTAATGGTTATTAATTAGGGCTCCTTGTATGCAAATGCTCTCTTGCAGTTTGCCAAATCAATCTTAGTGTATCAATATTGCCCTTTTTTTATTTACATGTGCAATGCTAACTTATTAATAAGAGATTGATTCTCTCCTTTTTGATTTGGAGAAAAATAAGAAAAATTATCCAAAAAGTCCTAAACATATTGTATGGCGACCAATTCAGTCCCAAACTTTTCAATTGTGCCAATTTAGTCATAAACCTTTCAATTGTATCAATTTAATCATAAACATTTTGATAATTTGTTAATTTAGTCATTCTGACTAATTTTGGTAGGAAATTGCTGATGTAGACAATTTTTGTAATTTTTTAATTTGCTAATTTTTTTCTTTTTTCCCTTTTTACCTCCATCGGCAAGGGCCGTGACACCATCCCTAAATCTAGTGAGGGCAACCTTAGCCGGGTCTGGTGAGGGCATCGAGGCCCTTGTCTGAGGCCATCGAACTTTGCCGGCCATCTACGAGGCTCAGTGATAACTGTTGGTTGGAAAAAGGGAAAAAGAAAAGAAAAGAAAAGAAGAAGAAAAATTAAGAAAATTAAAAAAAACACAAAATTGTCCATGTCAGTACTAGCTGTCGCAGTACCACGTAAGAAGGACGACGGTGACTAGATCGCCACTTAGCGATTTCCGGCCAAAATTGGTTGGAAGAACTAAATTGACAAATCGTCAAAGAAGTTTAAGATTATATTGGCACAATTGAAATCTTTATAACTAAATTGGCAAATCGCCAAAAGATTTAGGATTAAATTGGTACAATTGAAAGACTTAGGGCTGAATTGGCCGCTATATAATAAGTTTAGGACTTTTCGGACAATTTTCCCGATGTGATCCTTTTTTAATGAAAAAAAATATGGAATCAAAGATCAATATTCACAACAGCAAATTTGACCTTCACAATAGAGTTCAGACTTTAAAATGATATCATGAAGACCATATCAGATTTTTTTGTTGTCTGTACTCGAGACCCTAAGTTTAAACGGATTACTAGGAGTTTAGGTTCATATATACAAAGACATCATCATGAGATGCGCAGTTCTGCTCCGTCGACTAGGCTCGCAAATTGTCCCGGGCCGTTTGAACTCGAGCTCGAACAAGGGATGATGGTCCTCAACTCATTCCGCGTCTCCGGCTTAGCTCGACATGTCTGGCTCCAACTCCCCGTCATTGGACACGATATGGCAAAATAGGAGTACCCCCCCTCGTGATTTTCCCCTTGCTAATGCGAATCGATACACACAATATAGACGGCTTATCACGAAAGCAAGGGAAAGGGGGCCTAAAATTGAATTGAGCAGGTATCTCGTGACCAAACCCACCCACCAAATCCTATCACCAACTCCATAAATGGTGTGGCCATGCGTGTTCCCCTCTCTAGAAAGATCTCTCCCCATGCATAATTAAACCCCAAAAATTTCCTAATTTTAAAAAAAATTCCGAGAAAAATGAGAGTAAAAAAGTGGAGGAAAAATCGCATGCACACATGCAATGGCTAGTCGAATTTGTTCCCTTCTTTTAGGACCGTGGCGAACATGCTAGTCCTTAAATCTTGACCGTTGAAACATATGTCCTACGAAGCTTTCGAGCCGAAAAGCGGCGATCGCGACCCCTCTGGAAAAAAGAAACTCAGGTAGACCATCTCGTATAATTAACCAAATAAATGCGATCGGATTGCGCAATATCGCCATTCAATTGGGGGTCGTTGCGGGAATTGATGAATTTCTGGACCTTAGCATAGGAGAGAACCGTAGATTTTTGTTGCCAAAAGAATTTTCGCCTTATCCTCCTTAACTACCTAATTAATGAAAGCTAAATTTAATAGGAGTCCCAATTGAAGTATTTCTCAGAAGAAGACAAGTCTCTTGCAGATACGTGCCCCTCACTGAAAACGAAACAGCGAGTAATTTGACAGCGAGTTAGCATAATAATTGGTGCATTATGAGAAACTGATCTCGAAGGAAGCTTGACATATGATGACAATTGGTAGACATCATATGTCAAGCTTGACATAGGAAGCTTGACATATGATGGTATCCAAAACGACAATTTTTGGGTGGTTGGAGAAATGAACGGGGGTAAAAATTTGTCTCTTGCGGCTGAATTGCCCATAAGATGGCAAAACATACCAAACCCTTCCTAGGGGAGCGATTAGGACGTTTCCGCTCATCCAATCTAATTATTGCCTGCGAAATAATATCATTTTAAATGAAATTAAAGGAATTTATCATGTTTGATATGTGAAGATTTGGTTCTTAGAGGAGGACACTTTAAAATCCGGTTTTCCTAATTTCAATGAAAGTGTTTTATAAGCTCTATTTTGTCCATAAATAAATAGAGGCCATTGTAAATAAATAGGTAACAGGAATT
This sequence comes from Syzygium jambos, assembly GCA_031216235.1. Taxonomy (NCBI): domain Eukaryota; kingdom Viridiplantae; phylum Streptophyta; class Magnoliopsida; order Myrtales; family Myrtaceae; genus Syzygium; species Syzygium jambos. The sequence goes on from CM062229.1 coordinate 20,798,385, forward strand.
AAAGGACTAGAACCTCTTCGCCCTCCTCGAAAATAAATAGGAAAAAAAATAAGCATATTAGAGGACTTGATTTCATTAAAACCTTGAAGAGCGGAATTGAAAAACTATATTAGTAAGAAGACTAGAATAACATTAAGCTAACATAATTTTAGAGAGTCGCGGGAGTTGAGTTTGGTAAAGCCCTTCGAGCACTGCTTTTTTTTTAGTTAGTGTTGTTTTGAAAAAGAGGGGGACAAAAGGAACGGTATCAAAATTGACCATCCGATAGGTATGAATTTTGGAGGGTTTGATCATACTTCTAGTGGAGTGGCTAACCAAATTTAAGATTCAATAAATACTGGCTCGGGATGTGAAGGTAATCAAGAGGCGGGTTCGGGTGGGTTCATCCGGTCCTTTCGAGTGGACATGAAATATTTATTACGTGCAGTGCTCCTTTTAATGTTTTAACAAATCTCAATTATTGATTTGTACAGATGAGACCTATATTAATGTTATAGATTTGCTGAAACACTAAGAAAAGCACCTTAGAAATAAAAGATTTTGCCTCTTTTAAAATTCTTTGGCTCGTCTAAAATTGTAAAAACTCTCTATCGCAACTCTTCTAAAGTGAATCACTAGGGATTTAAATGAAATCTCTAGAAGCATGAGATACGATAAAGATTAGTAGACAATAACTTAGCACACGCTTGGTATTGAAATGACTCACAAGAGCAATTAAGGACTTTGTAATCTGCTAGCTACATATGGGCACAACACCACCCATATGATTGCGACTGAACTGCTCCTTAGAATGGTGAAACATGCCAGAGCCCTCCTACAGTAGCGATTCTGACGTTTTCGCTGATCCAATCTAATTATCGCCGACAAAATAATATAATTAAGGGAATTTATAATGTTTAATATGTGAAAATTCTGTTCGATCATATAGGGACACTCTTTTTTTGGTCGAACAGAGGGACATTTTAAAAGTCGGTTTTTCTCATTTCAATGAAATTGTTCGATAACCTCTATTTCATTGATATAATAAATAGAGGCCATTGTAGCGTAAAATATGAATGAGAGACATATCATTCTAAGTCAAGTTTAATGCAGATATTCTATTATACTTTGAATTTTGCACGATCTCGGTGTGATCTTTGGAGTCCGCACTTCCTTTGACCTTTTTATATATGGGAATAAAAACAGAGGGGAAAGAACATAAAGAAGTATGGCGGCGGAAAAGAAGATGGGAAGAGAGATATTTTTGTTGAAAGTAAAAGAAAAATTAAAAGGAGTAAAGAAAATGGAGGAAAAGTTGCTTTGAGAAAAATTTAAAAACTACCATATTTCGTTATCTCCGAATATCCGAATATGTCATATTAATTTCGGAATTTGGACTAGAATCTCTTCACTCTCGTTCAGAAGTAGATTGCGACATATTCGATTCGGATCCTATTTCGGCGAGAGCATACATAGCTGGATTGCGAGTGATTCCGCACGGTTATTTTACTAAACCCGAACGATCCTAAGCCAATTTTACAACACCACGTGCCTGAGTAAATAATTTAATTCCGCACGATTACATGACAACTGAGAATGATCTGTGGATCAATGAGACTCGAATATGGATTGATTGACGAATCAACCATAGGTCACGCAAGCGACACCCCAAGAGGCCGCCTAACTCGAATAGGCCGTATTAGGGGCACTTCCCATTGAAATTTAGCCACGAGTCTTGGTCCGATTATGGATTTTTTATTAAGGATAGTTCGGAAACTTTCCTTTCCGGTTTAGTCAAGATAGACCCTCGTGAATAGTTTTGGACCCTGAAACTTTAGACAAAGGAATTATTAGGCCGAGAATGGAAGCCCACAAGTGGGCCGAGATTGGCTTCACGCCCAAGGCCAAAGCCCAATAGGTCCAAGGAAAGCCCATTAACCTTTTCAAGCCTATTTCTCTTCAAATTGGGCCCGTTCAAGCCCAAGCTCAAGTCCATGTGAATAGTGCTCGTGAATAGTGTCGGGGGCTGAAATTACCAAATTGCCCCATCTAAAAGCCATCATTGGCTTGTCTTGCAAGATCAATTTTTAGCCCTTGATCTTTGCTTGTTGAGCAAGAATTGATCTTGGCCATCAATCTTTAGGTGTGTCTTGCAAAACATTTTCTCTCTCTTCCTCATTCTCTTACTTTTGGCTTTCTCACTCTCTCTCTTTTTCTCTCTCTCTCTCACCCCCTTGTTCGGTCCTCCTTGCTGCCAGCCCCTCCTCTCTCTCTTTTTCTCTTGTTTTTCCTTTCCTTTTGGCCGCCGTTCATAGCCCCCAAGCCGCGCTATGAGATACCCTTGCCAAGCCACCGTCGTGCGCCGTCCACCATCGCCCGTAGCCACCCATTCAGCCCACTGAAGCTGCTGTCCAACAGCCGCCCTAGCGAGGTCCATTTCCGTGCCGCCACCCCATGCCATTCCGGACCGAGCCACGCGTAATCCTCGTTGCCATCGTCGCGCTCGTGTCGTCGGAATCGTTTCTAGGTGAGTTAATGCTCTAATCCCTTGATTAGTACGTTAAACTTGCTTAGCGTTATATTAGACTAAGTTAATTATGTTTAGTGCTAATTAATGAGAGATTAGTTGATAAGCTATCACGATAAGTGATAGGCAGAAGTGATAAGCTATCGCGATAGGTGATAAGTGGACTTGATAGGTTATTGAGAAAATGTGAAAAGCTATCGTCAAAGGAACCATAAGTTATCGGGGTATTCGTTGATAAGCTATCACCAAAAGGGTGATAAGCTATCAAAGAAGGGGTGATAAGCTATCGGAAAATAGGTGCTAAGCTATCGCTAAACATGCGATAAGCTATTGGAGGAAGAGCGATCAGTTATCATTGGTAAGGCGTTAAGTTGTGTTTATATGTGTTTTGTGCTTGAGGTATGAGATGAGCTATGCATGTTCTATGTTGTTTAATGCATGAATTGCCATGGAAAAGGGTTGCTTTAATAAAATGACTTAGGCTGCTATTTTAAAGAATGGTTTTATAAACATATAAATGGTAATTAACAAGGAGTCGGGTTTGGATGCCAGGTTTTATGAGTTAAATGGAGTAAGGATGTTTAAAAAGGAAATCATGCAAAGTTTGATGGGTTGATTGTGTATATGTGATCACGTGTGAATTTATTACTACATTTTTATGTATAGAAGTTGTAGTAATTTGTTATGTGAGCACAAACCACGTTTGCATTTAGCTAAATGTTGAGATATAATGAGTTGTGTGGTTGTTGTGCTCGTGTGATTACATAATACCCTGATGCGTTTTATGTGGGGTTGGACCCGTCCTGATGCGTTTTACGCTAAACGATGCCCGATTTATTGACTGCCCGGCTAGGGTCCGGATGCCGAGTCGCAGTTAAGGTCAGGCCGATGCTCTTAATTGAATGCCGTTTGGGCAGGGATTCCAGATGATGTCATGCCCAATGAGGCGTGACGATACCCGGTCATGCTGGAAGACCGCCAACTTGATGCAAGTAACACGGGTTGTGCCGTGGCCCTATGAGGTCGTAGTAATTGGAACACGTGTGAAAGAGTGCGAATGCATTGCACCTGATTATGGGATGAAATTGTTAGGCACAGTATGGGATGGGCCAAAATGATTTCACCTTACAATCGGGACTCGTGTGGATGCCTTATGCATAGGAATTCTACTGCGTGTTCTAATTATATTATATGCTTGTTGCATTATGATTACACATGATGGTTTATAACCTGCGAGGCGTGTGTTCCAAGGCAAGGTAAGAGTGCCTGCGATTGTTTAATAGCACGTTTGTTTATGCTGGGCTGGGTAGCCTGCTCGTGTGTATAGTTAGGGCAAAGCAAGGGTTACTTTGCTGTTGATCTACCATTAATGTCTGGCTGCGTGTTTAGGTGCGCTCAAGTCGAGTTGACTTCCTAATCGAGGCTTAGATCGTTAACTTATTGAGATTTATCTCACTCGTTGTTGTTAACCATTTTTCAGGTACTTAGGTATAAGTACGTGTTGCGTTCCATGGAAACCGGCTATTTTGGGGGAAACACCTTTGAGGTTGTCCTTGTGAGTAGAGGGGCTAGGTTAACCCCCCTACTCTTTGTGATTGTAATCGGGAAGGCCTGCGTGATGGACTTGTAATATATTAATTCTCGATGTACTGGTATTAATGTGTGTGTGTGTGTGTGTGTGTGTGTGTGTGTGTGTGTGTGTATATATTTGTTGTATGTTTTCTTGTCTATTCCTGTTGTTGTTGTTGTTGTTGTTGTTGTTGTTGTTGTTGTTGTTGTCTGAAGACGTTATGCTTCTGCATGTACATAATTGAAAGCTAAAATGAATGGGTTGGCAACGCGTTTTGGAAGGTGTGACAAAGAAGGATGTTCGCGCATTCAATGGTTCGAGGGGTGACATAGATAGAAGGAGATAATAGGTCGAAGCGGAAAATCTAGTTACGGAACGAAAGGTGGCCTAACCCAATCTAAGACTTAATAACAGCTAGCTAGGGTAGTTGAGATAATCAAGAATAGATTTAGACAAGCTTGTCGAATCCTTTTGAAATGACACGAATCCTTAATCTAGTACGAGAAAGTATTGGAGGGTGCTAGATCTTCACATGAGTCACGCTCTACTCCATTGGTTGATTACCGCGTGCCCAGAAGGTGGCCCACTTTCAATCTCTTGTCTCTCTCTTATGCGCCTTGCATTTCTCTTCTTCTTCTTCCTTTCTTCCTTTCAGCCACTGCCACTGTCAATAGCCATGCCCACAGAGCCACCACAAGTCACAACCAACCACCGTGATCTCATGCTGGCCTTGCTCGACTGTGAATTGGATTTGTTTTCGTTTTTCCCCTTGTGGAGTTAGGGGAAGAGTCATCTTGAGTTTCTTCCTATTGGGGTTTTGCTTGTTTTAGTTCTGAATTGGCTTTTTTTAGACGTTTAGATGGTTGTGAAATTAAAAGAGAGGTTTTGATGCACATTTTGATTTCTTCCCTTCCAGCAGCACGAAAGTCAGCTTAACTTATAAAATTGACTTTGCCATACTAGTTACTTTGATTTGAGTTTTAATATCTCTTTGCTAGAATCAATTTTTCTCCATATGAAGCCAGTGGAAGATTTTGAATTTTTCGTTTCCCTCTTTAAATGTACCGAATGATGGACATTTGGCTGTTAATTTATCATTATCAAATGATGAGTCTCTTGATTCAGTTTTCTTCATATTTGTCCAATTGTGTGAAGGATGATCAAGTTTTAGGCAAATGTAATCTTCCATTGCACCATTTTCTTCTTGATTAAAATTTTAACAAGTTGCAGGGAATTTAAGTGAACAACAAATATGGCCTTCAAAGTCATCTCTCTTCCCCCTTCGGCTTCAAATTTCAAAGTCATCTATATAATTTCCGGTCATCAAGCAATCAATCATTAACACAGAGAACAGACATACCTTTATGACTGAAAAGGAAATATCTTGAAACTTCCAACATCCTTCCTGAAATAAAAAGAGCGAAAGATATTAACCGTTCTAGGCCGCCATTATAGGATCCTTGATAGAAATAAGCCGACATCAAACTGCTAATTATGTACAGAGAATGTTAAGAATATGTCTCCGATTTGAGCAGGTTTCCTAGTTTAAAGGGTTTACACAATTGCTTGTTGTTGACACTTCAATTTTGACAACTCAATTATGCATTCATTGCATAAAAGAATTAGGTATTGACCACAACCCCTAAACAAAAATATTAGTTAAATTGCTTATAGGTATTATGAGCATTTTAATTAAGCCCATATAATGTTACATTGGAGTTAATGGACTAAAGTAAGCCGGGTTTGTAACGGGCTCTCCCAAGACTTATTGACCGCAATTGATTTCTCATTTTGAAGATAATTAAGGACACCATGAGCGTCATAACTTTTGTACACTACTTACTTGAGTAGCATAACTCATTTTTCCAATCACTTGAGCACCGTGACTTATGGATAACGTTCACTCGAATGTTTCAACTTTCAATTGATCACTTATGTGCCATAAATTTTCAAAAAACTTTCATCAGAAGTGTCGTACCACGTCGAATTTCCAATCCTTGCAGTGAAGGTCTTTAAAAAATTATGAGATTATCATCTCCTCTAAACCAAAAACTGACCTCGAATTTCATTGTTAGGAACATCATCCAGCTATCTTAAGCCCCGAGAAAGTGGAAGCAGCACATCTGATAACAATTAGTAGACAAGAGCTCATCATGCGCGCGATATTGAAATGACCCATATGCCAATTTTCAGCGGTTGGAATTAAGGACTTCGTTATCTGCCAGCTAATAGAAGGACGCGACATCTCCCACTGATTGCGATTGAACTGGTCCTCAGAATGGTGAAACACGCTAGAGCCTTTCTACCAGAGCGATTCTGACATCTCCGTTGTTGATCCAATCTAAATTATAGCCTACGAAACAATATTGTTCCGAATGAAATTAAAGGAATTTATAATATTTGATATGTGAAAATTCTGTTCGATTAAATAGGGACATTTAAAAGTCGGTTTCTCCATAAACTCAATTTCACCGATTTAATAGATAGAGGCCATTGTTATGTAAAATATGAATGAGAGACATATCATTCTAACTTGAGTTTAGTGCAGATATTCTACTATACTTCAAATTATGCACGATTCGATGTTATGTGTCCAGTCCGCACTTCCTTTGATCTTTTATATATGGGAATAAAAAGTCAGGGGAAAGAACATAAAGAAGTACAGCGGAGGAAAGGAAGAAAGGAAGTCAGAGAGAGATTTTTGTTGAAAGAGATAGGAAAATTAAAAGAAGAAAAGAAAACGGAGGAAAAGTTACATTGAGAAAAATTTAAAAACTACCATACTTGGTTATCTCCGAATATGTCTTATTAATTTCAGAATTTGGACTAGAACCTCTTCGCTTTCATTCAGAAGTAGATGGGAAGGAGATAATAGATCGAAGAGAAAAATCTAGTAACGGAGCGAAAAGTGACCCAACCTGATCTAAGATTCAATAAAAGCTAGCGAAGTGCTGGATCTTCACGTGAGTCATGTTCTACTTCACGTGAGTCACGTTCTACTTCACTCATTGATTGCCACGTGCCTTCCTACCGGAGCGATTCTGACGTCTCCGTTGATCCAATCTAAATTATAACCTGCGAAACAATGTTGTTCGGAATGAAATTAAAGGAATTTATAATGTTTGATATGTGAAAATTATGTTCGATTAAATGGGGACACTTAAAAGTCGGTTTTTCTCATTCTAATGAAAGTGTTCCATAAGCTCAATTTTGTCGATTTAATAGATAGAGGTCATTGTTATGTAAAATATGAATAAGAGACATATCATTCTAACTTGAGTTTAGTGCAGATATTCTACTATACTTCAAATTATGCACGATTCGATGTTATGTGTCCAGTCCGCACTTCCTTTGATCTTTTATATATGGGAATAAAAAGTCAGGGGAAAGAACATAAAGAAGTACAGCGGAGGAAAGGAAGAAAGGAAGTCAGAGAGAGATTTTTGTTGAAAGAGATAGGAAAATTAAAAGAAGAAAAGAAAACGCAGGAAAAGTTACATTGAGAAAAATTTAAAAACTACCATACTTGGTTATCTCCGAATATGTCTTATTAATTTCAGAATTTGGACTAGAACCTCTTCGCTTTCGTTCAGAAGTAGATGGGAAGGAGATAATAGATCGAAGAGAAAAATCTAGTAACGGAGCGAAAAGTGGCCCAACCCAATCTAAGATTCAATAAAAGCTAGCGAAGCGCTGGATTTTCACGTGAGTCACATTCTACTTCACTCATTGATCGCCACGTGCCTTAGATGGCGGCCCCTTTCAGTCTTTTGTCTCTCTCTTATGCGCCTTGCATTTCTCTTCTTCTTCCTTTCTTCCTTTCAACCTGCTATTGTCAATAGCCATGCCCACAAAGCCCCCACAACCAACCACCGCGACATTCATGCTAGCCTTGCCTGACTGCGAATTGGATTTGTTTTCTTTTTCCCCTTGTGGAGTTAGGGGAAGGGTCATCTTGAGTTTCTTCCTATTGGGGTTTTGCTTATTCTGATTTAATTTGAATTGGTGAAAAAAATCCTACTTTTCTTAGGCGTTTTAGATGATTGTGGAATTACAAGGGAGGTTTTGGTGTGCATTTTGATTTCTTCGTTAGATGGTAATTCCCTCCCCAGCAACACGAATATTTAGTTTAACTTATAAAATTGACTTTGACATACTAGTTTGACTTCGATTTGAGTTTTAATATATCTTTTTACTAGAATCAATTTTTCTCCATATGAAGCCAGCGGAAGATTTTGAATTTGAAACAAGATGATTATAACTTGTCTTGTATGCAACCCGAAGTTAATTTATAAAAAGTTACATGATTATTTGAGCTAACTAAGCATATATATTATCGGAAAGTCACTCTTTGTGGATTTTTTTTTTTCGCTACATGAGATGTATATATGGAAGAAGTGCGTTGAGTTGTAAAAAGGACATCTCAAGTAAGAAATTTGGATTATACAAAAGGTAAAAATTATAAATCTAATGTCACGTCAAATATGTGACGTGGGTACCCAAATTACATTACATGCACTCAATTCAAAACGAGCCTTTCAGTTTTAGGCAGACACACTCGGGAGATTCATTAAATCCCAAGGCTCGTACACGGTCGTAAGATTATGGGGATGGCGTGCGTGCACGCAATTCGATTCCCACGTTTTTCATGGGACATTACCTAAACACTTTTTGTCTTCTACCTGGTGCACAAAAGGTGACATACTCCTCACTTGGGCACCCACAAACACTCTTCCCATCTCTCTCTCTCTCTCCCTCCCTCTCCTTCCCTATAAATTCACCCATAAATTCACCTCTTCTCTCACTCCTTTCAGCTTAAAACAAAAAAAAAAGAACGTAAGACACTCCAGATCAGAAACTTGCGGAACCATGCCTCGGCACTCGAACGAGACCGACTGGATCGTCCAAGTCAACGAGAGCCTCGAAGCCATGCCCTCCGACGATCAACAACACTGGAGGAAGCGGTCCATCTACAAGGTCCCCGGCCGCAGCACCAACCTCAACCGCGAGGCCTACCAGCCTCTGGCTGTCTCCTTCGGCCCCTACCACTACGGCCAAACACACCTCTACCCCATGGAGGAACACAAGCAGCGCACGCTCCTCCACTTCCTCAAGCGGTCCAGGACGCCCCTTGAACGCTTCCTCGAGTCCCTGAGGGAGGTGGAAGAGGACCTCATGGCAAGCTACGAGGCACTGGCCCCGGAGTGGAAGGAGGGCAGCGGTGAGGGCACCGCGAGCAAGTTCCTGCAGCTGATGATCACTGATGGCTGCTTCATGCTCGAGATCCTTAGGACCACAACCGAGGAGGTGAACGACTACGAGCCCCATGACCCCATCTTCAGCAAACACGGGAAGCTCAACATAATGCCGTACATTAAGCGGGATATGCTGATGCTGGAGAATCAGCTTCCGATGCTAGTGCTGGATCGGCTGATCACTGTCGAGAGCGGTGGCGAGAAGGTTACCTTCTTAGATTTCGGTCCGTTGTAAAAGAGGCTATTTCATGTACACTAACGGCTCTGCTATGTGCACCTAACAGTACATCTTGATGATCTTACATGAACCCTTTCGAGGGATCCTCCGAATCTAATGCTCCAAACGCATTGGATGCAAGTTCAAGATCAACCGACAATATCTTTATTAAATCTTTCACCGCCATCGGAAACTTCATTTTTTCTCCTTTTACACAAATAGTATTGGTACGATCACAATCTGGAATTCAATGTACTGACTTTACTCCAACAACACAGGACGGCGAATTCGTCAACAAGCTAATCCTCAAGTTCTGCCGCCCCTGCACGCACATCGAAAGGATGGGCAAATGCCTGCACATCCTGGACGTCTTCAGGAAGAGCATGCTGATGGAGCCCAAGAAGGCCCAGCCTGAGCTGGACAAGATGGGGCACGATGGTGGTGAGGAGATTGTCTTGTCGGCCGCCGAGCTCAGCGACACTGGGATCCAATTCAAGAAGAGTGAGACCGTGAGCCTCAATGACATCTCCTTTTCCAGCGAGGTCCTTAGGCTCCCCATGATCGTGGTGGACGACACCACCGAGTCCATGTTCCTCAACCTCATAGCGTTCGAGCGCTTCCAAGTTGGGGCTGGCAACGAGGTCACTTCCTACATCTTCTTCATGCACAAAATCATCAACAGCGAGCGGGACGTAGCACTGCTCCGCGCCCGGGGCATCATCCGGAATGCCATCGGAAGCGACAAGGCAGTCGCCAAGCTGTTCAACTCACTGTCCAAGGATGTGACGCTTGATCCCGAGAGCAGCCTCGCCGCCGTGCACAAGGAGGTCAGCAGGTACTGCAGGAAGCTCTGGACCGTGTGGACGGCTAATCTCATACGCACCTACTTCAGGGATCCATTGGCTGTGCCGTCTCTCATCTCCGCCATGTTGCTCCTCTGGCTCAGCATAATTCAGACGGTATATACGGTGGTCGGCTACAAGGGTTGAACCCTACCCTTGCCTCTGTGCAATATATTTTTTGCAGTTTGGGGTTTTTCTCCGAATGCTCTGATGCTCGATCATTATCTCTTGATCGGGTGTCGATTGTTTGTTCTGAATGATTTTCCTCTTGTTTTCAGTCTTGTTCATTCTCCCTCTTTGAATGTTTTGGTTGATGGACATTTGGCTTTTTTATATATCATTATCAAATGATGATTCTCTTGTTTCAGTCTACTTCACGTTGGTCCAATTTGGGTAGACAGATGATCAAGTTATAGGCAACTGAAATCTTCCGCTGCACGCTTTTCTTCTTGATCAAATTTGCTAAGAAGCTGCAGCGAATTTAACCTTCACAGTCACTCTAATCCCCATTGGCCACGACCTTCCGGTACTCAAATGGAGGATTTGATGGTTTAAGAGGGCGAGAGATTAAAGATGGGCTTGCGAACTATGCTCTTGATATATTGCTTCATGAAATTATAGCCAAAAAAGAATCCATTGGTGAGATTGCCACTGTGTGTGTATGCGATGACCATAATCCTGGTATTCCTGAAATTTATATTTTGAAAAATAATCATAATCTAGCTACAATAGAAATTAGATTTACTTTGACCGTGTAAGCTTTATTTTTTTTTCTAATTTCAAGAAGACAAATATCAAATTGCATAGAAAATTAGAAAGAGTAAAGCAAATATAAGAAAAAAAAAGTAGCTAAGAATGTATACGCATCGCAAATATGGGTTTTAGTGAGATATAAATTAGTAGGTGGAGGTTTTCGTAAGTTCGGTTAAATATGGATATGTTTTAGTAATATGGATCGGATCGGGTATGTGTCGCCAAGTTTGTATTATATATAAATAGGTCAATTTGGATAGGATCATTTTCTACTCGATCCATCCATTTAATGATCCTAGCCGCTATCACGGCGGCTAGGCCGATCTCGAGTCGGAAATCCGCCTCAGCGTTGTCGTTGCCAATAACGTGGGCATCATCAGCACACGGAAACCTCGTCATAGGATCCGGAGAAGCCTTCTCTCCTCCGTCTTCACCCGCTCTCGTACAATGCCATCGCACTGTGGAACTATGGGGCCATCCGCAACACAGTTCTTTCTCTTCGCAAGCTTATCCCCACCCCGACCGGTGACCCTTCCCTCCAAGAAAAGGAAAAGAAATCGAAAGGGCGAGAAAAGAGACGCCCGAGACTTGAACCAAAATCCAAATGAAGAAATGAAGGAAGAAAATTGGCTCCCACACGGTGTCCACATACGTATTTCACATGATCAACCGCTGCGATTGCATTCGGTCCGCAGTTACGGTTACTGACAAGGATATTTTTAGATGAATCCAGCGTAATGTTGCGGGGATGAAGTTGCTTGTCAAGAGTTCGTCAGGCGAGGATACATGAGCCTAGAACCCCTCCGCATCTTTAGCATCAGAAGATGGAAACCATTTGTGGATTAGCACACGATCGCTCCTCTTTCTTAGATCGCCTATGCTCATCATTTGAGGCTAATTTTGGTTTCCATGGTAAAAAGCGAAAAGGCAATATCTGTCACTTAAAATCTGCCGCTTCTTTTTCGGGTACAATGTCTTGATATAGTACCGACAATTGAAGAAGGCCTATTACTCTGAAAAAACTCCTAATTTTATGTTCAATTTCAATTCTGCTCGGAACATTCTTTTGTCTTAAAAAAAAAATTCAATTTTTACTTTAGTTTCAAATCTACCTACGCACCAAAAAGCACTATTAGTTTCTTCAAAATTATTGACATCGGGCCATTTAGAGGTCCACTATCAGATCTTATGTTTTCCATCAACATCCTCACTTTCGTACGAAACAATAACATGGCTTGCTACTAATAATTTAAAAGAAACTAGTGATAATTTTTGAACGCATGGACAGATTTAGGAATAGAATGAAAGTTGAGCACTTTTTTTAGACAAAAAAAAAATCCACGATCGTGCTAAAGTTTTCCTTTCGCGTGTATTATTAGATACTTGAATATATCTTTGTTGTTCATTTAAGAAAGGGAAAAGTACACTAAAGGTCCTAAAACTTCGTCAAAATAGTGAAATTGAGTCCTAAATTTTTTTTAAAATACAATCAAATCATAAAACTTATCAAAGTGGCGCAATCAAGTCATTTTGTTAACTCTGGCCAACTTAGTTAACAGAAAGTACTGACGTGATTTTTTTATTAGTTTTTTCTTTTTTACGTGGCGTTAACATTATTGAAGCATCAAGCATGAGAGTACAACAACATCCTTTTGGTCCAAATTTTATTTTTTTAAAAACTTAAGTCTTAGTTAAATTATATTAAAATATTTAAAAAGGCAAAAAAACACACACTCACAAATCCAGTGGGCCGCCGCCCCATCGCCGGAATTAAAATTGACTTAATAATTGAAGGTTATCATGATAATTGGCTATGGTTTCTTTATCCAAACCACCATGTTCCCTCGTTTGTTTTATTTATTTTCTTGCTTTCCTTACAATATGTGCGCCCTCGTTTGTTTGATGCCATCCCAGCTTCACAAGGATTCTTCTAAGAGCAAAAGCAGTGAACAGCCTCTAATCAGCTTCTTCTCTTTTTCTTCCATTGGAGCCTTTAATCAGTTTATTAGTTTTCGAAAGAGAAACCGAGGCACATACTCTTTAAGCAAGAAAGGAATTTTCTACAGTGGTTTTCTTGGGATTGAAAATTGCATGTGTCGTACGGGGCAAAAGTGCCCCCAAATGGGATCATCAATAGCTAATTAGAACTTAGGGCCTAAGATGCATGTCGTGTAATTTATCTTAAAAACGAGGGAATTTAAAGAGCTGCCCGATGTAAAAAGTTGCAGAACATAAAAATCAATGCTGTTGAGGAAAATTCCTACTGATTTTGAAGTTGACAAAACCTTCCATAATAATCTGAACTATTTTTGTTTCAGGAATATATATGTGCTGAAATTCTTCAGACGCAGAAAGACGCTGAAATTCTTCAGATGCAGACAGTCGCTGAAATTCTTCAGACGCAGACAGTCGCTGAATTCTTCAGAAGAAGACAAAGACGCAGTAATTCTTCAGAAGCTGAATTCTTCGGAAGAAGTCAAAGTCGCAGTAATTCTTCGGAAGCTGATTTCTTCAGAAGAAGACGAAGACGCAGTAATTCTTCAGAAGCAATATTCAGAACGAAGAATAACAGCTAGTGATCTGGCTTGGATTTCACAGAAGGAAAGTTTTGATTTGTTCAATCTTAATCAAATTGATTGACAATCAAATACTAAGACAAGAATGGTTTACAACGGACAAAACTCTACTTATGGAAACCAAGATTCTGATTGTATGGGCGACCAGAATCAGCGGGATTCGGAATTTGTCATCTAATGGCTACTCAATCCTTATTAACAAATCTGTCCAAGGTGTAGATTGGAAGATGATCCTCGGCAAGATGTCCAACGGCTAGTGTGGATGTAGAGGAGTATTTAAGGAGACCACGAGCAGCAGAAGAAGACACGATTCAAGAATCAACAAGTCCAAAGTCTGAGCATACTCCGATCATTTCTCTTGTCTTTCTGAGCTAAAACATTCAGATCTTGAAGGTTACTTTGTAAGAGTGATTGTGTGAGATAGAGAGTCCTATCATACATAAGAGTGATATCACTCAGTTTCTATAAATTCCTCTTGATTACATAGTGAAATCCAGCCAGTAGGCTGTAAGCGTGGAGAGTGGACGTAGGCTTACTATAAGCCGAACTACTATAAACTTGTGTGCAGATTCTCTTCTCCTTATCTCCTTCTTTACATTCTGCACATTATCCTGACTTGAATCTGAATCTTATTCAGACTTTTCTGTAACTCGTTTTATTTCCGCATAAATTTTATAGAACTGTTTAGGATCACCTATTCACCCCCTCTAGGTGACCCTTGCTAGCCACTTCAATTGGTATCAGAGCAGGTTGCTCATTTTTTCTGAAGTGTTTACTTCCGAGCTAACGATCTACATGGCTAGTTATGGTGCTCCAGGACTCATTGAAGGTCAAAGCAACAACAGACCACCATATTTCGATGGCAAGGAATACAGTGTCTGGAAGAATAAGATGAAGGCATTCATTAAGTCATGTGATCATATGCAATGGGATGTCATCATCAATGGAGTCAAACCAAAGTCTTCAGATTCAAAAGAAAAGGCAGATGCAAGCAAAGCAGCAGATCCTCCATTATCTCAAACTGAGATATCCAAAAGAGAAACTTCATATTCAAAAGCAATTTATTCTCTCTATTGTGCTTTATCTCCTGTTGAATATAAAAAAATTTCTGCTTGTGATTCTGCTAAGCAAATCTGGGATACTCTCTATATTACTTATGAAGGAACAGATCGAGCCAAGAAAACTCAAATCAATATCTTGCTTGGTCAATATGAATCCTTCAAAATGAAGCCTGGAGAATTAATTGCTGATTTCTATGACAGGTTTACTGACATTAGGGGTGAGCATCGGTCCAGGGTCAACCCTGGACCGACCCTGGACCGGCCCAACCCTGCCGGTCCTGGTCCGGTTCCCAGGAGGACTGGGTCGGTCCTTGGTCCTAATATCCCTGGACCAGTACTGTGCGGGTTGGTCCTCGGTCTAGATAGTTTAGGGTCGGTCCAACCCGGACCAACCCGGACTTTATATATTATATATATTATATAATATATATTTAATATATTAGTTATAATTTTTTTATGTAGAGAACCGGGAACATTGAAATTGTGAAATGGCGTGCAAAATTGACCAAAAAAAGAAAAGGTGGCAAACAACTCACTTCTCAATCTCTCAGACTCTCACGTGTCCAAAACCCTCAGTCCTTCTCTGGTATTCGTACTGACGACATCTTCTCATCTTCTCGTTTAGTCTTCCTTGTAGGCTTGTAAAGTCTCTTTAGTCTTCACTCTTCAGAAGTTCAGAGTTCAGACTCTCCATTTTTCCAAAATCGAACAAAAAAACTTCACACTCAGTCACTCACCGCTTGCCTCTAGCCTCTCGACGCTCGCCGCTCACGCCGCTCGACGCTCGCCGCTCGCGCCGCTCACGCAGCTCGACGCTCGCCGCTCGCGCCGCTCGACGCTCGCCGCTCTCGCCGCTTGCGCCGCTCGACGCTCGCCGCTCTCGCCGCTCGCGCCGCTCGACGCTCGCGCCGCTCGACGCTCGCCGCTCGCGCCGCTCGTCGCTCGACGCTCGCCGCTCGCGCCGCTCGACGCTCGCCGCGCGCTCCGCTTGCGCCGCTCGCCGCTCGTCGCTCGAGCAGGTGAGTCTTGACTCAAAGGGTGAGTTTGGAGTTTATGGGTTGAAGCGCTCGCCGCTCGTCGCTTGAGCGGGTGAGTCTTGACTCAAAGGGTGAGTCTGGAGTTTATGGATTGAAGCGCTCGCCGCGCTCGCCGCTTGCCGCGCTCGCCGCGCTCGCCGCTTGCCGCGCTCGCCGCGCTCGCCGCTTGCCGCGCTCGCCGCGCTCGCCGCTTGCCGCGCTCGCCGCGCTCGCCGCTCGCCGCGCTCGCCGCTCGCCGCTCGCCGCTCGAGCGGGTGAGTCTTCACTCAAAGGGTGAGTCTGGAGTTTATGGGTTGAAGCTGGTTATTTTTTAGTTGATTGTTGGGGTCATCGAGAAGTCTAGCTTCACATAGTGATCTTAAAGTTCTTACAAGTTGAAAAGGAAATGATCTCTTAAACTGGAGGATATGCTTGAGGAATCAATTGTTTCCAGTTTATCCATCCTGCACTAAGTCTGGAATTAAAGAAGAAACCGCGAAGATAACGTGAAACACAAATGCATGCTTCTGATTTTTTTTTGGGCCAAACATGCTTGATTGACTTACAAGTTATAAGTTATAAGTAGAGAATTTTGTATATTTGAAGTGAATGTCCCTCTCATTTTATCCCCTTCCTCTTGCAGTGGCCTTCGCAGAGAAATCAGTTCTGCTGCCACTGGGCGCCCAATACAAGATGTCATACAGACAGATGCTGCAATCAATCCTGGTAATAGTGGGGGGCTGCTACTAGACAGTTCAGGAAGTCTGATTGGAATCAACATAGCAATATTATATACTCTCCATCCAGTGCTTCCTCAGGTGTTGGATTTTCAATTCCTGTTGACATTGTGAGTTTTTGTTGGACTTTTTTTATATCCTTTAAGGCCTTTGCAGTATGCATTCTGTAGTTGAAGTCAATACTGGCATAATTCAATTCTCATTTGCTTTATGAGTAACACTACAAAAAAAACGGATTTTTGCCACGAAAATTTTCCAACGAAAAATTTTCGTCGCAAATTTGCGACAAATTTTCCAATGAATCGAAAAATTCGTTGGAAATTTCCAACGAAAATTTTTTCGTTGGAAAATTCGTTGGAAATTTCCAACGAAAATGCTTTCGTTGGAAAATTCGTTGGAAATTTCCAAGGAAAATTTTTCGTCGCAAAATTAGTTGGTAATTTCCAACGAAAAATTTTTCGTTGCAAATTTCCAACGAATTTTCCAACGATTTTTAAAAAAATTGATTTAATTTGGCATTTTTTATATTCGTTGGAAAATTCGTTGGAAATTTCCAACGAAATTTCCAACGAATTTAAATTTTTCGACAATTTTTTCATAGTGTACAATTTTCGTTGGAAAATTTGTTGAAAATTTCCAACGAAAAAAAATTCGTTGGAAATTTCCAACGAATTTTCCAACGAATTTGAATTTTCGGAAATTATTTTAGTGTGTATAATTTTCGTTGGAAATTTCCAACGAATTTTTTTTTCGTTGGAAATTTCCAACGAAATTTCCAACGAATTTAAATTTTTCGGCAATTTTTTCATATTGTACAATTTTCGTTGGAAAATTCGTTGGAAATTTCCAACGAATTTTCCAACGATTTAAAAAAATTGATTTTATTCAGCATTTTTTATATTCGTTGGAAAATTCGTTGGAAATTTCCAACGAATTTTCCAACGAATTTGAATTTTCGGAAATTATTTTAGTGTGTATAATTTTCGTTGGAAAATTCGTTGGAAATTTCCAACGAATTTTTTTTCATTGGAAATTTCCAACGAAATTTCCAACGAATTTAAATTTTTCGGCAATTTTTTTATATTGTACAATTTTCGTTGGAAAATTCGTTGGAATTTTCCAACGAATTTTCCAACGATTTAAAAAAATTGATTTTATTCGGCATTTTTTATATTCGTTGGAAAATTCGTTGGAAATTTCCAACGAAATTTCCAACGAATTTCAATTTTTCGACAATTTTTTCATAGTGTACAATTTTCGTTGGAAAATTCGTTGGAATTTTCCAACGAATTTTCCAACGAAAAATGTACACACTAAATTAATTTCCCGGAAATTGAAATTCGTTGGAAAATTCGTTGGAAATTTCCAACGAAAAAAAATTCGTTGGAAAATTTCCAACGAAAAAAAATTCGTTGGAAATTTCCAACGAATTTTCCAACGAAAATTATACACGCTAAAATAATTTCCGGAAATTCAAATTCGTTGGAAATTTCCAACGAATTTTTTTTCGTTGGAAATTTCCAACGAATTTCAATTTCCGGAAATTATTTTAGCGTTTATAATTTTCGTTGGAAAATTCGTTGGAAATTTCCAACGAATTTTCCAACGAATTTGAATTTTCGGAAATTATTTTAGCGTTTATAATTTTCGTTGGAAAATTCGTTGGAAATTTCCAACGAATTTTCCAACGAATTTCAATTTTTCGGGAAATTATTTTAGTGTGTACAATTTTCGTTGGAAAATTCGTTGGAAATTTCCAACGAAAACATTTTCGTTGGAAATTTCCAACGAATTTAAATTTTCCGGCAATTATTTTAGTGTGTACAATTTTCCAACGAATTTTGCAACGAAAAACCCTACTACATTTTCGCGCTTGGTCAATTTCAAAATTCATTCTCTCTTTTTCTCTCTCTCTCTCTCTCTCTCTCTCTCTCTCTCTCTCCCTCTGTCTTCCCCTCCTCCCCCGCTGCCCCCTTCTCCTTCGCCCCGGCACCTTCCAGGTTCCACTACCTGAAGCCCGTCCAGACCGGCTTCCCCTCCGATTCCGACTCCCTCTTCCTCTTCGACAAGCTCGCCTCCCTCTCGCTCCTCCGCAAGCCCCGCTTCCCCGTCCTCGCCTCGCACCGCGTGCTCAGGGCCTCCGCCCCCGCCGCCTCCGCCGCCGCGCTCTCCCTTTCCGAGGCGCGGCCTCGGGACGGGGGGGATTCGGATTTCGGGATGGTTGATTTGGGGGTCTGCGAGGAGAGGAGGTTGGAAGGCGAGAGGAGCGGGAATGGGGACGGGGATGAGGTGGTCTCGGAGCTGGTGAGCGAGACGGTCTTCGCTTGGAAGGAGGCGGTCTCGCCTCATTTGGCGGCGGAGAGAGAGAGTGGCGTGGTGGAGGACAGTGTGGTGGTGGAGATGGTAGAGAAAGGGTTGAGGGTCTCCCGCTCCGCCTCCTCCCCCGCTGCGCCCCCTCCTCCTCCGGCTCCGGCTCCGGCTCCGGCTCCGCCGCCCCCCTCCTCCTCCGCGACGTCAGCTCCCTCCCCAAAGGCGCCGCCGCCGCCATCCAGGGCCTCCCCCGACGCCCCCGAGGCCACCATGGGCCGCCCCCGACGCCCCCGACGCCACCAAGCCTCGTCGCCGGCGAGGGTCGAGCTGGCCCAGATCTGGGCGAGCTCGAGCTCGTCGCCGGCGCGGGCCGAGCTCGCCCAGATCTGGGCGAGCTCGGCCCTCGCCGGCGACGAGGCTGGCCCTCGCCGGCGACGAGGCTGGCCCTCGCCGGCGACGAGGCTGGCCCTCGCCGGCCATGGCGAGGGCCGAGCTCGCCATGGCCGGCGAGCTCGAGCTCGCCCAGATCTGGGCGAGCTCGGCGCTCGCCGGCGATGATGCTGGCCCTCGCCGGCAATGGCGAGGGCCAAGCTCGCCATGGCCGGCGAGCTCGGCCCTCGCCGGCGACGAGGCTGGCCCTCGCCGGCGGCGAGGGCGATTTTTCGAATAAAATTTTCGAAAAAAAAAATTCGAAAAAAAAGAAATTTCGTTGGAAAAAAATTTCCACGATTTTTCGAAAAAAAAAATCGAAAAATTTTTCCAACGAAAAATTTTTCGTTGGAAAAAAAATTTCCATGATTTTTCGACCAAAATTTTTTTTTTGTAATTTTTCCAACGAAAAATTTTTCATTGGAAAAAAAATTTCCACGATTTTTCGACAAATTTTATTTTTGTAATTTTTCCAACGAATTTAGCCACGAATTTTCCAACGAATTTTCCAACGAAATAAAATTCGTCGCAAATTTCCAACGAAAATTGAAATTTTTCGTTGGAAAAATTTCCAACGACCTATTACCAACGAATTTTTTTTCGTTGGAAAATTCGTTGGAAATTTTGTTGGAAAAAAGCAGTTTTTTTGTAGTGTAAGTCATTGATACAAATTTATTGATGCATCTTGTTTCCAAAATTGTATGCTTCAAAAGAGTGTGTTTTATTGTGATTGTCTACTGAATTAATCTAGATTTTGGTCGGTTCTTTCCCACACGCCAAGGCTGCCAACTGAGCTGCTTCACCAGCTTTGTGATTTTGTTTGATTTTCAAATTTGTATAGTTGCTGAATTGGCTGACTTAGTTGAGATTTCCGTCCCCCTTCACCAACTTGTCCATGGCCAAATTTTGTCTGTTTGTACATCTAATGGTTTCCTTCCACCTTAGCCAGAGATTAGGCTGATTGGGTAGCTGAATAGGATATGGTGGGGAAATGAAGTTGCTTAGCAGCTTCAAATTGTGGCCAACCTCATAACTTTCTTTATAACAGAGTATAAATTCTACAAAAGAGATACACCCAAATTTGATGAGAGGCAAATGCAATTAGCTCTAAATTGACATGACTTAACTATTTTATGATGCATTTGTCATCGCGATTAGAATTGCATAAGATGCACTTGTGAATTTTTACCATTTTGCTCTTATTCTATTGTTTGCTGCATTTAGTTTGATAAATAGCTATTTGATGTTGCCACCTCAAAAATGAAACTGTATCTAATATTTGTTTTTTTGTCAGTGAGTGCAGTGCTGAAGCTTACACGTCGGTACTTAAATATTCAGGTGAACTTGATGAATTTAGATAACATGTCAATTGAAGTGGATGGATGTTCCAAGATCAATCCCATGATGGAATCGCCTGGCCATGGATGTGAAGAAAACTTAAAAGAGTCGAGCAAGGTATCCACTAACCATCCTTTTCTTTGTAAGAAGCAAACAGATAAATCCAAATCCATTGCGTGGGATAATTTTTCGAAAGTCAAAAATGAGAAGACCCCGAAAGCATGTTTAGTTAAGTGCATTCATTGTGGGAAGGAGTACTCATACACTGTTAATAATGGCACTTCAACAATGTTGAAGCACTTGAAAAGGTGCAACAAGTATCCTCCCAATATAGATAAGAGGCAAAAATTGTTTGCACCACGTGATGCAAATGTGCTTGGCAAGGCAGGGGGAGATACCGGTGTTGGTATCGATAGTGGTAATGTCTTAACTACATGGAAATTTGATCAAGACCGATCTAGGTACATGCTTGCTCGGATGATTATTGTCGATGAACAACCATTTTCTACTGTTGAACGTGTTGGGTTTCGTGATTTTGTTACTGAGATACAACCTCTCTTCACACATTTGTCACGATTTACGGTGGCCAGGGATTGCATTAAGTTGTACAAGAGTGAAAGAAGTTGTTTGAAGACTTTCTTTGGTAAGCTTAGGTCAAGGATTGCACTGACGACTGATACATGGACTTCCATTCAAAATCTGAATTATTTATGTCTTACTGCACATTTTATTGATGAAGACTGGAAATTGCATAAAAGGATCATCAACTTTGTGGTGGTGCATAGTCACAAGGGTAGGGAGATTGGGAAAATAGTTGAAAAATGCATCTATGAATGGGGAATAGAAAAAAACGTGTCTACAATCACAGTAGATAATGCTAGTGCAAATGATGTTGCCATTGATTATTTGAAAGATAAATTTTCAAGAGATGGGTCATTGGTCTTAGCTGGTGAGGCTTTTCATATGAGGTGCACTGCTCACATATTGAACTTGATTGTAAAAGATGGTTTGTTTGAGGTACGTGATTCTATTGCACGTATCCGAAACATTGTTAGATATGTGAGGAGTTCTCCTATGAGAGCTAAAGCATTCCAATCTTGCATTGAGGCTGAAAGAATCACTTACAAGGGTTCGGTTTGTCTAGATGTTACCACTAGATGGAACTCTACTTATCTCATGTTAGACACGGCCATTAAGTTCAGAAAAGCTTTTGAAATGATGGCAGAAGAAAATTTGTCTTTCGAAACTGAGCTTAACAATGATTCTCTTACAAATGAAGATTGGGAAAATGCCATTGTTCTTTCCAAATTTCTGAAACAGTTTTATGATGCTACCAATCAAATGTCAGGGAGTTTATATACTACTTCGAATGATTATTTTGAGGGGATAGCTTTTTTGTACAAGTATTTGAAAGATGCAAGTAATGCTTTGGATCCTAAGCTTAGAGCTATGGGTATGAAGATGAAGCAGAAGTTTGATAAATACTATGGGAGTTTGGATAAAGTAAACATGATGGTTTTGATTGCGGTGGCATTAGATCCTACAAAAAAGTTGCATTATGTGAAGTATTGTTATGAGCAAATTTATGAGGATGAAGCAAAAATTAATGAGATGTATGATAAGGTGAAGTACATGTTGAAGCGCTTGTATGCATTTTATGAGCAATCTTTTCTTGGTCATGGTCATCGATCTTTGGGTGATCAAAGTATGACTGTTGGTAGTAGTAGTGCTTCCAATACCGATGGAAATGATGGGAGTGATGAGGTTAACATCAAAGTTTGGCGAAAAAACTTTTTCCATCAAAAGAAAAGGGGGCGTGATGACAACAAATCGGAGCTTGAACGGTATCTTGAAGAGGAATCTGAAGATATTCTTGATCTTGATATTTTGATGTGGTGGAAGAGTACTGGTTCAAAATATAAAATCTTATCTTTGATAGCTCGAGATGTTTTGTCTATTCCTGTTACTACCGTTGCTTCAGAGTCAGCTTTTAGTACTTCGGGCCATGTGCTTGATGGTTTTCGAAGTTCTTTGACTCCCAGAGTAGTGGAAGCTTTAATTTGTACTCAAGACTGGTTGAGAGCTACTCGCATGCCTATTAATATTGAAGAGTGCATTGAAAATGCCGAAAAGTTTGAATTGGGTAAGCTTAAATTATGCATATTTCTTTTTACTTGTTAATTCTTTTGTATATCTAATGAACGAATTCCTTTTTTTAGATATGGATTGTCTTACCGAGGAGATTACCATCAATAAATAGAGCTTGCACATTGAAGTTGAATGGATATAAATGGTGAGATGTTCTATCAATAGCACTAATAGTAATTTCAATTTAAAACTTTTGTCAAGTATTAATTATGTGAGTCGTTTGTTTTTTTTTCCAGGTGTTCAGAAGTTGAAGTGAATTAACAAGATGTGAAGTTGTATATTCATGGTTTATATTAAGTGTTTTGAATTTCTTATAGTTTAATTGTATTTCACTAGTAAGTTTCAGTTGCACTTTACTTTTGAGTTTGTGTGAAATGGTAGAAGTTTTTGAAGAGTAGTATTGCAGTTGCTACAATGATTTGCTAGTTAAGTGGTGTGAAGCTTATTTTTTGGTTGATTGGACTCTCCTTGATCGAATGTAGGAAAACGTTTTTGTGTATGGCGTTACTAGTATTATTTACAGATGATTACAGGAACTTCCCATCTTGTTCTATATCTCTATGAGCGGTCTTAATCATTTTTATGGTTTTTCACTTTTAGTAGGTGTGAAATTTCTATTGTTGCCTTATCTTAAATTTGTTAAATATGTAATGGTATTTATAGTTTGGTTGCACATCGCTGCATTGTCGATGATATGTAATTTGAAATAGTAGGTTTTCCTTTTCAAGGAGTACAAAAAATGAAACAAAAAAATTACCGGTTGGTCCCGGGTTGACCCTGGAACCGGACCGAACCCATTGGGTCGGTCCGGTCCTTGGTCCCAGGCTCAATAGGGTCGGTCCTTGGTCCCAAAAATTGAGGACCAACACTGTGCGGGTTGGTCCTAGGGTTAGGGGGTGGACCGGCCCAACCCGGACCATGCTCACCCCTAACTGACATAGTAAACGGTCTTGCCTATCAAGGACAACCAGTCCCAGATGCATTGAAGGTCAACAAACTTCTGAGAGGACTGACAGATCAATGGGATAACATCAAAACATCTCTTCGTGAAACTCAAAGGATCAAGCCTTTATCAGTAAATGAGTTGATTGGAACCCTTCAATCATATGAGACTGAGAAACGAAATGAAGAGATTGAAACCAGAGGTAATAAGTCAATTGCTTTAAAAACTAACATTGATTCTGATGCAGATTCTGAAGATGAAAATGTTGATGATGAGGAACTAGCTCTCTTCATAAAGAAGTACAAAAGAATGAAAATCAGAGGAAGAAACCTCAAAGGGAAAAAGTCTTTTGAAAATAAGAAGCCTATCGACGAGACAGAAAGATCAAAGGAGATAATATGCTTTCACTGTAGGAAACGTGGACATATCAAGCCTAACTGTCCACTTCTGAAAAAGAAGACCAAATTTGAGAAAGCAAAGAAGGCCTTAAAGGCAGAGACTTGGAGTGACACAGAGTGCGAAGATAGTGATGAAGACATCTCAAATTTCTGTCTAATGGCAAAGACAGATTCAGATTCAGACTCTGATTCTGATCCCAAAGTGGAAATCGAGGTAAGACCTTCTGAAATGTCTTTTGAAGTATCAAATTATATTGATGATTTATGCTTTGAATTCAAGACTGCTCTTAAAAGAATCTCTTCTCTGAAAAAGGAAAATTCTTCACTAAGGCAACAGGATATTTCTCAAAAGGAAAAAATCGATTTCCTTCAAAAAGAATTTCATCAAATCAAAGAAAATCGAGATCTTCTTTCCAAAGAAAATACTGTTTTGAAAAAGGAAATTTCAGAGATTACTCGCAAGTTTTCAAAAGGTTCAGAAACCTTGAAGCATATCCTTTCCATTCAAATTCCTTACTACAACAAATCTGGTCTTGGATTTGTAAAGGAAAGTGACAGCTTGATTGATTTCCAAAAGTCAAGGAGAGATTAAGACAAAGACCTCCTAGACAAGTTTATAAAAACCATTTCAAAAGGAATTTCATAAAACCTGTTGGCCGAAGTGCTCTCAAGTGCTCAAAATGTGGAGATCCACAACATTTTGAGAATGAATGTCCTAAGGTCTGGAGACCTATTCGAAGAGATTTTGTTAAGACAGCCTATACTAATGCTCTAGGACCCAAACAAGTTTGGGTACCAAAGAAAACTTGAGATGTTGTATTTCTTGCAGGTTACCACAAAGAGAAAAAGGAAGTGGTATCTAGACAGTGGATGCTCCAGACATATGACAGGAGATCCAAGCATATTCGCTAATCTTCAAAGTCTGGAGGGTGGAAAAGTCTCCTTTGGAGGAAATACTAAAGGAAAAATCATTGGCAAAGGAACAGTTGATATTGGAGGACTAAGAATCAATGACGTTTCATTGGTAAAAGGACTCCACCACAATTTGATTAGCATAAGCCAGCTTTGTGATACAGGTTTTAGAATCAACTTTCAAGAAGATACATGCTCAGGAACAAGCAAAGATTCTTCTCAAACATTCACAGGAAGAAGACATGGCAATATTTATCTTCTGGATGTTAATCCAAACTCCAATCATTGCTTAATCTCAATCAAGGAAGATGAAGATCTTTGGCACAAAAGGATGGGACATATCAGTATGAAACAAATCTCAAAAATCTCAAATAAGAAATTGGTTCGAGGTTTGCCAGATTTAAAATACAGAAAGACAGACTTATGCAATGCTTGCACGCTAGGAAAACAAGTAAGGAGTTCTTTCAAATCTATACATCATGTTTCTACTGATCGAGCCTTGCAGCTTCTTCATATGGACCTGTTTGGACCAACCAGAACACAAAGTATTGGTGGTAAGAAATATTGTTTAGTTATCGTTGATGACTTCACAAGATTTTCATGGGTGTTCTTTCTTGCACATAAAAATGAAGCATTTTCATATTTTACAAAATTTGCAAAAAGAGTTCAAAATGAAAAGGGTTATACCATTTCCTGCATTAAAACTGATCATGGGGGAGAATTTGAAAATCAAAGTTTTTCAAACTTTTGTGAGGAAAATGGCTTTCAACATAATTTTTCTACTCTATACACACCTGAACAAAATGGTGTTGTGGAAAGGAAAAATCGTTCTTTGCAAGAAATGGCAAGAACCTTGTTGATTGAAAGCAAGATTCCCTCTCATTTCTGGGCAGATGCAGTTTTTACAGCATGTTATATTATCAACAGAGTTTTTCTCAGACCCATTCTTGAGAAAACCCCCTATGAGCTTTACAAAGGCAGAATGCCCAGTATTTCATATTTTCGTGTGTTTGGATGTAAATGCTTTATTCTTAAGAATCCAAATGATCGTCCTGGAAAGTTTGATGAGAAAGCAGATGAAGAATTCTTCCTTGGATACTCCACCACAAGCAAAGCCTACAGAGTTTTCAACAAGAATTCTCAGACTGTGGAAGAAACAATGAATGTGAAGTTTGAAGAAAACATTCAGACTCACAAAGATGAATCTAAATCACCTCCCCACATTCAAGTATCATCATAGGGTCATCTTGAATCTCAAAAGATCGAAGATTCTATGGAAGAAGGAAAAGAAGACAATACACAGACTCAACCAGAAAATTTAGAGTCTGCAGATATTCAGAAGGAAAGATTTGACAAGAACTGAAAACATAAGTCCAGTCATCCGAAAAACCTCATCATTGGAGAAATAGAAGATGGTATCAAGACAAGATCCAAACAAAAGGAGAATATCAGCAACTTGGCATTGATATCTGAAATAGAACCAAAAGATGTTGAAGAAGCTTTATCAGATGAAAGTTGGATAGAAGCTATGCAAGAGGAACTTCAGCAGTTCAGAATCAATGAAGTCTGGGAGCTTGTGCCAAGACCCAAAAACCATCCTGTAATTGGAATAAAATGGGTATTCAGAAACAAACTGGATGACAAAGGGAAAGTTACAAGAAACAAGGCAAGACTGGTTGCAAAAGGCTATTCTCAAGAAGAAAGCATTGACTATGATGAAACATATGCACCAGTTGCAAGGTTAGAAGCCATTCGGCTATTATTAGCTTATGCTTGTTTCCATAACTTTAAACTTTTTCAGATGGACGTGAAAAGTGCCTTCTTGAATGGATACATCAAAGAGGAAGTATATGTGGAACAACCACCTGGTTTTGAAGAACCAAGAAAAACTGATTGTGTTTTCAGACTCAAAAAGGCCCTTTACGGTCTGAAACAGGCACCCAGAGCTTGGTACGAAAGGTTAAGTAATTTCCTTCTGCAAAATGATTTCACAAAAGGTAAGGTAGATACAACTCTATTTGTTAAGAGAAAGGATAAGGATTTTTTACTTGTTCAAATCTATGTAGATGATATTATCTTTGGATCTTCTAACGAATCACTTTGTAAGGAATTCTCTAAGAATATGCAGAACGAGTTCGAGATGAGCATGATGGGAGAACTAACATTCTTTCTTGGCTTACAAGTGAAACAAATGAAAAATGGTACTTTCATTTGCCAAGAGAAGTATGCCAAGGAGATAGTCAAGAAGTTTGGTCTGCAAAATTGCAAGAAGACAGACACTCCAATGTCTCAAATATCCAAGCTAGACAAAGATGTAAATGGTAAAAAGGTTGATCAGAAGGTATACAGAAGCATGATAGGTTCTCTATTATATCTTACTGCATCTAGACCTGACATACTTTTTAGTGTATGTATGTGTGTGAGATTTCAGTCAGATCCAAAGGAATCGCATCTCTCTGCAGTAAAAAGGATAATCAAATACATTGGAACTTATCCAATGCTAGGTCATTGGTATTCCAAAAATTCATATTTTACTCTTACTGGTTATTCAGATGCTGACTTAGCTGGATGTAAAGTGGACAGGAAAAGCACTACAGGTACATGCCAACTGCTTGGAAATATGCTAGTATCCTGGTATTCAAAGAAGCAGAATACAGTCGCACTATCAACAGCAGAAGCAGAATACGTAGCCTTAGGAAGTTGCTATGCACAGATTCTGTGGATGAAGCAACAGTTGCGAGATTTTGCTGTTAAAGACTTAAATGTTGCAATCAAATGTGACAATACCAGTGCGATTAATCTCACTAAGAATCCCATTCTTCATTCTCGAGCCAAGCATATTGAGATAAGACATCATTTCATTAGAGATCATGTTCAAAATGGTGATGTGAATATTCAATATATTGATTCTAAGAATCAATTAGCTGATATATTCACAAAACCACTTGATAAATCTTTGTTTGAATATATTAGAAATGAACTGTGCATTACTTATCCTTTGTGAAGTGTTTGACAGACAGGAATATTTTTTCAGACTCAAGTGTCTCGGTCTGAACATTTCTCAGACTCTCATGAAAGGTACGTACTTAGTTTAAATTTTTGGCGGGAATATTTTTGGCAGAATATCTTCACATTTGTTATATTTGGAAGTAAATCAGGTACGTATCCTAACTTATTTGGGAAATTGCATTTAGAATATTATCTTAATCTTATTCTGATCTTTTATGCTTTAGAAAATCTATCTCCTTCCTATTTTACTTGGCCTATTTTTACTTTCTAAAAATAACCTTTTTATTCCCAAAAGCCATCGTTCACCTTTAAAAACCTTTTCGACTCTCATCAAAACCCTCGCTTTTCTGCTCAAACGTTTTCGAGACTCAGAGACACTCCTCGTCTTCATTCCTCGGAAAGATCAGAACTTTTTGTCCCAGAAGGAATCATAATGCCTTTCAAGAGAAGATCGTCACGGATTATGAATCAAGAGTCTAAGTCTACTGCAACACCAGAGGTTATGGACATCTCAGACACGGAATCGGAACAACTTGGAGAACCTGGTCAAGCGACACCACCTCCTCGTTCGTCATCTCCAAAATCGACGGGTAAAACAGATTTCAAATTCAGCAACATTAAACTTGTGTGGAAAAACTATCAAAGATTGAAGAGAGGTAATGCTTCCTCTTCGGCTCTTCTAAAATGTCTCAAAGACAATAGCTTTCGGTCTGAAGCTCATCTTGCTCAAGAGTATTCTGCGTTTATTGCTGGAACTAATCAAACCCCTGCTAGCACGACACCACAAATGCCTCCTTCCAGAAAAGGGAAAGAAAAGGGCGGAGAAACATCCACTCTATCGGCAAAATCAGTAAGCCCTAAATCTTCGTCAAAATTTGTGGTTCCCGAAGATGATGCTAGGCTCTTTGAGCTCTTTGAAATGAAAGTGGGCATAGCATCTGGACTGCCAGGAACTGGTAGATTATTTAGAAGCAATGAACATCAAGTCTGTTATAAATTGTTCCTTGCTCGAGGGGTCATGAACCACAGAACTGTGGATTTTTATTACCTGGAGAAGATTGGACTGTCAATACAGCATCTTTTTGAAAAGATAGGCATTAGTGAATTCTGCCTTCAATCTGCAGATGTTTATGCTGAACTAACCGCATATTTTTATTTCAATCTTTCCATTTTGTCACCCAAGTGGCTCCAGTTTACCGTGGGTGACAAGAAATTTGATGTAAGGGCGAATGACTTGGCCAGAATAATTGGAGCAAAACATTCACAGTTTACTCCTCTGACAATAAGTATAGAAGATGTTTTCAAAGCTGTTTCTGAAAATCCACACTTTGATCAAGGATCCAAGCGGCACCTTTCTTACTCTGACTTATCAAGAAGATCAGTGATTCTGCACAAAGTTATCATCAACTGCTTGAAGCCTAAGGCAGCCTCTAAAACTGACCTCTCAAAATCAGAAATCAAGCTCATTTGGGCTATCTTGACAGGTCAATCCTTTTCTCTTCCTCACATCATAATATTCCATATGTACAGGGCATTACATAAGGACAAGGGACAATTGCCATATGGCGCCTTGATCACTCGAATCTTCATGAACTTGAAAATATCGATTCTGGATGAATTACGCCAGAATCCTGTTCCTTGTATGTTTGTGGGAGAAAGAATGCTCTCCAAAATGAAACAATTTGATGATGTAAGGGAAAAAGGAAAAGAGGCTCAGAAGTCTGAATCTAGATCTGCTGAGAAGTCTAGTGTCAGAAAGACAGTTCAGAGAAAGGAAGCAGAGTCAGCGAGTAAGAAGAAGGAATCTCCAGATTCACTAAGGGTGTATAAGAAAAGAAAAACTCTTCTGCGTGATGAAAATGATGAAGCAGAAGCAGAACACCTTAATACATGAAGTGCAAGTGCTCCAGAACATGTTTCTAATTTCTCAGAACCAACTTCTACAGATCATGTTTCTGAACAACAAGCACCTGTTCAGGGGGAGATTCCACAGGAAGAAAACAGGGAGTTCAAACAGCCTGAGCGAGATAATGTCCAAGAACAGCCTTCGAACAATCAGAACATCCTTTCACTTCTCCTTGAAATCAAAGACAAACAGACTGCATTGGAACTAGAAGTGAAGAATCTGCAGAAAATTGTTGAGGAAAACAACCACTCTCAACAATTTCAAGCAGCTGCAGACAGAGCAGAACTGGAGAAGGCAGTAGGACATTGCAGTTTGAGGATTGATGAGGCTGTCTCGATCTTGGAAAATTTTCAACTGATTTGCACTCCTTCAAAAAATTAGCCTGTTTTTTCTTTACAAACATTTCTCTCTTAGTTGGCCTGTAATATTACTAATATTTCTTGTTAGACTTAATATATGCTTCATTCTCCGTATTATTCTTTTGCTGATGACAAAAAGGGGGAGAAGTTATGCAGATTTAACATGCAGGATCATACGAAGAAAACAAAGACACAGATATCAACAGAGTTTGCTCTTTCATTTTCTATCTGTGATTCATACTCTAAATGTACTTCAAATCTATATTGATCTATATTGATTCGATCTGCAGGAAAGTTTTGTCACCATCAAAAAGGGGGAGATTGTTGAGGAAAATTCCTACTGATTTTGAAGTTGACAAAACCTTCCATAATAATCTGAACTATTTTTGTTTCAGGAATATATATGTGCTGAAATTCTTCAGACGCAGAAAGACGCTGAAATTCTTCAGACGCAGACAGTCGCTGAATTCTTCAGAAGAAGACAAAGACGCAGTAATTCTTCAGAAGCTAAATTCTTCAGAAGAAGTCAAAGTCGCAGTAATTCTTCGGAAGCTGATTTCTTCAGAAGAAGATGAAGACGCAGTAATTCTTCAGAAGCAATATTTAGAACGAAGAATAACAGCTAGTGATCTGGCTTGGATTTCACAGAAGGAAAGTTTTGATTTGTTCAATCTTAATCAAATTGATTGACAATCAAATACTAAGACAAGAATAGTTTACAACGGACAAAACTCTACTTATGGAAACCAAGATTCTGATTGTATGGGCGATCAGAATCAGCGGGATTCAGAATTTGTCATCTAACGGCTACTCAATCCTTATTAACAAATCTGTTCAAGGTGTAGATTGGAAGATGATCCTCGGCAAGATGTCCAACGGCTAGTGTGGATGTAGAGGAGTATTTAAGGAGACCACGAGCAGCAGAAGAAGACACGATTCAAGAATCAACAAGTCTAAAGTCTGAGCATACTCCGATCATTTCTCTTGTCTTTCTGAGCTAAAACATTCAGATCTTGAGGGTTACTTTGTAAGAGTGATTGTGTGAGATAGAGAGTCCTATCATACACAAGAGTGATATCACTCAGTTTCTGTAAATTCCTCTTGATTACATAGTGAAATCCAGCCAGTAGGCTGTAAGCGTGGAGAGTGGACGTAGGCTTACTATAAGCCGAACCACTATAAACTTGTGTGCAGATTCTCTTCTCCTTATCTCCTTCTTTACATTCTGCACATTATCCTGACTTGAATCTGAATCTTATTCAGACTTTTCTGTAACTCGTTTTATTTCCGCATAAATTTTATAGAACTGTTTAGGATCACCTATTCACCTGTTTACTAATTAAAGCAATTATTACGAGTCCAAGTACTTCTTAGTTGGAGCTCAGAAGTAGTTATAATGGATCCAAGTTCTTTCTATTGAAACTTGACAATGCAGGCATAGTTTGACTTTGACTTGAGTTCTGAAATATATTTTTGCATGGATTAAATTTTCTTCATACGAAACTAATGGAAGTTCATCAATTTCACACGAGATGATTACAACCGATCTTGTGTGCCATACGAAATTAATTAATGAGAAGTCACATGATGGGGACGACTTAAACGTGCACGCATACATAATCGGAAGGGGGTTCTGAGCTTGGAAAATCATGGCTCCTTTGCCGCCACCGTCGGACCTGACCAAGACCAACTGGATCGTCCAGGTCGGCGAGAGCGTCAAGCTCATGCCCTCCGACGAGCAACAGTACTGGAAGAAGCGGTCCATCTAGAGGCTCTCCTCCTGTGTC
This sequence comes from Syzygium jambos, assembly GCA_031216235.1. Taxonomy (NCBI): domain Eukaryota; kingdom Viridiplantae; phylum Streptophyta; class Magnoliopsida; order Myrtales; family Myrtaceae; genus Syzygium; species Syzygium jambos. Next base: position 20,830,457 of record CM062229.1, read on the forward strand.
GCCGACCTCAGCTGCAAAGCGGACCGGCCACAGGCTGTCTCCTTCTGCCCCTACCACCTCGGCGAGGACCACTTCCGCCCCATGGAGGACCACAAGCACCGTGCACTCATCCACTTCCTCAGGCAGTCCGGGAAGCCACTCGAGCACTTCGTCGAGTCCCTGAGAGAGGTGGCGATAGAACTCAAGGAGAGCTATGACACGCTGGAACCGAAGTGGAAGGAGGGCGATGGCAATGGCATGGCAAGCCGGTTCCCGGAGCTGATGATCACTGACGGCTGCTTCATGCTCGAGATCCTCTGCGCAGGTGGAAGACTACGTGCCCAACGGCCCCATCTTCCGCAAACACAGGAAGCTCCACATAATGCAATACGTAAGGTGGGACAAGCTGATGCTGGAGAACCATCTGCTGATGTTAGTGCTGGATCAGCTGGTCGCTGTCGAGTGCGAGATTTCGTTCCGTCGTAAGAGATGTTATTGCAAGCACACAAACTGTGTACCATGTTCAGCTAATTGACCTCGAATGGACCCTACCTGGGATCAATGAAATCTAATGCTCCAAAAATGTTGGATTCCCGATTGGAGATCAACAGACAACTTCGTTATCAAATCTATCATCGCTACCGGAAATTCTTCCTTTTGCTTTTACGCAGGTACTATCAAAAGATTGAGTGTTTGAATCCCGGGCGCCGCAGGGTGACTTAACCGGTGGCACGTGTGTGGTGGCTAGCACGTGTCGTCCCCAGGGTTTACTCCCCGGCTGTTGGCCGTGCGGGGGTTCCCTGGGTTATCAAAAAAAAAAATCAATACGACAGCAATATGGTATTCAATGCACTGACTTTGCTCCAACAACGCAGGACAAATTCATCAACAGGCTCATCCTCAAGTTCTGCTCTCCCGACACGCGGGTCATGACAATGGGCAAATGCCTCCACGTCCTGGACGTCTTCAGGAAGAGCCTGCTGTCCCATGAGAAGAAGCCCAAGAAGGTCCGCCACAAGCTGGATGACATGGGGCATGAGGGCGGTGATGACATAATCCGGTCGGCCACCAAGCTCGACGAGGTCGGGGATCCGGTTCAAGAAGAGCAAGATCACCAGCTGCAAGGACATCTCCTTTACCAGCGGGGTCCTGAGGGTCCCTGTGATCGAGGTGGACAACACCACCCAGTTCATGTACCTCAATGTCATGGCCTTCGAGTGATTCCACAGCAAGGCCGGGAACGAGGTCACATCCTACATCTTCTTTACGGACAACATCATCAACAAGGGGTGGGATGTCGCGCTGCTCCATGACCGGGGCATCATCCAGAATTCCCTCGGGAGCGACAAGGTGGTTGCCAAGCTGTTCAACTCGCTGTCCAAGGATGTGACTCTCAAACCCGACAGCAGCCTCAACAGCGTGTGCAAGGTCAACAAGTACTGCAAGAAGCCCTGGAACATGTGGAGGGCTAATCTCATCCACAACCACTTCAGGAATCCTTTTATCGTCTCCCGTTGCCGCCATCTTCCTCTCAGTCTTCGGGCTTACTATAATACAGACTGTATATACCGTGTTCAGCTACAACAATAGCCCTAGCTAGCGCTCCCCCTGCCTCTATACATTTTTCTCCTGATAGCTGACGTTATTGTTGACTGTCGTTATGAATGATTTTCCTCCTGTTTTCAGTCACGTTCATTTTCCCTCTTTAAATGCTTCAAATGACGGACATTCGGCTTTTAATCTATCAATTACAAAAGACAGATTCCCTTGTTTTAGTCTTCATCATGTTTGGTCCAATTTGGATAGGTAGTGTGAAGGATGATCAAGTTTTAGGCAAATGAAATCTTCCACTGCACCACCATCTGCTTCATGATTAAGCTTGTTAAGTTTGCCGCGAATTCAAGTGAAAAACAAATATGGCTTTCAAAGTAAAATCTCTAATCCCCATTGGCCTCAAAATTCGAGGTCATGTATATCCCAATTGCCAAGCAATCAATCATATTGAAATTTCCAATATCCTTCGTCAACAAAATTATAAAAGAGATTCGCTGTTAGAGAACGCGATTATAAAATACTATACCAAATAAAGTGACAGCGAATTGCTAATTATGTACAGAGAGCCCATAAATGTGGAGAAAACTGCAGTTCTCTAACCTCACTGAACAGACCATATATTTTCTGTATGAATTGCAACAAACCGCAATATAATAAATGTGGCTAGTTGATTCAATAAATATTCCCCGATTGAGAGTGTCCTTTCAGAGTTGGAGATCGATATCAGGCTTCCTATCGTCTTCCAATTCCGATTAAACTCAGCTGCCAAGAGTTATCAATTTTGAGACATTGTCAGACAAATGAGTAATGTTTTGTAGTTGAAATAGAATAATAGAAGGAGAAGCAAACATACAATGTTATTCTCAGGACGCCTCCAGTAGAAGCCCTGGAGGAAAACAGGCAAGACATTTGTTGCGGCAAGGACATAAATAGTCATTGCGTTCTTCCCTATCCACTCCAAAACCGTGGTAGTACGCCTAAGTCCACCGAAATCAACCTGTTGAGAAAAAGCACAAAAAAAAAACCAGAATGTGTGGAACATAAGATAAGACTTGAGAAGGACAAGATCCTCACTATAGTGTAAAATGTTAACGAGTTAATACATGACCGAGGGAATCGACAATGCATTACCATCAGGTATATTAAGGTGAAGAGAATGCCAGCTACACCAGCAGTGACAGCCATGTAACTACATGTGTAGAGAGCCTTATTCACATGCATGCCTGTAACGACAAAGCAAATGACAAATAATTAATAAGACTGTCCTCAGAACTGATAGTTGACTCTGATAAATAATCAAGATCGAAAGTAAATCACCAAAAAGATCTAATGCCAGGCCTAGAGCCACAAGAAGAGAAGATGAGATCATCCAGTGGAAAGTTCTATCCCCATGATCCTGGAAGCAAAATGCCAAAAGAAGAAAGAGGTCAAAAAGGTAATCTCCATTGGGAAAGACAAAATCTCGGCAATAGACTATTCCCTCACCTTAAAATGGACAATCACATGTCCAAAGTGCAAGCCAACCAAGCATGTAACCACGGCCATCACTGAACTGCATACGTAAAGCATACACATTGTTGGAATACATGAAATCAGTAAAAAATCAAAAATTGTCCTTCTCCACAAAGAAGGCAACCACATATATCATTGATGGCAAGTTGGGCAATTAAATAACTAACCTAAACACAGAAACAAGAAAGATAATGAATATACAACATGCCTTTGGCCTTTTTACAGAAAGAACCGCTTTTGACATAGCACCTAATATAGCAAAATCTGCAACTTCACACCCCCCCTTCTCTCCTCAAAACCCCTCTCTTCTCTTTATCTTTTAACCTTCCACTCTTCCATCCTAGTCCCTCCCCTATTCCCTCATGAGTAGTTCTCAAAAATCACCTTAAAAGGCCTTCAGGATCAAAGGGGGTCTGGCACCATGATGGAGCATTAGCAGGCAAAGGACCAGACTCTAGAGAATGAATACTGCATTGCTGTGAAAGAGAATGAATTATCAGAACAAGAAGTAGACAAATCCGAGATAGGAGAACCATAGACATAGAAGGCAAATATGATGAAGAGACCTTTGTCCGTGCATATGTTGGCTTTCTGTATAAATGTCTAATTCCCAACGCCTCACGATCAATCATTGCAACAGCATTACAAGCTGGTCCAGTATTTCCTCGCACTCCACATTTCACCTTTAAATGGACAATTTTTAGCACCTAGTTAATCATAAATCATATCAATGTGATCAATCCAGGAAAAGATTGAGCAATGAGTAGAAAAGTTTACCAAAATTCTTTCTTGTGAAAGGGAGGGAGATTCAGTTGGAATCCGATACTCCCAGTCGGGCACGTACAGGCCATATAATAATGAAATATATACAGTGGTAAGCACAAGTACCACGGCCCTGGAAGAAGACATGGGCATGGCATCAGCTAAGGAAGTCAACATGATACAAGAATAATGCAGTCTCAGGGAATATCATCACAAATGTGGTCAACCAAGGGGAAAAACTTTTAAATTGACAACCCTGAAGATTTATTGAGTCAAAGGCCATTCATTAACCTAGAAAAAAAAACATGTATTTCTTGTAGAGAATGTCGGATATCCAGAGGTTTTTTCATAGACACAGGAATGAGGTAGAAATTTGTTCCTTTAGTTACTTGATAATACTCGAGCGAAATTGTTCCCATCAATGAAGACAGACAAGTCCCATTCAAGTGGAAGTGGTTTTAAACCTTCTTTAATTAACACTACCACCACATTAACTATTACCATCATTATCTGAGTAATTATTTTGTCAATCGCTAAAATTCCCTGTAGAGCAAGCTAAGAAATCTAGCTGGCTTCTTGCCCTAAATATAGAAGAAAATCACTCAACTAGCATGGTTGTTCCATGTAAATTTCTTCTTCTAATTCTCCATTTAAAAAAGCAGTCTTTACATCCATTTGATGTAATTCAAGATCCATACTTGCCACTATTGCCAGAATAAGGCGAATTGAGGTAAATCTCACTACAGGAGAAAAAGTTTCCTCATAATCAATTCCTTCCTGTTGATTATACCCTTTCGCCACGAGGCGAGCTTTATATCTTTCTATTGAGCCATCAGCTTTTCGCTTTATTTTAAGAACCCATTTATTCCCAATAGCTTTGCGTCCTTTTGGAAGATCAACCAGTTTCCAAACATGATTTGACTTCATTGACTCCATTTCTTCTTCCATTGCATCTATCCATTTTTCCTTATTATGGCAACTTAGAGCCTCATTTACATTCCTTGGCTCATCTTCATCTTGTGGAGCGACGATGAAAGTTTCCCCTTCAATGTCAAAACTTCGTCGGGGAATACTTTTGCGACTTGTTCGCCGTACGGGAGATTGTACACATGGCACATTGTTCTCCATTTTGCTCCCACTTGGATTAGATAATGACGGTATTGTCTCATTAAACGATTGCAATTGAGATTGAGTCGAATTTAATTCCTCACTTCTCATATTGCTCCCATTTGGACGAACTTTATCAATTTCATTATCAGGATCCAAAGTTTCAAATAGTGAGCAGTCCTCACCTATTTCGCCCTTAGTAGGAAACTCATTCTCTAAGAATGTGACATCTCGTGATTCAAATTCAGTTATACTCCCACTTTCTTGTTCACCTATAAACACGTACCCTTTTGAGTGCTCTGAGTATCTTATGAAAATACTCTTCTTGCCTCTGGGACCCAGTTTTCCATATTTATGAGAGGGCTCGTGAGTATAAGCAGCACAACCCCAAGGTTTAAGAAAACTTAAATCAGGTTTTTCTACCCGTCCATAACTCATACGGAGTGGAAGTAACTGATTTAGAAGGCACACGGTTAAGTACATAGGCAGCAGTTAACAAAACATCACCCTAAAAGGTGATAGGTAAGTTAGCTTGTGCCATCATAGACCTAACCATTTCTAATAGGGTTCTGTTTCTCCTCTCGGCAACACCATTTTGATGAGGAGTATATGGAATAGACAACTGTCTTTCTATTCCTTTTTCATCACATAAATTTCTGAACTCATCAGATAAATATTCTCGACCTCGATCGGATCTGAACGTTTTTATTTTCTTATCTAATTGATTTTCTACTAAGTTCATAAATTTCTTGAAGCAACTTAATGCCTCAGATTTATGAGAAATCAAATAGACATATCCAAATCGAGTACAATCATCTATGAACGTGATGAAATACACAGCCCCATGCCTTGCTCTTACATTCATTGGACCACAGATGTCAGAATGGATAAGTTGCAAAGGAAACTCAGCTTTTGTACCCTTTCCGAATGGTTTCCTTGTTGTTTTCCCGGCCAGGCAATGCTCGCAAATAGGCAAATCAACTTTTTCAATATTGCCTAATAAGCCCTCTTTGGCTAATCTTTGCATTCGTTGTTGGCCAATATGACCAAGTCTAGCATGCCACACATTCACATCATTTTCATAAGAGTTAGAAGATGTAAATAGGGAATAACAAACGTTAACATCACCATAGTCAACATCTAGTATAATGAAACCATTCAAAAAGTATCCACAACCATAATAATTCGTACCCAGATACAAATCAACATCACTGTTATGAAAGTTCAAATTAAAACCAAGTCGAATCAACACTAAAACAGACACTAAGTTCCGACGAATTTCCGGAGCATATAATACATCATGTAGGAACAAAGTGCGTCCACCACGCATAATTAACTGGCAGGTGCCAATTCCTTTAACCTCAGCTCTGGAGTTGTTCCCTACATAAATCCATTTAGTTCCCGTTGGAACTCGTTGGAATTCTACGAAGGCATCTCTGTCCTTCGCTACATGATCTGTTGCTCCCGAATCTACAGTCCACAAAGGATTAGACTCAGTTAAAAATACAGAACTTGACACATAGACAAGGTTCTCAATAATGCAAGGGGAGTTTACCTTCTTTGGCTCGCTGCAATCGCGAGCGAAGTGGCCCTTCTTGCTACAGTTGTAGCATTTCACCCTCGACATCTTTTTAACATGAGGACGCTTTCCTCTTTGGTGTTGATCATCTTTTGGTTTCTTTCCCGAAGAACTCGCTCTCTTACCTCTCCACCTTCTGAACGAATCAGGATGCTTGCGCTTAGAGCTCGAAGGCCCTTGTGAGCTAGAACCTGCATAGTAAATGTCAATTACCGGCTTATCCGCCAGGAGACGGTCCTCCTCTAGCTCTAAGTGGCGCACTGCATCCTCAAAGGTTTTGATGTTCTCATTGTGAGTTAAGTGCAACTTCATATGCTCCCAACTTTGAGGTAAAGAACGAATCACTGCTTGCACTTGCTGCTCATCAGTCAGAACATGGCCAGCATCCTTCAGCTCATTAATCATGTTTGACATTTTCCTTAAATGTTATTTCATGGGACTGACCATGTGGCTTCTTATATGAATCAAATCTTATAGTGAGCTGTCTAAGCTTGGTTACAGATGTATGGCCAAACCTTGCTGCCAATGCTCCCCACATCTCCTTAGCATTTTCAAAGCGCCTAAACTCTCGCATGACATCATTTTCCATGCTACTCAGCAACGTGATGCGAGCAAGGGAGTTCTTCCTTTTCCATACAGCAAATGCATCCTTATCTCTCTTATGTTGTGCAGTGTTTCCGTCTTCAGGCTCTACTATAACCAGGTTAAGAGCTTCAAGAGCCTCTTGCTCTTCTAGCACATATTGGATTTTCATATGCCAAATTTCATAATTATCACCGTTAAGCTTCTCTCCTTTGTTCAGTTCAGCAACTATATTCTTTGATGCTGAAGCCATTGAATCTGAACATATCAGACAGACAAGCACGAATTGTTAATGCCACTTATTTATGCATCAATTTTACACAAACTGAATATATTAATGAGTAATTTCACATAGTTTTTTAGAATCGAAAGTTCACTATGTTCCCAATCATCATCCAAAATTCTAATGTGAAAATTATCGTTAATATAATCATTAAGGTAAAATTACGTTCTTTAAAGTTACTAAAACTTTTAGAACTCCCACTCAACCACCTTATTCTAACAAGACAGATATCATAATAAAATAGTACCATAAACTATTCACAATAATAAATATCCATCAACATTCATTCAGTAAGTACTATATACATTAGGAACGAAACTAGCATAGAAAAGAAACATGAATATCGACGTGAACAGAAATATCCACCTAGGATATCTAACACCAACCTATAGTGAACATATCCATAAAAGCTTAGAAAAAAAAATAGATAAACACAATCAGGTGGTGATCCTCTTTCTATAAACTGGAAATGACTCATGAAAAACCTCAGGAAATTCTATTTTCTTTGGCATCCAAATGGAGGCAGCCGGAAAACCCCTAGATTTGGGGAACGTATTGCGCCGAGATCGATTCAATGCAAGGGTTGACGTCCGTCTTGCCCCGACCCGTATGTACTCTATCATGAATTGCTCCACAATCATCTTATAGCTCGGACCTTCTAAGATGTCCCAAACCCTATCAATCATTCTTCCCAACTCATCAGGAATGGTGCATTTGAGGGCTCCGACCATCACATACTCTGGCATTACGAAACCGTTCCAAATGATATCTTGTATCATTTGGTTGACCTTGATGATGTGTGTCATCATGTCATCATCAGCATCCCACCGGTAAAGAGCCAGCTTGATTCTTAGATTCTCAAGTTTCTTCTTTTGAGCCGCCGTTCTAGGGATAATAGGGGTTTGAAATCTTCGTACCATTATTCCTGCAACAAATGCAGAAAAAATAAAAGGATTACTCATAATCCAAGGTACAAAAAAAAAATTTTTGGTCAACACCGGTCAATGCCGGTCAACGCAGGTCAACGCAGGTCAACGTCGGTCAACGGTGGTCAACGACGGTCAACAGTCAACGGGTGACCGGGTCAGGTCAACGGGTCTCTGGGTCGGGTCACGGGTCGATCGTGGGTCGGATCGGGTCAGGCCTGCCGGGCCGAACCGGCGTGGCTGACGTCAGTGTGACGTCAGCCACGCATGCACGCGCACGCGTGGCGCGTGCGTTGCACATGTGCACGGCAACCGCTGCGCACGTGCAACGCACGTGCCGGCGCAGCCACCGCTTGCGGCGGCGCGTGGAGGCGCGTCCAGCCTCCCCCGGAGGCGTGCCACCCGTCGTTTTGCTCGTATCGACGAGCACTACGACCCTACACTTTCAAAAAATAATTTTGACGCACGAAAATCGAGAAACGACCTCGAACAGTACGGCCGGGTGTCGATTTTTCGTACCCGAGCGTTCGTCGGCGCCGTTTCACGAATTCCGGCCAATACTCCGTGTTTTAAGCATATTAAACGATCAGGAAACAAGAACACATGCTCTGATACCAATGAAGGAAACAAATTCCTAAACATAATACAAAAATTGCGGAAAAACGTGCCCATTCTATACTTGAATCACCAATCGTTCGAAGTATATTACGTAAACGAACATACCTCTTTTGCCACAGATTAAATGCACCTATCGCAGCCTCGAGAGAGAAAACAATCCTTTGATTGTACCAAAAACAAAGTCTTCTTGCTTTTTGTCTTCTTGTGAGAGTGTTCTTCTCTTTTTGCCAAAAATGCAACACACACCCACGTATGTTCTCACTTCTCACTTTTTGTTTTCAGAGAATAACTGCCAAGTGCAGTTATTTTCTTTCACGGGCTGGGTTAGCCCATCATGGGCGGCCCATTATTCATAAAGATAAAGCCCATCAGCCCTTACCACCACGGCAAGGACCACCTCCTCCCCACGGAGGAGCACAAGCACGGCGCGCTCCGCCACTTCCTTTGGAGGTCTAGGAAGCAAGTCGAGCCCTTCCTTGAGGACCTGGGAGAGGTGGAGCAGGACCTCAAGGACAGCTACCACAAGCTTGACCTGAAGTGGGAGGTGAGTGGCAGCGAGGGTGCGGCGAGCCTGTTTCTGCAGTTGATGGTCACTGACGGCTGCTTCATGCTTGAGATCCTAAGGAGCTGGACGCTCCCGCCGCAAGACTACCCACCGAACGACCCCATCTTTAGTGAGCAGGGGCGTTTCTACGTGCTGCCATACATAAAGCGGGACATGTTGATGCTGGAGAATCAGCTGCCGATGCTAATGCTGGAACGGCTAGTCACCGTCGAGAGCAACGGCCAACTGGTTAGTTTCTTATGTTTCATTCCATCATAGGAGAGTTCATTGCATGCACACAAACCGCCGTATCATGTTCACCCAACTGTATATCTTGGTGATCTAGATGGAACCCATATGGAATCCATTGAATCTAATGCTCCAAACGTGTTGCATGCACAGTTCGAGATCAACCACAATTTCACTATTAATTCTATCACCACTATTGCTAACTCTCAACCACCCCACCCCACCACTCAATCATTCAAGTCCTATCTATATGCCAACAATGCTGTATTATGTTGCAAAAAACAAGCAATCGAACACAACAATAAACAAAACAAGAAAATAAATGGAACATTGAATTTACGTGGTTCCATCGATGTGATTTACTCTACGGAGAGAACAACATATGATTCCACTATAGATCAAGCGATATAATGGAAATTACAACAACATTTGAGTCACTCAAACATTATCAATGTTTCCCAATCCCAAGTACACCTAATAACTCACATAATATTTAGCCCTCACAATTCTTTGTGAAACAATGTCACAACTTTACAAAGGAATTCACAAATCCCACCACAATGTTTATTGGCTTCAAAATACTTGCAATTTCTTTAGGATGTAATCCACGAGCACATCGCACTATTAATTGTTATGGCCAAAAGCTCATCTGCTCTCTGATAGGCAAAAATCAACACCCATTTAAGAAATATATAATGTTTGGATCCAAAATAAAAAAATCCCTTTTAGGAAACTTACTCAAATTAGGAAATCTTCTTGGATCAAGTTTCTTTTACGGGCTCAAACTCAAGATATATGTTCAACAATCTTCACCTTGATTTAACGTTTGAGTTAAGTCACAATCGCTTCGCGTGAGCCTGATCACTGCTAATCTCTCAGAGCCCCTCATGGGCTCAAATGCTACAAAGATATTTCAAGCCCAAGCTGCACTTGAACTTTGCCATAATCGTGGATTTTATCAAGACACCAACTCAACCATCACCTCTAGCCACTATACAAGGATTCTAAGACAAAACTTTTACCATAGATAAAGCAAAACTATCATTGCATCTATTTTTGTTAGGAGATTGAAGACGAACCTTGTTAAACTCAGCAGCTATGTCAATTGTTGGTTTTATAGGCTTCATCTTGCTACAAGCACCGTTTGCATCGATTACTGTAGAAGCACCCACCGTCGAGGCTAACAATGCAACTTAGAGGGGGGTGAATTGATTAATTTATAGAACTTAACTGTTTTTCATGAAATAACTTGAGTTAAGTCTGATAGATGGAGGAATGGCTTGACAATACCATATGCAAGATGCTTCTATCATATAAACAATTGAAATAGGTAAAGAGATAGAAGATATTGCACGCAGAATTTAAAGTGGTTCGACTTATATCAAGCCTACGTCTACTCTCCTAAACTAATAACCACTAACAAGGCTGGAATGCTCTAGAAATCTCATGAGTAGTTATAATGTAACACGTATTACTTCTTTCCAAAGCTGATAAATCCTACTATCAATACACAAGCATTCTTGTCACGCTTGTACAGTTTTCAAATCACAAATTATATCAATAAGAGTTCTTGATAGATTGAACAATAAGTGAATAAAGGCATGATTGCAGTAATCAAAGAGAGCGTGACAATATCGGTGTTGTAACTTTCTCAATATTCCTTTGGTCGCTTCAGCCTTTGATTCTATTATAAATACCTTCAGTCTCAATTTAGCAGTTGGATAATCGTCAAGCGGATCAATTAGCCATTGGAATTTGATGGACACAACTACTGGATATCTTGTTGCATATACACTGACATTTTCTTAGCAAATGTATAGTTTCGATAAATAGAGTCAGCAATTTTGTCAATCATCCATTCCTCTGATTGAGTGAGGAAAATAGGAAAGAATTGATTTTATTCAGTCTCCGATTCTTCTTTCGTGAATTCCAGAGCTAGTGACGAGCCTTTGGATACCAATTTAGAATTAAATCGGAAAGAGTTCTTGGTCTTCGTATCTAGATAACACCATAAGTGTCATACATATATAGTTGATGTAGAGAGCTGCCTTTATCAACGATCCAATGAGTCTGATAAAGCTGCCCTCTAGAGATTGACTTACGAATTGCAATCCATTGATCTTCCTGAGTATATGAATGATCAAGACTTTACTCAGCTGTTTACCTAATCATGGTCTCTCCAAGTCTTCAAGAATCTCATTCTCCTACACTTGTTGACCCTCTCTATTCAAGTCCACCTAGCTTTTAGTCGTCTTTCACTGTAAGCTTTAGATACCGACGAAGCGTACTTTGTCTACCTGAAATAGACAACATCTTATAAAATATACAACATATGCATTTAGCAATAAATAAGAAAAAATAAAAAGTTTTGTCAACTGCATAATATTACCGAGAGGTTTTCCCTACAATCTCCTTTGCCTCTATCACCAGGGACTAGGATGGCTTAATTTGTTCTTCTAGTTCTTTTTATAGATGCATTAGATTGGATTGTTGTTCTTCCCTAGGCAGATCTTGGTTGATAGTATTTCTACCTGCTGAACAGTTTCCTTATCTTCAGTAACCTTTTGTAACTCTGATTTTTTTGAAGCCCTGACATGAATTTACTCCTCTACTGCTTGCGTGTTCTTGTTAAACACTCTGTATGCTTTACTATTAGTAAAAGACCAAGAAATATACTTTTGTCCACCTTTTGATCAAACTTACCAATACTATCATTTGCATCCTTTAGAATGTAATACTTGCACAAAAAACATGAAAGTGTGAATTGTTTGGTTTTCTATTTTTAAATAACTCATGGGTGGTTTTCTCCAAAAATGGATTTAGAAAAACTTGTTATATAATGTAATAAGCAATAGATACTGTTTCAGCCCAAAAATATAAAGGAACACCACGCTCTATCAACATGGTCCTGTACAGATCTATTCTTTCTCTCTACAACTCTATTTTGTTGTGGTGTGCAAGGAGATGAAAAATTATGTTCTAAACAATTTTTGTCACAAAAATATGAAAATTTTTTATTTTCAATTTCTCTCCCATGACAGATGAAATGCTAAAACATTTTTCAATTTGAACATTTTTGGCAAATTTTATGAGAGAGCGAAATGCTTCATGCTTCTGAATTAGAAAGCGAACCCAAGTTAATCTAGAATAATCATCTACTATCAACATCTCTTACCATCGAGACTCAAGTTTCGAGTTGGTCTAAATAAGTCCAGTTGTTGTAGTTACAGAATTGGGTTTGTAGATACAGAGTTTATGAATTTAAAGGGAAAATTCCAAAAAGGGGCTCGAAATGGAGTCATTTTCTCAAATAAGGACCTAAAGTGGACATTGTCTCAAATAAGAACCTGAAGTACCATCATTTTCTCAAATAAGGGCCTCAAGTAAATCTTGTCTCAAATAAGGACCTCAAGTGAATCTTGTCTCAAATAAGGGCCTCAAGTGAATCTTGTCTTAAATAAGGGCCTCAGGTGGTCATATTCGTCTCAAATAAGGACCTGACTTCACCGGCTAAAGGGTGTTTTCGTCTTTTTACTTTCTTGAATTTTTTTCTTTCTTTTTTCCTTTTTTTTGTTTTTTTCTTTTTCTTTTCCTTTTTTTTTCCTCTCTTCCCTCTACCGGCCATCACCGGGGCTCGTGGAGGTCATCCTGGCCTGGGCAGGCGAGGGTTGATCTCGTCGGCGTCGGGCGAGGGCCACCTTCGCCTGGCCTAGCGAGGGTCGCCTTCGCCAGATCCAGAGAGGGCAACCCTCGACCTCGCCAACCTAGGCAAGAGCAGCCCTCGCCCGACATCGGTGAGGATGACCCTCGCCCGACGCTGGCATGGGTGGCCCTCACTTGAGGCCGTCGCCAGCCAAGTGCAGTGACCGCTAGGGAAAAAGAAAAAAGGGAAAAGAAAAAAGAAAAAAGAAAAGAAAAAGAAAGTGAAAAAAATCAAAAAAATATATTTATAATTTTTTTGACTAAAATACCCCTTCTCCAGCGACGGAATAGTCACTGGCCAGCCAAAAGTCCTTATTTGAGACAATTTGGCCACTTCAGGCCCTTATTTGAGACAATTTAGCCACTTCATGCTCTTATTTGAGATAATGTTCACTTCATACTCTTATTTGAGAAAATGACTCCACTTCGAGCCCCTTTTTTAAATTTTCCCGAATTTAAATGAGCTTCTCACTTGCTTTCCTAATGAACATGCAAAGCATAGATTAGTAACAGACCAAAAAAAAAGCATAGATTAGTTTTTTCATACTTAAGTTTAGGTAAACCACGTACTAAATCTTTAATGTCCAACCAAAAAAAAATCTTTAATGGACTATTTTAAAATTTGTTTCCTACTGATATTACCAAGCTTTCTATTCCAAATGTTAATTTCATCCTTCATAGATACAAAGCATTAAATAGAATTAGGTTCTACGTCTAGTAGATAGATATTACCATGATGTCTGCCCGTAATGTTTGAGTTTTAACTTTATTTATCCCAACACACTTATCTTCTTCAAAGCGGTTTTAAATCATCTATCACATAGTTGACTTATGCTAATTAATTATATTTGAGTCCTTTGACCAGAGAACGTCATCAATGACAAGATTTCCCAACTTGGTGATCGCTTTGCCAACAATCTTACCTTTACCACTTCCTCCAAATGTGACATTTCCTCGATTGACTTAGGTAAGGCTTATAAACTTGGTAGGGTTCCCTATCATATACCTCGAGCAACCACTGTCTAGATAACATTTGTTCTTTTTCTACGAACCCTACAACGAAAAACAATTTCATCATTTTTTTGGGTAACCAAATGCGTTTGGGTCCTTTTCTGTTAACTGACGCGTCAAATTTCCACTTAATCATGTTGTCCTTTTTCAATCTTTTGGATAATGTTGTTTGAAATAATTAGGATTTACGCAATTTGAGCAACTACAAAATCGTTTTCGTCTTGGTTTAAAAAATTGCCTTTCATAATGACTTTTATAAACATAAACAAAAGGGTTTTTCTTCAATCTTTCTTTTAACTTTTGGAAAAGGATTCCGAGTTTCACTTTCCTTTTCAAATCCTAATCCAGATTTATGGAAATGAGGACTTTGCATAAATATAATCTTTTGAAGAATTTTCAATCCAAGAGAAATTTCTTGCAGATTTTTTGGACTTCTTCCCTAATAGAGACTTTTTACTTTTGGGAAAGATCTCGTTCATCCCTTATAATAGGTAAGTGTTTTCTTTAGACAATCAAGTTCTTCCTTTTGCAAAATATCTTGTGGTTTTAGTTTAGAAAGTTCTTTCTTTAATTCAAATTTTTTTCGAAGCCTTCTGATGCTCTTTAGACATTTCCTTTAGAAAGCCTTGCATTTCATCGCAAGTGAGATTGGAAATAAATACCTCCTCACAAGCAAGTTTGCTAGCTCTTCATCCTCCTCGTCGTTTGATTCACATTCCGTATCACTCCGGGTCTTGGCTTTCAATGCTTTCGTTTTCTTCACAAATTTTCATTTGTTTTTTACTTGAGTAGAGGGCAATTCGGCTTAATATGGCCTGTTTCCTGCACTCAAAGCAACGAACTTCCTTACCTTTGTGTTAATCCTTGTGCTTGGAAAATTTCCTTTCTTCAGTTTCCTTCACTTTCTTTTAGCCTTCGAAGTTTCTGAATTTTCTCATGAAGCTCTTGTGTTTTCTTGTTAATAAGGTCATCTCCTCATCTTCATCATCCTCTTCAGACGATGCTGAGTCATCTGTATTAATTGTGTTATCTTTAAACACAGAAGATTTCTTAACTTTCTGGTTGTTTTCATCATTTTGAAGTTCAGCTTCATATTCCATCACAGTTCCTGTCAACTCATCCAATGATAGTGGTTGACTTCTCAATGTTTCACAAATTGATGCCTTCATGATTCCATTCCTTTCGGAGTGCCTCTAGCAACTTGTTCGGATTCTCTGCGCTAGTATATACCTTTCCTTGACTGGCGAGACTATTGATGATTTCAGTGTACCTCACTTACATCTGTGTGATTGTCTCATCTGGTTTCATGTTGAACGTATTCTATATTCCCAAAAGATTGCTCATTTTTGTCCCTCTGGCTCTATTAATTAACTTCAAGTCTATACCCGATATCTTTGGCTGTAATACGTGAAGATATGCTCTTAAATTCAAAAGGAGATAAAGTATAGTATTAAACAATTAAAGTTTTAGTATTAAGAGTTTGTCTTCTGGTCAATTCTTCTGGAGTGATTGTACTTATTGATGGTGTTTGCTCTCTTTGGCTGTTACTTCCAGATGATACTGTTGGAAATACTGTTGTCTTGAGCAACGTATGGACCATTTCTCAATGATGTTCCACATTGAATAATCCGTTGATTGAATCTATACTTATCCTGCGTTTTCAGTAACTGTAATTAGTCCCATCAAAGTATGGAGGTCTTGTGGTGGATTGTCCATCAACAACACCTGGACCGATGATGTTAGCCATAATCCAAATCTTTATGCTAATAGATAAAACACTGTTGACACCTAAATTTTACTTATTCAATTAGGGTTTTATTGCATAGAAAATTAGGGTTCAATTTTTAACCCCTAGAAAAAAATGTGTTTCGTTAAATTGCATGGCACATAAACTTTAGGTGCATTTACATAGGGTATAGTAGGACATGCCCCCCTTTGTTTAAATTCAAAAAAAAAATCAAAATCAAATCAAAAATTCGTAAAAAAAAAAAAGGAGGAGAAAAGGCACGACCAGCATTGAATGATGCTGTTCGCGCGTGCTCTGCCCCCCCCAGCGTCATTCATGGCTTCTGGGGAAGGGAAGACGAGGCACAGAAGCAAAGCGGAGGAAGGCGCGTTGAGGGCGGCGCGGCGTCTCCGGCCTACATCGAGTAGAGCCGCAGTCGTCTTAGCCGAAAATGGAGTGGCGAAGGTCGCCGGGGGTGGAAAGCCGAGAGAAAGAGAGCCTTCTCTTTCTCTCGGCGCTATAAGATCAGAGAAAGAGAGAGACTGAGGGACGTGGGGGGGGAGCTGAGATCTGGAGGGAGGAAACAGAGGAGAACAAGAGAAATAGAGAGAGAGAAAGGGCAGAGAGAGCGAGATCCAGAGAGAGGGAGAGAGACCGAGAGTGTGCGAGGGCGAGATCCGAGGGTGAACGATCTCCCCTCGACGATTGCCACACTCCGGTCGTGGCCGGTGAAGCCCCCTGCGTATTCCTGTTCTCACGGTAGGTCTCGGCTTCGGCCTTCTTTGAGTCTCAACCGGTCCTTTTCTGCTCGATTCGAGGTGTTTACCCGAGGATCCCGGCTCGTGGGTGTGCGAGGCGCGCGGGTATAACCCGATCTATCGCGGTCGCCGTCTATTCGCCATCGTCGAGTCGGGTAGGGTTTGCAATTGCTGCCCCTCCTTCTGTATGTGCTCTGTTCTGTCTGGGGGGTCGCTGGCTGGAACTCGCGGCCGTTCGGCTCGCGCGAGCTCCGGCCAGTGACGCCCCGGGGTCGATCCTACCTCTTTGCGCTTTGTCGGGTGCAAATCTCGGGCGTGTTTAAGGCCCGATCAAGTCTGAAATCTATTGTTTGCATCGCGTGCATCAATTGTTCGACATTTTGCCCATGTCAACTCTCCTCGGTTCGTCTTTGTTTGGGCGCATTCTTTGGGGGGTGTTGGATGGGTCCGACGTACCGCCGGCGGCCATGGCGGTCAGGCGTGACCGGTGGAGGAGGTGACTGGCCGGTCCCTCGTCGGGACCCGGCCGATTCGTGGCTATCCACCCCCTCGCCGGAGGCTCGGACAGCCTCGATCGTCGCCGGTCACCAGGGCGACGCTCGCCGCCCCTCGTCGAGGCGGCGAGGCGGGCTGAGGTGCAGGTCGGCCGCAGAGGCCGGCGTTCGGAGGAGGCCCGCCGCGGTGGTCCGGCCAGCTAAGGAGGGACCCTGGCGCGGTGTGGTGGCCGCGAGTCGGGTCGCGAACCGGGTCGGGCGCACGGGTGTCCGGGTAGGGCAACACATGTCCGGGTCGGGTTCACGGGTTGCGACCGGGTGGGCCGCTTTTAGTGTTTTAATTAGGTATTGGGCTTTGGGCTTTTCTTTTGTTTTCTTTAGTGAATTAATTTCGGGCTGGGCCTTTGTTTTTTTTTTTCCTTTTATTTTATTTGCCGAACCGGGTTCGACAAATGAACCCGGCCCAGTGGACCCGGGCCGGCGCGCCCGGGTCATTTTCGAACCGGGTCGGATATGGAGATCCGACCCGGTTTGTTCTTAATCATTATTTTTTTTATTTATTTTATTTTAAAAAAAATTCCGAAAAAATTTCAGAAATTCTAAAAAAAAATTAAAACTTTTTAAATTTTTTTAATTATTTTTTTTATTTTTATTTTTTTAAAAAAAAATTTCCAAAAAATCAGAAGTTTAATTTGGGTTATCTCGCCCTTTTCACGTGTTTAGTGCTATGTTTAATCCCACGTCGCTCGGTTCACACACTTTGAGTTGCACATTTAATTTAACCTCGCGCGTAGTTGGTTATGCATGTCTAGGTTTTAGATATTAATTGTCGTTTCCCTTAGCTTAGTTAGGAATGGAATTTTGAGATTCCCGTTTAGCGAGAACATATTAGGTGGTGAATTGAACAAGATTAGGTACCGAAAGGGCGCTAATTAGTCGATTAGTGTAATCAAGTCCCCGTACCCTTTGAATCTCTGGTTCGTATAAGTGAAGCTTTTCTCTCGTGCTTCGCTTAGGTGTCTAATCGACCTACCAAAAATCGATTAGTGGCGACTCCTAAATGAAATTGATTTGCATGTTAACAACTTTAATTTAAGTCGCGAATTGGTATGGGCTTGGGAGGGCTCGAGCTAGGTTTAACTTAGTAATCCATTAGCCAAACCCCCTTAGGCCGCGGGGCCGTTTCGGGGAGGTCGCGACAGCTTGGCGACTCCACTGGGGAATTTTGTGGACTTAGGCCATTTTTCTTGTTTATATACATCCCTAACGTGAATGTTCTCGCCATTAACCCCTTGTTTTGCAGGTTTTGAGATTTAGGGAATTAATGTTTATTTTTTTGGACGTTGGAAGCATTGTTTGCTTATACATTGTTGTGCATGCTTTAGATGCTTTAGCACTACACTATTGCACACACAACCATACTGCCGGACCCGGGCCGTGATAGGACGCTTTAGGATGGTGTTAAGAAAGATACAACCTCGAACGCGAGACCGCGATGTAGAGGTTGCCTTTCTTCTCCCCGAAAGTTCTTTCTTGGTGTCGTAAGCGTTTATCCTTGTCCGCGAGACCGCGCGACTATAGGATATCTCTTTCGACTAAGCCGGAGTTAAGAGGGCCTGACACCAACGCGAGACTGCGACGGTCAGATCACCCTCTTAACTTCACCTTGTTAAACTGTTTAGATAGGAAGCGAGCCTCACTTCTCATGCATGTGTCCTTGTGTTTGCCATTGTTCTTGATAGAGTAAGCCTTTTATCTCTCCTGCTATGCAATTTATTTCCTTTTGTTGGTCCATGGCAAATTAGGTCGATCGTTAGTCTCAATTTATATGATATGGGGAGAGCCGATGTCCAATTCATTTCCACTCCCAAGAAAGAGCTCATAGCATGGTGGGATCAGCTGGATCAAGCAGGCCAAAGGCAGGTCGAGGCAAGGATCGGTCGTCTTCTCCGATTGCTCAAGATTAACATCCATTCTGGGGTCATGCAGGTGATATCGCACTTCTGGTGCCCTCAAACATCGACTTTCATATTTGGGGAGTTCGAGCTAACCCCAACCTTGGAAGAATATAGCATTGCCATTGGAATGCCTCTTGGAACCGAGCTTGTCAGGCCACCCATAGGTATAGACTCTATGTCCGAGTTGTCACAATTTTTGAGAGTTAGAGCCGAGGTGGTAAGAAAGGTTGTTAAGGCTAATTGTTACGCGTGCCCATTTTCATTTTTGGCCGAATGTTTTTCAAATCAACCAATAGCCCAGAGGAGTAGGATTTTCATTTTAGCCTTCGTCGGGTTGATCATTTTTCCTCATCGTAAGAATGCCATAAATCCTTCAATTGCTTGGGTGGTCAAACACATGTGTGCCGGATTAAATTATGTCAACATGATTTTGGCCGAAACATTGCTGTCCCTTAATCGTTTTAAACAAAACGGAGAAAAAATCATGCGAGCTTCCCCGGAAATTCTGCAAATATGGTTTCTTTCTCACATAAGAGGATTTGGGCACCTTATGCAATTGTTTCAAGTAGATGAGTTTAGGCACCCAATACAGAGGTTTCAGGTCTTAGAGAAGCATTCCCCTGACAAAGAATATTTCCGTTGGATAAATTTCCTAATAGACCCCGAACCCAAGGCATTTCTATGGCATGCTAAATGGCTCCAGGTCGAGGAAGCCCGCTTCGCTCACAAGTTTGCCAACCCGATCCCGCTGCTTGGTCTCTCTGGCGCCACCTCCTATTACCCGTACAGGGTGGCCCGCCAATACCGAGCTCTACAAGAGATTCCGCCGCCTCTCAAGACGGAGATGTTCCAGGCCCGTTTCACCCGCACAGACTACGACTACTTCGACGAAATCCGTGCTATTGAGATTGCCTGGAGTGAATGTCGTCCTGAAAGAATCGTCGTGCCTAAGACGCTAAATGGGGAGGAGGAGATTCACCACGCCTCCACATTCTACATCCGCAACCACCGTATTCCGACCATTCTGCGACCACTGGTCCCGGAAGCAACAGACAAGCCCGCCCAGAAGGCGCAAATTGAGCAGCTTGAAAAGAGAGTGGAAATGGACAAGACTCGCATCTCGAAGCTAACTCGGGAGAACAAACGGCTCCGCAAAGCCGCGGGTTCCGCATCGCATATAAAATGAGTCGCCCTGAGATGTTTGAGATGGCACTTTCACTAAATTTGTCCCCCTAGTTTCTTGTTTAGGAAGTTCTATTGCTTTTCTAGTCTCAATGTTTAGGAAATTTCGTTTTTCTTATGTCCCAGCAGTTTCATGTACTTTCTTTCTTTCTAATTTCGAGGCTTAGGAATCGTTATGTACCTTCTTTGTTTCAATGCAAGAAGAATCTCATTTTCTGATTTCAGTGCTAAGGAGAATTCATTTATCGTTCATAACCTCGATGTTCTAAAAAAAAAAAAAACTTTCTCTCGAGGGACACAAAACGCCTAGACTATTGCCATGGGCCAGCCTCCCATTTGAATTATGTGCTCACATATACTCATTTTTCCAGATGTGCGCAAATCGTCTCAACGCACGAAGAAAGAAGCTGAGAGATCAAGAGGCCGGGGAAAGAGATCTTCCGGTGATCGCGGTGTCTACACCAGGTTCGACAGCCTGCCAACGCTCCCTTCCTCCACCAAAGCAAAGCTACGGCCTCCAGGCAGTCGCCGATCCGGACACGATCAAGGGCCACGCAAATGAATATCGAGGAGCAGAACGCCCGTTTCGCCGCTCTCGATGACAAGATCAATGATCTCGCGACTCAGCTTACTCGATTCGCCGATGATATGAGGGCCGCATTAGCAGCACCGAATGCTGGTCAAACCATGCCCCAAGCTATTCCCGAGCCGGTGGAGGGGCCTGCGAGAAGGAATGTTACTGAAGAGGCATTAGGCTCCACGCCCGTAGTGGTCGAACTAGACCCCATCTCAGAAGCCGTCACCGCTCGTTTGGAGGAGGAACACAACAAAAGGTTCGCAAAGATAGAAGAGAAGCTCCGTACGCTGCGAGGATACGAAGAGCATATGATCGAGGACCTGTCTCGATATGCACAGATGAGTTTTCCTGAGAAGTTCAAGATTCCCGACTTCACTAAGTATGATGGGACCGGAGACCCGAAGATCCACTTGAAGTACTATTTGAACAGGATGGCAAGGTATGCCCAGAATGTCCCATTAATGGTTCAGACCTTCCAAGAAAGTCTGACAGGACCTGCGCTGAAATGGTACGTGTTGTCAGAACCCGAGAAGTTCGAGAAGTGGGAAGAGCTAGCTGAGGCGTTCGTCTTGCAGTACAAGTACAATACCGAGATAGCCCCTACGCGCGAAGTGCTGACCCGAACTGAAAAGAGGAGGAGCGAGTCTTTCAGGGCCTTCGCTCAAAGGTGGCGTACTCTCGCCGCTCAAGTTCGACCTCCGCTCAGTGAAAAAGAGCTGCTCGATCTTTTCCTCAAGGCCCTACCTAGTGATTTCTATTTAAAGTTGGTGGGTTCAGGATGCTTGACCTTCTCCCAGCTAGTAGATGTCGGGGAGAGGATAGAGGGGGCCATGCATGACGGTAGACTGAGCGAAGGGGTTAGTCGAAAGGTCCCGAATAGAAAGGAGAAGGACGTGGAGATCGCGTATGTGCAAGCGCCAATCATGACAAGGCCCTCCGCCTCATCTTTTCAAGGCTCGTCCGTATTTCGAGATAGGGCGTATCAAAACCAGGAATTTAAAAGGCGAACACCCAGGCAATTCACTCCCCTACCTAGGCCACTGTCTAAATTATTGCCCATGCTGTTGAAAAGGGGGATGGTAGCTAAAGAAGTGCCTCGGGACAATCCTCCAAGATCCCCCGGATTCGATTTATCGAAGTCCTGTGAGTTCCATAGGGGCGAGAAGGGGCATGATATGGATGACTATTTCGTTCTTAAGATCAAGGTTCAGAATCTACTCGATAAAGGTATTTTATCTTTTAAGGAATCGACCCCTAATGTTCAACAAAACCCATTGCCCAATCATGCTGGGGATGTCAATGTAGTTATTGAGAAGGGTGGCGAGAGTAAGCAGACCTTTAATGTGGATACTCATAGACTTTATAAATTACTAGTGTCAGCTGGACACTTTGAAGACGGGGAGGATATTCCGTTGAAAGAAAAATTGAAATGCATCACCCAGATGGTGGACATGGGAGTAATCTACAGTACGAAGGAAGATAGTATGGCAACCATGGCAGCTGTTCTTAACTCGTTGTCGCGACCTCCCCGAACCGGCCCCGCGGCCTAACGGGATTTTGGCTAATGGATTACTAAGTTAAACCTAGCTCGAGCTCTCCCAAGCTCATACCAATTCGCGACTTAAGTTTAAGTTGTTAACATGCAAATCGATTTCAACTAGGAGTCGCCACTAATCAGGTTCTGGTAAGTCGATTAGACACCTAAGCGAAGCGCGGGAGAAATGCTTCACTTCTACGAACCAGAGATTCCATGGGTACGGGGACTTGATTACACTAATCGACTAATTAGTGCCCTTTCGGTACCTAATCTTGTTCAATTTACCACCTAACATGCTCTTGCTAATCGGGAGTCTCAAAATTCCGTTCCTAACTAAACTAACGGAAGCAACGATTAATATCTAAACCTAAACACGCATAATCAACTACATGCAAGGCTAGTTTAAATGCACAATTCAAAGTGTGTGAACCATGTGACGTGCAATTAAATATGACATTAATCACACAATAGGGCAAGAGAACCCAATTCTGAGACCCCAAATGAAAATTCTGATTTTTGATTTTTTTTTTTGAATTTTGAATTTTTTTATAAAAAAATTAATTTAGATTTTTAATTAATTAATTTTTTTTAAAAATTTCTTTTTTTAAATTTTTCGAAATTTTCTTGAAATTTTCTTGAAAAAGTTTTTGGAATTTTTGAAATTTTTTGAAGATTTTTTTAAAAAAAATTGAATTTTTTTTCGAGAAAAAAATAAAATAAATAAAATAAATAAAATGAAATTCGGGCTTTTCTGCTTTTTTTAAAAAAAAGAAAGCAACGATACATGTATATATTTTTTTTAAAATTTTTTTTTTAAAAAAATATAAAAATAATACAACATTTAAAAAAAGGATAAATAAAATAAATAAAGAAGCGGATCCGGGTCGGATCTCCACATCCGACCCGGATCGAAATTGACCCGGGCACGCCGGCCCGGGTCCGAAGACAGACCGGGCTCGTTTGTTGAGCCCGGCTAAAGTTTTTTTGAATTTTTTTTTGTTTTTTTTTTAAATAAAGATTTCGTGTCCTAATAGGCCCTATTAATGCAAATGCCTAATGTCTATATGCCATGGAATTTTAAAGAAAATATTTTTTGTTTAGGGATTAAAGAATTAAACCCTAATTTTTTTAAATTTAAAAAAAAAAAAACCTAAATGGTTTGGGCAAAATTTAGGTGTCAACAGCTGCCCCTCTTTGAAGGGGAGCTCGAAGAGGTTCCTTTCAAAGATAAGAGACGCCTAAATTTTGTTGATGGAGGGCACGGGATGATGCAATGCAAGAAGGAGGAGAGAGAATATAAAATAACATCTAAATAAACGAAGAGCATTGTTTAAAGAAAAATGTGGTTTAAGATTGGACCACAAACCTTGGATGCGTGGTTTAAGGTTGGACCACAAACCTTTTTGAAAAGCGTGGTTTAAGGTTGGACCACAAACCTTTAATGCGTGGTTTAAGGTTGGACCACAAACCTTTGAAGCGTGGTTTAAGGTTGGACCACAAACCTTTGATGCGTGGTTTAAGGTTGGATCATAAACCTTTGAAGCGTGGTTTAAGGTTGGACCACAAACCTTTGATGCGTGGTTTAAGGTTGGACCACAAACCTTTGAAGCGTGGTTTAAGGTTGGACCACAAACCTTTGATGCGTGGTTTAAGGTTGGACCACAAACCTTTGAAGCGTGGTTTAAGGTTGGACCACAAACCTTTGATGCGTGGTTTAAGGTTGGACCACAAACCTTTGAAGCGTGGTTTAAGGTTGGACCACAAACCTTTGAAGCGTGGTTTAAGGTTGGACCACAAACCTTTGAAGCGTACCTGGGTTTACATACCTGTAGGTTGGATTGGATTGCTCAGAGGCTCTTTGCCAGCGAGGCTTGAAAAGATTCAGTGAATGAGCACTCGGGGTTCCTCACCCGACGATTTGATAGATTATGCCTAAGTTTCTCACGAAAGACTTGAGGTGCCTAAGTTTCTCACAAAGAATTTGACATAAGGAGCCTGGCTCAGGGACATACCTGTGAAGGCCTCATTTTTCTTTTTTTTCTTTTTTTTTCTCTTCTCTTTTTTTTTAAAAAAAAGGGTAAAAATGCTTACCTGATGTTCACAAGAGAAATAAAGGAAACTCCGGGTTGCAAAGGCTCACTGTGCACGGAAGAAGGCTCTGGATTGACATTTAGGGACTAAAACCCTTTGTATTGCGTGGTTTTAGGGCAAACGCCCAAACCTTCAGAAAGCACGATCTCACGTGGGGAAGACTTCTCATGTAAAAATAGTTTCGGGCTGTCAGAGCTTGCCATACATGTTGATCAAATGATTCCAGAATGGATACTGCACATTTAATGGAATGTGTTATACCAAATGCTCTGGTAATGAAGGCATACCAGGCGAGATCAATGTCATTTGATTGCATGTCATGAGAGACAATATCAAAAGGGTATCACCAATGAGAAAATATTGATCGTATGAGCAATTCAGGATAGATTCAATTGTTTGGAAAGCATTTAACATCCTTCAATATCACAAAATTGCCTTTAGGCTTGAAAGACGTCATTAATCATCAAATTCCCTTAGGAGAAAGTCTTTTGTCAAAATGATCTTAACTCATGAAGAGAGCCCATTAAGCATGCCAAACAAGAATTCCTTAGTCTGAAAGGACTTCTCACATACTCTTAGAAAGGCTTTTTGATCCCATCCATTAATGTGGGAAGTAAATCTGATCTCTCTGTATACCTCACACTATTAGTGTCGGAGGCTTCGAGAATCATTCGCAATAAGCACACATTGACCAATCCAAGATGTCTTTTGTAAGGACTATAATGCGGGCTTGGTCATGGTTTCAACAACGGATAAACATTGATGGCTAAGAAGTGAAATAATTATTGATAATCATTTTCGCTAGGTTTACAAGTCAAGAATCCTTTAGATAAGATAAGACAGCTTTGCCCCCACTTCTTCAAGCGACAGCTTCTTTGTAAAGTCCTTATTTTCACTTGAATCATCCCAATCAGAAGAGACTTTGGGAAATGGTTGTAATATTGGTTCGGCGAAAGTCTCGAAAGGCTCAGAAATTCTCAAATAGGATTTAGGAGTTGGTGATTATCATGGCATCGTTACCATATCATCCAATCTTTTGAAGGCACTCGACTTTTGAAATCCAACTTGTCTCGAAAGTCCATTGGCTATTCATTTTAATGTAAGAGCTTTGCTCTTTCTCTAATGACTTTTGCATTTGCAATGATTTTTCTTTGCAAGCATTTTGCTTTTGACGCTTTTTCTTGCGAAAGAATTCTTCTCTTGATGCTACTTTTTGCTCTTTTTTTTTTAATGGGCATTGGCCTTGCTTTTACCAGGCACACTGCTTTTTCATGCCCCATAGTTTTCATTTGACTTTTGCTCATTCGAATTTTTTGAGCTCCTAGGACTTTCGAGATTTTTTTTACTTGTTGTGACATAAGCACCAATCGCCATGGTAAATCATGTGCCTTTCCCCAAGGTGGGAAGACAATCACCACTCGGGCTTTAGAAATGAATATTCAGGCTCAACTTGGCTAAGCAAATGGTATGAGTGTTTGGGTAGAGAAATGAATGCTCTTCTTCATTTTGGGATGTTTCAAGCTTCCATAAGGACTCACCTGAAGTTACCACAAAAAGATTAATGCAAGTAAGGACAATGAAGTCTTTCTCATCTTTTCCTCCAAAGAATGTCGACCAAAACCTCCAAATTTGCCCCGTTGTGGGGTGTTTCTTGACAGGGGTATTTTGTATAAATTATCCATATGTAAAGGCTCAAATGGGCTTCACTATGGTCACCTGTAGTGTGTAGGATAGAGGAAAGAAATGCCTCTTTTCACTTTGATCTATGTACTACTCGCGAATGAATCTCTTGTCCTTAAACGACACATGTTTTCTTTTCCGCTTAACTCTCAAAGTGTTTATGGGACGTGTTTGGGAATAGCTTGCCTTTCCTCATTCTAAGTACCTCTCACTTGGCATGATTAACATCTCCCTTTCATTTTGTCGAGATCATCACGGATAGATTAATCTCCACAGGGAATTTTGATTCAAAATGAATGATCCGTCAAACACCAAGGCAATTTTTGGATAAAGACGATATTCAAAATTTTTGTGAAAAGTTTGATTTCACAATTCTATTTTTGTACTATTTCTCAAATACATCATAAACTCCCCCATTTGTTCATGAAGAAAATTTTCATTCGATTTTTATTTGAATTTTGGAAGAAGGGTACTTACCTGCAGCATGGCGCTTGGCAACCCTGTAAAGAATTAGAAAGAAAGAGTTAGTGCGTGAATCTTTATATATCAAAAGATTGGAAACGACACATCATTACCCTTCACTTGCATTTGTCCTTCGAGTCTTTGATGCTTCCTATCAAAGGAAAAAAAGGATCATGGCAAAAATGGTATTAAAATGGACAATTGGAAGCGATACCATTTGCTCTCATTTGAATTTTCCTTCCTGGGTATTTGACAACTCCCTTCATCCGCTTTCGTCAACCTTTGACTTTTTGGCACTTCTTATTTCAACGTTTGAGGCATTGTCCGATGGGTGCTTTCCCTTTTCATGGATGATTCGTCTTCATCGTGCTTTCTTGGACGAAGGTGTTGTCGCCTTGATCAAACACATCGTTTTGTCTGCAAAATGAGAGACGGGGCGAGTCATTTCCATTCTTAGTTGGAATAATTCAGGAACGATATACACCCTTTTGTTTTAGGAATAGCTCAGTTCTGGACTAAGTTGTCCTCTTCGTGCAATCTCGTCGCTTGAGCTTTTCCTTTGCAACTCCTTCCTCAAAGTTGCTTGATATTCCCTCTTAAGTGTTTGGAGGTACCGTCCACAACATGACCTGCCCTACATTTATCTGTCGGGCATATGTCTCTTTTGCATCCATCCACTTGTTGGAGGAGAAGGAACTTACTTACAGGCTTGATTATACTAAAGCTATTTGCCCCAGCCAGATGCTTTCTCTTCCGGAGACTTCAGTATGTTCAATACTCTTTCATGCCTTCTTACAGACACTTGTTTAATCTTCATGGTCCTTTGCTCGGGTTTTCCACTTTTGATCATCTTGACTATTCGTGCCCCCGACTGTTTTTCACATGTCCCTAGTTTGATGGACAGAAGTTCTTCAAATGCACTATTTTTCCCCATCATGACGCGACTTTTCAATTGTCACAATGGAATGGACGGTTTGGCCTCGTCATGTCTTTCTAGCTGGAAGCATTATTGCTATGGTCAAGCACATTCTTTATTTTGTGTTGAACCAGTCGACTCCATTTTATTGTACTTCATAGGCAATGGCTACCCCTTGGGTGACTTGCCTCATTCGTCACCTGCGGAAATGAGATAAAACATGTTACTCTCATTCTCAATTGAACTGAATTTAGGAACTGCATACACCCTTTCATGACGAAGTTGATAATTTTGTCTCTAATGCTTCCTTGGCGGGGATGAGGGGGAGTTCATCGCGCTCCATGCCGAATCAAATGTTTTCTCGCGCGTCATTAGTGGGGACGTTGGCTTCTTGATCACATGCACTTCGTGTCTTAGTAAGATAATTTTAATGTACGTTGGTTCGCCAAGCTCTTGTCGGGTCTTTCATTCAAATCCACCCTAGGTAAAAAAGAAAAGGAAGTATCATTTCTATATTAAAGTGAATGAACTTTGAGAACAAAATACACCCTTTTTCACTGAATTGGACGGCTTTGACATTCTGTGCCCCCAGTTTATCTCTTGATTACGCATCTCTTGGTGCTCCAATGGGTCTATCATGCGATCCTCATCTTCATCCTCCGCGGATACAATGGTGCCCCTCTCACTCTTATTTGTGAGTTAGCTATTCTTGAATCATCCTTTTGTCAAGTGGGTGATCATCTGACATCGTTATTTTGTTTCGATTTGCGTATGCCTCGTAAATCATCTTTTGTACAAGTGAGTCCACAAGTGGAGACTCCCTATTTTCAAGGGACTCGGTGGCACGTTTTCAACTTGTTCCCAAGCGGCCTTCACCCTTCGACCCTTTACCTATTTTGACAAAAATGAATGAACAAGTCAATTATTGTACAAGAAGTTCTAATTAGAACGATTACAGATTTACCATCTCACGGTAACCTGCGAAATTGGTCAGGTGAAGAGATGCCAGTTTATGCGAGTTTTTTGTGAAACTCGTTTTCTTCAAAACATTTTGAAGGTAAAGCATAAAAGCTTAACTCAGGGGTTCAATTTGAAATATTCCAAGTACTTTCAAAGAACAATGCTACAAATTAGAATCTCGCTACTCAAAGACCTGAGTCACATGATTTTCAAAAACATCAATTGGGTTCGCATTAAAACCCAAAATGGAAAACGCAGTTCCAAATGATAATAGAGGGATGCAGTTCGAGAAACTTTTGAATAGATGGGTGTAAACAAGCAATTCACGTTCTAACTCTAAACTCCAGTTCCTTGCATGATTAAGCAAGGGAATTCCAAGGGATGACTGTTACGCATAACCTGTGAAAGGAAGACAACGTTAGTATGTGAATGAAAAAGTGATCTTTTACTGATGCCGCCTCTTATGACGAAAGCGAGGCAATAATATATGCCCCCATGGTTCATATTTGTTGGCATTTAGTATTTCACCAAGATTTCATCGTAAGTGGAGACATCATTAAAAGATCAAATCGCGGCTATCAATCGAACGCCCTTTTTATTCCAAAAGTTTCATCGCAAAATGAGGCATCAATTTTGAAGGACTGATTTGTGATTTTACTTTTGCAAAAATGAGGTGATTCCTATTTTAAAAAAAATTAATACACAAAAAGTGATTTGAATTTTGATTCCGAAATGTGAACAAAAATTTTTTTTATTGAAAATGCGATTTCAATTTTATGCCCCAAGATGCAATCTTGACTTGAAAGAATTTCCGCACAAAAAATGTGATTTTAAGCCTATAACTGAAAATTTAGACAAAACCATCTGTTTTGGTAGGGCCAAATCAAAGGTGTTTGAGATTTATGCTCAAGGTTCACTGTCAAGAGTGATTACCTGAAATTTTCAATTATAAGCTTAGATCACCTAGGGCATTCGATTGATTTCCACGAATTTCAAAAATGAAAGCTTCAATCAAAAGTAAACAAGTAAAGAGAGAAACCTTACCTACAGTGGATGATAATGGATGACAAACTTTTAACCACACGAACATGCGAATGTAACGTGTGGCTGATTCCTACTCTAGATGGCTTAACAAAGTGAAGCTAAGAGGGTGATCTGACCGTCGCAGTCTCGCGTTGGTATCAGGTCCTCTTAACTCCGGCTCAGTCGAAAGAGATATCCTATGGTCACGCGGTCTCGCGGATAAGGATAAACACTTACGACACCAGAAAAGAATTTTCGGGGAGAAGAAAGGCAACCTCTACATCACGGTCTCGCGTTCGAGGTTGTATCTTTCTTAACACCATCCTAAAGTATCCTATCGCGGCCCAGGTCCGGCAGCATGGTTATGTGTGCGATAGTGTAGTGCTAAAACATCTAAAGCATGCACAACAATGTATAGGCAAACAATGCTTCAAACGTCTGAAGAAAATAAACATTAGTTCCCTAAATCTCAAAACCTGCAAAACAAGGGGTTAATGGCGAGAACATTCACGTTAGGGATGTATATAAACAAGAAAAATGGCCTAAGTCCACAAAATGTCCCCAGCGGAGTCGCCAAGCTGTCGCGACCTCCCCGAACCGGCCCCGCGGCCTAACTGGATTTTGGCTAATGGATTACTAAGTTAAACCTAGCTCGAGCTCTCCCAAGCTCATACCAATTCGCGACTTAAGTTTAAGTTGTTAACATGCAAATCGATTTCAACTAGGAGTCGCCACTAATCAGTTTCTGGTAGGTCGATTAGACACCTAAGCGAAGCGCGGGAGAAATGCTTCACTTCTACGAACCAGAGATTCGATGGGTACGGAGACTTGATTACACTAATCGACTAATTAGTGCCCTTTCGGTACCTAATCTTGTTCAATTTACCACCTAACATGCTCTTGCTAATCGGGAGTCTCAAAATTCCGTTCCTAACTAAACTAACGGAAGCAACGATTAATATCTAAACCTAAACACGCATAATCAACTACATGCAAGGCTAGTTTAAATGCACAATTCAAAGTGTGTGAATCATGTGACGTGCAATTAAATATGACATTAATCACACAATAGGGCAAGAGAACCCAATTCTGAGACCCCAAATGAAAATTCTGATTTTTGATTTTTTTTTTGAATTTTGAATTTTTTTTTTAAAAAATTAATTTAGATTTTTAATTAATTAATTTTTTTTTAAATTTTCTTTTTTTAAATTTTTCGAAATTTTCTTGAAATTTTCTTGAAAAAGTTTTTGGAATTTTTGAAATTTTTTGAAGATTTTTTTAAAAAAAATTGAATTTTTTTTCGAGAAAATAAATAAAATAAATAAAATGAAATTCGGGCTTTTCTCCTTTTTTTTAAAAAAAAGAAAGCAACGATACATGTATATATTTTTTTTAAAATTTTTTTTTAAAAAAAATATAAAAATAATACAATATTTAAAAAAAGGATAAATAAAATAAATAAAGAAGCGGATCCGGGTAGGATCTCCACATCCGACCCGGATCGAAATTGACCCGGGCACGCCGGCCCGGGTCCGAAGACAGGCCGGGCTCGTTTGTTGAGCCCGGCTAAAGTTTTTTTGAAATTTTTTTTTGTTTTTTTTTTAAATAAAGATTTCGTGTCCTAATAGGCCCTATTAATGCAAATGCCTAATGTCTATATGCCATGGAATTTTAAAGAAAATATTTTTTGTTTAGGGATTAAAGAATTAAACCCTAATTTTTTTAAATTAAAAAAAAAAAAAACCTAAATTGTTTGGGCAACAATTTAGGTATCATACACTCGTTTCACGAGAAAGAGTCGGAAGAGACACTTGCTGAGCCTATAGAGACTGACAAGTTGCTTAATGAGGGTGCTTCAGAAGGTCTAGTTGTGACCAGTAGCGAAGGAGAAGATGTGTATGAGGATTTTGGGCCTCAAGCTAGCAGTGTGGATTGGAATCACGAGTTCATAAAGCTCGCTCGTGAGAATGGGGAAGTGGTCGACACACTGGGTCAACCTAGTGGCAAGTTTGACTATCTTGTGAAGTATTCACCGCCACCCAGTTTCTTCATCGATCCCAAGGATGTCGTTCCCGATGGATGGGGAGGTATGGACGACCCACTTGAGCCCGAGGAGATGGTTGGCATGATTACCCCTGTGGTGATTGACTTGTCTGTCGAGGAGGATTTATGGGCGTCGGACGGGGGAGGTGTTGAGCAGTTAGTCGTCGACCTGGCGGCCGAAGAGTTCGCTACCCTAGAGATCGATGATAGCGTCATGGAGCCAATGGTGATTGAACTCTCGCCTGAGGACGAAGAAGATATAATAATAGACCAAACCCCGAGTTACGACCCCAAGGCAGTTCCTTGGAATTATAAGACAAACGAAGTCGATGCCGTCACACGGTCAGGCCGTTGCTATGCACCTACAGGGGTCGTTGAAAAGAAAGCCGTCTCAGATGAGGAGGCCAAGCAATTCTTGGCGATTGTGAAGACGAGCGAATTCAACATCGTGAATCAGTTGAGAAAGATGCCAGCCCAAATCTCTCTTTTGGATCTCTTCAAATCATCCGAAAAGCACAAGAATGCACTGCTCAAGGTTTTGAATGAAGTGCACGTCCCTGAGACCATCGATGATACCCAGTTGGAGGAGTTTGTGGGGTCTATCTTGCTGAAAGATCAGATTTCTTTTGCCGATGAGGATTTCCCTTCAGAAGGTCGTAATCATACCAAGGCGCTGCTTATTTCAGTTAAGTGTCGTGATAGAATGGTAGCGAGAGCGCTAATTGACAACGGGTCTGCATTAAACATTTGCCCACTCGCCACCCTTCGTCGTTTGGGAGTAGGTGAAGAGAAAATTCTGTCATCTAAATCTACCGTTCGAGCTTTTGACGGTATGAAGAAGGAGGTCATCGGCGAGGTCGAGCTTGAACTACTGATTGGTCCGGTTCTTTTTCTAGTCAACTTCCAGGTCCTGGATATTCCTAGTGCATTCAATTTTCTATTAGGACGACCTTGGATACACACTGCCGGAGCTGTGCCCTCGAGCTTGCATCAGAAGGTTAAATTCATTGTGGATGGGAAGTTGATAACTGTTCACGGAGAGACCGATTTCAAAGTTTTCCACGACACTGCAATTCCGTACATAGAGCCTGAGAGCAAGGCTGAATCAAGCTACCAGACTTTTGAGTTAGTGTCGGTAATTCATGTGCCTGTGGGGACTATTATGCACAACCCAGAAGTGGCTAAGCCTTCGATGATGTCGAGTAGGGTGTTGCTCGAGAACGGTCATATTCCGGGAACTGGACTAGGACTACATGGACAAGGCATCAAGGAGCCTATTCGGGCTTCCAAGTGGCGTAAAAAAGTAGGCCTAGGTTATCATGGTGGCATTTCTGGTGGCCGAGTTAATCATGAAGGACGGGGCGATGGAGGCTGTGCTGGCTACGGGGGCCGTGGAGTCGACGAAGGTCGTGGTAACCATAAAGGCCCAGCTAATCATGGAGGTGACGGAGGTCGTGGAAATCTATTTGGATTAAAGGAGGGTCAGAAGGGCTTACTCCTTCCGGAGTTGGAAGAGATCTTTCCAGGTCCGCCCAAGCTGCTGCAGGAAGAGGAGGCCATCCTTGGCCTAGTTGACTTGTTCGAGGAGGAGTTTACTTGTGTCATCATAGGAAATGAGGAGGCCGAGTTCTCTACCGCTACCACCAACCCGTCTGAGTAGGGATGCTGTTTTTCTTTCCTGTTTCGTTTAGTTTGAGTCTATGTCTATCCCTTGCATGGGAAGTCTGTTTAGGTCTAGCTGCTGCTTTCCTTTGTAATCAAAATCTTGGACTGCGAGCCGTCGGTCCAAGACCTTCAGTCATGTAAACGGTCTTATCCTGTTAATAGAATCATGATCATGTTTTATTAAGGACGTGCGGAAGTACCCAAACCAGACTGATGATGATGCTTTGAGGCCTGGACTTCCGCACGCTTCCTGGTTTTCAAAATCATTTGCAAATAGAGACGTCCAAGGATATGAGGACGATTCTTTCCTTTTCAAAACTCTTTCAAAACAACTTCAAAACACGTGCATATCAGTAGCTGCAGCAATATTTGCCAATTTAATTACTAACCTTCTTTGTGGCATCTCAGGCATAACATGTCGCATGATCATGATAGGTGCATATGTGAGTCGGATTCGCTCGACGAAAATTCCTCTGGGACCGAGGATGACAGGGATGACTCTGACCGAAAAAGCATCGAGCAAGATTGGATTCGGCATGAAGAGTCTAAGCCGTTGACCGTAGAGCCTACGATCACAATAAACCTGGGCGATTCAGAGAGTGTTAGAGAAATCAAGATTGGAGCTGGGCTTTCTGAGACCAACATCAAAAGGATGGTTAACCTTTTAAAAGAATACCAAGATGTGTTCGCATGGTCATATGCGGATATGCCAGGGTTGGATAAAGAAATTGTAGAACATGCTCTACCAACGGACCCGA
This sequence comes from Syzygium jambos, assembly GCA_031216235.1. Classification (NCBI taxonomy): domain Eukaryota; kingdom Viridiplantae; phylum Streptophyta; class Magnoliopsida; order Myrtales; family Myrtaceae; genus Syzygium; species Syzygium jambos. The sequence goes on from CM062229.1 coordinate 20,864,695, forward strand.
GTATTCCGCCGAAGAAACAAAGGCTCAGAAAAACAAAGCCCGAATTATCCAAGAAGATCGAAGAAGAAGTCATGAAGTTGCTGAAGGTGGGCTTTATAGAAGTGTCGCGCTATTCGGACTGGATCGCCAATGTAGTCCCTGTCATGAAGAAGGATGGTCGGGTCAGGGTTTGTATTGACTACCGCGATCTGAATCGAGCAAGTCCGAAAGATGACTTTCCGCTGCCTCACATTGATGTGTTGGTCGATAGCACTGCGGGGTTTGAGTTATTTTCTTTTATGGATGGATTTTCTGGCTACAATCAAATTCGGATGAAAGAAGAAGATAAAAGTAAAACCTCCTTCATTACTCCTTGGGGAACCTTCTGCTACAAGGTAATGCCCTTCGGCTTGAAGAACGCCGGGGCAACATACCAAAGAGCAATGGTCACCCTGTTTCACGATATGATGCATAAAGAGGTGGAAGTCTACGTAGACGATATGATTGCTAAATCCAAACACGGAGAGGACCACATCGAGGTGTTGCGGAAGTTGTTTGACCGACTCCGAAAGTTCAAGTTAAGACTCAACCCCGCCAAATGTGTGTTCGGGGCAAAGTCTGGGAAATTACTGGGGTTCATGGTCAGTAGTCGAGGCATTGAAATTGACCCATCGAAGGTTAAGGCCATTTGTGACTTAAAGCCCCCTTCTACCGTCAGAGAGGTTCGGAGTTTGCTGGGGAGACTGAACTACGTGGCGAGATTCATTTCTCAATTATCTGAGGCAGCTAAACCTTTTTTCAAGCTTCTGAAGAAGAATACCAAAGTTAAGTGGGGTGCTGATTGTCAAGAGGCATTTGAGAAAATAAAAGAATATCTTTCTCATCCGCCAGTCCTGGTGCCACCTGTCCCCAGAGTGCCATTAATACTCTACTTGACTATTCATGAGGAGTCATTGGGGGCCCTGCTAGCTCAGAAGAGACCAAGCGATGGCAAGGAGTGTGCGATATACTACCTCAGTAAGAAATTTACTTCGTCCGAAATAAATTACCCAGGGGTTGAAAAGACGTGTGTGGCTTTGGTGTGGGTATTGCACCGCTTACGCCAGTACACACTTCATCATCGGATCCTGCTTGTAACTGAGAACGACCCCATCAAGTATTTGCTGGAAAAGCCTGCGTTAGCTGGAAAGTTAGCGAAGTGGCAAGTACTGGTATCCGAATTCGACGTCCACAGCATGACGCAGAAATCTGTCAAGGGGAGAGCTATAGCTGATCTGTTGGCAGAAAACGTTGAAAGGTCAGAAGACCATCATCAGCCAGATCCCATAGAGGAGCGTGTTTCAGAGATAGTGAGCGATAAGTGGACTATGTACTTCGACGGCGCCGTCAACCTTGCTGGTTCTGGGACTGGGGCAGTTCTTATCTCCCCGACGGGTCAACATCACCCTGTGGCCGCCAAGTTAGTATTCCCTTGCACCAACAATATCTCAGAATACGAAGCCTGCGTACTGGGATTGCAATTGGCCGTCGACATGAAGGTTAAGAAGCTGCAGGTTTACGGCGATTCCGCCCTCATCATTCTTCAGACAGAGGGCCAATGGCGAACCCGCGACTCCAAGTTGATTCCTTACCACGAATTCCTCGATGAGTTAATAAAGGAATTTGAAGAGATTTCTTTTGAGTATTTACCCCGATCGCAAAATCAGTTTGCCGATGCCCTGGCCACGTTATCATCAATGCTACAGGTCATGGAGGGGTTAGACATCGAGCCACTGAAAATCGAAATACTGACGCGTCCGGCTTACTGTTCGGCGATCGCAGATGAACCTGATGAGAAGCCATGGTATCACGACATCATGAACTATCTTCAAAAGGGTGAATATCCCCCTGGAAGTGAACTAACGGATCAGAGATACATAAGGAGGCTAGCGTCGAAATTCTTCATTGGTGGTAATGCCCTTTACAAGAGGTCCTTTGACTCAGTTTTGTTGAAATGCGTCGATGCCAGAGAAGCTAACCGGTTGATGAGGGAAATTCACGAAGGAGAATGCGGTCCGCACATGAACGGTCATCTCTTGGCCAGAAAAATCATGAGACTGGGTTATTTCTGGATGGCTATGGAGACCGACTGTATTCGGCATGTTCGTTATTGCCATCGGTGTCAAATCTATGCAGATAAGATCAACGTGCCGCCAAATGAATTGCGTCAAATGTCTGAGCCATGGCCCTTCTCAATGTGGGGGATCGATATGATTGGGCCAATTAACCCCAAGGCTTCCAATGGACATCGTTTCATCTTGGTGGCCATCGATTACTTTACCAAGTGGATCGAGGCAAGCTCATATGCCAATGTCACTGCCAAGAATGTGGTCAAGTTTATTCGCCGTGACATCATCGCTCGCTATGGAGTCCCGGAGGCGATCATTACTGACAACGGCTCAAATCTGAATAACAAGATGGTGGATGGCTTACTCGGCGAGTTTCATATTCGTCACTTGAACTCCTCACCTTACCGCCCACAAATGAATGGAGCTGTGGAGGCGGCCAATAAGAACATAAAGAAGATCTTGTCAAAAACTGCTGACAACTATCGAGACTGGCATGAACGGTTGCCCTACGCGTTAATGGCATACCGAACTTCGATCCGCACTTCGACAGGGGCGACTCCTTTCTCGCTCGTTTACGGTATGGAAGCGGTTTTACCCGTGGAAGTCGAAATCCCTTCATTAAGGATTCTCTCACAGGCTGAGCTCTCTGAGGAGGAGTGGGCTCAACAGAGATGGGACCAGTTGAATATGATCGATGAGAAGAGGCTAAAGGCCCTATGCCACGGTCAATGCTACCAAAAGCGAGTTGCCAAGTCTTTCAATCGCAAAGTTCGGCCTCGGCACTTTGAAGCCGGAGATCTCGTACTAAGGAAAGTGCTGTCCGCCACACTCGAATTAGGTGGGAAGTTCGCCCCAAATTACGATGGCCCATATGTCGTTAGAAAGGTTCTACCTGGGGGTGCTCTAATTCTTGTAGAAATGGATGGCCAAGAGTTGCCAAAGCCTGTAAATGCCGATTCGGTGAAAAAGTATTTTCCTTGAATGAAATCCAAGGCCCAAGAGCCATTTTCGACGCAATCCGAATCACTGTAGGCTATTCACATCATGCATAGCATGCATACATGCATACATGTTTACTTTGTAGACCTCAAACAATCCATAAATTGAGCATCAAACGATTGAACCGTCCTGGCAAGCATCCAGTGAGCTAAACGGGGGGTTATCAAGTCACCAGGCTACAGGTAAGTACCTTTTTCTCAATACCAAAGGATTGTAAAATAGAAAATTTGCTTCAAAAAAAAACAAAAAAGGAAGGAAAAGAAAAAAAAAGAAAAAAAAAGAAGAACAAAAAGCACATCAGTCGAAACTGTGAAAATAAACTTTTGATAGTCATCTCGATGCTTGATGGGACATTCATTTTGAATCAAAATTCCCTGTGGAGATCAATCAACTCAGGCGATCTTAGCAAAACAAGAGGAAATACGTTAATCATGCCAAGCAAGAAGCACTTAAGGTGAGGAAAGGCAAGCCATTCCCAAACACGTCCCACAAACACTTTGAGAGTTGAGTGGAAGAGAAAATTAGTGTTATTTAAGAGCAAGAGATTCATTCGCAAGTAGTACATGGATCGAAATGAAAGGAGGCATTTCCTTCTTCTATCCTATACACTACAGGTGATCATAGCTAGCCTATTTGAGCCATTAAATGTGAAGAGTTTGCGAAATACCCCTGTCAAGAACCACCCTACAACAGGGCAAATTTGGAGGTTTTGATTGACATGCTTTGGAGGAAAAGATGAGAAAGACCTCCTTGCCCTTACTTGCATTAATCTTTTTGTGGTGACTTCAGGTGAGTCCTTATGGAAGCTTGAAACATCCCAAAATGAAGAAGAGCATTCATTTCTCTGTCCAAACACTCATACCACTCGCTCAGCCAAGTTGAGCCTGAATATTCATTTCTAAAGCCCGAATGGAGATTGTCTTCCCACCTTGGAGAAAGGCACATTATTCACCATGGCGATTGGTGCTTATGTCACAATAAAAAAAAAAAAAGAGGGATCTCGAAAGTCCTAGGAGCTCAAAAGATTCAAATGAGCAAAAGTCAAATGAAGACTAGGGGGCATGAAAAAGCAGTGTACCTGGTAAAAGCAAGGCCAATGCCCATAAAAAAAAAGAGAGCAAAAAATAGCATCGAGAGAAGAATTCTTTCGCAAGAAAAAGTGTCAAAAGCAAGATGCTTGCATTAGAGAAAAGAGCAAAGCTCTTACATTAAAATGATTAGTCAATGGGCTTTCGAGACAAGTTGAGCTTCAAAAGTTAAGCGCCTTCAAAAGATTGACTGATATGGTAATGATGCCATGGTGATCACCAACCTTTAAACCCTCTTTGAAAATTTCTGAGCCTTTCGAGCTTTTACCCAAACCAATGTTACAACCTTCTCCAAAGTTTCTTCCGATTGGGATGGTTCAAGCGGAAATTTGGATTCCCCAAACAAGTTATTGCTTGAAGAAGTTGGGGCAAAGTTGTCTTATCTCATCTTAAGGTTTCTTGACTTGTAAACCTGATGGAGATGCTGATTGAAAGTTATTTCATTCCTTAGCCGATGATGCTTATCCGTTGTCGAAACCATGACTAAACCCACATTTCAGTCATTTAAAAGACCTCTTGGATCGGTCAATGCGTGCTTATTGCGAATGATTCTCGAAGCCTTCGACACTAACAGTGTGAGGTATACAGAGAGAACATGCATATCTCCCATAATCAATGGATGGGAGCAAACAGCCTTCTTTGAGAGCTCGTGAGAAGCCTTTTTTGACTAAGCAACTCTTGTTTGGCATATCTAACGAACCCCTTCGCATGAGCCAGGGTCTTTCTGGCCAAGGTTTATCTCCTAAGAGAATTTGATGATCAAGGGCATTCCCCAAGCTCATTGGCAATTTTGGGATATTGGATGATGCTAAATGTTTTCTAAACAATTGAAATTGGTTTGATTTGCTCATGCAATTAACGCTTTGTCGGTAATGTTATTCTTTTGATAGTGTCCTTCATGACGTCTGAATGATATCAATCTCGTATGATATGCTCTCCCTATCAGGGCATCTGTTATAACAGGTTCCATTAGATGTGCAGTGGCCATTTCGGAACCTTCCTGATTGATAGGCTTGCAACCTTGGAATTGCACGGTAAGATTTTACAACCTAGAGTACCCTTATTGACCTGGCGAGCTTTTGCAGCCCAGAGTCTTCCTCTTTTCTCGCCCGGCGAGCTTTCGCAGCCCGGAACACCTCAGCAACCTGGCGAGCTTTCGTAGCCCAGGGTCTTTCTCTTTCCTGGTCCATTGAGATTTCGTAGCGTGAAGTACCACGTCGATCTGGCGAGCTTTCGCAGCCAAGAGTTTCCTTCTTTACATAGCAAGACTTCATGTAGTCGAGAGCCCGTTCTTACACGGTATGGCTTCCTTTTCGGTCAAAAGTCCGTTCTTACACGGTATGACCTCTTCATTGAGCCAAGAGCCCGTTCTTACATGGTATGGCTTCCTTTTCGGTCAAAAGTCCGTTCTTACACGGTATGACCTCTTCATCGAGCCAAGAGCCCGTTCTTACACGGTATGGCTTCCTTTTCGGTCAAAAGTCCGTTCTTACACGGTATGACCTCTTCATCGAGCCAAGAGCCCGTTCTTACACGGTATGGCTTCCCTTTCGGTCAAAAGTCCGTTCTTACACGGTATGACCCCTTCATTGAGCCAAGAGCCCGTTTTTACACGGTATGGCTTCCCTTTTGGTCAAAGTCCGTTCTTACACGGTATGACCCCTTCATTGAGCCAAGAGCCCATTTTTACACGGTATGGCTTCCCTTTCGGTCAAAGTCCGTTCTTACACGGTACGACCTCTTCATTGAGCCAAGAACCCGTTCTTACACGATATGGCTTCCCGTCCAGTCAAAGTCCGTTCTTACACGGTGTGGCCTCTTCGTTTAGCCGAAAGCCCGTTCTTACACGGTGTGGCTTTCTTCTTGGTTGAAACCATTCTTACATGGTAAAGCCTTGTCGAGTAAAAGAATTCCCCTTTTGGATAGTATTTGTGAAAATAATAAAATAACAATAATAATCAACCCCATGCCTCAAGCATTGTGCCATCCCATGCCTCCCCCCAACAAAATTTAGGTGTCTTTTGTCTTTGAATGGAACCTCTCCGAGCTCCCCTTCAAAGAGGGGCAGCTGTTGATACCTAAATTTTGCTTATTCAATTAGGGTTTTATTGCATAGAAAATTAGGGTTCAATTTTTAACCCCTAGAAAAAAATGTGTTTCGTTAAATTGCATGGCACATAAACTTTAGGTGCATTCACATAGGGTATAGTAGGACATGCCCCCCTTTGTTTAAATTCAAAAAAAAAAATCAAAATCAAATCAAAAATTCGAAAAAAAAAAAAAAAGGAGGAGAAAAGGCACGACCAGCATTGAATGATGCTGGTCGCGCGTGCTCTGCCCCCCCAGCGTCATTCATGGCTTCTGGGGAAGGGAAGACGAGGCACAGAAGCAAAGCGGAGGAAGGCGCGTTGAGGGCGGCGCGGCGTCTCCGGCCTACATCGAGTAGAGCCGCAGTCGTCTTAGCCGAAAATGGAGTGGCGAAGGTCGCCGGGGGTGGAAAGCCGAGAGAAAGAGAGCCTTCTCTTTCTCTCGGCGCTATAAGATCAGAGAAAGAGAGAGACTGAGGGACGTGGGGGGGGAGCTGAGATCTGGAGGGAGGAAACAGAGGAGAACAAGAGAAATAGAGAGAGAGAAAGGGCAGAGAGAGCGAGATCCAGAGAGAGGGAGAGAGACCGAGAGTGTGCGAGGGCGAGATCCGAGGGTGAACGATCTCCCCTCGACGATTGCCACACTCCGGTCGTGGCCGGTGAAGCCCCCTGCGTATTCCTGTTCTCACGGTAGGTCTCGGCTTCGGCCTTCTTTGAGTGTCAACCGGTCCTTTTCTGCTCGATTCGAGGTGTTTACCCGAGGATCCCGGCTCGTGGGTGTGCGAGGCGCGCGGGTATAACCCGATCTATCGTGGTCGCCGTCTATTCGCCATCGTCGAGTCGGGTAGGGTTTGCAATTGCCGCCCCTCCTTCTGTCTGTGCTCTGTTCTGTCTGGGGGGTCGCTGGCTGGAACTCGCGGCCGTTCGGCTCGCGCGAGCTCCGGCCAGTGACGCCCCGGGGTCGATCCTACCTCTTTGCGCTTTGTCGGGTGCGAATCTCGGGCGTGTTTAAGGCCCGATCAAGTCTGAAATCTATTGTTTGCATCGCGTGCATCAATTGTTCGACATTTTTCCCATGTCAACTCTCCTCGGTTCGTCTTTGTTTGGGCGCATTCTTTGGGGGGTGTTGGATGGGTCCGACGTACCGCCGGCGGCCATGGCGGTCAGGCGTGACCGGTGGAGGAGGTGACTGGCTGGTCCCTGGTCGAGACCCGGCCGATTTGTGGCTGTCCACCCCCTCGCCGAAGGCTCGGACAGCCTCGATCGTCGCCGGTCACCAGGGCGACGCTCGCCGGTCACCAGGGCGACGCTCGCCGCCCCTCGTCGAGGCGGCGAGGCGGGCTGAGGTGCAGGTCGGCCGCGGAGGCCGGCGTTCGGAGGAGGCCCGCCGCGGTGGTCCGGCCAGCTAAGGAGGGACCCTGGCGCGGTGTGGCGGCCGCGAGTCGAGTCGCGAACCGGGTCGGGCGCACGGGTGTCCGGGTAGGGCAACACATGTCTGGGTCGGGTTCACGGGTTGCGACCGGGTGAGCCGCTTTTAGTGTTTTAATTAGGTATTGGGCTTTGGGCTTTTCTTTTGTTTTCTTTAGTGAATTAATTTCGGGCTGGGCCTTTGTTTTTTTTTTTCCTTTTATTTTATTTGCCGAACCGGGTTCGACAAATGAACCCGGCCCAGTGGACCCGGGCCGGCGCGCCCGGGTCATTTTCGAACCGGGTCGGATATGGAGATCCGACCCGGTTTGTTCTTAATCATTATTTTTTTTTATTTTATTTTAAAAAAAATTCCGAAAAAATTTCATAAATTCTAAAAAAAAATTAAAAATTTTTTAATTATTTTAATTATTTTTTTATTTTTATTTTTTTAAAAAAAAATTTCCAAAAAATCAGAAGTTTAATTTGGGTTATCTCGCCCTTTTCGCGTGTTTAGTGCTATGTTTAATCCCACGTCGCTCGGTTCACACACTTTGAGTTGCACATTTAATTTAACCTCGCGCGTAGTTGGTTATGCATGTCTAGGTTTTAGATATTAATTGTCGTTCCCCTTAGCTTAGTTAGGAATGGAATTTTGAGATTCCCGTTTAGCGAGAACATGTTAGGTGGTGAATTGAACAAGATTAGGTACCGAAAGGGCGCTAATTAGTCGATTAGTGTAATCAAGTCCCCATACCCTTTGAATCTCTGGTTCGTAGAAGTAAAGCTTTTCTCTCGTGCTTCGCTTAGGTGTCTAATCGACCTACCAAAAACCGATTAGTGGCGACTCCTAAATGAAATTGATTTGCATGTTAACAACTTTAATTTAAGTCGCGAATTGGTATGGGCTTGGGAGGGCTCGAGCTAGGTTTAACTTAGTAATCCATTAGCCAAACCCCCTTAGGCCGCGGGGCCGTTTCGGGGAGGTCGCGACAAACACTTCAATTCAACAAGCATTGGAGCTCTGATACTAATTGTTAAGGTTAACGTCCCACTTTCCCAGGCTAACAACCACCAACAAGACTGAAATTCACTAATAATTTCGTAAGCAGTTAATACATAACAGTGATAGTGGTTGAATTGTCAACGTTTCACGAATTGATATCTTCACGTGACTCAATTTCTTTTGGAGTACCTTTAGTAACTTGTTCGCATTCATTACACTAGTATATACCTTTCCTTGTCAGGCATGACAATTGATGATTTCAGTGTACCTCATACACATTTGTGTGATTGTCTCGTCTGGTTTCATCTTGAACATTCCTATATTCCCAGAAAATTATCATTTTGGTCTTTCTAACTCTATCAATTCCTTCAAAGATAACTTCAAGTCTATGCAAGATTTCTTTGGCTGTACTACATGAAAAAACACGCTTTAATTAAGCCGGAGATAAAGCACAGTAGAAAACAAGTAAAGCTTAGGCATTAAGAGTTTGTCTTCTGTTCTTCTGGAGTGATTGTAGCCATTGGAGGTGTTGTTTATTCTGTTTGGCTTTCACTTCGAGATGATATTGTTGAAATAACTATTGTCACAATTTGAGCAGCATATGGACCATTCTCAATGATGTTCCACATTGTATAATCCGTTGATTGAATGTAGACGCTCATCCGACATTTCCAGTAACTGTATAGTCCCATCAAAGTATGGATGTCTTGTGGTGGATTCTCCTTCAACAATACTTGCACCAATAATGTTAGCCATAATCCAAATCTTTATGCTAATAAGAAAAGCACTTCAATTTAGCAAGCAATGAAACTCTGATACCGATTGTGGAGCTAATTTTTCACTCTCCCGGACTAACAACTACCAACAAGACTCGAATTCACTAGTAGCCTCGTAAGTAGTTGCAACATAACACGTGTTGCTTCTACCCACAGCTGATAGATCCCAAAATCAGAACACAAGCACTGTTATCACACTTATACACTTTTTAATCATAGATAATAGTCAAAAAGAACTCATGATAGAGTGAAACACAAGTGAATAGAGGCACGATTGCGGTAATCAAAGAGAACGTGACTATCAGTGTTGTAGCTTTCTCACTTTTCCTTCGATCCCTTTAGCTTGATTTGATTCTCTTAGATAAACCTTCAATCTCTAATTTAGCCGTTGGAGAATATTCAAGAAGATCAATTAGTCATTTGAATTTGATGAATATAATTACTGAAAATCTGATCATCCATACAATCAAATTTCTTGGGAAATGTAAAGTTTCTTTAAATTGAATATGTATTTTGTCAATCTTCCGGTCCTATGATTGAGTGAGCAATATAGGAATGAATTGATTTGATTTAGTCTTCGATTCTTATTTCGTGAATTAAAGAACTTGTGACTAACCGTTATATACCAATTAGAATTAAACTGGAAAGAGGTTTGGGTCTTTGTATTCATATAACACAATGAATGTCATAGATATAGTTGATATAGAGAGAGCTATCTTTATGAACGATCCAGTGAGTCTAATCTAAGTTGCCCGCTAGAGATCGACTTACAAACTGCTATCCATTGGTCTTTCTATATATTAGTGCAAGACTTCACTCAGCTGTTCACCTTATCATTGTCTCTCCAAGTCTTCACGATTGCCTGGTTCTCCTAGACTTGGTCACCTCTAGCAGGTTCCATCTAGCTTTTAGTTGTCTTTCACTATTATTCAAAGACCAACAAAGCATTCTTTATATAAACTTTACCTTTAATAGACAACATCCGCATTTATCAATTAATAAAGATAAATAAATATTATCTTAGAGAGATCTTCCCATCACCCATATATTTTAGGAGTTTCTAGTTGCAACTTCACCTTGAGTTGAAACACTGTTCAGATCCTTATAAATACTGCCACAATCACACATATGCAAAACCATTGGAGATTAATCAAATGTAGCTTCTTTATTGGTAATACGTGAATTTAATTTCGAGAACCATAACTGATAACTCCGCTCACCTTGTACAAAGCTTAGGAACATGCACTTTCTTACCCTCTCATCGAGCTTAACATAACTCACTCGAACATGAATGGACAATCACATATTTCAAGAACAAAATAATTAGCAATGTCATCTAACTACATTTTTTCGAGAGTTTGACCTCCAATTGCAATCGATGGGAATCCATTCATCAGGTAACTTCCCATACTAAGTGCATCCGCCAGAAATTTCCTAGACATATCATCATTAGAGAGTATTTTATGGGTCCTAGCGCAATGTTCTGTTGATCAACTCTCTAAGTTGTTATGGTTCACTGTCACTAATACTGTGTCTCATTATGTTTTTCTTCATGCAAAATTTATTTAACAGCTTTGAATAAAACTCTATACTATTGTTAGTTTGAATATGTTTGATCTTCTTACGAATCTCTGTTTTATTAAAGCTCTCAATTGCCTGATTCTGACAATAGCATCAAACTTATGCCTCGGCACAAAAACTCGGGTGCTCCTCGAGTAGTCATCCATCACTCTTAGCATAAATCTAACACTTTTCCTCAAAGATAATCGCGACACCCTACAAATATCTTAATGAGTCAACTCTATAATCTTCGTGGTTTTCTAATAGTCATACTGAACTGCACTATCTACCGTTTGTCTAAGTTGCAGCACTTGCATATATTCAGCTCCTTAGCCACATAACCACATAGTAGATTCTTTCATCAACATCTGTTGGCTTCTCCTGTTAATGTGTCCCACACATATATGCCACAATTGAAATTGTCGAGTAGATGTATTCGACGTCTGCACGGCAAAACCGGTCACCATCACCTATTGAAGCACATACTGGTCATTGTGCTTGATCCCTTTTACTATCACCAAGACATCTGGAACGGCCTTTAAAACTCCACCTTTCGAAAGCATATCGACACTTAGATGATTTTAGGGCACTCAAGGAAAAGGGGTTCTCCTTCAACTCTGGAACATACTTCACTTAAGTCAATGTCCTCACGATACCATCATGCATTTTAATTCTAAAAACACCCATAACACCATCGTACTCTACATTGTTTCCCAACTGCACTTTACCACTACCACTATTTGTTCACTAATAAGTAGTAAAACCGATACTTGTTTAGTATAGCGCGAAACAAACATCCAGAATCTATAACCATCCGTCAAATAGCGAACTCTTAGCGGTAGAGAAGATATAATAATTACTTTTCGTGACACTTTCAGCTATTGCAGTAATATCATAAGTAGACTCAATCTAATTCTTTTACCTTTCTCATTTATCAGCTTAAGGCAATCTGTTTTGAGATGCCCCCTTTTATAACAATTTCAAAAGATAACACCACGCATCCTAGACTAACTTTGTTTGTTTGGGTTCACACTAATCTTGCTAACAAAGTACTAGATCTTCCTCCACCTTCACCTACTAAATCAACAGTCATAGGTTTACTAAATTCTTTTCTACGGATGCCTCACTTAGAATCAAATCGCTAACCTTATCACATATCAAGCTTCTAGATAAAAAGGTATTATTAACAACAGTAATAGTAGTATTTCAACATCAAATAATGAGAATAATATAATCAAAGTACGTACCTTAACATTAAAGTCAATCTCGGTCGAACTCAATTGACTAATGACCAAATTGAATTCATTGATATGCTTAGCATCCAACACACCTACTCCCATCTATAAATGAAATAAACTTGCATCACGTAGACCTAGTTAATCATAGAGGGCTTCTTGTACATGTTCGACAAATCATTCATCAATCTCGTAGCGGTCTTCTCTTTCACGATGTTAATTGCGAAATTACTAGCCAACATCAGCCAGATAACACCCAACACCTATTTATCCAGTAAATTCCAATCAGCTTGCTTCTTCGCCTATGGCTTCTCATACTTGTTCGATAAGGCATTCATCGATCTTGTAGTCATCTTCTCTTTCACGATGTTAAACGCGACCTTATAGGTCAACGATAGTCAAATGATACCCAACACCTATCTAGCTTTTAGAACCCAATTAGCTTACTTCATCCACTTTGGCTTCTCCTCAAAGAGGGGTATGTACAAATTCCTTTGATACAGGTAATTCTCAATTTGCATATTCTATAATCCGAAATCCTCCCCATCAAATCTATCAATTTTCATTTTTCCTTCTTCTGTCTCCATCGATTCGCTCAACTCAACCAAGCTTGGGCCTAATACTAACTGTTGCAAAAAACATGGGATTGTACACAACCATAAGCAGAATAAGAAAATAAATCGAACATTGAATTTACGTGATTTGATCAGTGTGACCAACTCCGCAGGGAGAGCAACACGTAATTCCACTATAGGTACAATGATATATTGAAAATTACAACCACACTCAAATCACTGAAACACTTATAGTGTTTTTCAACCCTCAATTATAAGCCAATAACTTTATGGGTTCAAACTCAAGACACATTTTCAAAATATTCAACACACTAAATTTACTCCAACAATGCAGGGGCAAGATTACGTCAACTGGCTCATCCTCAATTTTACCCCCACAGCACGTATATCGCGCCAATGGGCAAATGCCTACACGTCTTGGACGTCCTCAGGGAGAACCTTCTGCTCCTCGAGAAAATGCGCGATAGGGACCTGCTCAACCTGGACTGCGTGAGGCGTGAGAAGGGCCAGGAGATAATCCGGTCGGCCACTGAGCTGAAGGAGGCTGGGATCCATTTGAAGAAGAGCGAGACTCGCAGCGTCAAGGACATCTCCTTTGCCGATGGGGTCCTAAGGCTCCCTGTTATCATGGTGGACGATTGCACCGGGCCCATGTTCCTCAACCTCATGACGTTCGAGCGCTTCCGTTTTAGGGCCGGGAACAAGGTCACGGCCTACATCTTCTTCATGGACAACATGATCGACACCGAGCAGGACATCGCGCTGCTCCGTACGCAGGGCATCATCCAGAATTTCCTCGGGAGCAACAAGGAGGTCGCCGACCTTTTCAACTCGCTGACCAAGGACATGACACTCTTTCTCGACGACGGTAACGAATCTGTGCAAAAGAAGATCACCGAACACTGCGAGAAGCCCTGGAAGATGTGGAGGGCTAATCTCATGCACACCTACTTTAGGAATCCTTGGTCTATACTGTCTCTCATCGCCGCCCTCTTCCTTTTCGCCCTCACCATAATTCAGACCGTATATTCCGCGCTCGGCAACTACAAATGAACCCTCCCATTGCCTCCCCATTCAATAATTCTTCTTTTCCATTTTGTGGTTTTTCTCCTGATTGCTGATGCTCGATAGTTGTCTTTTGATTGGTTTGTTGATTGTTGTTATTGATGATTTTCCTCCTGTTTTCAGACGTGCTCATTTCCCCCTTTAAATGTTTTGAATGATGGACATTTGGCTTTTTATTTATCATGACCAAGTGATGATTCTCTTTTTTCAGTCTTCTTCATGTTGGTCCAATTTGGATAGGTAGTCTGAAGGATAATCAAGTTTAGCCAAATGAAATCTTCCGTTGCAATATTTTCTTCTTGATTAATTTGTAAAGAGGTGCAGCAAAATTAAATGAAAAACAAATTTGGCCTTCAAAGTCATCTCTAATCCCATTGGCTTCAAAATTTAAAGGAATATATATATTTCCCAATTGCCAAAAAATCAATCATCAACGACAAACCACGAACATACTTTACTCTTGAGAAACAAAAATTTTTGAAACTTCCAACATCCTTCCTGAAAACTTCCAAGTAATATTAAATACGAATGAGAGACATATCGTTTTAAATCGAGTTTAGTGCAGATATTCTATTATGTTTCGAATTGTGCATGATTTCAATGTGATCTCCCGAGTCCGCACTTTCTTTGTCCTTTTGTATTTGGGAAAAAGAAGTTGGGGGAAAGAACATAAAGATGTAAATTGGAGAAAAGGAAGATAGGAGAAGAGAGATTTTGGTTGAAAGAGAAAAGGACAATTAAAAGAAGAAAAGAAAATGGAGGAATAGGGAATACGGAGAGTCCCTTCCCATGTCTCCTAAGTTCCCTCCCGTTGTTTCTCTTCTCGAGAGAGTAGGAATACGCAGAGAACTTACAAGGAACATCCTCCCAACATACTGGGGAATCCCTTTTCCTATCTCCCCTTGAGCTTTTTAAGGACTTGCTTAGGTCTAAAATTGAAGAAAAGGAAGATAGGAGAAAAGAGAGATTTTTGTTGAAAGAGAAAAGGAAAATTAAAAGAAGAAAAGAAAATGGAGGAACAGTTAGTTCGAGAAAAAGTTTGAAACTGTCATACTTTGTTTTTATATGTGAGTACGTCTTATTAACTGCAGAATTTGGACTAGAATCTCTTCACTCTCCTCAAAAATAAATAGGAAGGAGATCAAAGGTCAAAGAGAGAAATCTGGTAACGGAGTGAAAAGTGAAGAGTGAAAAGTGGTCCAACCCAATTTAAAATTCAATAAAAGCAGGGTTGGGTTGTTGAAGTAATCAAGAGCACGTTTGGGCAAGCTTGTCCAGTCCTTTTGAATTGACATAAATTATCTATCTCGTACAATACTCCTCTCAACGCTTCAATAAATCTCAACAGCTGATTTATATAGATAAGGCATATATCAACGGTTGAGATTCGTCGATACACCAAACGAAACACCGTTGGAATAAAAGATACTTGCCTCTTTTGAAATTCTTTGGCCCGTCTAAAATCATGACAATTTCCTGTATAAAACTTTTGATTGCACATGCAGTTTGTATCTACGAGCCTAGAGGCTTTCGGATATGCCTTGCTTTGAGAAGAAATTTTTGTCCGACCCGAGTCCATGAGAAGAAGTAGCGAACAACCTTTAATTAGTATTTTTGTTTTTGTCCTTCCACTAGAGCCTTCAATCGTTTATGAAAGAGAATTGAATGTGTTGTACGGGCGATAGGGACTCGAAATGGGTCATCAATAATCGTAATTAGAACTTGAGGCTTAAGATGGATGTCGTGTAATATATCTCAAAGAGTGAATAAAAATGGCTAGTATAAAAAGTTATGGAATGTAACAACATAGATAGTTTAAAAAGAGTATGAAGTCAAAGTCATGTTAGGGATACTAAAACTGAAATGAAAAATTGATTCCCGAAACGATGTATTAATGTGTTCGGTTTATGGAATTAGTCGCTCTCATATTAGATCAACATTTTTCATGAGATATTTGTGTTTAATGTTTATAGCAATTATAATGAATTCAAGCTCTTCCAGATTGGAGCTCATAAATGCTCATGGCCGATTCTGTATAAATGTCGAATTACCCTTGCACTTCACGATCAATCATTGCGGCATCCAGTATTATTCTCGCACTCCACGTTTCACCTAGTTAATCACAACGCATGCCAATGTGATCAATCCAGGAAAAGATTGAGCAATGACTCGAAAAGTTAACGAAAACTTCTTCCTTGAGAAAGGGAGGGGGAGATTCAGTTGGAGTCCAATACTCTCTGTCAGGCACGTATCAACCATATAATAACGAAACATGTACAGTGGTAAGCACGGGTACCGCAGCCCTGGAAGAATCACAAATGCGGTCAACTAATGGGAAAGACTTTTAAATTGATTACTGGACAGTTACTGGGTAAGAGGCTATTCATTACTCTAGAGAAAAAATAAGGTCTTTCTTATAGAGAATGTCGGATATCCAGAGGTTTCCCATAGACACGGCACGGCAATGAGGTGGAATTTTGTTCCATTTACTTGATGATATTCTAGAGCAAAATTCTTCCCATAGGTGAAGACACATATGTCCCATTCAAGTGGAACTTGTTCTAAATAAGGGCCTGCATGGTTGCTCAAGGAGGTTTCTGATTAAAATGCCGTCGAAGATATATATGTAGTTCGGCTAAGTTCGTATACCAGAAATTAAAATCAAATGTTAGGAAAACTAATATGAAAGCAGTACAATCAAATAAGTAGAATGTTAATCCGAGCCCAACGAAATAACGTTGTGTCTTTAAGACGAATTTGGCCCCTCAATCAGTACCCGAGGATATTGGACAATCGTCTCCCAGGATAGAACGGATCTCGTTCCTCCGAAGCGGTACGTATTCGGAGGACTCCTACGAACGCAATTTTGCAAAATAATCAGACAAAATGACAATGATGAAGTGAATATGCATAGAGTGCATCGGGAAAATGTCTTGCGGGAATGCCAATGTCACGAAGTGTCACTATCCCGAACTAACTGTTCGGTCATATTGAAGTGGCGAAAATAATGAAGAGTTCATGAATAGTAGCGAAGGTTCACTTGAAATCAAATAAACAGAATGTTGATCCGAGCCCAATAAAATAACGTCGTGTCCTTAAAACGAATTTGGCCCATAAATCAGTACCTGAGGATATTGGATAATCGTTTCCCAGGATAGAACGGATCTCGTTCCTCTGAAGCGGCACGTATTCGGAGGACTCCTACGAACGCAATTTTGCAGAATAATCGGACAAAATGACAATGATGAAGTGAATATGCGTAGAGTGCGTCGGGAAAATGTCTTGTGGGAATGCCAATGTCACGAAGTGTCACTATCCCGAACTAACTGTTCGGTCATATTGAAGTGGCGAAAATAATGAAGAGTTACGAGGGTTCGTGAACAGTAGCGAAGGTTCACTTGAACCGGTTCGGTTCGTGAACAGTCGCGAAGGGCTTCGGTTTTCCGTTCGGGCGAACTGAACCTAACGAACAGACATGTTTGTTTGTCCAAAAAATAAATAAATAAATAAATTCTAAACAACGTGTCTGTTCGGAAAAAATAAAAAAAAAATTTTGTTCGGACGGCGACAGCGCGCGTGCGGGGGTGGACCGACTTAGCTTGACGTAGGTCTTCTCTCTTCCACAAAAGTGGGGTACTCCTTGGGGCCCAAACCTATTTGTAAGGCTCAACTATTTGAACCCATCTCCCATCTCTCTTCTACTCTATGTGGGACACTTTTACCCACACACTTCTCATTCAATGCTATGGGATTTTAGTGCCAAAATCCCAACAATATATGACCTTTTGAACAATTTCTTATCAGATGTGAGAATTTTGTGATCCGAACGTTGAGGGCTTGACTTTGGCCCCACCAAGGACTTGGGATGAATTCAAATGTGCGAAAGATAATCCAAAATAATATCTGAACACAATGCAAAAGAAAGGATCCCTTGCTTTCAGCATGTCACCCTTTTATAGATCACTTTGCTGGTAGATACAACCAGAAAATGATGAAGTATGCACAACACCCAATCTTTCCATCTCCTCTGGTGTTGGACTATCTCATTTGCTACTTTCTCAAAAAACATCTTGTTCAAAGGATAATTAGACGGCTCACTTGTTCCGCTTGTAAAATTTTGGTTTGCTGAATTTTTTTTCATGGAATAATGCTTTGTATACTGAATTTGATATAGAAAATGGTATACCAAGTCATATGGCAGATTATCATTGATTATTGATGAGGGCTACACCTGGTCAGAGCCTTTTGAAGAGTAACAAAAGGCGGTGTAAGAATGTACAAAGCGATATATCATTAATCCTAAAAGACAAAAACTAACTTTGAATAGGGACATTAAATACAGACCAAAAAAAAAAGGGAATAGGGACATTAAAGAAACCGAAACCCAATACTAAAAAGAATTTCTTTTACAAGAAAAAAGTGATAAAGATGTTGATTGGCAATGGGTGAGCTAACTCCCAATTTGCCATTGGACCATCAAACAGGACAACATGCAATCGATGAGTAGAGACAGACGGGCCCTATAGAACCTGCTAATTACTGAAACCGAAGTTTTGTCAAAGTCATAGTTTTCACAGGATCTAATTGGTGTATTAAAAGAGAAAACCAGGTGATGTAGATCCTGTTTGACGTAGAAAAACTTGTGGCAAATTGTCAGTCAGCTGCATCACCCTGTTTGTTATGGAGATGGGTGCGACGGTAGGAGAGAGTGGGCGAGAGGGAGGACTGGGTCAAAAGAGAAATTGCGGTGGGGGTTACAATTTGAGGGCCACATATGACTCCACATCGTTCACTTGTGTCGTGTGAGGATTGATGTTCGGGATGAACAGTATTCCACCAGTTGCTTCGACATATTAGCGACGGTAGCCGATCTTGAAGGGCCAAAATCCACCACCACCTCCATAGTGTGCCTTACGTACTTTGGAGAGAGTGATGCCTCTTTTCCTTTTTCTATTCGTGCTTGTATTTCTCATTCATAATTCTTAAGAGACACATTTGATGGCATTATAGTGTGAGTTTTGACCCTTTCAAGAGTACGTGAGAAGGTCAATAATATTAATACAATTTAGACATTTTGAAATTTAACTACAATGTAAGGGTAAGATGGCGATGGTTGTTGCCACTTTCACCACAGGTGAAGTTGATGAAGGCGGTAGTCATCATCGGTACTACCGACAAAGGCGCTCTCGTCATGTAGAGAGAGGCCTTATTCTTTATGTCAACCTAGGCGATAGGCATGTGCTCTCTCTTTTATATTTCATAAACTAATTTTTATGTCACCAAATCTTAAACGTTTTAATGATGACATATTAATATTTTGATATTAAATCTAGATGAACAAGTATTTAACAATGAAAAGATAATGTTTTTTCTTTAAAGCTCATTTGATGCTGATGGTTGGCAATTTGGTTGTACAAATGAAGCATGTTAGAGGACTTGATTTCGTCAAAAAGTTAGAAGAGTGGAATTGGAAAAACAATACGGGCAAAAAGACTTAATTAGTCTTAACCTAATTTTAGAATGTTAGTGGGAGTTTAGTTTAGTAAAGCCCTTGAACACCGTTTTAAGTATTGTTTAGAAAACAATAAGGAATAGAATCAAATGGACTATCTGATGGGCCTGAAAATTTTCGGAGGGTTTGACTTATACTTATAATGGAGTGGGCCAACCCAATGCAAGATTCAATAAAAGCTAGCTCGGGCTGCGGAGAAAATCAAGAAGCGTGTTTGGGCAGCCTCGTTGAGTCCTTTTAAAATGATACGAATCATCTATCTGATATGGTGCTTCCGTTTTAAACAGATGAGGCCTATATTGGGATTTGTTGAGACATCAAGAGAAGCATCGCAAGTGTAGGAATAAAAGATCTTTGCCTCTTTTGGAATTTTTGGCCCATCTGAAATCGTTTAAGATTACCCATATAAAAACTTTTGACCACAGATAGGCATTTATGTATCAATTGACCTAGAAATTTTCAAATATGCCATGCTCTGGGGGGATTTTCCATGTCTGGACCCGGGTCCACGTGGACCGGATCAATAGCAATCGTTGTTGTGTTGGGTCCCAGATGGCATCCACTTACGTAATTCATTTGATCAACGACTGTGATTACATTTATATCATAGATACGGTTCTAGGCAAGGATATTTTTTGGCGGGAGTGGTGGGTAAATTAATTGTTAACCTGGTCTAACGTGGTTGGAAAGTTCCGTGTCAAGAGTTTGACAGGTTAAGCTCGGGAAGCCTAGAACTCCTCAGTATCCTTGGTATCAGAAGATGAAAAACTTTTGTGGATTAGTACATAATCGCTCCTCTTTCTTAGCGAGCCGATACTAATCATTTTGAGGCTTAGTTTGGCTTTTAAGTTAGAAAGTATAATGGTACATGCCCTATGTGTATCCATTATTCAAGTCCGCCTCTTCTTTGAAGAATCACTACAAAAAAATATGTTTTTTGCGACCGATTTTGCGACGAAAAAATCGCAAAAATCCGTCGCAAATCATTTTTGCGACGAACTTAGCGACGGAAAAAATTCCGTCGCTACTAGGTCGTCGCAAATTTTTGCGACGGAAAATATTAATTTTCGTCGCAAATTTGCGACGGAAAAAATTCGTCGCAAAATCCGTCGCAAAATTCGTCGCAAAAATCGTCGCAAAATTCGTCGCAAATTAGCCACGAACACTATCCGTCGCAAAGTTCGTCGCAAATAATTCGTCGCAAAATCCGTCGCAAAATTCGTCGCAAAATTTGCGACGGATTTTTTTTTCCGTCGCAAATTTGCGACGGATTTTTTTTCCGTCGCAAATTTGCGACGGATTTATTTTTCCGTCGCAAATTTGCGACGGATTTTTTTTTCCGTCGCAAATTTGCGACGGATTTTTTTTTCCGTCGCAAATTTGCGACGGATTTATTTTTCCGTCGCAAATTTGCGTCCGATTTTTTTCCGGTGCAAATTTTGCGACCGATTTTTTTTCCGTCGCAAATTTGCGACGGATTTTTTTTCCGTCGCAAAATTCGTCGCAAAATTTGCGACGGATTTTTTTTTCCGTCGCAAATTTGCGACGGATTTTTTTTCCGTCGCAAAATCCGTCGCAAATTTGCGACGGATTTTTTTTTCCGTCGCAAATTTGCGACGGATTTATTTTTCCGTCGCAAATTTGCGTCCGATTTTTTTCCGGTGCAAATTTTGCGACCGATTTTTTTTCCGTCGCAAAATTCGTCGCAAAATTTGCGACGGATTTTTTTTCCGTCGCAAAATTCGTCGCAAAATTTGCGACGGATTTGTTTTTCCGTCGCAAATTTGCGACGGATTTGTTTTTCCGTCGCAAATTTGCGACGGATTTTTTTTTTCCGTCGCAAATTTGCGACGGATTTATTTTCCGTCGCAAATTTGTGTCCGATTTTTTTCCGGTGCAAATTTTGCGACGACGACGACGACGACGAAGATTCTTCCGAAGTTCAACGCCAACTGTTCCTCTCTCTCTCTCTCTCTCCTCTCTTTTCGTTTGCTTCCTCCGCGTCGTTCATGCATCGTCCGGACGAAGTTGGCGATTTCTTTTCTGTGTGCGGGCATAGCCCCGGGGGGAAACGTGGCGAGCGGAGGAGGTGGGGCGAGGGGGTGGGTGGAACACGTGAGCACGTGCCGTGATTTCTGGGGACGGGGGGATGTTACGGGGAATGGAGGAGGAGGCCGAACATGCCTCTTATCCGTTCAGTCGGCATGGAGGAGGCCGCGACGTTGACGGGCATGGAGGAGGCCGCGACGGCGGGGGCGGCGGAGGAGGAGTCGGCGGCGGGGGAGGGGGAGGAGCCGGCGGGGCCGTGCTTGTGGTGGTCGGAGGAGCCCGAAGTGCTGCTGCTCTGGTTGGCGTTGCTATGGGACTCCATTCGCTTCCCCTTGTTGGGTAAAAAATTCAAACACAACTCGCCATCACCGTCATCAAGAACCGCCCTCGCTCCAATTCTTGGGAGACATGGCGTGTGGGGCGGCTTCTTCTCCTGAGCTGCTGCTGGTGCTGATGCTGCTGACCGGGGGCCTCCTTCCCCACTTTTTCTTCTTCTGCAAAAAAGATCCTTGTGGTGGGGGTGGGGGCTGATGGAGAGAGAGAGAGAATATTGAGAGTTTTTTAAGGGGAGGGGGTCGGGCGATGGGGGAGGGGAAACGCAAGAAAAGAAAGGAGGCTTGAAATGAAATCCAAGGGGGGGAGAGAGACAGAGAGAGATAAGTTAGATAGAGAGAGAGAGGGAAAGCTGTGGTAGTGAGGAAATAAAAAGACCGAGCAAAGGGGAGACAATGGCGCGAGGGGAATAGAGCGCGGGTTTTTGAAAATTTTCTACGCGGGTTTCTGAAAATTTGCGACGGATTTGTTTTTCCGTCGCAAATTTGCGACGGATTTTATTTCCGTCGCAAAATCCGTCGCAAAATTTGCGACGGATTTTTTTTCCGTCGCGAATTTGCGACGGATTTTTTTTTCCGTCGCGAATTTGCGACGGATTTTATTTCCGTCGCAAATTTGCGACGGATGTTTTTTTCCGTCGCAAATTTGCGACGGATTTCTTTTCCGTCGCAAATTTGCGTCGGATTTTTTTCCGATTCAAATTTGCGACGGATTTTTTTTTCCGTCGCAAATTTGCGACGGATTTTTTTTTCCGTCGCAAATTTGCGACGGATTTTTTTTCCGTCGCAAATTTGCGTCGGATTTTTTTCCTTTTCAAATTTGCGACGGATTTATTTTTCCGTCGCAAATTTGCGACGGATTTTATTTCCGTCGCAAAATCCGTCGCAAATTTGCGACGGATTTTTTTTCCGTCGCAAATTTGCGACGGATTTTTTTTTTCCGTCGCAAATTTGCGACGGATTTTTTTTCCGTCGCAAATTTGCGTCGGATTTTTTTCCTTTTCAAATTTGCGACGGATTTATTTTTCCGTCGCAAATTTGCGACGGATTTTTTTTTCCGTCGCAAATTTGCGACGGATTTTATTTCCGTCGCAAAATCCGTCGCAAATTTGCGACGGATGTTTTTTTCCGTCGCAAATTTGCGACGGATTTCTTTTCCGTCGCAAATTTGCGTCGGATTTTTTTCCGATTCAAATTTGCGACGGATTTTTTTTTCCGTCGCAAATTTGCGACGGATTTTTTTTTTGCGTCGCAAATTTGCGACGGAAATGCGACGGATTTTTTTTCCGTCGCAAATTTGCGACGGATTTTTTCTTCCGTCGCAAATTTGCGACGGATTTTTTTTCCGTCGCAAAATTCGTCGCTAAATTTGCGACGGATTTGTTTTTCCGTCGCAAAAATTTGCGACGGATTTTTATTCCGTCGCAAATTTGCGACGGATTTTGTTTCCGTCGCAAATTTGCGACGGATTTATTTTCCGTCGCAAATTTGCGACGAATTTTTATTTCGTCGCAAATTCTGTCGCAAATTTGCGACGAAAAAAATCCCCGTCGCAAATTTCCGTCGCAAATTCCATGTTTTTTTGTAGTGAATGACATGGCGGATAGAGTCATCTTCAATACATGATAATGGACTAGGGTTTCTTCTATCCAAACCACCGTGTTCACAAGGATTCTTTCTTCTAAGAGCAAAAGCAGGGAACAGCCTTTAATCAGTTTCTGCAAGAGAAACCGAGGGCACTTTTCTCTGGGAGCAAGAAAGGAATGTTCTACAGTTGGTTCATTCGGGACTAAAAATTGAAAATGGTGTACGGACAGATGGGACCCAAAATGGGTCATTAATATTCTTAATTAGAGCTAAAGGCCTGAGATACATGTGCTGTAATTTCTCTCGAAAGAGTAAATTAAAAGAATTGCATGATATAAGAAGTGAGTATGAAGTAAAAAGTCATGTTTGGATGCAAAAACTGATATGGCTCCAAGTACTTCTTGATTGGAGCTCATTAAACAATTATAATGGGGGAAATCGTCTAATTAGCCCCAAATCTATTCTACGGATGCCAATTCAGTTTCTTTGATTTTGTTAATTGAGTTCTAAACCTTTATGATATGTCATGTGGGATGGCCAGCGATGACTGGACCGCTACGTCAGCTATTTTCAATGAAAATTGACCGGAAAGATTACATTGAATTTTGCGCAAACGTTTAGGATTCGATTGGCGAAATTAGAAAGTTCGGGAGTGAATTCATATCAGTATAATAAGGTTTATGACTGATTGTCCAGTTATAATGAATCCAAGTTCTTCTCCATTGGAGCTCATTATTGCTCGTGGCTAATTACACTATCGATTTGAAACCAAAAGAAGAAAAAAACCCTCACTAATATTTAGTTTAACTTAGAAACTTGACTTTGCTAATATAGTTCGACTTCTATTTGAGTTGTAACATATCTTTTTCCTTAGAATTAATTTTTCTCCTCATGAAACCAATAGTAGAGTTTGAATTTCGCACAAGATGGTTACAACTTGTCTTGCGTGCCATCTGAAGTCAATTTAATGATAAGTTATATGATTGTCATGAGCTGACCATGCACACGTAATATCGGAATGCCATAGATGCGACGGACGCATTGAAGAAGGGCGTCAACCGCCGAAAAACGAGAACTCAAGTAAGAAATCCGGAGTACCCCAAACCTACGATATAAAAAAATTGTTACCAAATGAAGCAAAAAGAGATACTATTTTAAATTTAGTGCCGCATCGAATATACAAAGATCGTACCTAGAAGCAATGATTCCCACGGCTTCCATGGAACGCTAGGCACTTTTTCTCTTTACCTCTGTGCGCACGCGTGACTCCCACCCTCATGGCTTGTCCAATAATACCTCTTCAGCTTGAAGCATTGGGGCTCGGACAATCGCAAACTTTATCCCCCCGACACTCTTCCCATCTCTCTGTCTCCATATCTTCATAAATTCACCTCTTGTCCCACTCCTTCCAGCATAAAATAAAGAGAGAGAGAGAGAGAGAGAGAGAGAGAGAGAGAGAGAGAGAGAGAGAGAGAGCATAAGACACTCCAGAGCATACACTTTTGGAACCTGTGGAACTTGCGGAACCATGGCTCCTGATCTGCCGTCACTGCTGGACCGGAACCCGACCGACTGGACCGTCTACATCAACGAGAAACTCAAGCAAATGCCCATCGACGAGCAACAGAACTGGAAGAAGCGGTGTGTCTACAGGCTCCCGGCCTGCGTCACCGACCTCAACCGCAAGGCCTACCAGCCGCAGGCTGTCTCCTTTGGCCCCTACCACTACGGCCAAAAACACCTCTTCCCCATGGAGGAACACAAGCAGCGCGCGCTCCTCCACTTCCTCAAGCGGTCCGGGAAGCCCCTCGAGTGCTTCCTCGAGTCCCTGAGGGCGGTGGCGCGGGAACTCGAGGAGAGCTATGACGCGCTGGGCCCGGAGTGGAAGGAGTGTGGCGGCGAGGGCGCGGCGGGCCGATTCCTGCAGCTGATGATCACTGACGGCTGCTTCATGCTCGAGATCCTAAAGTCCGCGACAGAGACATCGAACGACTACGCGTCCAACGACCCCATCTTCAGCAAACACGGGAAGCTCAACATAATGCCGTACATTAAGCGGGATATGCTGATGCTGGAGAATCAGCTTCCGATGCTAGTGCTGGATCGGCTGGTCGGTGTCGAGAAGGTTACCTTCTTAGATTTCGGTCCGTTGTAAAAGAGGCTATTTCATGTACACTAACCGCTCTGCTATGTGCACCTAACAGTACATCTTGATGATCTCACATGAACCCTTCGAGCGATCCTCCGAATCTAATGCTCTAAACGCATTGGATGCTGGTTCAAGATCAACCGACAATATCTTTATTAAATCTTTCACGGCCATCGGAAACTTCATGTTTTCCCCTTTTACGCAAATAGTATCGGTACGATCACAATCTGGGATTCAATGTACTGACTTTACTCCAACAACACAGGACGGCGAATTCGTCAACAAGCTAATCCTCAAGTTCTGCCGCCCCTGCACGCACTACGAAAAGATGGGCAAATGCCTGCACGTCCTGGACGTCTTCAGGAAGAGCATGCTGATGGAGCCCAAGACGGCCCAGCCTGAGCTGGACAAGATGGGGCACGATGGCGGTGAGGAGATTATCCGGTCGGCCACCGAGCTCGACAAGGCCGGGATCCGATTCAAGAAGAGCGAGACCGAGAGCCTCAAGGACATCTCCTTTTCCAGCGGGGTCCTCAGGCTCCCCGTGATCGTGGTGGATGACGCCACCGAGTCCATGTTCCTCAACCTCATAGCGTTTGAGCGCTTCCAAGTTGGGGCCGGCAACGAGGTCACTTCCTACATCTTCTTCATGGACAACATCATCGACAGCGAGCGGGACGTAGCACTGCTTCACGCCCGGGGCATCATCCAGAATGCCATCGGAAGCGACAAGGCGGTTGCCAAGCTGTTCAACTCGCTGTCCAAGGATGTGACGCTTGATCCCGAGAGCAGCCTCAACACCGTGCACAAGGAGGTCAGCAGGTACTGCAAGAAGCCCTGGAACGCGTGGATGGCTAAGCTCATCTACACCCACTTCAGGAATCCTTGGGCTAGATTGGCTCTCATCGCTGCCGTCTTCCTCTTCGGGCTCACCATAATTCAGACGGTATATATGGTGATCAGCTACAAGGGTTGAACCTACCCTTGTGTCACGGGCCGATCGATCTAGCGTTCCCACGCCCGTGCGGCCTTAGGAATTTCTTCCCAAGTCAGCCTTCCCACGCTCACACTCACAAGAACTTTAGAGAGAGAAACTTCTAGAGAGAGAAGCTCTGAACTTGTATTGCTTCTTGAAAATGAGAGGTGATGAAATGAGGGGGAGGAGACCCCATTATATACAAGTATCGGGCTGACCGTATCCGTAGATCTCTCCCCTAGATCAACGGTCGAGATCGTATTTTCTCAACTACCCCACCTACCGCATTTATTACGGAGGGTTACAATTACCGTATTGCCCACCCCAAGAGTATTCTAGAAGACATCAAGAAAACCCTAGTACTAGAACACTCGGGGCCCACCTTCTTCGTCCAAGGGTCGGTCACGGTCCATCGTCCTGAAAACCTCGTGAACGATCCATTTCTCTGGGCCGTGACATTCTCCCCCACCTATTCGGGCGACGCCCTCGTCGCGTCTTCGGCATGGAAAGCATCAATATGTTTCTTGAATTGCCAAAGAGCTTCCTCGGGCTCCCAACTTGCTTCACTCTCCGGAAGACCCTTCCATCGGATCAAGTATTCTCGCTTCGGCGCACGATATCTCTTCCGTATGACTCGATCCGCCATGATGAAGTCGACGTCTCGATCATAGGAGGTCTTTGCTCCAAGCGGTGCCCGTTGCGACTCCCCTCGGTCCGGGTCTTCTTCATCTACACGGAAAGGTTTAAGCATACTCACATGGAATACCGGATGTACCTTGAGTTTTGGTGGCAATTCCAGTTTGTATGCGACTTTTCCGACTCGATGCAACACTCGAAATGGCCCCTCGTAGCGACGTATAAGCCCTTTATGCACGTCCTTGTATCGAAGAACTAGGTGTAGCTTGGCCAACACCAAGTCCCCGACTTGAAATTCCACGTGCCGTCGCTTCTTGTCGGCCCACTTCTTCATGCGCTTTGAGGCCTTGTGTAGGCACGTTCGCGCCAAGTCCGCCTGCTCATGCCACTCCTTGGCGAACTTGAAAGCGGATGGGCTACTCCCCTTATAGCCCGTTGCAACCGTACTCGGAGTGAGTGGTTGTTGTCCCGTCACGATCTCGAACGGACTTTGGTTCGTGGACTCGCTCTTTTGAAGATTGTAGGAGAATTGGGCTACATCGATCAACTTCGCCCAATTCACTTGCGTCGTACTCACATAGTGTCGAAGGTATAACTCCAAGAGTGCATTGACTCGCTCCGTTTGTCCATCGGTTTGAGGATGCAAGCTCGTGGAGAAGTTGAGATTCGACCCTAATAATTTAAAGAGTTCAGTCCAGAACCTACCCGTGAATCGAGGGTCGCGATCGCTCACGATCGTTTGTGGCACTCCCCAATATTTGACGACGTGCTTCAAGAATAGCTTGGCCGCCTCCTCGGCCGGACAATCTTTCGACGCGGGCACGAACGTCGCGTACTTGGAAAATCGATCCACCACGACCATAAGAGTCCGACACCCTTCGGACTTTGGCAAGTTGACAATGAAGTCCATGGAGACACTCTCCCATGGACGCTCCGGGATGGGAAGTGGCTCCAAGAGCCCCGCCGACGACCTTTGTTCAAGCTTGTCTTGTTGGCATACAAGGCAAGTCCGGACATATGCCTCAACGTCGTCGCGCAAGTGAGGCCAAAAGTAACGATCCTCCACAAGCGCCATGGTGCGGTGGATCCCCGGATGACCCGCCCACTTGGAATCATGACACTCTTGTAGGATTTCCTTCCTTAGCTTCCCATGAAGAGGCACGTACAATCGTCTTCCTTTGGTGTAAAGCAAGTCGCCTTCACACCAAAATTGCCGGGTCTTGCCTTCCCGAGCATGGTCGAGGAGCGCCTTGGCGGTTGGGTCGTGTTTGAGCCCTTCCTTGATCCGCTCGTTCCATGGATTCTCGGGACGAGTTAGGGTCGACGCCATACTTGTCTTTCGACTAAGAGCGTCGGCCACGGAGTTCGCCTTCCCCGGCTTGTACTCGAGCACATAATCGAACTCCGCCAGGAAATCTTGCCAACGAGCTTGCTTCGGGCTTAACTTCTTTTGAGTTTGGAAGTAGCTCGTGGCCACGTTGTCCGTCCTTACGACGAACCGGGACCCCAAGAGATAATGCCTCCAGGTACGAAGGCAATGCACCACCGCGGTCATCTCCTTCTCTTGGACCGTGTATCGTCGTTCGGTATCGTTCAACTTTCTTGACTCGAATGCTACCGGGTGTCCATCCTGCATAAGAACACCACCAATAGCAAAATCGGAAGCGTCGGTTTCTACCTCGTAAGGTTTGGCATGATCGGGTAGCACGAGCACCGGTTCCTCGGTCATGGCTTGCTTCAACCGATCAAACGCCCTTTGACATCGGGCCGTCCACTCCCACGGTTTCTCCTTCTTCAACATATCCGTGAGTGGCACGGTGATGCTCGAATATCCTCGGACGAACCGTCGATAGTAGTTGGTGAGGCCAAGGAATGATCTTAGATCGGTCACTTTGGTCGGCGGCTGCCAATCTACAATGGCCTTAATCTTGGCCACGTCCATCCGCACACGTCCACCCCCGACGATGTGTCCCAGGAATGGAACTTCCCTTTGTGCAAAGGCACATTTTTCCCGCTTGACATATAAGTCGTTCTCCCGTAGAACTTGGAAGACTTGTTTGAGATGCTCGATGTGTTCCTCGAGCGTCCGGCTATACACCACGATATCATCAAGGTAAACCACTACAAATTGATCTAGGAACGGGTGGAGTACCTTGTTCATGAGTGTGCAAAATGTGGCCGGGGCGTTGGTCAAGCCGAATGGCATGACGAGGAACTCGTACGATCCATACCGGGTTACGCAAGCGGTCTTTGACTCGTCTCCTTTTGCAATCCGCACTTGATAGTATCCCGATCGAAGATCAAGCTTGGTGAACCATCGTGCTCCTCCAAGTTGATCGAACAGGTCGGCGATGAGAGGGATCGGGTACTTGTTCTTGATCGTCAGCTTGTTTAATGCCCGGTAATCGATGCACATCCGGAGTGATCCATCGTGCTTCTTTTGGAATAGAACCGGAGCACCAAACGGAGACTTTGATGGTCGGACATACCCCGCATCAAGCAAATCCTTGAGTTGTCTTCTTAGTTCCTCCAACTCGGGAGGCGCCATGCGATAGGGTGCCATGGCGGGTGGTCGAGCGTCGGGCACGAGCTCGATTTTATGATCCACCTCCCTTTGAGGCGGAAGCTTCTTCGGGAGTTCGGGGGGCATCACGTCCTTGAAAGAGTCGAGGACTCGAGTTACTTCCGTCGGGACATCACTCCCTTCATCCTTCGGGTCTTCAACCTTCAAGGTTGCCAAGAAAGTAGCTTCCCCTTTCCTTACTCCCTTAGTAACTTGCATTGCCGATATTATCTTTTGGTCACGACCCGACTCTCGGGTGACCGGGATCACACATTGACAACGTGCGTCCAAGATGCAAATACAATCGGCAAATGGGACAATAAGAGCATCTATTCTATCAAGGAATCCCAAGCCAATGACAAAGTCATAATCGTCAAGTGGAATTACCTCGATCGTCTCTTTGCTCTTCCATTGTCCGAGTTGAAACTCCACATCCTTAGCCAACCCGTTGGTAGGGATTTCCTTGGAGTTCACCGTTTTGAGCCAACCGGCCCCCTTCTCAACCCGAAGATTGAGTTTCTTCGCGGCTTCTTCCGAGATAAATAGATCGGATGCCCCCGTATCGACGAGTGCACTCATCGTGGTTCTTCCGATCGTCACGTCCGCGAACATCAAGCCCTTAGGCTTATTTGCCTTCTTGGACTTTATGGAACTTAGGATTCGCAACGAACCGAGTCGCGTCCCCTCTCGTTCCTCATCGTGTGCCTTGACAAGCGCCGCTAGCTTGCCTCGAGTTGGGCAATCACGAGCCATGTGCGCCCCGTCGCACAAGAAACACTTGAAGGTACGTCCCTTCTTGTGTTCTCCTCCGCTCGACTCCGGCCTCGTCCTTGGAGGGGCCATTGGTAGTTTGTTTCCACCTGGGCGGTGGAATTTGTTGCGATCTCCCCCACCAACGCCTTTGTCCCTCGGTCGGGTATCCGGTTTGCTCACGGGAGTCGATTTGTACTCCACCAAGGCCTCGGCCACCGACATGGCCGCCGAAAGGTCCTTCGCGTTGCATCGCTTCAACTCTTGCTTAACCCATGGCTTCAAGCCACCCATGAATTGATGGTAGGCCTCCGTATCATTCATGGACGGAATTTGGAGTAGCAACTCCGAGAACTTCCGGACATAATCACGGACACCTCCTTTTTGCTCAAGGCGACGGAGTTCATCTCGAGCTTCTTCTTCCGCATAAGCGGGATAGTATTGACGTCGAAATTCCTCGACGAACAATTCCCATGTAGTGATCGGTTCACCACTCCGATCGTCACTCCTACGACGCCACCATAAGAGTGCATTATCGGAAAAGTACATAGCCGCGGTACTTACCCGAATTGCCCCGTCGGTGATCCCCATCGCTAGGAAATATTGCTCCATGTACCATAGGAAGTTGTCCACGTCTTTGGCCACCCGCGAGCCTTTGAACTCCTTTGGCTTCGGGGCATCCACTCGTGGACTGGCTTGCACGGTGATCACCCCGTTCACACGTGCTCCTTCCATTTCGGCGACTTTCGCCTTAAGTTCGGCCATCTCCGCGCGCATGGCCTCCACCAAGGCCTCCAAGGCATCGTCCCGTTGTTGAAGTTCATTGGTGGTGTCGGTCAGGTTGCCCAGCATCTCCCCTCGGAGTTCTCCGAGCCCGGACTTGAGCTCCAGCACTTCGGCCTCTAGCTCCCCCGTTCCGGTCTCGCCTCCTTCGATGCGTATGGACATATCCTCGACCATACCTTGGACGTCAGCCATGGCGATCTCCACCTTCGCCATGCGGGTCTCCAAGTCACCAACCATATCCCTCGAACTTGAACTAGCACGGTCCTTCCTTGCCTTGGCACCTTGCTTCTCGGGAGCCCTCCCACGATCATCGCCTCCACCCTTCTCGGTTTGGGACGATACATCGGATCGTGGTTCCGTCGCGCCTTTGGCCATCGTAGCTCTGATACCACTTGTCACGGGCCGATCGATCTAGCGTTCCCACGCCCGTGCGGCCTTAGGAATTTCTTCCCAAGTCAGCCTTCCCACGCTCACACTCACAAGAACTTTAGAGAGAGAAACTTCTAGAGAGAGAAGCTCTGAACTTGTATTGCTTCTTGAAAATGAGAGGTGATGAAATGAGGGGGAGGAGACCCCATTATATACAAGTATCGGGCTGACCGTATCCGTAGATCTCTCCCCTAGATCAACGGTCGAGATCGTATTTTCTCAACTACCCCACCTACCGCATTTATTACGGAGGGTTACAATTACCGTATTGCCCACCCCAAGAGTATTCTAGAAGACATCAAGAAAACCCTAGTACTAGAACACTCGGGGCCCACCTTCTTCGTCCAAGGGTCGGTCACGGTCCATCGTCCTGAAAACCTCGTGAACGATCCATTTCTCTGGGCCGTGACACTTGCCTCTGTGCAATATATTTTTTGCAGTTTTGGGTTTTTCTCCGGATGCGCTGATGCTCGATCATTATCTCTTGATCGGTTGTCGATTGTTTGTTCTGAATGATTTTCCTCTTGTTTTCAGTCTTGTTCATTCTCCCTCTTTGAATGTTTTGGATGATGGACATTTGGCTTTTTTATATATCATTATCAAATGATGATTCTCTTGTTTCAGTCTAATTCACGTTGGTCCAATTTGGGTAGACAGATGATCGAGTTATAGGCAACTGAAATCTTCCGTTGCATCCTTACCAAAAAAAAAAATCTTCCGTTGCACCCTTTTCTTCTTGATCAAATTTGCTAAGAATTGAAGCTGCAGCGAATTTAACCTTCACAGTCACTCTAATCCCCATTGGCCACGACCTTCCGGTACTCAAATGGAGGATTTGATGGTTTAAGAGGGCGAGAGATTAAAGATGGGCTTGCGAACTATGCTCTTGATATATTGCTTCATGAAATTATAGCCAAAAAAGAATCCATTGGTGAGATTGCCACTGTGTGTGTATGCGATGACCATAATCCTGGTATTCCTGAAATTTATATTTTGAAAAATAATCATAATCTAGCTACAATAGAAATTAGATTTACTTTGACCGTGTAAGCTTTATTTTTTTTTCTAATTTCAAGAAGACAAATATCAAATTGCATAGAAAATTAGAAAGAGTAAAGCAAATATAAGAAAAAAAAAGTAGCTAAGAATGTATACGCATTGTAAATATGGGTTTTAGTGGGATATAAATTAGTAGGTAGAGGTTTTCGTAAGTTTGGTTAAATATGGATATGTTTTAGTAATATGGATCGGGTCGGGTATGTGTCGCCAAGTTTGTATTATATATAAATAGGTCAATTTGGATCGGATCATTTTCTACTTGATCCATCCATTTGACGATCCTAGCCGCTATCATGGCGGCTAGGCCGATCTCGAGTCGGAAATCCGCCTCAACGTTGTCGTTGCCAATAACGTGGGCATCATCAGCACACGGAAACCTCGTCTTAGGATCCGGAGAAGCCTTCTCTCCTCCGTCTTCACCCGCTCGTACAACCCCATCACACTGTGGAACTATGGGGCCATCCGCAACACAGTTCTTTCTCTTCGCAAGCTTATCCCCACCCCGACCGGTCCCCCTTCCCTCCAAGAAAAGGAAAAGAAATCGAAAGGACGAGAAAAGAGATGCCCGAGACTTGAACCAAAATCCAAATGAAGAACTGAAGGAAGAAAATTGGTTCCCACACGTTGTCCACGTACGTATTTCACATGATCAAACGCTGGCATTCGGTCCACGGTTACGATTCTTGACAAGGATATTTTTAGATGAATCCAGCCTAATGTTGCGGGGATGAAGTTGCTTGTCAAGAGTTCGACAGGCAAGGATACATGAACCTAGAACCCCTCCGCATCTTTAGCATCAGAAGATGGAAACCATTTGTGGATTAGCACACGATCGCTCCTCTTTCTTAGATCGCCTATGCTCATCATTTGAGGCTAATTTTGGTTTCCATGGTAAAAAGCGAAAAGGCAATATCTGCCACTTAAAATCTGCAGCTTCTTTTTCGGGTACAATGTCTTGATATAGTACCGACAATTGAAGAAGGCCTGTTACTCTTAAAAAAACTCCTAATTTTATGTTCAATTTCAATTCTGCTCGGAACATTCTTTTGTCTAAAAAAAAAAAATTCAATTTTTACTCTAGTTTCAAATCTACCTACGCACCAAAAAGCGCTATTAGTTTCTTCAAAATTATTGACATCGGGCCATTTAGAGGTCCACTATCAGATCTTCTGTTTTCCATCAACATCCTCACTTTCGTACGAAACAATAACATGGCTTGCTACTAATAATTTAAAATAAACTAGTGATAATTTTTGAACGCATGGACGGGTTCAGGAATAGAATGAAAGTTGAGCATTTTTTTTTAGACAAAAAAAAAATCCACGATCGTGCTAAAGTTTTCCTTTCGCGTGTATTATTAGATACTTGAATATATCTTTGTTGTTCATTTAAGAAAGGGAAAAGTACACTAAAGGTCCTAAAACTTCGTCAAAAAAGTGAAATTGAGTCCTAAATTTTTTTTAAAATACAATCAAATCATAAAACTTATCAAAGTGGCGCAATCAAGTCATTTTGTTAACTCCGGCCAACTTAGTTAACAGAAAATACTGACGTGATTTTTTTACTAGTTTTTTTCTTTTTTACGTGGCGTTAACATTATTGAAGCATCAAGCATGAGAGTAGACAACATCCTTTTGGTCCAAATCCTATTTTTTAAAAACTTAAGTCTTAGTTAAATTATATTAAAATATTTAAAAAGGCAAAAAAACACACACTCACAAATCCAGTGGGCCGCCGCCCCATCGCCGGAATTAAAATTGACTTAATAATTGAAGGTTATCATGATAATTGGCTATGGTTTCTTTATCCAAACCACCATGTTCCCTCGTTTGTTTTATTTATTTTCTTGCTTTCCTTACAATATGTGCGCCCTCGTTTGTTTGATACCATCCCAGCTTCACAAGGATTCTTCTAAGAGCAAAAGCAGTGAACAGCCTCTAATCAGCTTCTTCTCTTTTTCTTCCATTGGAGCCTTTAATCAGTTTATTAGTTTTCGAAAGAGAAACCGAGGCACATACTCTTTAAGCAAGAAAGGAATTTTCTACAGTGGTTTTCTTGGGATTGAAAATTGCATGTGTCGTACGGGGCAAAAGTGCCCCCAAATGGGATCATCAATAGCTAATTAGAACTTATGGCCTAAGATGCATGTCGTGTAATTTATCTTAAAAACGAGGGAATTTAAAGAGCTGCCCGATGTAAAAAGTTGCAGAACATAAGAATCAATGCATCTTAAATAAGAGTACGACGTAAAAGTCGTGTCATGAATACTACCACTGATGCCGAAAATTGATTCATGAAATGATGTATTGATTTGATTGGTTCATGGAATTAGTCGCTTTCGAATTAAATCGACATTTTTCAAGCGAAATTTGTGTTTACTGTTTACTAATTAAAGCAATTATAACGAGTCCAAGTACTTCTTAGTTGGAGCTCAGAAGTAGTTATAATGGATCCAAGTTCTTTCTATTGAAACTTGACAATGCAGGCATAGTTTGACTTTGACTTGAGTTCTGATATATATTTTTGCATGGATTAAATTTTCTCCATACGAAACTAATGGAAGTTCATCAATTTCACACGAGATGATTACAACCGATCTTGTGTGCCATACGAAATTAATTAATGAGAAGTCACATGATAGGGACGACTTAAACGTGCACGCATACATAATCGGAAGGGGGTTCTGAGCTTGGAAAATCATGGCTCCTTTGCCGCCACCGTCGGACCTGACGAAGACCAACTGGATCGTCCAGGTCGACGAGAGCGTCAAGCTCATGCCCTCTGACGAGCAACAGTACTGGAAGAAGCGGTCCATCTAGAGGCTCCCCTCCTGTGTCGCCGACCTCAGCTGCAAAGCGGACCGGCCACAGGCTGTCTCCTTCTGCCCCTACCACCTCGGCGAGGACCACTTCCGCCCCATGGAGGACCACAAGCACCGTGCACTCATCCACTTCCTCAGGCAGTCCGGGAAGCCCCTCGAGCACTTCGTCGAGTCCCTGAGAGAGGTGGCGATGGAACTCAAGGAGAGCTATGACACGCTGGAACAGAAGTGGAGGGAGGGCGATGGCAATGGCATGGCAAGCCGGTTCCCGGAGCTGATGATCACTGACGGCCGCTTCATGCTCGAGATCCTCTGCGCAGGTGGATGACTACGTGCCCAACGGCCCCATCTTCCGCAAACACAGGAAGCTCCACATAATGCAGTACGTAAGGTGGGACAAGCTGATGCTGGAGAATCATCTGCCGATGCTAGTGCTGGATCAGCTGGTCGCTGTCGAGTGCGAGATTTCGTTCCGTCGTAAGAGATGTTATTGCAAGCACACAAACTGCGTACCATGTTCAGCTAATTGACCTCGAATGGACCCTACCTGGGATCAATGAAATCTAATGCTCCAAAAATGTTGGATTCCCGATTGGAGATCAACAGACAACTTCGTTATCAAATCTATCACCGCTACCGGAAATTCTTCCTTTTGCTTTTACGCAGGTACTATCAATACGACAGCAATCTGGTATTCAATGCACTGACTTTGCTCCAACAACGCAGGAGGACAAATTCATCAACAGGCTCATCCTCAAGTTCTGCTCTCCCGACACGCGGGTCATGACAATGGGCAAATGCCTCCACGTCCTGGACGTCTTCAGGAAGAGCCTGCTGTCCCATGAGAAGAAGCCCAAGAAGGTCCGCCACAAGCTCGATGACATGGGGCATGAGGGCGGTGATGACATAATCCGGTCGGCCACCAAGCTCGACGAGGTCGGGGATCCGGTTCAAGAAGAGCAAGATCACCAGCTGCAAGGACATCTCCTTTACCAGCGGGGTCCTGAGGCTCCCTGTGATCGAGGTGGACAACACCACCCAGTTCATGTACCTCAACGTCATGGCCTTCGAGTGATTCCACAGCAAGGCCGGGAACGAGGTCACATCCTACATCTTCTTTACGGACAACATCATCAACAAGGGGTGGGATGTCGCGCTGCTCCATGACCGGGGCATCATCCAGAATTCCCTCGGGAGCGACAAGGTGGTTGCCAAGCTGTTCAACTCGCTGTCCAAGGACGTGACTCTCAAACCCGACAGCAGCCTCAACAGCGTGTGCAAGGTCAACAAGTACTGCAAGAAGCCCTGGAACATGTGGAGGGCTAATCTCATCCACAACCACTTCAGGAATCCTTTTATCGTCTCCCGTTGCCGCCATCTTCCTCTCAGTCTTCGGGCTTACTATAATACAGACTGTATATACCGTGTTCAGCTACAACAATAGCCCTAGCTAGCGCTCCCCCTGCCTCTATACATTTCTCTCCTGATGGCTGACGCTATTGTTGACTGTCGTTATGAAAGATTTTCCTCCTGTTTTCAGTCACGTTCATTTTCCCTCTTTAAATGCTTCAAATGACGGACATTGGGCTTTTAATCTATCAATTACAAAAGACAGATTCCCTTGTTTCAGTCTTCATCATGTTTGGTCCAATTTGGATAGGTAGTGTGAAGGATGATCAAGTTTTAGGCAAATGAAATCTTCCACTGCACCACCATCTGCTTCATGATTAAGCTTGTTAAGTTTGCCGCGAATTCAAGTGAAAAACAAATATGGCTTTCAAAGTAAAATCTCTAATCCCCATTGGCCTCAAAATTCGAAGTCATGTATATCCCAATCGCCAAGCAATCAATCATATTGAAATTTCCAATATCCTTCGTCAACAAAATTATAAAAGAGATTCGCTGTTAGAGAACGCCATTATAAAATACTATACCGAATAAAGTGACAGCGAATTGCTAATTATGTACAGAGAGCCCATAAATGTGGAGAAAACTGCAGTTCTCTAACCTCACTGAACAGACCATATATTTTCTGTATGAATTGCAACAAACCGCAATATAATAAATGTGGCTAGTTGCTTCAATAAATATTCCACGATTGAGAGTGTCCTTTCAGAGAGTTGGAGATCGATATCAGGCTTCCTATCGTCTTCCAATTCCGATTAAACTCAGCTGCCAAGAGTTATCAATTTTGAGACATTGTCAAACAAATGAGTAATGTTTTGTAGTTGAAATAGAATAATAGAAGGAGAAGCAAACATACAATGTTATTCTCAGGACGCCTCCAGTAGAAGCCCTGGAGGAAAACAGGCAAGACATTTGTTGCGGCAAGGACATAAATAGTCATTGCGTTCTTCCCTATCCACTCCAAAACCGTGGTAGTACGCCTAAGTCCACCGAAATCAACCTGTTGAGAAAAAGCACGTTAGAAAAAACCAGAATGTGTGGAACATAAGATAAGACTTGAGAAGGACAAGATCCTCACTATAGTGTAAAATGTTAACGAGTTAATACATGACCGAGGGAATCGACAATGCATTACCATCAGGTATATTAAGGTGAAGAGAATGCCAGCTACACCAGCAGTGACAGCCATGTAACTACATGTGTAGAGAGCCTTATTCACATGCATGCCTGTAACGACAAAGCAAATGATAAATAATTAATAAGACTGTCCTCAGAACTGATAGTTGACTGTGATAAATAATCAAGATCGAAAGTAAATCACCAAAAAGATCTAATGCCAGGCCTAGAGCCACAAGAAGAGAAGATGAGATCATCCAGTGGAAAGTTCTATCCCCATGATCCTGGAAGCAAAATGCCAAAAGAAGAAAGAGGTCAAAAAGGTAATCTCCATTGGGTAAGATAAAATCTCGGCAATAGACTATTCCCTCACCTTAAAATGGACAATCACATGTCCAAAGTGCAAGCCAACCAAGCATGTAACCACGGCCATCACTGAACTGCATACGTAAAGCATACACATTGTTGGAATACATGAAATCAGTAAAAAATCAAAAATTGTCCTCCTCCACAAAGAAGGCAATCACATATATCATCGATGGCAAGTTGGGTAATTAAATAACTAACCTAAACACAGAAACAAGAAAGATAATGAATATACAACATGCCATTGGCCTTTTTACAGAAAGAACCACTTTTGACATAGCACCTAATATAGCAAAATCTGCAACTTCACATCCCCCCCCCCCCTTCTCTCCTCAAAACCCCTCTCTTCTTTTTATCTTTCCACCTTCCACTCTTCCATCCTAGTCCCTCCCCTATTCCCTCATGAGTAGTTCTCAAAAATCACCTTAAAAGGCCTTCAGGATCAAAGGGGCCTTGGCACCATGATGGAGCATTAGCAGGCAAAGGACCAGACGCTGGAGAATGAATACTGCATTGCTGTGAAAGAGAATGAATTATCAGAACAAGAAGTAGACAAATCCGAGATAGGAGAACCATAGACATAGAAGGCAAATATGATGAAGAGACCTTTGTCCGTGCATATGTTGGCTTTCTGTATAAATGTCTAATTCCCAACACCTCACGATCAATCATTGCAACAGCATTACAAGCTGGTCCAGTATTTCCTCGCACTCCACATTTCACCTTTAAATGGACAATTTTTAGCACCTAGTTAATCATAAATCATATCAATGTGATCAATCCAGGAAAAGATTGAGCAATGAGCAGAAAAGTTCACCAAAATTCTTTCTTGTGAAAGGGAGGGAGATTCAGTTGGAATCCGATACTCCCAGTCGGGCACGTACAGGCCATATAATAATGAAATATATACAGTGGTAAGCACAAGTACCACGGCCCTGGAAGAAGACATGGGCATGGCATCAGCTAAGGAAGTCAACATGATACAAGAATAATGCAGTCTCAGGGAATATCATCACAAATGTGGTCAACCAAGGGGAAAAACTTTTAAGTTGACAACCCTGAAGAGTTATTGAGTCAAAGGCCATTCATTAACCTAGAAAAAAAAACATGTATTTCTTGTAGAGAATGTCGGATATCCAGAGCTTTTTTCATAGACACAGGAATGAGGTAGAAATTTGTTCCTTTAGTTACTTGATAATACTTGAGCAAAATTGTTCCCATCAATGAAGACACACAAGTCCCATTCAAGTGGAAGTGGTTTTAAACCTTCTTTAATTAACACTACCACCACATTAACTATTACCATCATTATCTGAGTAATTATTTTGTCAATCGCTAAAATTCCCTGTAGAGCAAGCTGAGAAATCTAGCTGGCTTCTTGCCCTAAATATAGAAGAAAATCACTCAACTGGCATGGCCTAGCAGAGCAATGATATTCACAGTATTTCCAGTTTTGGAAACATTGGGACTGGCTTGCCAGCCTCTGGAAATCAAAACAATTCAATAGTGAGAATAGGCACTCTATTTAATCTAATTACCATACCAATGACTTCGGTATTTCTTCAGCAGAGAAAATGCTGACTTAACATCATCATCTCCCTTCAGCCAAATCTCACATAGTGCCGCAACCATAAATGCTATAGCTATTCTCTGGAGGGGCAGAAAGGTGTTTACCAAGTAATTAGGCAGCAAACTTCAATAAGAAAAAACAACAAAAAGAAGAGCTTTATAAAAGCACATACTTGCAGTATTCCCATGAATCTCATTTGTTGCATGTCCACCCCATAATTAAGAATACCAACACCATGAAAATAACCACCTGAAAGGAAAGAAATGACAGAAAGAAGGCATAAGATCCTAGTATGATACAGACCAGAAAAAAAAAATCCAGTCATAGATGAAAGAAAAGGTGACGTAAACCTCATTCAGCAAGTAAACAACAAAATCTGCAAAGAGTACGTTACGGCTGTCACATATAACCAAGAACTACGTATGGTACCTTGGAGGAAAAGACCTAAAAGCAAAAGCTTAAGCGCCCGAAGGAGGACTTTTCGAGTTGCAGAAGCTCTGCACGGCATTTTCTACAAGCAAAAGAAATCTGTCAAATCATTGAGTTCATTAAAGTAATTCCCTGGATAGAAGTCAAGAAGAAAGAGGCAACATACATAGGAGACACCTAGCTCTACAATTTAGGATTTGAGGTTCAAGATTAAAAAAGCATAGCATATTAGATCAGACTGAGTGCTTGGAGATGTAAAGAAAGAAATCAGCAACAAGTACCTTGTACCCAAGTCCCAGTGAGACACCAACAATAAACAGGAAAAATGGCATTACATAATCTGCCAGAGTTAAACCATCCCATGGTGAATGGTTGATGGCAGGGAAGATTCCACCCGCATGGTCCACCACAATCATTAGCTGAATGGAGCAAATTAAGAGCAGGTAGAGTAAAAGTCAATTTCAGAACCCAGAAAAATATATCAAAGAATCTGCAAGCTGAGGGATACAGTTCGCTAAGTGATTCATGGTTCGTTAATATACCTTTTACAAGATCGCATGTGGCTGAAATATTACATCATATGTTTCTCATGCCTTTTACGATTTAAAGCTTCCCAAGTACATGGGCTAATTATTGATCATTTAACTAACAGGAAAAATCCCACTCCAGAGCAAACATGAACAATCTGACTTGAGAAAGTTGCATAAATACTGGAATTGAAACACATTTCTTTCTTACCACTTCATATCCAGGGGATCATAACATCAGTCAAGATTGTAAAAGTTCTACATAGAGAAATATTGCCAACATGGTATATGAACTACCACCGTAATTCAGCCACAATGTCCCTGCCTTCAACAAAATTATAGCAATTAATGGCCAGATAAGAGCCAATGCATCCTATTGCGTTTCTTGCAGAACTAAAATAGACTTCATTTAGCCCACCTAATAATTCCCTACTACATATTTAAAAAGGAGTAATTCACTTCTGATACATTTGGAAACTGACAGGGACAGATTTCATGCCCGAGCACTCCCAGAATGAGTTTTACCAAGTTAAATGAACTTTTGACTAATGCATCATTAGGTTGGGAGTTTTTGCCTTATCTGTTTTGGAGTGAAGTTCGACATGTCTAGACTCTCCGGAGCTAGTGACATCACCTGAAAGCATATCATTCCAAAACCTCCCCTATTGCAGGAAAACCGTATGCCGGGTTACAATTATTTCTTCACAGTGTAGCACTAGGAAGAACACTCGTTCTTTTTTCCGTATTATTATATCTTCAGAATGTGGCAATAAGAAGAAAGCTCCTTTCTTCCCTTAATGTGAGTAGGATGGAAAGCAACTTTATAAGCAAAGAATAAATAATAGATTCCTCTGTCTTGACTTTTGCTCTAAGTAAAGAAGAAGCAACAACATCCATGGCATGCAGGGTCCATGCGATGGGGCCAAGTGTGGGTCTTAGATGCTTCATCAAAGGTCATTAACATAAAAATGTTATAAAACTAAAAATACCTTCTCCAATACTTTCTCTTTCCTCTGTTTCTCAGGTTCACAAGAAATGGAGAGGTTGATAGCCGGCCAAAGCCTCAAAACTAAGGAGAATTGCATGAGAAGAAAAAAGTACCTAATCCATTGCTCATTTCCCCAAGCTACAGTAAGGAGGCAAAACAATTGCATTATCAATGACTATGATTAAGATAATTAACCAACACCTTGTCCATAATTAAGATAAAGCTTTCGTATGTTTCTGAGGATAACAGTGCGTCTACCACTATTATCTGGACAATAGGAGATACGTCCGACCGGCCACGACCTCCGGCCACTCAAATTCAACACTTCCGGTGCCGATTCTACCGTGCCGGATTAAAGATAGTCGCTACTCCTAAAAAAGGTTTCACGTCCCCGTCAATATCAATTTTTTTTATCAATCCAACAGCAATAAATCTGTTGAACCGGCGGCAACTTTCCGGTGCGCCGGTCCTGGGATTCCGGCAAATGCCCACTGAGAATGAGCATTGTGGGGCAACCCCAAAAAGTTTCCTAGTTCTACCAATATCTTAACGATTGACTCGCGTCGCTTTCCTAACAAGATGAAAGAAAAGGCTGAGGGCGACATTTACCACGACGGAGAGGCCGCGAAACACGTCCAGAGAAACAAGCCGCTGCTGCCGCCGCTCGGATTCCCTGCCGCCGCGGCGAGAGGCCGATGTCGAGCCGGGAACCCGCCCCGCCGGCTCGACGTCGCCGCCGCAGCCGCCGACGCCGACGACGAAGCCGACGCCGGCGCGCGGGAGCCCCGCCTTGGGACCGGGAGAAGCCTTCTCGACGTCGCCATTGGCGTCCTCCGTCCGCACCCGCTCGTACGCCCCCATCGCGTTGTGGAACTGCGCTGCCATCCCGCGACGAGACTTCTTCTTCTTTAACTCCCTCCCGCCCGCCCCCCTCACCTCCCCTCCCCTCCCCTCCAAGAGAAAGGAAAGGTAAAGAAAAACCCACCAAGGAAAACGGAGTAGAAGAAGCGCTAAAGGCCCCGAACCGGAACCAGAACCAGAATGGCGGAGGAATCCCCCTCCCCCCTCCGCACGCGTCGCGTACGGGGAGGAATCGTCGGCGGGCGCACGTAACCTTTCTCCGCTCCGCCGTCCTGGGTGGCGAAGACGACGACGACGACGACGACGAGGCACGACGACGACGAAGGAAGAAGAAGAAGAAGGAAGGAAGGAAGGAAGGAAGAAACAATGGAGGAGTCGCGTAGGGAGTGATCGTGCGTGGGAAAGTGGAGGAGGAATATATGCGATGCCCGCCATTTAATTAGATAAT
Source organism: Syzygium jambos (assembly GCA_031216235.1). Classification (NCBI taxonomy): domain Eukaryota; kingdom Viridiplantae; phylum Streptophyta; class Magnoliopsida; order Myrtales; family Myrtaceae; genus Syzygium; species Syzygium jambos. The sequence continues at coordinate 20,907,941 of CM062229.1, forward strand.
ATTCCTTATTTAATTTATTCGAAAGCTACTTAAAATAACGTATTATTTTGTCTTATCTGGCTGGTCTTTAACTCTTAATTATCTTGCCTAATCAGCCCCGGATTAACAGCTCTTTGGCTTTCCCCCTGCTCGCTCCCGTAAGCAGCCGTTGGTGGTGGGGTCCACCCGGATGACGTGGCGCGCCGTGAGCGGGCGGGATGATTTTGATTTATTTTTCTCTCTTTCCGTTTGTTTTTTTTTCTTTTTAACCGAGTTGCGGGGGCGCCGTGGAGGTGGACTCACTCACTGAGTCCAAGGGAAAATAAATATCGCGCGACCGAGCCCGACTCGGGCGCGCGTCCGGAGATCTTTGATGCGACCGCAGATTCAGGTGCCGTTACGATTCTATTGGAATCCCCTTCCTTTTTCTTACGATTATCGTTATCATTATTATTATAGGCAATGGCACAAACAGTTTTTAAATTTTAACTCAATATACAATTTGATCCCTAAATTTTTAATTTATTCAATATAATCCTTTAACTTTATGCTAATATTCAATGTGGTCTCCAAACTTTTTTTTGTTAAATGTTTTCTCTGAATTTTTTGTACATGTTCAATTCAGTCCCTGAACTATATGAAAATGTTCAATATAGTCCCTAAACTTGAATTAATGGAAATGACTGTATTGAACATTTTTATATAGTTCAGGGATTGAATTGAACATGTACCGAAAGTTCAGGGATGACGTTGAAAAAATAAAAGTTTGAGGACAACAATGCACATTGGGTTAAAATTCAGGGATTACATTGAACAAATTAAAATTTCATGGACCAAATTGCACATTGACTCAAAATTTAGAGACCGTTTGTGTCATTTTGCCTTATTATTATTATTTTATTTAGAGTTAATACCACAAAAAAAACCTTAAACCGATATACCTGTGATAAATTTATCCTTCGTTAGTTTCCGTTAAATTATATCGTCAAATTGCTGAGTTGGATGACATGTGGCAGTTAACAGGTCTACCAGTTTAGGGCTTTACCCCTCCTTTGTTTGTCACGGATTTACCCGTTTGTGATTTTTCGTGGTATTAATCCAATTTAACGGAGAGAAAATTCGTTACGAGTGTGCCAGTTTGGAGTTTTTCGTGAAATTTATCATAGATGTTTCAGTTTGGGATTTTTCACGGTATTAAACTATTAATCCTATTTTTTCTATTTTGTTATTCCACCGGTACCTCCTCCATTAAATTGACGTTACGATGGGTAGTTGAAGCCGAATTTTGAAAGAGAGTTAAATAGAGAATTATTATGGAGCTGGTTGAGGGTTGTTATTATTGGAGCCGGTATTGATTTGGGTTTATGTTTTTTTATTTGTTGTCCGGGTAATATTCGATTTTAATTCCACCTAGCCCATTGTGTGAATTTTGAATATCTTTCGAAATCGATATTATTGTCGATCGATGTCACGTTTCTTTTTCTCCCTCCTAATGTCTTGAAAATTACCGATATTCAAGTTCAAGAGCAAATTGGTTGGATCGTCTTTTAATTTTGTTTTATGTAGATGATTCGTCGAGGTCGTTGTTATCTTTTTCAGCATGTGATATAAATATTGATTTGAAAGATTTTCGATTATCATATCCCTTGTGGGCGCCCCACTACAAATTTGGAAGGCGATAAGTAGGATTGGGGTAGGTCGTGACATTGACATAATTAATGAGTTGCATGTGAGATTAGCCTAATTTAGAAGCTCCATCAAATATGATTGGCTCATCTAAAATAAGCCGAAACGTGTGCACCACTAAGGCCCCCTAAAAGAGGGCGAGCATCGATGGTCTCGAGTCAGGATAAGGTTTCATTACGCACCAAGAATAATCCATCTATTCTAAGTTTTGGGGCGAGTTTGTTATTAGGAAAAATCCAACATGACATTAATATTGGAGCTGTGAAAACTGCTCTTTTCGCCCCGGAGCTTACCATAGAAACGTTAATCAAAGTAGAGAGGGAGTGCGCGCACATGTAGGTATCCTCTTAGAGTTAGGGGCGAGTGGACGGGTGAGTCATCGAATTTTCGGCACAGAATTCAAAAGTCATATATCCGCGATCGCTCAAAAACTGCTCTAGATCGTAGCTATATGTATGGAGCAATAGCTTCGGATTAAATCGTCGTTCTTATAAGCTGTACCGTTCTTCAAATACCGACTGTGATATTGCAAAAAAAAAGCTCAAAACTATATTAACTGCGATATGAATCTTTCCAACTTTTTTTCGTGTCAATAAAAATCCTAAATTTGCCTCGAACAACATAAACACCTCGGACCTCCAGCCGGGAGGGGGGTTGTGTCTTAAATTCTGTTCTGATGCCCTCCTCCTGGCACCGCCGCCGCAGCAGAAAACCAATTGCTTCAGCCAATTTGGCCACTGTTCTTCCTCCTCCTTTTTTTATAACCTCAGTTCTCGAGAAAGCTCTCAGACACGCATTCCCAAGACCTGATGCACGACATAAAAAAAAGTCAGTCCCCACTTGGAACGACACGACAAATGTCTTTTGCATACTCTCCAGGTCAGTCAGTCAGTGTCCCTTTTCTCTTATGGTAGCGAGCGCCATGAATTAAATCACGGTTCAATACGAAAGGATTAGGCTTTCAAAGCATGGGCGACTGTCGTCGTGTATTGGGGGCAAGGATCTCTTTATGTGCTTGTTCTGTGTAGGATGAGCAAAATGGATCGCTCAAATCGGGATAGGACCGGATCAGATCAGACCGATCGGTTTGATCCGGTTCTCAGAAATATCGATCCGGTTCCTAGTTCCTAAAAGTGAAACCGGTTCTAGGCGGTTTGGTTCCCGGTTCTAGGGTGGAAACTGGACCGGATTGATAAATATATATTTTTCTAATTTTTTTTTCATATATATAATATTTAATATATATGAAAAATATTTAATATTGATCTCATTGGAGCCGATTGTTCAAATTTTTCATATATTATATATATTTTTCTAATTTTTTCCATGCCTTTATGGGATCAAATCAGAACTATAAAGAAAAGAACAGAGCAATCGCTTCCCGGTTCACAAATAATATTTAATATTGGTCCCATTGAAATCAAACCGGAAACCGTTCACCCCTAATTCTGTACCCATTCCCTTTGTAGGAAGAAGCTACTGAATCTCTCAGCTTTAAGCTCCCCTGTCGTGCAATGGACAATGCCTTATTGCCATTGTAGATGGGTAGATGATTTGGCTTCCCTGTGTTCCGAGAAAAAATTGTCCAAAAAATTCTTAATGTATTGTACGGTAACTAATTCAATTCTAAAACTTTCAAATGTGCAAATTTTAATCCTAAATTTTTTGATAACTTTGTAGTCATGAATCTTTTAATTGTGTCAATTTAATTTTAAGCATGTTTGACGAATTGTCAATTTAGTCTTCGATTTGCTAATTTAGGGTGCATTTGTTTCGCGGAAAACTTAATGATAAAGGAAAATACTTTCCAAAAAATCATTTTTCAGAAAAACGCTTAGTTTTCCTTTGTTTGGTGATACACGATGAAAATCGTTTTCTAATGTTTTAAAATCATTGGAAAATAATTTAAATCTTACGATTTTATTTCAAGCAATTAAAAAATATATTTTTTTAATATTTTTTAACATTTGTAATTCTCATTTTTATTTTTCTTTTCTTTTTTTGAAAAGATTGGAAATTTTCTATTATTTTTCTCTTTTCTTTTTTTCTTTTCTTTCTTTTTCTTTTGCCTCCGCCGTGACCGACTGGCGACAGTCATCGGCAAGCTCGAGGCTCGCCCAAAGATGGCCACAGGCGAGCCGCGAGCTTGCCGGCCTCGGCTGAGCTCGGTCGGCTAAGCTCGAGGCTTGCCACTAGAGGCCACCGCGATCTTGCCGGCCGTCGCGATGGCTGGCGACTGACCTGAGGAAGAAGAAAAAGAAAAGAAAAGAATAAATAATAAATAATTCTATTTTTTAAAATAATAAAAATTATTTTTAAAATAAATAATAAATAAAATATGTGCGATTTTTTAATTAAAATATTTTTATAAAAAAATCGTTTTATTAATTAAGGACCCGAGGTCAAGCGCCGAGGACCTGCGTACGGCCTTTATGGATTCAGGCTGGGGGGTCGGAACTAGAGCTCGAGTATCGGGGACCTGAGCACGACTTTTATGGATAGGAGTTCAAGTGTCAGAGCATAGGTTACGGGCACCAGGGGTTCGGGCTCAGCCTCAATGGATCCGGGTGTGGGTGCCGGGGGCCCGGGTCTTAGACACTGAGGTCTTGAACTCGGCCACTGAGACCTGGTCCTGAATGTCAGAACTTAGGAACCAATGTTGGGGTTTTCTTGCTTAAGCATAGAGTTTTGTGTCCAAGTGCCGATAGATAGTTATACTTCGGAAAACGTTTTCCAATTCTTTCAAAAGGGAAATTATTTTCCTGAATTTAAGCTTTGGTAAGGAAATATTTTCCGTTGACTCATTTTTCTAAACAAACCAAACGCCGCAAAATGAGAAATTGTTTTTCTAGAAAATGTTTTTCGCGAAACAAATGCATCCTTAATCTTTCCGACCAATTTTGGCGGAAAATTGCTTATGTGGCCGTCCTATGTGGCACAACTGACACTAACGTAAACAATTTTTGCAATTTTTTAATCTCGTGAATTTTTTTTCTTTTCTTTTCTTTTTCTTTTCCTTTTATCTTTCTCCATTTTTTCCTCCACCGGGCATCGTTGGGCTTCTTTTCTCAAGCGAGGGACACCTACGCCTGGGCTGGCAAGGGCAGGGTGAGATTCAGTCTGGTTCGCGATTCAACTCCTCACGAGCTAGAATTGGTGGCTTCTTTTGGTGCAAGGACATAGCTTGATTGGATCTAGCTAGTGCCGGGATATTCGCGATGTTCGGCCGAGTGAGGAGTTACCGTCGATGGTTTGTAAGAGCTATACAGTCCAATTACATTACGGAGGGTAGGGAAGTATTTCCCTTGAACGTAGGGTGCGTTTATTTTCGGAAAAGTGTTTTTCGGACCTTCATCTGTTTGATTGTCCGAAAATGATTTGGTCAACCGAAAACACTTTCCAGTCAAGAAAAATATTTATGTATAAATTTGGGAAAGTGAATTCCCTAATTAAAGCAAGTGAAAACGCTTTTTAGAATTGATTATCTTAAATTTGTAAATATTTTAATTTTCTTTTAATTTTTCTTTTTTTTCCTTTTCTTTCCTTTCTTTTTCCTTTCTTTTTTTTCCTTTCTTTTTCTTTTTCCTTCTTCCTCCCTCCGTCGGCTGGTCGCGGCAGAGGAAGAGGAAAAAAAAGAAAGAAAAGAAAAAAGAAAAAGAAAAGAGAAAAAATAAAAATAATTACAAATTCGATTTAAAAAAAGAAAAGAAAAATAAAAAATAATATAAACGTTTAATTTTTTTAAAATAAAAAATAAAAAATTTCGATTTTTTTTGTCCAAAATAAAGTCATGAAATTAAAATCATTTTCCAAATAATATCCAAACCCCAAAAAGCATTTTCGATCATATATTACCAAACAAAGGAAAACTAATCGTTTTCCTGGAAAACATTTTCAAAAAACGTTAAGTTTTCCGTGAAATAAACGCACCCGTAGAGTTACATATTATTGTGGGTTGAGTATTCTTCAAGATTTCTTACTGACGATCGATCACAAGGTCGGAGTTTTGGAGATTCATATTGGGCCATAAAAGCAAATTGCAAAGAGATTGCCCATATTTTTTCTCATTTGTTGGTTGTACGGTAAAATAAAAGAGGGAAAATTTGCAATTAGCTTATGGAGGGAATGGTCACATCCTGCATTGTTTTTTGTACCATTATGCCCTGGAGGATAATAATAGTATATGTCAACTCTTTGATCTGTTGAAGGAATATTATAGTCATTAGGGGCGGACACCAAAATTTGAAAGTTGTCTTATATATAGTACGGATAGGCAAGATTTGGGAGTGTCCTCATAATTTCTTAAGATTTTAGGTCTTTCCTATTAAAGGTAATAATTTTTTAGGGTTTGAGGATATTTCAATTTATGTCAATGTTAAGCTATAGAACTTTTTTACTTCGTTTAACATTATCAATCACAGCAGCGGTGAGGAAAAAGGGAGGAAAGGATATGGCCGTGCAACTCGATTGCACATATATTGTAATAGACATGTAATTGGGTCGGAGCACGCACAATGCGTGTGTGCAAAATTGAATAGGTTTGTAAGGAAAAAGATCGAAACTGGGCCCCGGACTTTGGTTTCATTAGCCATCTCTGGATGATCATCTTTTAAGTGATGATGGGAAAGAAAGATCAAAACGGGGCCCTTGAGACATGTGCTTTTTGGTTTGAATCTCCACCGGTCTGTTTTATCTTTCCGTACTTCTGATTGAAACTTCAACTGCACTCCTCAACCAAGCGGCTATAGGAAGAGAATGAGAGTTAAGTGTTACGCATATATGTTCCAGGGCTGAGTTGCTGCTGAGAAGGGGAATTCTCTCTTTTGTGACAAATCTTTATATGCTATGTCTAAGGACAGATCAAATTCTGCAGAAACTGAATTTTGTTGGAGCCAGACTCTATTTGGAAAGAAATGTTGCATTCTTCCTCCTTTAAGCAAGGTACATTTGCCTGGGAGGTACTTAGGCAGGCCATTAGTTTCAGGCAAGTTTTACAGTTGATGATTGCAAAATGCTTACTAATAAGGCATTTGAATATTGCAGATTTGAATCACTAACGGTCCGTTTGGTTGCAGTAATGGAATAAGACTAGTGTAGTGGCCATTACATTAAGTGTAGAATGCCCAATCCCCACCTACTGTAATAACGGTATCTTAGCAACACTTCCTAAAGACATTTAGAAACCGCACACGCTGCACAATTGAATCGAGCGCTTATGGCACGTTTTTCACCTCCCAGCATCATTTGGTTCGGAAATCATATGCCACAATATCAGATCAAAAGATTCAATCACCTTTTCTAATGCCAAAGAGCTGCAAAATCTGAAGTAGAGGTGGCAATATGGTCAGAAATTCATTTATTAACTCATTTTTAGTGGGTTTAGGTTGAATAAGGGTCACTTGAAATTTTGATAACATGTAAAAATGGGTTTGCATTATTAAAGCCCAAGTTTATATGACTCAAATATGAGTTGAATATGGGTTTGCAACAAATCCATATTCAATTCATAGTTGACCCATTTAAGTTGTTAACTTGTAGCCTTGTAGGCTAAATAGCTTACGTGTCATTTAAAAAAAAATATTTTGTATATTTTATTTTTTTAAAATTGAATTTTTAATTATTTTTTATTTTTCTTTTCTTTTCATTTTTTATTTTCCTTTTTTTTATTTTTCCTTTTCCTTCTTCTTCAGCCGATCGCCGGCCACAGCGATCGACCATAGGCAAGCTTCAAGCTTTGTGGTTGAGCTTATCTAGCAAGCTCAAGGCTTGTCCATATCACAAGCTCGAGGCTCATCCAGATCGCAAGCTCGAGCTCGCCAGAGGTCGACGAGGTGCGAGCTCGAAGCTGGCCGAGCTCGCCTGCGGCCGATCGTCAGTCGTCGCTGGCAGCCAGCCGAAGAAGAAGGAAAAAGAAAAGGAAATATCATTAAAGTTTTCATTTTAAAAAAATAAAAATAAAAATATATAGAAAATATAAATTTTTTAAATTATAAAAAATTGTTCACTTATTTTATATTGCATTGAAGCATTTTAGCAATATAATATATTTTAAGAAACAAGTTTTTTTTTCTAAATTGGATTTTATATTAAAGTCTTTTAGAATATAAGTCGAGTCGCATATGGGTCGAGTATGGGTCGTTAAATTTACACTATATGAATATGGGTCAAAACAAGTTAAATAGATCTTCGACCCGACCTGACTCGACGCGACCTGACCCACCTGTTTGACACCCCTAATATGAAGGTTGAAAACTATGAGCAACTTGGTTAACTTCAATGATCCACAAAACATTACAGTTTATCGAGGAAATAAGTTGCCACAACCAAAAACTCCAACTTGAACTCGAAGACAAATGAAGAACCAAGCAACCCCGACAAACTCATATATGACCCAACTCATCATATATGAATTAATAATTGCAATTTCAAACCATTTTGACATATCTACACGTGACAGATATGTGCCCTAATGCTAATTAATTTACGTTATATCTTATACTTTCCCAGCTTCACAAGGATTCTTTAGAAGTAGCTGCCTTTACTCAGTTCTTCTGCTTTTTTTTAATCATTCTATGAGCAAGAAAGGGATGTCCTACAGTTGGCTTATTTGGGACTAAAACTGAATGTGTTGCCCGGGCGAAAGGGACCCGTAATGAGGTCGTCAATAGGCGTAATTAAAAATTAACGTAAAAAACCGATTAATCAAAATGATGTATTAATCGGTCGATGGAATTAGTCACTTTTGGATTAAATTGACTTTTCGTAAGATATTTTTGTTTAGAGTTTACTAATTATATAATGGATCCAAGTGGTTCTCGATTGGAGCTCATAAGCAATTATATTGGAATCGAGTTCTTCTTGATTGGAGCTCATAAATGCTCGCAGCCAATTGTACGGAATAAGCGGAAGTATTTGAATTTCACACAATATGGTTACAACTTGTCCTGTGTGCCATTTGAAGTTAATTTACGAGAAGTTATATGATTGTCATGAGCTAATCGTACACACATAATAATATCATAGCATCCCTACTTGTGGTAAATTTTTTCTTTTCCTACATGCGATGTATGCATGAAAGAAATGCGTTGAGTACTAAATACGAGACTCAAGTAAGAGATATGGAATATCTCATATACAATGTAATTTTTTTTTACCAAACATAACAAAAGAAAGTAGTATTTTAAATCCAGTGTCACGTCAAATATGCAAAGTCGGTACCCAAATTGGCATTACATGTATAGGTTTTGCTAGTATAACAGTTTTTGGTCTACGGTAAAAGTAACAGTATGTTGTGAGCCACATTTCAATGAAGAAGTGCATCCCACAACAATTTCTAATGAACTTTACTAGCATAACAATCTTTGGGCAACTGTGAGAGTAATCATATATTGTGAGCCACAAATTCTTGAAGGAGTAGGCCCGATAACAATTTGTAATTATTTATTATTGAATTTTAGACTTTATTAGCATAACAGTCTTTGGGCGACCGTAAAATAACTGTGAAGCTGTGAGCCACAAATTTTGAAATAGTGGATCTCACAATAATTTATAATTATTTTTATTTTTTTGCCAAAACAATTATTCTCATAGTAAATTAAGGACTGTTACTTAATCATTTCCCGTGGTCCAGAACCGAATGTTATTCTCACAATAGATTATATACTGGCACCCAATCATTTCTCATTTCTAATTATTTATTATTTATTTTTTTGTGACCTAAATCAGACTATTATTCTCACAGTGAATTCAGAAGAGTCACGTAAGCATTTCTCAGGAGAATACGGGCATTGCGTGCATCCAATTCGAACCCTCACACACAGGAAGTGGCTCACGCATACATAGGCTTGTCCCGCAGTGCTTCTTCAACTCGAAGCATTGGGCTTGGGCACCCCCAAACGCTCTTCCCATCTCTCCCTCTCTCTCTCTCTCTCTCTCTCTCTCTCTCTCTCTCTCAGAAACTTGCGGAACCATGCCTCTGGACTCGAACAAGACCGACTGGATCGTCCAAATCAACGAGAACCGCACGCCCATGCCCTCCCGCGAGCAACAGTCCTGGGAGAAGTGGTCCATCTACAGGTCCCCGCCCACGTCACCGACCACAACCGCGGGGCCTACCAGCCGCTGGCTGTCTCCTTCGGCCCCTCCCACTACGGCGAGGACCACCTCCTCCCCATGGAGGAACACAAGAGCCGCGCGCTCCACCGCTTCTTCACACGGTCTGGGAAGCCCCTCCAGCGCTTCCTCGAGTCCCTAAGGGAGGTGGCGGGGGACCTCGAGGCGAGCTACGTCGCGCTGGACCTGAAGTGGAAGGAGGATGGCGGCGAGGGCGCGGTGTGCATGTTCCTGCAGCTGATGATCACTGACGGCTGCTTCATGCTCGAGATCCTGAGGTTCGCAACCTACAGGGTCAGCGACTACGGGCCTAACGACCCCATCTTCAGCAACTACGGGATGGTCTACATAATGCAGCACATTAGGCGGGACATGCTCGTGCTGGAGAATCAGCTTCCGATGCAAGTGCTGGATCAGCTGGTCGCTGTCGAGAGCGATGGCCGCCAGGTTACTTTCTTGGATTTCGCTCCGTCATAAGAGAGGTTATTGTACGCATGAAAACCGCGTACTATGTGCACCTAACTGTACATCTTGGTGATCTCATGTGAATACTGCGTGGGATCCATCAACTCTGATGCTCCCAACTTGTTGGATGGACAGTTAAAGATCAACCAGCAATTGCATTACTAAATCTATCACCGCTATCGAAACATTCTTCTGTTTTTTTTTTTTTTGGTTTGAGGCAAGTACTATTGATACGACAGCAATCTCGTATTCAATGCACTGACTTTTACTCCAAAAATGCAGGATGATGAATTCGTGAACAGGCTCATCCTCAAGTTCTGCTCCCCCGGAACGCGCATCGCGAGGATGGGCAGAAGCCTGCACGTCCTGGACGTCTTCAAGAAGAGCCTGCTGTATCATGTAGAGAAGCCCAACAATTTCCCGCATGAGCTGGACGAGGGCAGCGAGAAGATAATCCGGTCGGCTGCCGAGCTCAACTATGCCGGGATCCGGTTCAAGAAGAGCGAGACCAACAGCCTCAGGGACATCTCCTTTGCCCGCGGGGTCCTGAGGCTCCCCGTGATCGAGGTGGACGTCACCACCGAGTCCGTTTTCCTCAACCTTATCGCGTTCGAGCGCTTACACATCGCGGCTGGGTACGAGGTCACGTCCTACGTCTCCATCAAGGATGACATCATCGCCAACGAGCGGGACGTCGAGCTACTCCACACCCAGGGTATCATCCACAATGCCATCGGGAGCGACAAGGCGGTTGCCGAGCTGTTCCACTCGCTGTCCAAGGACGTGGCGCTCGACCCCGCGAGCAGCCTCGACGCGGTGCGCACGAGGCTTAAAAGGGACTGCGAGAAGCCCTGGATCATGTGGAGGGTTAATCTCGTCCGCACCTACTTCAGTAATCCTTGGGCTATTTTGTCTCTCATCGCCGCCATCCTCGCCGTGGCGCTCACCATAATTCAGACCGCGTACGCCGTGCTCAGCTACAACCCGAACCCTCAATTTGCCTCTCTAAAGTAATCCTTTTTATTTTTTTTCCATTTTTTGGTTGAGAAGGCGAGAGAAATCGAAGCCGGTCAGCTACACCGTGCTCAGTTACATATGATTGCAGGTTGAGTATTCTTCAAGATTTCTTACGAAGGATAGAATACAAGGCTGGGGTTTTGGAGATTCATAGGGCCATAAAAGCAAATTGAAAGAGATGCCCATTTCTTCTTCTTTTTTCATTTGTTGATTGTATAGGAAATTAATGGGGGGAAACATGCAATTAACTTGTGGAGGGAATGGTTACATCTTACATTGTTTTTTTCACCATAATGCCCTTAACGATAATAATGGTGTGTCAACTCTTTGATCTATTGAAGGATTATTTTAGTCATTAGGGGCAAACCCTAAATTTGAAAGTTATGTTATATTTAGTATGGATAGACAAGATATGGATGAGTCCTCATAATTTTTTTTTAAAATTTAGGTCTTTCCTATAAAAGGTAAGGAAATTGAGGGTTTGAAGATATTTCAATTTATGTCAATGTTAAGCCACAATTTTGTACTTTGTTTAACATTATCAATCATAGTACAACGAGAGGGATAAAGGAGGGAAGGATGTGGCGGTGCAACTCGATTGCACATATTTTGTTATAGACATGTAACTAGGTTTGAACATGCACTATGCTTGTGTGCGAAGTTGAATAAGTTTGTAAGAAGAAAAAAAAATACGAGATTGAGAGTTTTCTCAAAAAGGCAAAATAGTTGGTATATTCTAGAGGAGGAAATGGGTGAAGAATGAGACAATTATATTTTGGGCAAAACTATCAAAAACCCTAAACTGTGCCCACCGTGACACATTTATTCTAAATTTTTTTGCTACACAAAAAATCCCAAATTTTTACTTGTGTGACATATTTACTCACCGTCAAAGTTCTGTCAATAGGAACCGTTAAAAATTTGCCTATATGGATACTAGAAAATAAACAATATTAACATAGCACTCACGTGGCTTAAATGAAATAAAATCGACGTTGTTTTAGCTGAAAAATCATCTAACAGAACCTCGACGGAGGGCAAATGTGTCACATAGATGCAAGTTCGGGATTTTTTATGTCACAAAAATCAGTTCAGGGTTAAAGTGTCACATTGGGCATAATTTGAGATTTTTTGTGACTTTTTTCCTTATATTTTCAGTGGAGTAACCGAGTGCTTAAGTAGTGGATGTGGATAGGATGAAGATAGAGTTGTGTAAATATGGATAACAATGAGAGCCAGACACTCAATGTAATGAGTAATCGGGGTCTTTCTTGAATAAGACCGAGTATGGACTTCGGTTGCTTAGAATACTTGAAGGAAGCCAATTTATCAATTGAGTGGCATAGATGCCTCAAATAATGTAGCAAACCCAAGTTTAGCAATGTGTTGTTGTTTCCTCTCAGAAGACATCATTTTGCTCTGGTATACTTAGACCAAAGAGTTGTTGTTGTATGCCACATTCATGAAAATGTGTGAGAAACTTATTGCTTTAAAATTTACCTCCTACATCATATTAAAAAATTTTAATTTTCCTATCAAGACGATTTTCAACTAATTTATGAAAAGATAGAAAAATCTCAAAGAAATTTAACTTTCACCTCAATGGATACAACCAAATGTATCATGAGAAATCATCAATAGATACCACATAATATCGATATTTTTTAATAGAAGGAATTAGGCTCGATATCCAACAATCACATCGTATGTATTTTCTCCAATGGATTTACTAATCTTGCAACTTGTACATAAAGTGCCAATCGATTTATTACTAAAATCAAATCGTTAGACTGCAAAAACTACAAAATACTACTATTTAGATGGCCTTATCAGCGATGCCATGTAAGTTCGTCCGCAACCTTGTTTGTCTGGGAAAAGAATGCCATGGAATTTGGGTCCTTATTGATATATAATCCTTGATGATTAGTTTCCATTAGAAATACCTGGTGTGTCTTGGAGTCCTTGATAGAAAAACTAGAGGCATCAAACTCAAAATAAAAAGCATAATCTCTCATCAATTGAGAGACAGATAATAATTTTTTTTTAATATGTGGAACGACTAGAGCATTGTTAAGTGAGAATTGACTAGTTTCATTGCCAAACTGACCAGTCCCTACCTGAGTAATCGGCAACGATGTACTATTCCCAACTATCACATTATCATGGCCATGGTAAGGAACTACGCTCACAAGATTACCTGGATTATCAGTCATATGATTAGCACCCTTGTTTGAATGTCATTCTTCATCTTGTGAGTTTGAGATATGAAGAGAAGCTAGGTCATGGAGTATATTAATACTCTGATAACGGTTGTCGAAACGATACGAACAACTCAATGCATCATGCCCCTTTCTTCTTAGAGATCCGATAGACAAGATACGTCACTCCTAAGTTTGAATTGGCGGTGCACCAAAGGCTTGGGTTTGCTGAGTAGTATAGTAGTTTCTTGAAAAGTGCCCTCTCCCTCTCGGTTTCCTCTCCCCCTCTCGACCGCTCTCTCTCCCGTGCCTCACCCCCATTTCCAGTGTTGTTCGAGCTCATTTTTCTTTTGTTCCAGTGCTGTGAAAGCGTGAACAACACCCAAGAGGAAGAGTTTTGGCCTTGGATAGTTCAAGGCAAGGAGATGGGGCTTGTTTCTAAGCCTATCCATCTCTCTATGCCCTTAGTTTTTCTTGTTTGTTGTTGTGGATGGATGTTTTGATCTTGCATGTGGGTTTCATGATGTTAGAAGGGCATACATGTGGCCATTCAGACCTGGATTGAGTGTGCTTGAGGTCCTAATGGTCTTGCATGTGAGTGTTCTAGTCTCTGATGGCCATGCATGTTGTTTACTAGCTCCTAATGGCTTTGCATATGGGTTCTAGGTCAAGAACTTGTGTTGCATGTGACATAGATGGGTAAGGGTTGTTGAATAGAGATGGAAATGGGTGATGCATGTCTATTCAAGTCGTTGGGTTTGGGTTTTGTTGAAGTAAATTGTATGGGTTTCCATTCGGACTCATCCCCTTGAACTTTGTTCTTGAAACCCAGAAACGTAGCTACTGGACCTCTTCTTCTTTTCATTATTTTAGAGATTTTTGTGGACCGAATTTTAAGAAACTTTCTTATCAAATTTTCTCCCAACATCTTGAAGTATAACGTACTTTAAAACTAGATTTTTCTAAGTTGATTTGGTTTGTACGAAGGATCATTTTCTAAACGGGTTTGAACCGTCCAATGTTTCTGTTTATGTGACCTTTACACTTTCTTGATTTTTCACAAATTTTTCTAGAATGATTCTTAACAAATTTCCTTCACAAAATTGTTGAGAACTTCTTTCTCTATAACATATAAAAAATTGGAAATTTTTGGGGACGATTTGGGTTCTAGAAAGAGCTCACTTTCAGAAGAAAAGATTCTGTTCCAACGAACCGTTTTTGGCCTGTCTTTGAGCTACTAAAAGTTATGTTTATAGAAAGATCCAGGCTTCATGTTCTACATAAGAAATGTTTATTAAGATCTTGTTTATGACATATTAAAATTTTAGAATTTTCGGATTTCATTCATTATATTTTTAAGTCTTATTTCTGTCGTTGTGCAAAAACTGTCCAATTTTACCCAATTTCAAAGATGCACTATTTTTTACATGAAAATGTTTGAATTGTGGCTTGATGTCTTCTGGAGATAAAACCTACACGCTTTGTATGGCGTGAAATGGTTTTATTGTTGCATGTATGAAAGAAAGTGCTTGAGTTGTGTGATATAAATCTACCATAAGAGGTGTCCATCGAGCCTTGCGCCGATGATGCCCCCATAGGAAGTCGGGATGCCCTGAGCTGTGTGTGGGGATGCCGTGACTAGCAAATTGAATGTCTTGGAGTGGAGATGCATGTAATCGATAAACCACGAAAGCCGGACCGATTAGTGAATTGGTGTAATGCGGAATGCCTTGTGCGGACCGGTGAATAACTGACGTAATCAGTCAGTCAGACATGAGATTAAACAAGTGAAACATTGAAATAATGTGACATGTGTTTGTGGTATTACTACAAATTGTCAAGTTGTTCTTATAGATTGTTATGATCTGGAAATGAGTTTGATTGATGACGTTTGATATGATTAGTGCCATGATGCATGCTGGCATGATACAAGTGATTATTGATGTTGCTTTGGATGGTGTACGTTCATGATAGGATACATTAATTATTTCATGTTAGATGTGAAGTAGGAATTGAGAGTTAGTAGGATCGGTCGATTTATAAGCAAGTCTTATCTCTTGTTGAGCATTAGCTCACTCTCTTTAATATCTATTTTTATAGATCTTTAGTTATGCCTACGATCCCAGCATCACCTATCACTCGTTACGGTGCTCCCGTTGATTTTGAGGGGGAGCCATACCAGTTTACAGACCCTGATTTCCCTTCGGTTATGTTCGTGTGCTACACCGCGATGTTATGGGTTGATGTTGGAGTTCCGGGAGGTCATGTCCCATATCATTTCATTTCGGTCTTCGTGCTTGTGGACGGTCTGCTGGTTGGACCGATCCTCTACCCTGATGGCGGTAGTTCAGACGACGGAAGTGATGAATAGGAGTAGTTGTTTACGGATGACGAAAGCTGATAGGGAGCCATTTCATAGTTTTTGCAATAACTTCTTTTTAGTCTAAACTGTGATGACGAGTGTTGGTGGTAGTGACGGATGTGTAGTGACACTTGATTGTCGATGAGGAGTTTTATATCTTTTTGGTCCTCCCAGTGGTAGTTTTTGGTTAGTGCCACTTGTGTACATAAATAATATAATGAAATGGAAGTAAGATATCCCTGCTTAGCTACATTGTATGTGTTGCTTATGTCTAATTCATGTTATAAATGTTGAATGTAAATGTTATCTTCCGCTTGCGTACTAACAATTTTAAAAGAGATTAAAGAACCACGTTAAAGAGTGGCGTACTTGGACGTCACGACATATCAATGTGGACTTATCTAGATTGCATATAATTCGAAAAGATGAGGACTCACACATACTTGGACCACATAGTTAGAATTGGTTTTAACTTATGAATCAATTTCACTGTTTGGATGAAATTTGTGTTTTTCTTTGAATTGTGATTTCGAGCAATTATGGAAAGATTATGGAGGGGGTAGCTTGAGTATGTGTTATATCTTACTTTTGCTCTAGGACTAGCAAGTTAAGTTTGGAGGTTTGATAACTCTATAAAAATATAGTTATTTACCTATTTTAGGCAACAAATAATGCAATCTTTTTGAGAAAATATTTGAATTTCCTTCTATTTACTCAAATTTTCCTTGTTTGTGTAGCATAATGAGACATGGAGAAAATAAGAAAAAAAATGGCAAAAAGAAGGAAATGAAGACACCACCCAGAGAAGAGTTAGAAGGTGGATGCCAAATTGGAAATTCTGTGATTTATTTCCTAATTTTATGTGAAAAAATAAGCAATTGTCTTGTGTTAGGAATCTTGGATACTATCAATAGGATAGCATTGAGAGCATAGGGGCACATCTAGTGTTTTTTAGATCACTTTGTTTATTGTTCTGGGAGTTTTTCAAGTATTTTGAAGAAAAGACACAAAGTGGTGACAAAATTATTGTTCTTTAATTCAAGATGTTGGGCTTGATTCTTCTTCTATTATGTTCTAATTTTGTTTGTTAGGGCTACGATGTAGCATGACCATGATGATATGAATTTTATGATTTTTATGTTTTGCAAGTGATTTTAATGATGTGACTTGTATATTATTATGCTTAATGCCTTTAAGTGACTGGTCACCATTTGAATGATTTTATGTGCGTGTTTGAGATTGAGAAGTGATAATATGCAATTGCTCCTTATAATATATAACCAAGAATTAAATGTGGATAGAGGTATATCATGTTAATTGTGTGGCTTTCTGTGATAAGGTGATCTAAAAGATTCATTGTAAACCGGGAATATTCACAGATTTTAATGCACTTATGTTTATTTAAATTCACATAGAAATATGGTGTATTGAGTAGGTTTGCTATACCTAGAGATATGATAGTAAATAGGTTAGAAAATTCCACTATCACATATTTGATATTGTTCATGATATGAAATTCATATTTGGTGATTAAGGTGAAATCAGACGCTCTAACATTTTTATTTAATGGGTTAATATTACGAAAAATCCCAAATTGGTACATCTATGACAAATTTACCCTAAACTAATTTTTTTATCATGAAAAACCCCAAACAGTACACATGTAATAAATTTACCCTAAACTAATTTTTTGACCATTAAAAACCCCAAACTAGTACTTTTGTGACAAATTTACCCTCTGTTAAATTGGATTAATATTACAAAAAATCACAAATTGGTATACCTATGAGTAGACATGTTAAAATGGGTCTTAGACCCATATATGACTTCATATATGGGTCACTACAATTTTGAAGAGTGCATCTCAAATTGATTTTAAAGTTTTAAGCCTAACATAAACAGGTCTAAATGGGTTGAGCATAGAACTCATTTCTAACTCACCCATTAGGCCCACACACACTTTCTCCCTTTTTATAAAAATATTTTTTAAAAAAATCGAAATTATAATTATTCTTATTTTTTCTATTCTTCTTTTATTTTTATTTTTTCTTTTCTTTTCTTTTTTTTTCCTTTATTTTTGACCGGTGGCTGGCCACAGCGACGGCCGACGATTGGCCATAGAGGAGGGACGACCTCGCCGATTTGGCGAGCCTCTAAAGGCTTCATACAATCAAGAGAGGATGTACTTGAAAGACTTACATGAGTTACAAAGGGATAAGAATGTTTAACTAAGGTTAAAAGCAATGCTAACATTGGGTAACAAACACTAGGTTGAAATTGAGTGAGAGGTGTTCCAGTTAGAAAGAGACAAATGACTCAATTATTAAGGTCCAAAGTAGATATTTTGATGGTTACTAAGATATATAGTGTTTTAGTGCATAAATAAGAAAATCAGTGTCCGTTCTAAACTCTGATAAGTTAGAAAAATATTTTGAACCCACTAAAAAGTTCCAAGAAAGTTACCAAACACTAGGAGAAACTCACTTCAACAAATTTCTAACCGCTACTTATTCAATACGTAATCTTGAAGCGTATAAGTCTCCAATAATAATTATTACGGCGATACGTGTTTTATCACTGCTCTATATAATCAACCTATGCACGAATGTTTATTAATTTAATCTTAATGGAATCACTTTCCGAAAACTACGGTCATGGAAAATATATTTTAAATGTTCCGCGCACTACAACATTTTTAATCTAACTAGAATTTTCCACATGTGACATTTATTGTCTTCTTTTCGTACATATTATTAAAGGAATTTCCGGATGTCATAAGCATGCTCTCTCTCTCCGCCATTAAGTTTTTTATATGTGATCTTTAACATTTTTATGATGACATACGGATATTTTGATATCAAATCTGCATGGACAAGTAAATTTAAATGAAAATATTCCGTTGTTTTTTTCTTCTTTAAAGCTCATTATATGCTTATGATTGAAAGGTTTGATTGTATAAATCAATCATATTATAGGACTTAATTGCATTGAAAGATTTGAGGAGCGGAATTGAAAAATTATATTAGCGAAAAGACTAAATTAGTCGTTACCTAATATGATTTTGGAAATTAGTGGGAGCTGAATTTGGTAAAGCTCTTTGAGCACTATTTTTGGTAATTGGTGTTATGTGGATAAAGAAGAACAAAAGGAAAAATATCAAAATGGACCATCTGATGGGCCTCAAAGTTTTCGGAGGGTTTAACTTGTACTTCTAGTAGAGCAGCCCAACCCTGTTTAAGAATCAATAAGAGCTGGCTCGGGTTGCAGTGGTAATCAAGAGGCGTGTTTGGGCAGGCTCGTCCAATCCTTTTGAGAAGGCATGACTGTTCTGTCACGTACGATGCTCCCCTCAATGTCTTAATAAATCTCAATGTTGATCTTTACAAATGAGGCATCTATCAAATGTTGAAACGCCAAGAGAAACACGGTAGAAATAAAAGATTTTAACTGTTTTAAAATTCTTTGGCCAGTCTAACATTGTGGAAACTCTCTATTACAACTTTCCTGACGTGAATCCCCAGGGATTAAACCGATTGTTAAGCGAGCGAGTATAACTCTATTGCGAGGTGTCATTTACGCTTCGTAACAGGTTCTTCCAAGCCTTACCGCAACTTGATTTCTCATTTACGAGATAAGGACACCACAAGCATCATAATTTTTGTACAGTACTCACTTGAGTACCCTAGTTTGTTTTTCCAATCACTTGAGTGTCATGACTTTTAGATAACATTTATTCGAGTGTTATAATTTTCAATCGATCACTTGAGTGTCATAAATTTTTAAAAAACTTTCATCACGCATGCCATGTCGGATTTACAACACCTATAGCGAATGCCTTTAAAAGATTATGAGATTATCATCTCCTCTAAACCCAAAACTGACCTCGAATTTCGTTGTTAGGAACATCATCTAGCTATCTTAAGCCCCGGAAAAGTGGAAGCAGGACATATGATAACAATTAGTAGACAAGAGCTCATCACGCGCCTGGTATTGAAATGACCCACAAGTCAATTTTCAGTGGTTGGAAAAATTAATATGCATGTCAGGGGTTTAAGGACTTCGTAATCTGCCAGCTATAGAAGGGCACGACATCTCCTGTATGATTTCGACTCAACTGCTCCTCAGATGGGAAACAAGCCAGAGCCTTCCTACAGAAGCGATTATGATGTTTCCACTTATCCAATCTAATTATCGTCTACGAAATAATATCATTCTCAATGAAATTAAAGGAATTTATAATGTTTGCTATATGAAGATTTTGTTAAATGGAATAGGAACACTTTAAAAGTCGATTTTTCTCATTTCAATGAAAGTGTTTCACAAGCTCCATTTCGTCGATACAATAAATAGAGGCCATTGTAATGTAAGATATGAATGAGAGACCTATCTTTCTAAGTCGGATATTCTATTATACTTCGGATTGTGCATGATGTTATCTTTGGAGTCCGCATTTCCTTTGAACTTTTATATACGGGAATAAAAAGTTAGGGAAAAGAACATAAAGAAGTATAGTGGAGGAAAAAAGGAGAGAGAGAGAGAGAGAGAGAGAGAGAGAGAGAGAGAGAGAGAGAGAGAGAGAGAGAGAGAGAGAGAGAGAGAGATTTGTTGAAAGAAACAGAAAAATTAAAAGAAGATAAGTAAATGGAGAAAAAATTGCTTTGAGAAAACTTAAAAAACTGTCATACCTCGTTATCTCGTTATCTCTGAATATGTCCTCTTAATTTCGAAATTTGGACTAGAACCTCTTCACTCAAGTTCAAAAGTAGATAGGAAGGAGATAATAGGTCCAAGGAAAAAATCTGGTAATGGAGCAAAAGGTGACCCAACTCATTTAAGATTCAATAAAAGCTGGCTAGGATGGATAAGATAATGAAGAGTAGATGTAGATAGGCTTATCGAATTCTTTCAAAATGACACGAATTATTAGAATATATTGAGTGGTGGTGGATATTGACGTGACTCATGCTCCACTCCATTCGTTGGTTGCCGCCTGCCGGTTCAGTTTCATCCTATTGTCTCTCTCTTTTGCGTCTTCCATTTCTGTCCGTCTTCCTTTCTTCCTTTCAGCCAAAATCACATTAAATGCACTCAATTCAATATGTGGACGATTCCCACATTGTTCACGGGACATACTTAAACACTTTTTGTCTTTACATAGTGCACGAAAAGTGACACACTTCCCACTTGAGCACCCCCAAACATTCTTCCCATATTAATCGATTGGTTTGAATTAGTGGCTTTCGGATCAAGTCAACATCTTTTATGATGTTTTTGTGTTTACTGTTTATTAATGACAGCAGTTATGACGAATCCAAGTACTTATCTACTGGAGTTTATCATAAAATTAATTTGGAAATTAACCCAATCTTACAATCAAATCAACACAAAATTACTAGAAAAATAAATAAATAATAATAAAAATATCGAATATTTATGTGATTCGGTCCAAGTATCAGTACTTACAGCACAGGAAGAGCCAATAGCGAATAGTGCACTGATCAATCCGAGAATTATAGGGTAACTATCGCTTACAAGCTCCAGTATTTTTCATTCCTAAATCACACTCGAACTCACAGATTTCATAACTAAAACAATTTAATTGAACGTAAAACTAGCTGTGCATCCCCCTTTCTTTCTTCGCCGTTCGTCCCATTTTATTTTTTTTGGAGTCCACTTTGCGGCTTTATTGTGTCCGGGGTCGAGCACTTTTCAGATCCCCCTGTCGCGGCTTAAAAGGAAGAACTTTTATATTTCTTTTAGGGTTAATATCACGAAAAATCCTAAACTGATACACTTGTGACACATTTACCCCAAACTATTTTTTTGATCACAAAAAACCCTAAACTGGTACACCTATGACAATTTTATCCTGAACTATTTTTTTGACCACCAAAAACCCTAAATTGGTACACCTGTGACAATTTTACCCTAAACTTACCACAAAAAATCCCAAACTGGTACATATGTGATAATTTTACCCTGAATTAAAATTTTAATATTATTATTTTTTTTATTTTTTCGAATTTTTATTTATTTTTTATTTTCTTTTCATCTTCAACCTCTGACCGGTCGCCGGTCCGGCAACCGGCTAGAGGCAGAAGCCGGCAAGGGCCACCCTCGTCGAATTCGGCGAGGGCAAGCCTTGCTTGCGTCAGGCAAGGGCCGCCCTCGCCAGATTCGACGAGGGCGAGCCTCGCCTACGTCGAGCAAGGGTCGCCCGACGCAGGCGAGGGTCACCCTCGCCAGATCCGGCGAGGGCGAGCCTCGCCGGCGTCAGGCGAGGGCCGCCCTCGCCAGATCCGGTGAGGGTGACCCTCGCTTGCGCCGAGCGAGGGCCGCCCAACGCCGACAAGGGCGGCCCATGCCGGCTTCCGCCTTTGGCTGGTCGTCGGACCGGCGACCGGCCAAAGGTCGAAGGTGAAGAAAAAGAAAAGAAAAGAAAAAATAAAAAATAAAAAATAAAAAATTCAAAAAATAATATTAAAAATTAGTTTGGGGTAAAATTGCCACATGTGTACCAGTTTGGAGTTTTTTGTGGTATGTTCGGGGTAAAAATATCACAGGTATACCAGTTCGGAATTTTTTATGATAAAAAAATAATTTGAAATAAATATGTCATAAGTATATCAATTTAGAATTTTTCGTGATATTAACCCTTTCGTTCATGCGGCTTAAAATCAAGAAAGTATTAAACCCTTCTCTTTACACGGCCACAGAACAGCGGCGTCACTTGTACGGCCTTCAGAGGAGTCAATCTTTTCGTTGATCAATCTTGGATATTTACATAATGGCCACCGAAGAAAATAGATAATGTAAAGTAAAAACCATTATTCCGACAAAAAAAAAAAAAGAGAGTAACAGCCCTTATCTTAATTGAACTCCTACGCTACCTTGGGCGACCGGCGAGGTCGAGCTTGTTGGAATCTAGTGAGTCTCGAGCTCACCGATTCCAATTGTGACCGTAGGTTTCCTTTTTCTTTTAGACTTTTATAATTTTTTATTGCAAGCTCAAATTGATAGACAAAATCGTAAAAACAAATTGAAACCTATTGATAGATGAAGAAACAAATCAAAGTGATAATATTCAAACAATAAAAAATATTTGAAAAACTCACTTGCAATTTTTAAAATTGTGGATATTATTCTCCGGCCAAAGAAAAAGATAATGTGGATATTGTTCCCAAATAAAAAAAACCTTAATAAATCAAAAAATAAGATTGTAATTATCTTGTACATTTTAAACTTCCGATTATTGTTAGATTTTGTAATTGAATAAGTCATAACCGCGGAGAAAGATTCGTTCATCTCCGCTACTTCATTATTCTTATTTTGATCTTTTCTTTACTTCATTATTCGTTAATGCGAAGCCAATTCATTGCACGAACGATTTTGTTATTAGTTGCAAAGCCAACATTTCAAATGTTTTTTCATCTTTTAAATTTAATAGATCTATATAATGACATTAACGATTTCTTTTTAGTAAGTGATGATATTTTTTTACTTGTAATTATTTATATTTCGGCATCTAATTTATGTTTTCTTTCTTCATATTCAAGAAAATTAATTCTATGGGCCCTTTTATGATTTTGTCTCTCAATTTGAGCTTGCAACAAGGAAACATATAAGTCAAAAAAAGAAAAACAAAAAAAAGAATTATAGTCAACCGGTTGAGGAAGTTCATGGTTTCCTCAAAAAAGTATTGTGGCTGAGCATTGACCGTCGCTTCGTTATTTTACGGAGGACGGTCATGCTAGCCGCTTCCTTTAAAATTCT
Organism: Syzygium jambos; assembly: GCA_031216235.1. Classification (NCBI taxonomy): domain Eukaryota; kingdom Viridiplantae; phylum Streptophyta; class Magnoliopsida; order Myrtales; family Myrtaceae; genus Syzygium; species Syzygium jambos. The sequence continues at coordinate 20,931,533 of CM062229.1, forward strand.
TATTTAATTCAGTTTTATAGTTAAAATCGGTAACAATCCATTTATTGAAATTTGACTAACCCAACTCATTTTATAAAAAAAGTTTTTTAGGTCGAAATTTTATATGATTTTAAAAAGTGAGTTAATGACTCGTTTTCACACCCCTACGTCTATATACATGGCCAGCACTGGGCTTGGACTACCCCAAACTTCATACACTCTTGCCACTCTCCCTCTCTCCATGGATTCTCCTCTTCTGTCGCCCAGAACAGAAACTTCGGAAACTCGCGTAAACATATTTGCCTTGAGCCCGGAGGGCACGCCCTCCGACAAGCAACAGTACCGGAAGAATCCGTCCATCTACAGGGTCCCTGCCTACATCACCAACCTCAACCCCAAGGCCCACCAGCCGCTGGTCGTCTCTTTCGGCCCCTACCACCACGACGAGGACCCCCCCTATCCAATGGATGAACACAAGCACACCGCGCTTCACCGCTTCCTCGAGCGGTCCGGGAAGTGCCTTGCGCCCTTCCTGGAGTCTCTGAGGGAGGTGGAGCAGGACCTCAAGGAGAGCTACAGTGCGCTGGACCCCAAGTGGAAGGAGGGCACGGAGGACCAGTTCCTGAAGCTGATGATCAGGGACGGCTGCTTCATGCTCGAGATCATGAGAACCACGACAGAGGAGAAGTGTGACTATCCGAACAATCACCCCATCTTCAACAAGCTGACACACATAAAGCCGTACATAAGACGGGACATGCTGATGCTGGAGAATCAGCTGCCGATGCTAGTTCTGTATCAGCTGGTCGCCGTCGAGAACAATGGCATGGAGGTTGGTTTCTTAGATTTCACTTCCTCGTTCGAGAGGTTATTGCCCGCATGCAAACCGCCGTACTATGTTCACCTAACAATACATCTTGGTGATCTCAAATGACCTAACGTCACGGTTCGAGATCAATTAACAATTTTATTATTATATCTATCACCTCAATCGGAGACTCCTTTTTTTTTATCCTTTTATGCGTGCAGTATCGACATGACAATAATCTCGTATTCAATGCACTGACTTTACTCCAACAACGCAGCGTGACGAATACATCAACCAGCTCATCCTCAGGTTCTACTCCCGTGGCAGCATCGAGGGGATGGGCAGATGCCTGCATGTCGTGGACATCTATAGGAAGGGCCTGCTGACCAAGAAGGTCCAGCATGAGGAGACCAAGCAGACATGCTGGTCGGCCATCAAGCAGATATTCGGGTCGGCCACCGAGCAGACCGAGGAGACCGAGCCGGCCACCCAGCAGACCGAACAGATAATCCGGTCGGTCATCGAGCTCAAAGAGACCGGGATCCAGTTCATGAAGAGCCCGACCAACAGTCTCAAGGACATCACCTTTGCCAGAGGGGTCCTGAAGCTCCCCGTTATCATGGTGGATGACGCCACCGAGTCTATGTTCCTCAACCTCATGACTTTCGAGCGCTTGCACATCGAGGCTGGGAACGAGATCTCATCCTACGTCACCCTCATGAACAATATTATCAACAATGATCGGGATGTCGGACTGCTCCACACCCATGGCATCATCCAGCATGCCATGGGGAGCGACAAGGAGGTCGCTCAGCTATTCAACTCTCTGTGCAAGGAAGTGACGCTTGCATCCGACAGCAGCCTTGATGCCGTGCAAGAGCAAATCAGTATGTACTGCAAGAAGCCCTGGAACACGTGGAGGGCTGATCTCAACCACACCTACTTCGGGAATCCATGGGCTCTAGTGTCTCTCCTCGCCGCCATCTTCCTCTTCACGCTCGCCATAATTCAAACCGTATATGCCCTGCTCAGCTACTATTGAACCCTTGCGCTGCCTCTGCACAAATATTTCTTTTTTCCATTTTTGAGTTTTTCTCATAATGGCTGATGCTCGATAATTATCTGTTGATTGGCTGTTGATTGTTGTCATATTTTCCTCCTGTTTTCAGTCGTTCGTATTTCACTCTCTAAATGTTCTGAACGACGGACATTTGGCCGTTTATATATCATTATTATATGATGATTCTCTTGTTTCAGTCTTCTTCATTTTTGTCCAATTTGGATAGGTTGTCCGAAGGATGATCAAGTTTTAGGCGAATGACATCTTCGATTCCAACATTTTCCTTTTTGATTAAATTTTGTTGAAGTTGTGGTCAATTTATCCAGAAAAGCCAAGACTACAAGTTTCTAGATCTATAGTGAGTAGTTAAAGTCTGAGGTTCTAGCTTAGTCGGTGGTAGTTAGAAGTAATTAATGGCTAAAAATCTGTCCAACATGTAAAATGAAGCAAATTTCTCTGTTTGTGACAGAGATTCTTGGCAGAAGAGTCGATTAGGAAGGACTATAGAAAGGTTTCATGCTCGTTCATTCATGTTCAGATCAACTACAGCTCCATAAATCCCTTGTACCAAACATTTTGATAATACAACAAGCTCCAAAAGCTCCTTCCTTGTTCCTTTGCTGAGTAAATCCTACGGACATACACACTTGCACATTAACACCAAAAGTTAACAGTGGTATTAGAGCCTCATTCAGTTGGCGTTGGGCGTGAGTCCTATCCACCCGCTACTAAAATCACCCACCCAAATATCCGACACCAAAACAATGGCCAACTCTATCTCACTACCATTCTTACTTTCGATGAAAATAACTATATTTACTAGAGCAATAAAATAACTACTTTCTTGATGGCACAAGATTTATGCGACGTAATGGAAAAAGGATATGCGGCTCCGTAAGAAGGTACAAGCTTCCGGCAGAGCAACCACAACAAGTTGCAAGGGCTGTTTATGTCATCCAACAAGCAGTCTTGGAAACAATATTTTCGTGAACCACTGGAACAAAGGCCACAAAGACGTGTTCTAAAATAACACGGAAGCCAAAGAATGTATGCAATTAAATAACATGAGAGAATGAAATCACCAGAGAAATTAAACGAGGAACACTAAGGAAAGATTTACGAGATTTGGTCCGACCATTAGTAGCCACTTCACAAGTAAAGCCAGCCACAAATAATTCACTAATTAATCGGAGAAGTACTGAGTTACAATTGCTCACAACGCTCAAGTGTTTCCCTATCCAATGTGTTTAGCCTCACGGAATTGCTCAATAAAAAAATCACTAAGAGCTTGAAACACTCAAATTTTCACCAAGAAAAGCCTCAATTGAATGTCGGATTATCTACACAAACTTCACCCGATATTTAGATCTCCTTTGTTCCACCAACGAAAAGAGAACTCCATTATAAGGTTCGAAGAAGTCAACGACACACACAACCTTAAACCCATCAAACGGGTGAGTCGGGTTAAAATGGTCTAGCCCAAATATGCCCATTTAACCCGTTTTGATCCATTTCCATACAATGCATATCTAGTGAACAATATTGACTCGACCCATATCCAACCCTACTTGTATTGGTAAGACACTGTCATATTTAACTAAATCTATGAAAACTCATACCTAAATTGAGGTGAGAGTGCGGAGTGAGTGAGGGTGAGAGACAATGAAGAGAGAATCATAGAGTTGTTGGGTTTAAATAAGTTGCGAACCCATTTATGACCCATCTAACACCCATATTATGTTTAACTCATTTATGACTCATTTACGAAATAATATTGTGGACACCTAAATTTTGGCTAATTATTTAATAATTTATTGCATAAAAAATTAGGGATTGACCCCAGCCCTTACAAAAATTAATTTTCATTAAATTGCATATAGTCTACAGGAGCATTTCATGGCATATAAATAAAATCATAAAAAAGGGCATTTAATTGGATCGGCGGTGGATTGAGGTTCTAAGCTTATTTAAATTATATGAATCGAGCCCGTGAGGAAGGGCAAAATTCGGCCAGGCCATGAGGAGTATTGGTGGCCGAAAATTCCAAGGCAAAATAAAAGGCTACGAGCTTTAATTGAGATGGACTTAGCCCATATGATTAGGGCTGGAATTTATTAATTGTTTTGAGCTTTATTGAGCCCATAAGCGAAATTGAACTTAGCCAAGCCCATACACCTTGCCTCGGCCGAAATCCACTAGAGAGGGAAGGCTTTATTGAGTTTAGTTCAATCAAACTTAGCCCATTTAAGTTTAATTAATGAAAGGCCTTAGGTTATTAGAGCATATTGCATTAATAAGGCATAAATCAAGCCCATATAATCAAGTTTAGACCTAGGTTTTCACTATATAAAGATATTAAGTCTCACAAATGAAGAGGTCCGCAATTTTAGAGAGCACACACAAAGAGAGAGCGAGATAACAAGGCGCCTGGCCGAGCATCTCAAGACTTGTGGCCGACGTGTGTGGCGACCCTCCCGCGAGGTGAACCACCTAGGGGTTGGCGGAAGGATTACTAAGCCTAAATTTAGCTTGGGCTCTTTCAAGCTCATACCAATACGCAACTTAATTCAAATTCTTAACATGCAAATCAATTTTATCTTAGAGTTGTCACTAATAAGTTTTTGGAGGGTCAATCAGAAACCTAAGTAAAGTATCAGGAGAATTACTTTACTCCTATGATGACATAATATGGTATTATTGTAATTAAAGAGAATGGCAATTTGGTAATTAAATGGATAATGAGAGAAGGCCTGGTCAATGGGTTTAGCGGGATGGAATAATTTAGCCCAATGGGCCAAGCCCAATCAGGTTCGCCCTGTTAGAGAAACATCTCCAAATGAATTTCGATGATACCCAAATATCTTTAGTATAATGTCTACATTGTCTAAGTGCAGATACATTCAAATGATTGAGTAATACTCATAATATTATTCATTGAAGAAAAGATCACAAGATTATCCTTGAAAGATCGTATAAATAGTACCATTGATTACAAAGATCGGCTAAATAACGATGTCTCATTAAAGCTGAAAAGATCAAGAAATTGGTAATGTTTAGGTAACGGACATTTAATATGACTGTTATTTCACTATTGTAGCTATTGGGATTTGACAAGCACATCAGAAGATCCGGCAGAAAGGAGAACAGTTAGTCTAACAGGTAGTCAGAATCGTAGCTATAGTACAACAACATAAGTTATTTCTAGAAAGTCTGCAAAAGTTCAAGAAGAGGCTGTATGGGCAGTCAATTTTGAGGACAGCAGCACCAGCAACTCTAATGGCTACCTTGCCTCCTCCAGACATTAGCAATGACTAGTTTGAAGATGCTTATAAAAAGAGAAGGTCCTTGAAGCCAAAGAGTTAGAGAGAGAGAGAAATAGTGAGCTTGTAATTCTTTGAAATTCACTTCTTGCTGTATACTGAGGAGAAAACTCATGTCTGTCGATAGCACTTACTGCATTGTAATTGTGTTGAAAAGTCAAGTGTACCAAGTGATAGCTGCATTCACCTCTAAGTAGTGTGATCTACAAACTGATAGGAGTACTGCATGCTGAGTGTAACTTGATCAGTAAATTACTAGTGCAATCCAACTCAACTTGTGGCTGTTAGTAGTGAGAGCGGATATAAGCTTGGAATCAAAGCAAAACCACTATATATCCTTATGTGCAGTTGCTTATTCCTCTGTTTATGATTTCCAGCATACGAGTGATACATTATTTCTTGTACATTCGGTGTAACCTTATTCATCTCATGCTATTTTCCGCAAAAGTTTTAAAATCTTCCAAAGCAACCTATTCACCCCCCTTTAGGTTGCATAGTTAGTCTCAACAATTGGTATTAGAGCCTTGTTGCTCGTATTGTGAAGTGTAATTCTTTTGAGTACAAAGATCTTCTATTATGGCTAATTTTGTAGTTTTATCACTAGTGATGTTGTTGCTTCTAACAAGCCACCTTATTTTGATGAAAACAATTATAGCCACTACAAGAATAGAATGCAAGCCTATCTTAAGGCAACAAATCTCGAAATATAGGATGTAATCCAACATGGCGTGGAAGTACCTGCACCTGCTGTTGCTGATAAAGCTGGTCAAGAAGTCCCAGCAAACAATGCTGCTGCCAATGCTCCTGTAGCACATAATGCAGAAGAAACACGAAGAAGAAGAGCAATACATAATGCTAAAGCTATGTGACATTCTGAATTTCGACCCATTTTCGGAATTTATGAAATGATTATCTCATTGATGCACTTTTAGTTAAATCTCGCTCTAAATTGATCACTCATGAAAAGACTAACCGTTAGGGAATTGCTAGTTAGGAATTAAGTACGCACGACCTAAGAACTTGATCCTGGATTGACACTTCGACCATAAAAAGATTGACGAGGGGATATTTTAGGCCATTATAGACCGATCCAAGGATTATTATGGAATGATTTGGCAATGTTATATAATTGGATCGCAGGTGATTCCGTTTGGCCATTGTATGGATTACGAATGTTCTCAAACCAATTTCTAACGATCGTGTCTTTTGGAACTAGTGATCAACATGGCTTAAGTAAACTTAAATGTGGCTTCATATCTAATCAACCACGGGTTGAATACGTAAAGCCGCATGTTAGTTTGAGATACACTAAAATCGCAATTGATTGATTTTGGCCATGAATTAGAATCCGAATTTGGGTATTGAACTTTCAAGGGTATCAAAATTGTTATATTGGACGTTGCCTCATTAAGCTCGCTTAGTTATTGGTTTGCTCGGAAATTCTTGAAAAAGTGAAATTCGGCTCGGAAATTGAAAAAGACCCTTCTACCACCTTAGTGTTCTAGGATTTCTTGGTTGAGTGGAAGGGCATGTTGGTCTTTGTACCCCCTAGTGTAGCCGAAATTTCCTTGGATAGATTTGCCCTCCTTGCTTTTATTATTTTCTTAATTTCCCTTTCTAGAAACCTTTTCAAGATGCAACCCTAGCCTTTGGATCTTGGCTTGGGGGTCAAGTGTGATCCTAGCCCTTGGTTTGGATGATGATATTCAGCCCATTCTCTCTCTCTCTTCCATTTGGTGTTTAACTCACTTTTACTCTCACTCTCACTCACGCCTCCACTTGAATAAATCAGGTAAGCTTCATTATCTCATCGGAAACATCCACTCAGCAAGAACAACAAACCCCAAGTATGCAAATGCCAAATTCGAATTTTTATTACTGTTACAGTAACTGCCCCTGGGATTTTTCAAACCATTCTGACATGCTGATTTACCGTCGTTACACCCATTTTTCTCTAATCTATTTTAATCGCGATTTTTCTCGGAAATTTATTAAAATAAATAAGAAAGTTACCGTTATTAAGTAATTGATAACCTTATGAACATGGCTAAACTGTTCCTATTTATAAGGAGATAGTGCACGCGTTATTCTCCAACTCATAAACAGCCTGGATAAATCGCTCCTCACCTTCTATAACTTCCCAAGCCATTCTCAACTTCTTTATCCATAAAAATTCTCTCTCAAATGGCTCCTAAGTCTCGTAAGGCCATCGGCACTCGCAAATCCACTCACGCTAGCCAGAGCCTCTAAGGACAGTTCATCACGCGTTGATCTTACTCATCAGCTAGAAGGATCGACTGAAGTAACTCAAAGTCAGAGTCTTCCTGGTTCTCAACCCGCTGGAGAACATGGGGAATCTGCCATTGCAAGCACTACCCTTCCATCGTTCACTGAAGGAATCGTTCCAAGCACCAAAACTCTAGAATCGCAATTGCGCTCTAGAAAGGGAAAGGCCATCCCATTTGATCTTCCATTACTACAACTGGAAGCCCCTTTTCAGCCAAATATTTTCCCTAGCGCCTCTCTTGAACAAATGATACAAGCATTCGTCAAAGAAAAAGGATATATTCTTCTACCTGCCGAAAGCAAAGCTGCTGAATCTCCGCCCCTGGCCCTGCCAACTCCAACATCACCATCCACAAAATCCTCCACCGACAAAGGGGAAGAGACTAAACACACAAAGAGGCCTGAAGTAGAAAAAGAACCAACTCCACCTATCTAACCTCCTACTACTATTGAACAAAGCGACCCAAAGATTGAGATAGCAGAAATCAATGGAAACAGAAAGAGAGAAGACGACCACGACCGGGTATTCCAAAACTTTGAACCTTGCGAAGGTTTCATTATCGACCCCTCATTCGATTATGAACTCTTCTTGAGTCAAGAACACAAGGACGCTTTTGAATCTTTTGATAATCGAGGTCCTATTCCACATCGTTTTGCGAATTTTGACTATCTTGATACATATGGTATCTTTCTCTCTGAGCTATTTGAAGATCTCTTACCATGCAAGATGAAGTACACCCCACTCTCGTGGCCCTATTTTATTCAAATTTGCATTTTCCAAACAGGGACACCTACATCTTCTCTTTTGCCAAGAAAAGCTACAATGTTACATTTGATGAATTAGCTAAGATCATCAACACTGAGTTCACTGTTTTAAAAAAGATTCATGTTGAGCCAGATACTACATACAACTTCATTTTGGAAACTCTTGATTTTACTCGAGGTTCTAGAGAAATTGTTCCCTTGTACCTTCTGCCCTTAAAAGAAAACTTCATTCAGAAAATCTTGACCCCCTGCCTGCGCCCAAAATCATCCTCAACCAACGATGTATCTTGTTATGAAGTACGGGTCATCTAGGCCATTCTCACCAAGTATGGAGATTTTTCCCTAGCACACATGATTTTCATCCACATGTACCGCACTACCAAGCGAAAGATAGGCAAGCTACCCTACGGTGCCCTCATTGCTTGCATATTCAGGAACAAGCACATTGACTTCTGTGATGTTGCACCTCGTAGCATGCCCATGTGAAGAAAAAAGCTCTTGGATAAAATGATGATAAGAATAGCGCCTGATAGATGGGTCAATAAGAAGAATAAATCTGTTCCTATAGGACAAGGAGATGATGAAAGAGCAAAGCAGGTTCTCAGACAAAAACTGGCAGCACAATTTGCATCAACTAGCAAAGGAAAATGCAAAGCACCAATATAGTGGCAGTCTGCTCATCCACCTAGACTATAGAGGTCCCCCTTCGGTTACTCCTGCTATTGCAATCTCGAACCTTCAAGCTAATGTTCAGGAAATCAAGAGCTTGGTGAAAATCGAACGAACATTGCTTAGCCTAGATTGCTATAACCCTGCTTGACCTGACCTCAAGGAACCAGCTATTTAACCCTCCACCACCCTGCAAAGAAAACGCCATCGCACATAATTTCTATTATTTGCTCATGTTTTTCTTTCGCTAGTGTTTGATGTTAGACCCGCTGTTTCTATATGATTTCCCTATCAAGGCAAGTTCTTTGCTCTTTATATGCTGATTATTACTCTATGCATTCGCTTTTTGCTGATATCAAAAAGGAGAAGAGAACCTAGATGTGAAAGATGGCGATATACTAAATTGCATCGAAACAGGGGGAGCAACATCGAAACAGAAGCAACAACGAACTCCGTAGTGAGACACTAATCTCTTGCAATCTGTTTCTGATGATACTTTAATATTTGCTCACATCTCATAAAATCTAGAAGATCTGCTCTTTAAACTGTTATACTATTAAAAGATCGTCTAGACATTATCTCTAATATTTTCTGCAAACTTTTTAAAGAGACATTCTGTAGTGTATATTCTCTATGAAAAATCTTCACTCTATAGTTTTTCTTTAACCGCACATTCAAGTCAATATATTTTTCACATCTTCAAGATAATTTTGTTATCATAAAAAAGGGGGAAATTGTTGAAGAGACATCTCCAAATGAATTTTGATGATACCCAAGCTAAACTTAGTATAATGTCTACAAAGGACTAAGTGATACTCATAATGTTATTCATTGAAGAAAAGATCACAAGACTGTCCTTGAAGGATCGTATAAACAACACCATCGATCACAAAGATAAGCTAAATGACGATATTAAAGCTTAAAAGATCAATAAATTGGTAATGTTTAGGTAACAGATCATTTAATATAACTGTTATTTCACTATTGTAGCCGTTGGGACTAGACAGGCAAAATAGAAGATCCGACAGAAAGGAGAATAGTTAGTCTGATAGGTAGTCAGAATCGCAATTACAGTATAGCAGTAGAAGCCATTTCTACAAAGTCTGCAGAAGTTCAGGAATAGGCTGTATGGGCAGTTAGTTCCGAGAACAGTATTATCAACAACTCTAACGGCTATCTTGCCTCTTCCAGACATCAGCAACGACTAGTTTGAAGATGCATATAAAAAGAGAAGGTCCTTGAAGCTAAAGAGTTAGAGAGAGAGAAATAGTGAGCTTGTAATTCTCCGAAAGTCACTTCTTGCTGTATACTAAGGAGAAAACTCATGTCTGTTGATAGCACTTGCTGCATTGTAATTGACGTCGCCATTGACGTCCTCCGTCCGCACCCACTCGTCCACACCCACTCATACGCCCCCATCGCGTTGTGGAGCTGCACTGCCATCCCACGCCGAGACTTCTTCTTCTTTCCCTCCCGCCCGCCGCCCTCCCCTCCCCTCCCCTCCAAGAGAAAGGAAAGGAAAAGAAAAACCCACCAAGGAAAATGGAGCAGAAGAAGCACTAAAGGCCCTGAACCAGAACCAGAACTAGAACTAGAACCAGAAAGAAAGAGAATGGAGGAGGAATCCCCCTCTCCCCCCCTCCACACTCATCGCGTACGCGGAGGAATCGTCGGCGAGCGCACGTAACCTTTCTCCGCTCCGCCGTCCCGTGTGGCAAAGATGATGTCGACGGTGACAACGACGAAGGAAGAAGAAGGAAGAAAGGAAGGAAGAAACAATGGAGGAGTACCCTAGGGAGTGATCCTGCGTGGGAAAGAGGAGGAATATATGTGATGCCTGCGCCATTCAATTAGATAATATTCCCTATTTAATTTATTCGAAAGCTACTTAAATTACGCATTATATTTTCTTATCGGGCTGGTATTTAACCCTTTAATTATCTTGCCTAATCAGCCCGGATTAACAGCTCTTTTTTCGCCTGCTCACTCCCGTAAGCAAGTCGAAGGTGGGGGTCCACCCGACTGACATGGCGCGCCATGAGCGGGTGGTTGATTTGATTTATTTTTTCTCTTTCCGTTTTGTTTTTTTTTTAAACGAGATGTGGGGCGTGGTGAGAATGGACTCTCACTCACTGAGTCTGGGAAAAATGATAAATATCACTGGACCGAGCCCGACTCAAGCGCCCCGAAAATCTTTGCTGGCGACCGCAGATTCAAGTGCTGTTACGATTCTATTGGAATCCCCTTCCTTTTCTTAATTATTATCATCATTATTATTAGAGATAATGACACGAACAATCTTTGAATTTTGATTCAATATGCAATTTGATCCCTAAACTTTTAATTTGTTCAATATAGTCCGTGAACTTTAGGCTAATATTCAATGTAGTCTCTGAGCTTTTATTTTATTCGATATCATCCCTGAACTTTCGGTACATGTTCAATTCAGTCCTTGAACTGTATGAAAATGTTCAACATAGTCTCCGAACTTGAATTAATGGAAAGGACTGCATTGAACATTTTCATACAGTTCAGGGACTAAATTGAACAAGTACCAAAAGTTTAGGGACCACATTGCATGTTGGGTTAAATTTCAAGGATTACATTGAACAAATTAAAATTTCAGGGACCAAATTGCACATTGAGTTAAAGTTTAGGGACTGTTTGTGTCATTTTGCCTTATTATTATTATTATTATTATTATTATTGTTGTTGTTGTTGTTGTTGTTGTTATTATTATTATTATTTGAAGTTAATATCACAAAAAAACCACAAACCGATATACCTGTGATAAATTTACCCTCCGTTTGTTTCCGTTAAATTTTATCGTCAAATTACTAAGTTGGATGATATGTGACAGTTAACGGGTCTACCAGTTTAGGGCTTTACCCCTCTATTTGTGATGGATTTACCCGTTTGTGATTTTTCGTGGTATTAATCCAATTTAACGGAAGGAAAATTTGTCATGAATGTACCGGTTTAAAGTTTTTCGTGAAATTTATCACAGGTGTATCAGTTTGGGATTTTTCAAGGTATTAAACTATTAACCCTTTTTTTTGGGAGGGCTAGATTTTCTATTTTGTTATTCCATCGATACCTCCTCCATCAAACTGACGTTACGATGGGTAGTCGAAGCCGAATTTTGAAAGAGAGCTAAATAGAGAATTATTATGGAGCTGTTCAAGGGTTGTTATTATTGGAGCCGATATTGATTTGGGTTTATGTTTTTTTATTTGTTATCTGGGTAATATGCGATTTTAATTCCACCTAGACCAATGTGTGAATTTTGAATATCTTTCGAAATTGATATTATTGTCGATCGATGTCGCGTTTCTTTTTTTTCGTAATCATGTCTTGAAAATTACTGATATTCAAGTTCCAGAGCGAATTGGTTGGATCATCTTTTAATCTTATTTTATGTAGATGACTCGTCGAGGTCGTTGTTATCTTTTTCGGCATGTGATATACATATTGATTTCAAAGATTTTCGATTATCATATCCCTTGTGGGCGCCCCATTACAAATTAATTTGGAAGGCGATAAGTAGAATTGGGGTAGGTCGTGACATTGACATAATTAATGAGTTGCACGTGAGATTAGCCTAATTTAGATGCCCCATCAAATATGATTGGCTCGTCTAAAATAAGCCGAAACGCTTGCACACCACTAAAAGGCCCCTAAAAGAGGGCGAGCATTGATGGTCTCGAGCCGGGATAAGGTTTCATTGTGCACCAAGAATAATCCATCTATTCTAAGTTTCGGGGCGAATTTGTCATTAGGAAAAATCCGATAGGACATTCATATTGGAGTCGTGAAAACCGCTATTTTCGCCCGAGAGCTTACCGCAGAAACATTAATCAAAGTAGAGAGGGAGTGTGTGCGCGCGCGCGTGTGTGTGGGGGGGGCGGTTGGGGGGTATCCTCTTAGGCTGCGTTTGGTTGTCCGTATTTCTGATCAGGATAGGATTGGATAGGATAGGATAGGAAATCTGGGGATTTGGCCATATCTTATCCACTGTTTGGTGAAGTACGGATTTAAAGTCAGATATTCTCATATCCTATCCTATCTTGCGTTTGGTAGAAACTGTATATCAATATAAATGACATATATACCCCTACGTGATACTCATGAAATATTTCGATCTTATTACTATAAAAATAACATTCTCATACACAATAAACTTGAAAATATGACATTTTATTAAATTTTCAAATTTCTTTGCAAAAATAAAATAAAATGAAAATAGAAACAAATGAGACAAGAAAATTGTCATCATCGTCTTTCTTTGAGCGCTTTTCGCAAACAAATCATTCTTTAGCTTCTTCTTAGGCGGAGGCTTCACCGCACCCGCACCCTTCTTCCTCTTATTAACGGCCAGGCCACCCATTGATCTGCAAAAGCATCAAATACCAGGGTTTACACATAATAACGTCGGAAGAATATCTTAAATGGGATAACAAAGATGGAACTCGAATGTGAAATAAAAAAGCCATCTTTCGACATCAACTGAAGCCGCAAAGAGCAGAGAGACAAACTCCAAGTTACCAAACCTCAACTCTACCGAACCACAGAGCATTGCAAGCACAAAACAAACAATTGAAGCAGCGAGATGGTGGGTTCCTTCATCGTCCGCAATCGCGTTGTTTTTCGAAACAGACAAATCAAACAGAACTGAATCAACAATTGCAAGGAAGAAGGGCCACCGATTCCTTGCTCCACCGCGAACTAGATACCATTCGACGAACACGACGAACGCCATTGACGATGGTGCGAAACTGGAGAGGATAGTAATAATACCTGAGCTAAGCAAAGCAGAGTAGTGCGCCTAGAAGAAGAAGAAGAAGAAGCGACGAAGAGGGTTGGAGCTTCTTTGATGTCGCCGGCAATGTGCGGAAAAGCGCTTCTTCCCGGCAAGCTTCAACAGTATTTCCGCGGACGACCACCTGATCTCCTCCTCCTGCGGGTCCTTCCAGTTCAGCATCTCGACGAGCCGCGTGGGTGAAGAACGCATGAATGAAGGGTAGGGTTTCTAAAAATTTGCTTTTATATGACGGATTGAACAAATCCTATATGACTTTATCCTACCCCCTTTCCTCGGATTTTTTTATCCGGGTTATATCCCCTCTATATCCGACATTATACTATTCAGGACACCTACCAAATACGGAATAAGATAAAATATATCCTATCCCGAGTTTTATACGGATGACCAAATGCAAAGAGCTAGGGGCGAGTGGATGGGGGAGTCATCGAATTTTTGGCTCAGAATCCGGAAGTCATATATTCACGATGGCTCAAAAACTGCTCTGGATCGTAGCCATATGTGTGTAGAAAAAGCTTGAACTTAAATCGTCATTCTTATAAGCTGTACCGTTCTTCAAATATCAACTGCGATATTATAAAAAAAACTCAAAATTATATTAATTGCGATATAAATACCTTAACTTTTTTTGCCTCGTTCAACGTAAACACGTCGGACCTCCAGCCGGAGGGGGGTTGTGCCTTAAATTCCGTTCTGATGCCCTCCTCCTGGCACCGCCGCCGCAGCAGAAAACCAATTGGCTCATGCTTCAGCCAATTTGGCCACTGTTCTTCCTCCTCCTTTTCTTATAACCTCAATTCTCGAGAAAGCTCTCAGACACGCATTCCCAAGACCTGCTGCACGACATAAAAAAAAAAGTCAGTTCCCCACTTGGAACGACACGACAAATGTCTTTTGCATACTCTCCAAGTCAGTCAGTCAGTCAGTGCCCCTTTTCTCCTTTCTTCATTGGCTATGGTAGCGAGCGCCATTAATTAAATCACAGTTCAATACGAAAGGATTAGGCTTTCAAAAAGCACGGGCGACTGTCGTCGTGTATTGGGGGGGCCTCGATGCACAAGCATCTCCTTATGTGCTTGTTCTGTGCCCGTTCTCTTTGGAGGAAGAAGCTACTGTATCTCTCAGCTTTAAGCTCCCCTGTCGTGCAATGGACAATGCCTTATTGCCGCTGTAGATGGGTAGATGATTTGACTTCCTTGTATTCCGAGAAAAAACTGTCAAAAAAATTCTTAACGCACGGTACGACAATCAATTCAGTTTTAAAACTTTCAAATGTGTAAATTTTAGTCCTAAATCATTTGATAACTTTATAGTCATGAACCTTTCAATTGTGTCAATTTAATTTTAAACATTTTTGACAAATTGTCAATTTAGTCCTCGATTTGCTAATTTAGGGTGCCTTTATTTCACGTAAAACTTAGTGATAAAGGAAAATATTTTCCAGAAAATCATTTTTCAGGAAAACACTTAGTTTTGTTTGGTGATATACGATGGAAATCATTTTCTGATGTTTGGATATTATTGGAAAATGATTTCAATCTCATGATTTTATTTCAGGCAAAAAAGAATCGAATTTTTAAATATTTTTATTTTAAAAAAATTGATTTTATTTCTCATATATATATTTTCTTTTCTTTCTTTGAAAAAATTGGAATTTTTTATTATTTTTAAATTTTCTTTTTTCTTTTTTTTTCTTTTCTTTCCTTTTCTTTTTCCTCCTCCGTGACCGGCGGGTGATGGCCACCGGCAAGCTCGAGGCTCACCCGGCAATGGCCATAGGCAAGCATGAGCTCACTGGCCTCGGCCGAGCCCGGGCTCACCTGAACCCAGCGTGCCGCTAGCAAGCTGTGAGCTCGCCGTCCTCGGTAGAGCTCGGTTAGTGGAGCTCGAGGCTTGCCGCCTGAGGCCGCCGCGAGCTCGCCGGCCGTCGCCGTGGCTGACGATCGGCCCGAGGAAGAAGAAAAAGAAAAAAGGACGAAAAGAAAACAAAACAAAAGAAAAGAATAAATAACAAATAATTCGATTTTACAATCGTGAAATTCATCGAATTCAAGGGCTAATACACGGGGTCGGGAGATTACGGGCATTGCGTGCATGCAATTCGAATCCTCGCACACAGGAAGTGACTCACGCATACATAGGGTTGTCCCGCGGTACTTCTTCAACTCGGAGCATGGGCCTTGGGCACCCCCAAACGCTCTTCCCATCTCTCCCTCTCTCTCCCTATCTCTCAGAAACTTGCGGAACCATGCCTCTGGACTCGAACAAGACCGACTGGATCGTCCAAATCAACGAGAACCGCACGCCCATGCCCTCCCGCGAGCAACAGTCCTGGGAGAAGTGGTCCATCTACAGGTCCCCGCCCACGTCACCGACCACAACCGCGTGGCCTACCAGCCGCTGGCTGTCTCCTTCGGCCCCTCCCACTACGGCGAGGACGACCTCCTCCCCATGGAGGAACACAAGAGCCGCGCGCTCCACCGCTTCCTCACACGGTCTGGGAAGCCCCTCCAGCGCTTCCTCGAGTCCCTAAGGGAGGTGGCGGGGGACCTCGAGGCGAGCTACGTCGCGCTGGACCTGAAGTGGAAGGAGGATGGCGGCGAGGGCGCGGTGTGCATGTTCCTGCAGCTGATGATCACTGACGGCTGCTTCATGCTCGAGATCCTGATGTTCGCAACCTTCAGGGTCAGCGACTATGGGCCTAACGACCCCATCTTCAGCAACTACGGGATGGTCTACATAATGCAGCACATTATGCGGGACATGCTCGTGCTGGAGAATCAGCTTCCGATGCAAGTGTTGGATCAGCTGGTCGCTGTCGAGAGCGATGGCCGCCAGGTTACTTTCTTGGATTTCGCTCCGTCATAAGAGAGGTTATTGTACGCATGAAAACCGCGTACTATGTGCATCTAACAGTACATCTTGGTGATCTCATGTGAATACTGCGTGGGATCCATCAACTCTGATGCTCCCGACTTGTTGGATGCACAGTCAAAGATCAACCAGCAATTGCATTACTAAATCTATCGCCGCTATCGAAATATTCTTCTGTTTTTTTTTTTTTTTGGTTTGAGGCAAGTACTATCGATGCGACAGCAATCTCGTATTCAATGCACTGACTTCACTCCAAAAATGCAGGATGATGAATTCGTGAACAGGCTCATCCTCAAGTTCTGCTCCCCGGCACGCGCATCACGAGGATGGGCAGATGCCTGCACGTCCTGGACGTCTTCAAGAAGAGCCTGCTGCATCATGTGGAGAAGCCCAACAATTTCCCGCATGAGCAGCGAGACGATAATCTGGTCGGCTGCCGAGCTCAACTATGCCGGGATCCGGTTCAAGAAGAGCGAGACCAACAGCCTCAGGGACATCTCCTTTGCCCGCGGGGTCCTGAGGCTCCCCGTGATCGAGGTGGACGACACCACCGAGTCCGTGTTCCTCAACCTTATCGCGTTCGAGCGCTTACACATCGTGGCTGGGTACGAGGTCACGTCCTACGTCTCCTTCAAGGATGACATCATCGCCAACGAGCGGGACGTCGAGCTACTCCACACCCAGAGTATCATCCACAATGCCATCGGAAGCGACAAGGCGGTCGCTGAGCTGTTCCACTCGCTGTCCAAGGATTTGGCGCTCGACCCCGAAAGCAGCCTCGACGCGGTGCGCACGAGGCTCAAAAGGTACTGCGAGAAGCCCTGGATCATGTGGAGGGCTAATCTCGTCCGCACCTACTTCAGTAATCCTTGGGCTATATTGTCTCTTATCGCGGCCATCCTCACCTTGGCGCTCACCATAATTCAGACCGCGTATGCCGTGCTCAGCTACAACCCGAGCCCCCAGTTTGCCTCTCTAAAGTAATCCTTTTTTTTCCATTTTTTGGTTGAGAAGGCGAGAGAAATTGAAGCCGGTCAGCTACACCGTGCTCAGTTACATATGATTGCAGGTTGAGTATTCTTCACGATTTCTTACAGAGGATAGATTACAAGGTCGGAGTTGTTCTTTCTCATATTCGATTTTCTATTAGTTTAGATTCATTTCCTCGACCCGCAACAGATAAAGGAGGACTTATTCAATCACATAATTTGGGCGGAGATTCATAGGGCCATAAAAGCAAATTGAAAGAGATGCCCATTTCTTTTTGTTCATTTGTTGATTGTATGGAAATTAAAAGGGGAAAAACATGCAATGGAAGATTCAATTTTTTTTTTTAAATGAGATTGCAAAGTCGAGTTGCAGCTTGAAATCCTATTATAAGTTTATAAGGGTTTGGATGGATTGGGAACGTGATTATATCAAAGCCGCTGCTAAGGGTGTGCATAAGAACCCATAGAAATGTGTGGAATCGATGGAACCATTAGAACTTGAGAGTATATGATAAGCTTCGAGATATGGAGTCATAAATATATCATATCCTCATTATAACTTTTACTCGTGCATACTACAAGGCAAATGATCCTTTCAGATAATTATTTGTACCAAAAATGTACGAGAATATAGTAAGTACTTGCTGTTTTATAGTTTTCAAGTGCAAGTTTCAATATAAACTCGTAGAATTATTTTGTATTTTAGTTGTGCAATATCATTGGGTTTTGCTGTCAATATAGTGAATTTGTACTTCATTGTATGATATACGAGTTTTTCTCGTGTTACGACGTAATAAAATAACTTTTCGATAAGTTAAAATGAACAAATTTTCTTTTGTAGAAATTCAACAAACTATTTAGTAATTTTTTCTTAAGAAATAGTAGATCAATGGATTTTGGATTTCAAATTGAGGCAAATACCATTCTCACATGAAAACCTGCTATCGCATAACAACATCCTAACTTTCTTTGCCATGTGAGGGAAAAACTGTTCTATGACACGCACAAACTCTCTCCATGATTGGTTTCTAGCATTCTCCATCACATTGAACTGACTACTTTATTCTTTACGGATCTTACTTTTAATTTAAGACTATTTCCTGCATTTTTTATTCCTTTTCTTTTGCTTTATATTATATTAAAAGACAAAACTACTCACATTCCTTTCAAATAAATTTTTTCACTCTAGCCTCATCATCCACGCCCATTCATTGCAAGGTTTCCTTCATGTCTTTCTTCTGAACTTATTCTAACAATTATTAACTTTATTTTCCCGAATAATCCTCATGATCATGAATTTCAACTTTGATTTTTGGTACAAATTTACGAAAATTTACTCAAAGATTGAATATTGTGGTTGATGAATGCATTATACTCAACTTACTCATATTTTATAGGAAGATAATATTCAAAAGGACCCAAATTGCTTAAATGTATCTATTGATAATAAAACTGCAAATGGAAAACTGTTAAATTTGAAGCTGTTATCATATGCAACATGCATGACCAAGTTAAAGAACACACCTTAAATTTGAAGCTGTACCGACGCAATGTGAATATTTTGTAAAATTGGACAACTCCTTCCCAGACCATCAACTGTGGCAATCAAATCTGTACAATCATTTCTCTTAAGTTGGGGCAGTTAAATACCAGTAGGGATGTGAAAATGAGTCAACATCACTTGTTACATCTATCAAAGATAGGAATAAACATGCAATATACAGAGGAGAGATCCTGGAACATAAAAAAGCAAAGGGATGCAATTACCATCTTTGAGAGGGAGTTTAGATCAGAAAGCCAGAGTGTAGAAAGACTCGATGAGCTGAGAACCAAACCCCCAAGGTTAGAGCAACCTTCCATTTTAAGACACGTTAGGCATCGTTTGTCAGCAACAAAACGACCCAATTCATCTCTGCAGAAGTTTGCACAAGTTAATATGGTAAATGAAGAATACATTTCCAAGATTTCTGCGTCCACGAATAAGAAAATGGAGATCAAACTGCTTAGATATTACTAAAAACCATTAAACAGACTATGTAACCTCCTTGCTGGAAACAAACAAGATGTTATTTAAGCTGTAAAATGGATATTTACTTGCAAAACTAAGATGTTACAAGCATGAGCAACCAAGAGTAAGATCTCAACACGTTGATCTCTTAAATAGTTGGTTAAAAAAGCAGCATAAAAAACTGACAGCTTTCCTCTCCTAGTTCCCACTGCTAGTCAAGTACGAAATAACAATGCACACACCACAATTGGAAGAGCCATCACATTTTCTAGTGGCATTCCTAGATCATGGAGACGCAAACAAATTTGTAAATCACAGACAGGTGATCAAAACCTTTACAATTAGAGTATACTCCACTAAAGTCTTTCTATTTCGAACAAATGTTGCTTGCAAATTACATGTGCCAGCTTGAAAGTGATAACCATTTGCAACCATTAATTGAGCAGCAATGCAGGGATCTTAGGGTTCTCCACCCCAAAAATGCCTCAATACATATATAACCAAGATCCAAACAAATCTCTTATGAAAGACCTAACCCGCAAAAGGGGAACAGAAAGTTTACCCTGTAATCCGATTGATAGCATTAGAGGATGTTGAGATCTCCAGAGACTCCAGATTAGGGCATGAGAACGCAATGCAAGCCAGCATCGTCGCATCTACATCACTGCGAAAGCCAACCAACAGAACAAGAACCGAATCAGTGTCATAATTCAAGAAAAATTTGACAAAGCTCAAGCACATGATCTCGAACTGGAATTAATTGTGAGATCCAATCAGGATCCTCACAACTGATTCACAAGTTCTAGGCCTTCCTTAAAGGGTTAATGTGCGACTCCTGAAACTCCCTGATTCATGAAAGTTTGTCCATAAATGCTGATCAAGCAGCATTTCCACTACTCGCAGCATACATTTCTTTTTGTTGATTTTAAGCTTCAATTCAATTGATCAAACAGTTCACTTGTAGTTATTAGCTCGTGCATCAACTTCGGTCGTAATTGAAAACGCCCAGATGAACCTTGTCTCATCAGTGCATCAACATCAACCGATCCGATCCACCTTGCGAAGAAACAACCTAGATCCGAATCCACGACTGATTACTAACCTTTCCATCCACAGAGATAGCCTAACGAGCTCAGGGCACTTGTTCAACACCGATCCGACGAAACAGAGCTGAGCTCTCGAGGGAACCCTGAGCTTCAGATCCTCAGCGGCCCACCACACCCTCCTCGAGGTCTCCCGCCACCCCGAACAGCTCCGCCGGCGGCAACCTCCTCAGAACCTCCCACAAGCACCTGGCAGGCAACCCGCCGGCGTCCGCATCCCCGTCCACGAAATCCCGATCCACCTCGTCGATGTCCTCCTCCTCCTCGTCGGCGCAGACGTCGAGGTCGTCGAAGGAGAGCGCACGGCGGAGGTGCGAGATCGGGTGGTGCGGCAGGAGGGGCGGCGGTGGCTGGGGAGGGCGGGCGGCGGAGGAGAGCGCGGACGGCACAACGGCGGCGGCTCTGCTGACGGGCGGCGTGGAGGAGGTGGCGGCGGAGGAGGAGTCGGTGGCGAGGGAGGGGGAGGAGCCGGCGTGGCAGGAGTGGCACTTCTTGGGGAGGCCGCAGTTGTAGCTGCCGCGCTTCTTACCGCGCTTGGCGGCGGCGGCGTCGGAGAAGGAGGAGGAGGGGGCGGCGGGGGAGTCGGAGGGGGGGAGGTGGGGCTGGTGGAGGCGGCGGTGCATGGCGGAGGAGCGGCGGAGGAGGCTAGAGATGGAAAGAAGGAGAGAAGTTAGAGAGAGAGCGCTGTGGTGGTGGGGGAATAAAAAGAGCGAGCGAAGGGGAGGCGGTGGCGCGAGAAGGGGAGGCGAGTTCGCGCGCGGGTTCCTGAAAATTTTTGAAAAAAGAGGAAAAAAACGTGTGTTTGTCGTTGCTGTTGCTGTTGCTGTTGTTGTAGTCTGAAAAGGCAGGCCACGAAAAGGACGAGTAAGATCTAGTCCCTGGACACACGTTGAATCGTGTTTTAGATATTATTAACTTTCTAAATTCAATTGGGTTTGACAAAAAAAAAACTATTAATTGGTTCTGGCCGTCAAAATAAATTCCTTATTTTTTGAAACTTCGAACCTACTCTACATTAGAGGTGAGTATGATTCTAGGAAAAACCTAGAATTGGAGAACCGAACCGATGGAAACCTGTTCGGTTCCAGATTCCGAGGAATGCAGAGTAAGTTTCAAAATTCAAAAATTCAGAAACTTATTTCGACAGGTAGGTTCAAAGTTTTAAGTATATGGAATTTGGAACACATACTTTTTTGTCAATTCTAAATGCACCATAATTTTCATTGAATCATTAATAAAAAGAAAATTATCCACTACAATAATAACAAGTTGCATATGCAGCTTAATAAAATATATTGTTCATTCAGTTGCTTTGCTCCCCTGAAAAAGGTTACTCTCTTGAAAATATATTTTACTTGAATCAGACAATAAAAGTTTTCAATTGCATCAATAAGAAAGTCATTATTCACTTAAAACACGTATATATCAAGGAATAAGTTTCAATGTTTAGTGCGAGAAGCACCACATGAACTTGTTGACATGATTGATTATTTTGCTGTCTAGTGATCATATAGATCCTAAGTTCACTTCCTAGATACTAAAGACCGAAATTTTCCATAAGAGCATTGAAGCATCATTAATTAGATACAGCTTTGATGACCACTGCTAAATTTTTTCATTGCACGGGGGCTTGCGGATGCTATCACTGGTGCTTGGATCAGAAATCACTGATGCATCTGTTGCTGCTATAGCTTCAAGCTTTTCAGATTTAGAATTGCTTGAACTCAGTGGGTTTGTTCTGCTGTGAGGTCCTATGTTGTTTGATTTATGAGATATCACAGAATATTCAGCTTCATCGTGTCAATTCATGGTTTTTTTTTTCTTTTGCAAAAGTTCCCATACATGATATAAACACATTTGGTTTCAAATAGTGTGACAAATAGGGCGCATTGGTAATGACCATAGAAGCTTAGAGCATGAACGAATATAATTTAATCATCAGCCCCAACAATTGCACTTCTTTTTTAATGATGAATTTATTGTTACATGCAGGTCAAGCATTAGTGACAGTGGCATCGGGATGATATGCAATGTGTTTCCTGAAACATTATTGAGACTCCTACTTGCCCTTTGTCCTAACATCTCTTCAAGTAACTTCCTGGACTACTCTGTAAATAAATAGCATTTCCTTTCAGTTAGCACTATAGGTTCATTGTTTGTCATGCTGAACGTGAATCTATTCAAATCATTTCTTGCATTTTATTTTGGTTCACTAACTGTTTATATATTTCAGGTGGAATTCAGTTTGCCACAGCTCAGCTGCCTCTTCTTGAACTCATGGACTGTGGTATGAGTGTATGTGATAGTAATGACGAAAGCCTCATCTCTGATGAAGCCATCAACCATGAGATGGAGAAAAGGCCCAACAGCAATCTTCACCTCATACACCAGAAGCTTATTATAAAGCACAGTAAATTAAAAAAAACTCAGCTTGTGGGGTTGTAGTGGCTTAGATATGAGACTCCCAGATCCTATAATTTGTATATTGCATTCTGTTACCATGGGTTCCTTGTGGTTCTTATTTAGTTGATTGAAATGCAGGCCCTGTATTTGAACTGCCCAGAGTTGAATGACCTGAATCTCAATGCCTATAAAAATTTGCTCACTGGTACGTTCTAAAAAATGTATTGGTCTTGATTGAGTGCTTACTTTAATTAATGGGATATTGATGCATCTCACATGCTTTCCTAATTTGCATCCTAATCTAACTTCAATTTTCTTTGCATTCTCAGATCGATTGCTAATTCAGTGCCCCGGTTTAGAGAATGTACATGCATCAGGTTGTCAAGAATTGTTAATAGAGGTTATTCAAAATCACGTACGATCTGAATTTAATCAGAATATAGCATTAACATCAATTTGTGCTGCTTGTCAATATGCTTCTCTAACCTATACGAGCTTGTTGATTACATCATCAAGCACTTTAAAACTTGAATTTGCGGAACAAACCTACCTCATAGACAATGTTAACCTTGCTGGAAACTTGATGTGATGTTCTACTAACGCGAAAGTCTGTATGTCGCACTTTCTTGTTGAGATCCCTGTCTTGAGAATCCTGTATGTGAGGAGTTATACCTTGCTCTATCCCCCACTTTTCTTTGTCCTTCTTATAGTAACTTAAGATTTATTTATGTAGTAAATAAATTGAAGATTTATTTATGTAGTAAATAAATTGTTTGATCTGAAAGATTCAATGGTTTGAGGAAAGCATTAACATTTGTATTGCATCTACTTGTAGGTCAACAATGATTCTTCTCCCGTGGAAAACCATTTGCCCTTTAAACGCCTGGCTGATGGTTCCAAGAGGGTTCGGGTTCCCCATTTTCTGTGCCAACAGGTGAAGTCCCTCACCTACATATCTTCTAGTGGTTGTAACGTAAATGTCAATGCCGTTTCTTAGATACAGCTCCTTTTCTCTTTCATGTGAGCAAATGGAAAATGAATTGACAACAGCAAGTCTGATTATTGATTAGATAACAAGCAAATAGATGGACAACAGCATTAATGTCACGAGAGTATCTTGAAACATTGTATTTGCATTCTATTACTGGTTATGAAATAGAATAGGGAATCATATCATAACATCGCCTCACATGTTGACCATCTTTACTCTTCTCTTTTTTCCAAGCAGCAATTTGATGTTGATAAGAAGCAGAGAACGAGGCCGTCGTGTAATGTGCTTGCAGAATGATTATACATGTGGATAGTTTTGACAATTGACATGGTGATAGCTTCACTTGTTTGATGTTATATTACTGCTAAGGCAAGGCCCTCTAGACTAACTTCTTGCGGGTTCCCAACATTATTGCCGGTTGCTGATGCCTTGTAGCATTCCTTAAGGCATTGTGTGGCCCCCTAGTCACCACACTAGAAAATACTCTGGAGCTTAGCTTCAGCAGCATAACTTCATCATTCTAAAATGAAGTTATCAACCTATGTAATTTCTGTGCAAACAGTCTTCGTATCAGGAGTTTCATGGAAAGACTGTAATTTATTGAGAATTTATATTGGAGCATGAACTGTTGCTGCTAATATTCATGTACTTGATATCAGAGGTTAGAAGGAACTTCGCAAGGCTGAGTTTGTGGTAGATATACCAGGTTTCAGCCATGGATTAGATACAGTTTGCATTGTGCCAGTTGTGATTACGACGCACATGGTTATCTTGACTAGTAGGAGGCCAACCTGTAATAAATTTTTGCCGCACATTCGCAATTATTTTTATAGTTTGTTGCTAATTTGCGACGAATTAATAAAAATTTGTTGCTAAATTCGTTCCGGAACAATGTTCGTGGCAAAAGTAAAAATTTTTCTTGGCAAATTAGCGACGAATTTTGCGATGAAAAATTAGCAACGAATTTTGCGACGAAAAATTAGCGACGAATTTTGCAACGAATTTTTTTTCGTCGCAATTTAGCGACGAAAATTGAAATTTTCCGTTGCAATTTGCGACGGCCTATTAGCGATGAATTTTTTTCCATTGCTAATTTCATCGTAAATTTGTTTAGTGACGAATTTTGCCAAATTTTTCGTGGCAAAATTCGTCGCTAAAACCAACTTTTTTGTAGTGTAAACTGGCTTGCATTATGATATGCTTACTGATCTGCAATTAATTACGAATTGGATGGACCAAACCCAATGAGGTTAAGGTTCCGGAACAAAATTACCGTGATAAAATAAGACCGGTAGCTGACTTGATAATATGGTCTTTGTCCTTTGAGAAGAGACCTGAAGGGATTGGATTTGTGTTGTGCCAACATAATCCAAAGCGTTGTCCCAGATTCAGATGAGAAATCTTCCTCCCTTTCTGCATAATCTCAATTAGATTTTAATGAATTACACTCCATAAAATCAACTGCAATGCTGAAAAACACAACCTTAAAATTTGAAAGGCATGAGCTACCATGACGTATTTTAGTCAGTATTGATTGAGATCTTACAACTATCTAATCGACGGACATCAAGCCACTGTCGCTGGGGTCGAGGGACCTCGTCGGCCTCTCGCTGGAGCTTCACTATCCCGATCTGGCCTCGGGTGGCTCTGGCTGGCCGCCCTCAGTCCAAAGAAGATGAACAGTCACGAGGGGCAAAATTGGAATATTAAAGAATTAGTGATGGTAGTTTGGGAAGAAAAAAAATTAGTTTCAACATTAGGCAAATGTTTAAAGTTGGACCAAGTTTGGGCTTTCAGCATTCCCAATGGTGGCTTTCGACCGAAAGCCCAGTGGAAATGCTCGCCAAATACCTCAGCATTTCCCCAAGGGATTTTCGGCCTCAAAAACCCCTTGGGAATGCTGAACCAAATGCACCCATAATCTTGAAGAACTAATGTACAATGTTGATGAATAATTTATCAGTATAAATCAAAATCAACGACTAACTGTCCTACATACAAACGTGTGACTTACTGCCCTAATGTGAACTTATAAGCATGTCACAAAAAGGTGAACTATAACATACTTTGTTTGAACATTTATCAATTCAGTTTCAAAGCCGTGCGTGTTTGTTTGGATTTAAATGAAAGTAAAAAGTTCTCTTTACTTTTCTGACAAAATTTAGAATATTTTTTAAATTTCAAAAAAATACGAAAAAAATACATGTGAGTATACGTGTTATCATTCAAGTACTATGAAAGTTTCAAGAGTTCAGGATTTTAAAAAGAAGTTAAATGCTTAAATTGTAAGATTTAAATTAAGCAAAAAGGTAAAAACTAAAAGTCGTTTCAGACAATTACTGGGATTTTCCCCAGTGGCTACCCTTCCTACTTAGGACAGGAGAGATGGGCAGTTCGAATCTTCACTTTCTCAGGGAGGTTAAGGGTGGGGACATATAGTTTCAGATGTAGATTTCAACTCCCATGCCCTATAAGAGATAGGACAAAAATCTGAGAGTAAATTGAGAGTTAGAATAGGACAAACAAAAAAAAAAGTCGTTCTAAACATACTAGTGACTGATGGAAACATAACAATATAGATTTAGAACTTCTTATTAGTTATCCAGTACAATGCACAAATTCAAAGTTAACCACCCAAAATACTTGAAACCAACTAAAATTCAAACCACCCAAACCTTAAAAAAGATGCTAAGGGTCTGTTTAGTAATGTTTTTATTCAGAAATAGTTTTTTTTTTATTTCTATTCCCAAGACGAGTTTTTGAACCAAAAAACGCATTTAGTAACTGCATAAAATTTCAATTCCCAAAGTAGAAAAAGAATATAAATGGGTTTGGTAGGGCACTAGAAATTTCTACTTCCAATTTTCTCATTTAATTATAAAATTGTCGATAGAGACTTAACAATTCATGTTTGGATAAAATTGGACTAAAAATAGAATAAGAATACATTATGATATAGAATTGGATGACTTTAATATAATCATAAAGAAAATTACTCACAAAGCAAATATCGGGTGGTGGTCGAGGAAATTGCAGTTTAGGAGATTTAACAATTCATGTTTGGATAAAATGAGACTAGAAATAGAATAATAATATATTATAATATAGAATTGGATGATCTTAATACAATCATAAAAAAAATTACTCATTATAGAGAAAGCAAATACCAGGTGTTGGTCGAGGAAATTATAATTGGTGTAGGATTTTAGGATTTGAGGTTAGGGTTTTAGGATTTCAGTTTTGAGGTTTAGGGTTTGGGGTTTAGGATTTAGAGTTTCGGATTTTGGGTTTAGTGTTTCGAGTTTCGGGTTTAAGGGTTTATGGTTTTAGAGATTCGGATTTTGGGTATTAGGGTTTGGGATTTATGGTATAGGGCTTAGGGTTTACAGTTTGGGATTTAGGGTTTAGGGTTTACAATTTAGAGTTTAGGATTTAGGGTTTGGGGTTTTGCGATTTAGCGTTTTAGGATTTAGGGTTTGGAATTATGATTTAGGGTTTCGGGTTTGGAGTTTTGAAGTTTAGGGTTTAGTGTTTCAGGTTTTGGATTTGGGATTTTAGGGTTTGGGTTTTTGGGTTTAGGATTTGGGGTTTAGAAGGTTTAGGATTTTGGGTTTTGGGGTTTAGAGTTTGAGGGTTAAGGTTTAGGGGTTTAGGGTTTAGGATTTGTGGTTTAGGGTTTAGTATGAAAATATCTTGTGAAAGAGAGAGCTGATCTTTTTTCTCTTTTTGTTCTAAAAATAGAAAATTAGATCTTTTTTACTTCTTATTTATGTTTCAAATCTATTCCTAACTGCTTTTATGTTCCTAGAAACAAAAAAGCTAACTGACGTTACTAAACGGATTTATGTTCTTTTTATGTTCTAGGGAACAAAAGAACAGAAAAACAAAGAAATAGAAACATTATTAAACAAGCCTTAAATGATTCTGTAAGGATGAGCAACTTGGTCTTTTCTATATAAGGTTTTGCTTAGAGGTATGTGAATAGTATTTGCATATATAAAGATTTTAAGGAGTTATTGGGTTATTAGTAAGATATGTTTTTGGTATTTTCGCCATAAGAGAAGGATCCAATATGATTTCAATATAAGCACCGCTTTACAAAATTGAACAACAAATACGCTGATTTTATAGAAGAAATGATGCAACAAACTTTGATTGACTACTTGAGCTTGTGAGTCATGTTTAAATACTTAATAAAGATCTATCCCATGATTTACAACTCGATTTCATAAAACTAAGTTTTATATTGAAATAACATTGAGTAAGGAAAGGAAACGTACATGCACTGGCCCGTGTAAGGAAAGGAAATGTTTTTTTTTTCATCTTTTCTTTTGAAGGAATAAAAAATGACTTTGGTCAATAAGTATGTTTATATGTTAGGTGTTGACACCTATTTTTAATTTGCCCAAAATTAAATGCACAAAATTTAGGAATTAATTTTTTTAGTTCCTAAAACAAAAAAATATTTCTATTTAAATGCATTGCATATAGAAATTAGGCATGTTTATATTTAATAGGGTCTATTAGAATGTCTAATAAAAATTTAAAAGAAAAAAAAATCGAGTCGGGCCGGGTCGGGGCCGGGCCAACCCGGCCCTTTTCTTTTTCCGTTTTTCTTTTCCTGCACACGGCCCAGCCCACCTCCCTTTTTCTTTTCTTTTCTTCTCCCCCCCGCGCTGGGCCTCGGCCCTTTCTATTTTCCTCTTCTTTTTTTTCCCTCGCGCGGCCCAGCCCGCTCCTCTTCTTTTCCCCCCCGCGAGCTGGGCCTGGCCCGGCCCAGCCCTTTCTTCTTCCTCTTCTTCTCTGCGCGTCGCTCTCACTGCCTCTGTTCTCCCCTGTGCGTCACGCCGACGCCGCCGGAGCCGCCGCGTCATCGTCGTCATCCCCAGGAGAGGCCCGGACGAGCACGCCAACGGGACTGGCATTAATTGCTAGTCCCGTCTTCCCCCGTTTTCCCGGCCTCCCCTTATCCTTTTATCCCTCTCCTCCCCCTGTTCCTCTGGATTTTTTCGGCCGCAGCAGTGACGTCCCCCTGCACCGGCCTATGGCCGCGGGATTTGCGGGGCATAGGCCGGTGCAGGCCGTCGTCAGCCAATGTGGGGAGGCACGGGACGCGTCGTCGCCGCCTATAAAAGCCGAAGAGAGAGAGAGGAGCGCCGGTCGGCGAGTTTGAAAGAGAAACAGAGAGAAAGAGAGAGAAAACAGGGAGGGAATAGAGAGAGAACGAAGAGAATAGAGAGAGAGAGTGTGTGACCGAGGCCTCGCCGGAGCAAACCAGCGACGTCGTTGCCACCGTGAAGAAGCCAGAGCCTCCGGTCGGCCATTTTCCAGAAAAAGAGTGACAGAGAGAGAGAACAAGAGGGAGAACAGAGAGAGAGAACGCAGAGAGAGAGGAAGCAGACCGGGAGTTCGCCGGAGCCGTCTGCAGCGCCGCCGTCACCCGCCAGACCAGCCAGAAGCCCCCCGACGCGCCGCCGACAGGTGACCTTCCCCCGGTCCCTGTTTTGCTCTGTTTTCCGGTATGGTTAGGCCGGGACTCGTGCCGGCCGAGTCGCGTGATTCCCGGCCCATGCCGTCGCCGTTCCCGGTCCCCACTCGCAGTTGAACGTCAGCCGCAGCCGTCGGAGCCGACCGTGCCGCCGGAGGAGGTCGAAATTGGCTGATTTCCACCGCGCCCACCAGGTGTTCGACACAATTCCCCAGAGAAGCCGGTTCTGATTTGGCTCGCCGGCCGGTGAACCGACGGCCGGACGACGACCCAGGCAGGCGACGAGGTTTGGTAGTGGTCCCATAGGCCTGATTTTGGTCGGCGCAGGTCTGGGTCCGCCGGCGAGAGGCCGATTTTTGGCTTCGCCGGCGACTGCTCCCTTCGGTTCAGTCTGAACCGGTTCAGCCGACCCGACCCGATCAAAGACCGGGTCGGATCCGTTGACCCGGGTCGGTCCGACCGACCCGATTCAGCTGATCCGACCCCCAGTCAACGACCGGGTCTGTCCGACCGACCCGGTTCAGTTGATCCGACCCGAGCCAACGATCCGGGTCGAATCCGTTGACCCGGGTCGGTTCCGACCGACCCAGATCCGACCCGACCCGACCCGACCGGTTTTTTATTTTTATTTTATTTTATTTTAAAAAAATATTAAAAAAATTCAAAAAAAAATTTTAAAAAAATAAAAAAAATAAAAATAAAGGTTTTTATTTTCCTTTTATTTTCCGTTTTTTAATTAAAATAAAAAAAATATTTTCAAAAAATAATAATATTTTCTTTTTTTTTCTTTTTTTTCGAAAAAAAAATCAAAATAAAAAAAAAATTTCCGAATTTTTTTTTATGTATGACTTATCTGAGTGTTTTAATCTTTTATAATTATGCTTGTTGTTGTTTTATTTAAATTCAATAAGCCTGAGGTCGCGCAGTGATACTTTGCATGTTTTATTTTCATTACCATTGCATTGTTATTATGCATGTTTTAATACAATTGCATGAACTGTTGCGTTTTGAATGTCATCTGGCTTAGTTAGGGCTAGAACCATAGGTTGCATGACTGCTAATCATTTCTGATTATGCACTCGCTTGATCACCTCACATCTTAGGAGAAAGGTCCTAAAATCAATCCAAACTGCTTGACAAACATTTTCAAGAAATGAACAGGGTAAAATGGTACCGAAAGGGCATTAGTTATCTAACTAATGTAACCAAGTCCCCGAACCCAATTAATTTTTGGTTCGTAGGAATAGGGTGATTCTCCCATCACCCTATTTGGGTTTCTAATCGTCCTACCCCAAATCGATTAGTGGCGACTCCTTGATATAAACCATTTGCATGTTAAATATCTAAATCCTAAGTCGCGATATGGTATGGGCTTGGGAGAGCCCGAGTTAAGTCCTAAACCTAGACTTAGGACGTACCAGGCGAGCCCCCCTACTTTTTGCATGTTGTCCAAAAGAGGGCTCGGGATTTCGGTCGTGACATTAGGGTTTACATATGGCCTTCACGCGCTTGACATTAATAATGCATATTGGGGAGATGAAATCGGAGCGCTCCCTAAGCCAAGAGATCCAGGTCAAACAAGGAAGAGGTGATCGCTCCATTTGTCCTTTATTTAAGCAAAAAGCCATTCATAATTACACTGAGAGCGAGAGGGAGGAGATCCAGGTCAAACAAGGAAGAAGCCCTTACTTGTAAATTTCCTCTTTAAGGATTTCTCATAATGTCTCTTCAAAGCACTGGCTTCTTGATGCATATAAACTCTCTGGATGGATAATTGAGCGGACAGTTGAGTTGCAACCGAGATTATGATAGAGAGAGTGATAAAATTCAAACTGAGCAAAAATATGGCATTTAGCTCCATTCCAAATTTGTGGAACAAATTAAACCTTTGAAGATTTGTCATATTGAGTATCTCGCTTTAAATTTTTCTCATTCTATATCCACCCCTTATAAAAAAAACAATGAATCACCGCAATGTTTTCCTCTTGTGGTTTGCCTAAGCGATGGCTGATTGAGTAGTAGAATTCGAAATCAAGCTCATCTCTCACAACCAAAGCAATTCGTGTGCTCATGCAGCTGAAGTAGTGTCGCGACCGAACTCTCGAGCCCTTTTTTTATCAAACATGCAAAAAGAAGGGACGGCTCGCCTGGTATGTGCTAAGTCTATGTTCAGGACTTAACTCGGGCTCTCTCAAGCCTATACCATATGGCAACTTGGAGTTTAGGTTTTTAACATGCAAGTTGTTTATATCAAGGAGTCGCCACTAATCGATTTGGGGTGGGTCGATTAGAAACTCAAATAAGGTGATGAGAGAATCACCATATTCCTGCGAACCAGAGATTAACTGAGTTCGGGGACTTGGTTACACTAGTTGGATAACTAATGCCCTTTTGGTACCATTTTACCTTATTCATTTCTGAAAACATTTGTCAAGCAATTTGGATTGATTTTAGGACCTTTCTCCTAACATGTGAGGTGATCAAGCGAGTGCATAATCAGAAATGATTAGCAGTCAAAAGCACAACAATTCATGCAGCCTAAGGTTCTAACCTTAACTAAGTCAGATGACATTAAAAAATACAATAATTCATGCAATTGTACTAAAAACAAGCATAATAATACATCGATGATAACATGCAAAACACTACCGCGCAATCTCAAACTTGTCTAATTTAAACAAGATAAAAACATGCATAATAATATCACATTAAAATAAAACAACAAATATATCACATAAAAAAATTTTGAATTTTTTTTTTAAAACGAAAATTTTTAAAAAAAATGAAAATTTTTTAATTTATAAAAAAAAAAAAGATCCGGACCGGGTCGGTCGGGCTGACTCGGGTCAACGGATCTGACCCGGTCGTTGACCCAGGTCGGATCAGTTGATCCGAATCGGTCGGGGCGACCCGGGTCAACGGATCCGACCCGGGGTGTTGACCCGGGTCAGGTCGGCTGAACCGGGTCAGGCCGAACCCGTGGGAGCAGCCGCCGGCGAAGTCGAAAATCGGCCTCTCGTCGGCGGACCCAGACCGGCATCGCCCCCAACTCTATCCCTGGAACCAAAACCAAGCCTCTCCACCCACCGGGGTCACCGTCCGACCGCCGTTCGCCGGTCGGCGACCAAAACAAAAATTGGTTTCATTGAGGCTTTTTGTCGAACAGGTGGGGGGTGTGATAAAAAACTGGAAATCTTGACCTCCTCCGGTGAGCCGGTCAACTCCGGCGACTTACCTCACCTACGACGGCGACACACAGACGGAAGGGGACGGCGGTATGGGTCGAGACTTGCGCGAAACGGCCAGCGTGGGTCCGGCCAAGCAGAGCAGAACAGAGGCGGTTCGGGCCGGGAGGAATCTCACCATCCACGGCGTGTCTGGGGGGAATTCCAGCTGGTTGGGAGGCGACGGCGACGCTCCTGGTTCTCCTCCACACTCCGGCGTGACTTCAGTACGCTCTAATCTCACTCTTTCTCTCTCTTTTCTCTCTCGGTCTCTCTCTGTCCTGTTTCTCTCTCTAATGGCCGACCTCTCTCTCAGTCTCTCTCTCTCGTTTTTATAGGCGAACGACGGCGTCCCCCGGCTTTGTTATGTCTGCAATGACGACGGCTTGCACCGACCTACCTGCTCCGCGACTTTCGCAGCCATGGCAGGCCGATGCAGGGCAGAGCAGAGGGGGGGTCGGTGCCAAACGAAGGCAGAGAAGGAGGAGGAGAGGATAAAGGAGCCGGGAAATGGGGGGCAACGGGACTGGCAATTAATGCCAGTCCCGTTAGCGTGCTCATTTGGCCTTGGTCTGGCCGGATAGCAACGGCGAGGAGCGGCGCCGCCGTGCGTCGGCGTGACGTCGCGAACAGGGGCGAGAAAGCGACAGGCGAGGGGGGAAGAAGAAAGGAAGGGGCTGGGCCGGGCCAAGCCCAGTCCGCGTGGGGAGAGAAAAAAAGAAAAGGAAGTGGGGTGGGCCCGCGTGAGGGAGAAAAAGAAAGAAAAGAAAAGGAAAGGGAGCGGGCCGGAGGCCCACGCGGGGCGGGGGGGGGAAAGAGAAACGGGCCGGGTCGGCCCGGCCCCGACCAGGCCCGACTCGATTTCTTTTTCTTCTTTTTTTTTTCTTTTTTTTGAAATTTTTTTACTCTAATAGGCCATATTAATGCAAAATGCCTAATTTCTATATGCAATGCACTTAAATAGAAATAATTTTTTGTTTTAGGAATTAAAGGAAATTAATTCCTAAATTTTGCATAATTAATTTTGGGCAAATCAAAAATAGGTGTCAACAAGTAGACGATGCACTTCAGGCATTTTGGGCCTCATTTCTCTTGTTACATCTTGTTGTTCTATGGAGGACAATTCGCTTTGGCGACGGCACCTGCTTAGTCTCATCTTCCAAGTCAGTACCATCATCTATGTTTTTGTGTAGATATTTCCCAACGATGCTGGTGAGGTTATGAGCTTAACTGAATTATTAGAACTAAGCTTGCAGGCCTCGGGAAATTCAGCCAAGCCCTAATTCCCTCATGATGGCCAAAAATTGCATGAGCTATGTACATGGATTTTATAAACTTGGAAAGATTTCATTTAATCAAATTTGGGGGAAATAAGAATATTATCCTTGAAAATTTTAATTTCATGAAAATTAGAAATGAAGATACATTCTCTTGGTCCAATTTAGGAAGGTAAGTAAAGTGATATCTTGAAAGAAAACGCTCAATTTTGGGGTTCACAAGAAGGGGCTTGGACACAATACATGCAATAATGTCCTGCCGGTGGTTTATTTGGGATCAAAATTGAATGTGTTGCACGGCAATAGGACCCGAAATGGGTCATCAATATTCGTAATTACAACTTGAGGATTAAGATGCATGTCATGTTATTCATATCAAAAGAGTGAATCATAAGAATCGCTTGATTGGAACATAAGAATTCGGACATTTTAAATAAGAGTACGGAGTCA
This sequence comes from Syzygium jambos, assembly GCA_031216235.1. NCBI lineage: Eukaryota > Viridiplantae > Streptophyta > Magnoliopsida > Myrtales > Myrtaceae > Syzygium > Syzygium jambos. Next base: position 20,966,049 of record CM062229.1, read on the forward strand.
AAGTCATGTTAGAAATACTAAAGCTGGCATGGAAAATTTATCCACGAGATGATGTATAAATTTGATTGGTTTATGAAATTAGTCACTTTCGGAATAAATCAACATAGTTCATGAGATATTTGTGTTTACTATTCACTAATTATAGCAATTATGATAGATTCAAGTACTTCTTGATTGGAGCTTATAAGCTGTCATAATGTATCTAAGTTCTTGTTGATTAAGGCATAAATGCTCACAGTTGATCATGCTAAGGTGAATCGAAACCGAAAAAAAAAAATTCACACTAAGAAGGGCGTTTGATATATCTTTTTGCTTGAATCAATTTTTCTCCATATGAAGCCGTGGAAATTTTTGACTTTGACACAAAATGATTATAACTTCTCTTGTGTGCAATCTGAAGTTAATTTATGAGAAGTTATATGATTGTCATGAGCTAATTGAGCATATATATCATCGGAAAGTCACTCTTTGTGAAAAAAAAATTTCTTGCTACATGAGATGTACACACAGAAGAAGAGCGTCGAGTACTAATAACGAGACCTCAAGTAAAAAATTTAGATTATCCTGAAGGTAAAATTATTAGTCTAATGCCATGCCAAACATGTGGAGTCTGTGCCCAAATCACATTACTTTTACTCGACTTGATACAAGCTTTTTAATTTAGGCAGACTCTCGGGAGGTGCGTTAAATCTCAAGGCTCGAAACTTTCACGTTTTTCAAGGGACATACCTAAACTCTTTTTGTCTTTAGCCGGTACACAAAAAGTGACGCACATGCATGGCATGTCCTGATGTACCTCTTCAACTTCACTTTTTTCGATTAGTCGATATTATTTACGCTAAAAAAATTTTAAACAAAAAGTTCGACGAATGGGCATCCAAACATAAAAAATCACAAAAAAAATTGGGGAGAACAGGCAACCCTGAAAGAGAGAGGGAATTCGAGCGTTGACCCTTTAGCTACCCAATCAGCTATTTGGTTTGCAGAAGCGGGCACAATGGGCCAAAGAAGCATTTTTAAACTAGGTCAGCCTGAACCGCATCTCTTCCATTAGAGTTTCCGACTCCCAGCACACGTGCATCTTCTTCAGAACTCCATCTACCGATTTTGCACGGTCCTACTCAAACACCACCAAACCTCTTCAATTTGAAGCATTGGGCTTGGGTACCCCTAAACACTCTTCCCTTATTAATTTGATTGGTTTGAGTATTAGTACCTACTCTACGGAAAAAGTCAATAGCGAATTGTCCACTGATCAATTCGAGAATTATAGATTAACAATCACTCAAAAACTCAAGTGATTTGCATCACGGTGTTCATAAATAAAACCAATCAATTGGATGTAAAATTCTATGTCAATTTCCCTTCTTTCTCCGAGTCCTTTTTTTTTGTTTTTATTTTTGAGTCCATTGTGCGCCTTTCTTGAGTTCCAGGGTCAAGCACTTTTAAGATTCCTCTGTTGAGGCATAAAAGGAAGACTTCTAGGACTCGTTTGGTAAGTTGCCAAATAGTGAAAATTTCTATTATTTTATTTCCAGAATTAGTTTGGAAACAGAAATCTGTTTGTTAAAATTTTTGTATTCGGGCACAAATTTGCAAAAAATTGTTTTAAGAATCAGTTTTGAAACAGAATCAAGAAGTAAAAAAAAGTAGCTTCTTGATTCTGGGAACAATTTTTTTCATTTCTAATTCTTCTTAGTTTTCTTCTTCCTCTTGGTTTGTTGTTCTTCGCCTACCGCCGGTCGGCGAGGGCAGCTCGCGGCAGCAATGGCGAGGCTGACATTGCCGTTGCGACCCAGGCAAGGGAGATGGGTCCCGATGACGAGATCGGCGGCAAGGGCCGCGATGCCCTAGCCGGCCCTAACCTATAGCCAATCACCCCTCGCCGGCCTTGGCCTGTGGCCGGTCGCCATGGCCAAGGAAGGTAAGGGAAAGAAAGAAAAAAAGAAATAAATATTAAAAAAAATTAAAAATATTATTAATAAAAAGAAATATTGTGTAGTTACCAAACGCATTTCTGTTTTTTTTCTATTCTAAGAATAAAAATTTAGAGCAATTATGAAATGCCTTCAAATGCTTAGAAATTATTCCCTGGCACGGAATAAAAAAAAAATCATTTCTGAGTAAAATTAGTTCCCGAGCACAGAATCGTTACCATACACACCCCTATCGTTTTCGTTTTCTTTTATGCGGCTTAAAATCAATAAGAAAAGAATTTTAACCCTTCTCTTTATACGGCCAATCAACAGTAGCGTCGCTTGTACGGTCATTTAGAGGAGTCGATCTCTTGATTGATCAATCTTGTACCTTTACATAATTGGCACCGCTCTAAAGAAATTAGATAAAAGACGAAAGTAAAGTAACAACTCTTATCTTGGTTGAAATCCTACAGCACGGCATCAATAGGTATTCAGTCAAGAATTTTGATCCACCTCATCCAATTCGAGTCGGGTCTTGTACATGGACTCAAACTCGAGACTTCTTTTAAGAGAGCTCTTGATTGGAGGTCATACTGCCTGCAATCAATCACGCTTAGGTGATCTGAAGCTAAAAAAATATAACGTAAAACCCACATTGATATTTAGTCTATCTTAGAAACTTGACTTCGCCTCTATGGTTTGACTTTGATTTGAGTTCAAATATATCTTTTTGGTTAAACTAATTTTTCTTCATATAAAGCCGGTAGAGATTTTGAATTTCACACAAGATGATTACAACCTGTCTTGTGTTTCATCTGAAATTAATATATGAGAAGTTATGTAATTGTCATGAGCTAACCGTGCATTGGACATTATCGAAACATTTCTCATTGTGAAATTTTTTTCTCCCTACGGGCATGTATAAACTGGAGAAGGGTGTCGACTACTAAACATTAGACCTCAAATAAGAAATCTGGCATATCCCAAACATAAGAGCTAAAAATGATTGCCATATAGAACGACAAAAAACACTATTTTAAATATAGTGCGCATCAAATATCAAATATGCGAAGTTCAAACCTCAATCGGCATACATGTACTCAATTCAATCGACCCTTTTAAGTTTTAATTTAGGCAGGCACTTGTGAGATTTATCAAATCCAAAGGCTTATACACAGTCGCGAGATGTCGTGCTTTGCATGCATGCAATTCATTTCCTATGGCTTCCATGGGGCATGCTAAACATGTTTTCTATAAACCTCGTGCACAAAAAGTGACTTATACATAGGCCCATCAAACGGGTAAGTCGAATAAAAAATGATCCGATCCAAATTGACCAATTTAATCCGTTTTGACCAATTTATATGCAATACAAATTTAACGACTCATACCCGACTCATATGTGATCCGAGTCGGATCCATTTTAGTAATTTTTTCTCTTTGGATTGGTCTTTGAAGAATGGATCGGCTCTTTGCACCCACACCCAACCCGATGCATGAATTACCGATTACAAAATCGATCATACTCATAAACTACAATAGTAAATTTGCATGAAAATTACGAATAAGAATAGAGTGTCCAATCAATTTGGTGTCCAATCATCCCGCATTGATTGACAACATCAAATTAATTTGATTCTAAGTTCCAAATTATGGCATTTCGAGACCCTTGATTGGCTTACTTTTTAAGGAGTGTACATGCATGTCGATAAGGTGTACATCAAATTCACATACCATTGGCAACGAAAATTCCTATAGTCTGTTCACGGTTACGACTCTTGGCTCGAAACTTTTGAACGGATAATTCACGAAAGAACTATCTATATTGGGGTTGTAGCTAATAGGAAATGAGAATTAACAACAATTTTGTCCCGGAGATTCGTGGACTTTTCACACTTGGGAGGAGGGCCCATCGAGACTTGTCCCGTTCTCAAATCGACTGCCCCTTCCCTAAATTGCTGTGAGTGAGAGAGCGAGTGAGAGGGTAAGATTGGGCCCCATTTTGTGGTGGACTATATTTAATTGGGTTTTTTTTTGGTAAGGATATTTAATTGGGTTTTACAGCTCGAATTCATAACAATACATTTACTAAAAGTTGACTGACCTATATGCGACCCACCTCATTTCACATGAGTTAAAAAGGGTGTCTTGTGGATTCTTGGTTTGTGGTTGAGGTTTCCTCGCCACAAGTGAGGAGTCCAATCTCTGACTGAGATTATCTCACCTGTTCAAGTGTATACATCTAATAGGCTATCAAGACTGCGTCTCTTATTTTAACGTACCAAAGCTCGCACTCCTAGTCCTCCTAAGTTTTCCTAAATATGTTTATAGGAGGAAGGAAGGAAATATCTCCTTAAGAGTTTTACCTTAGGAGATGGAGCATTTTAAGGAATTGCTTATGTCCGGACTAATCCATATACATCCAACTCATTTTATATGAAATTAAAAGTGGGTCAAAAACCCATTTTGACACCTCTATTTATACATGCATGGCCAGCATCGGGCTTGGACTACCCCAAACTTCATACACTCTTTCCACCCTCCCCCTCTCTCTCTCCATGGATTGTCCACTTCTCTCACCCAGAGCAGAAACTTGTGAAACTAACGAGAACTGCATCGTCCCAATCAACGGGAGCCTCGAGTGCATGCCCTCCGACGAGCAACGGTACTGGAAGAATCCGTCCATCTACACGGTCCCCGCCTCCATCACCAACCTCAACCTTAAGGCCTACCAGCCGCAGGTCGTCTCTTTCGGCCCCTTCCACCACGACAAGGACCTTCTCCGTCCAATGGAGGAACACAAGCGCCGCGCGCTCCTCCACTTCCTCAATCGGTCTGGGAAGTCCCTCGAGCCCTTCCGCGAGTCCCTCAGGGAGGTGGCGCGGGACCTCAAGGAGAGATACGACGTGCTGGACAAGAAGTGGAACGAGGGCACGGGGGACCAGTTCCTGGAGCTGATGATCAGGGACGGCTGCTTCATGATCGAGATCATGAGGACCAGCATAAGGGAGAAGCGTGACTATGAGCCCAGTGACCCCATCTTCAGCATCCACAGGCTGACATACATATCGCCGTACATAAGCCGGGACATGCTGATGCTGGAGAATCAGCTGCCGCTGCTAGTGCTGTATCGGCTGGTTGCTGTCGAGAACAATGGCAAGGAGGTTAGTTTCTCAGATTTCACTCCGTCTTTAGAGTGGTCATTGCACGCATGCAAACCGCCGTACTATGTTCACCTAGCAGTACATCTTGGTAATCTCATATGGATCTCATGTGAAATCCATTATATCTAATGCTCCAAACGTTGAGGATGGACTGTTCGAGAACAACTAACAATTTCATTATTAAATCTATCACCTCGATCGGAGACTTCTTTTTTCTTTTTCCTTTCATGCGAGTAGTATCGACACGACAACAATCTCGTATTCAATGCACTGACTTTACTCCAACAACGCAGCGTGACGAATACATCAACGAGCTCATCCTCAAGTTCTACTCACTCCACACGGGCATCAAGGGGATGGGCAGACGCTTGCATGTCGTGGACGTCTTCAGGGAAGGCCTGCTGATGGAGCCCGAGAATGTCCAGCACGAGATGGAAAATGTGGGGGCTGAGGCTGGCGAGGAGATAATCTCTTGCAATAATCACCTCTATGGGAGACATTTTTTTTTCCTTTTAAGCAAGTAGTGTCGACACGACAGCAATCTTGTATTCAATGCACTGACTTGACTCCAACAACGCAGGGTGACAACAACCACCTCAAGCTCTGCTCCCTCGACGCGTGCATCGCGGGGATGGTCAGACGCGTCCTGCATGTCTTGGACGTCTTCAGGAAGTGCCTGGTAAGGGAGACCGAGGAGGTCCAGCACGAGGAGACCGAGCAGATTGTCCGGCCGGCCACCGAGCTCAACGAGATCGGGATCCAGTTCAAGAAGAGCCAAACCCGCAGTCTCAAGGGAATCTTCTTTGCCGGAGGGGTCCTGAGGCTTCCCGTTATCATGGTGAATGGCACCACCGAGTCCATCTTCCTCAACCTCATGACTTTCGAGCGCTTGCACATCGGGGCTGGGAACGAGATCACAGCCTACATCACCTTCATGGACAACATCATCAACAATGAGGGGGATGTCGCGCTGCTCCACACCCAAGGCATCATCCAGAATGCCATCGGAAGCGACAAGGCGGTCGCCAAGCTATTCAACTCTCTGTGCAAGGAAGTGCCGCTCCCATCCAACAGCAGCCTTGACGCCGTGCAAGAGAACATCAGTAAGTACTGCAAGAAGCCGTGGAACATGTGGAGGGCTAATCTCAAACACACCTACTTCAGGAATCCTTGGTCTATATTGTCTCTCATCGCCGCCATCTTCCTCTTCGCCCTCACCATAATTCAGACCATATATACTGTGCTCAGCTACAATTGAACCCTCCTGTTGCCTCTGCATGATAATTTCTTTTTTCCATTTTTGGGTTTTTCTCCTAATGGCTGATGTTCGATAATTATCTGTTGATTGTTGTCATGAATGATTTTCCTCCTATTTTCAGTCTTGCTTATTTCCCTCTCTAAATGTTTTGAACAATGGACATTTGGCTATTTATATATCATTATCAGATGATGATTGTCTTGTTTCAGTCTTCTTCATTTTTGTCCTATTTAGATAGGTAGTTTGGAGAATGATCGAGTTTGAGGCAAATGAAATCTTCCATTGTAACATTTTCTTCTTGATTAAATTTTTGTTGAAGTTGTGGTTTATCCAGAAAACCCAAGACTCTACAAGTTTCTAGATCTATAGTGAGGAGTTAAAAGTTTGTGGTTCTAGCTAAGTTAGTGGGAGTTAGAAGTAATGGCTAAAAATCTGCCCGACATGTAAAATGAAGCAAATTTCTCTGTTTGTGACAGATTCTTAGCAGAAGAGTCGATGAGGAAGGAATATAAAAAGGCTTCACGCTCGTTCATTCATGTTCACATCAACTACAGCTCCATAAATCCCTTGTACCAAACATCTTGATAATACAACAAGCTCCAAAAGCTACTTACCACGCGATATGTATTTTATCGTCATTTGATATAATTAACCTATGCACAAATTTTTAGTAATTTAATCTTAATAGAATCCCTTTCCAAAAATCACGGTCACGGAAAATATAATTTAAATGTTCCGCACACTACAACTTTTTCTATCCACCTAGAGTTTTCCACATGTGACATTTATGTCTTTTTTTCCTTCGTATTATTAATTGATGTGGGAATTTCCAAATGTCACAGGCTCTCTCTCTCTCTCATAAATTTTTTTATATGTCATCAGATCTTAAACTTTTTTATGATGACATACGGATATTTTGATAATAAATCTACATGGACAAGTATATTTCAATGAAAAGATTCCATTTTTTTCCTTTAAAGCTCATTATATGCTGATGATTGAAAGGTTTGATTGTATAAATCAGCAATAAAAAAATTTTGAGGAGCGGAATTGAAAAACTGTGTTAGTAAGAAGACTAAATTAGCGTAATTGGTGTTATGTAGATAAAGAAGAAAAAAAGGAAAAATATCAAAATGGACCACCTGATGGGCCTAAAAGTTGTTGATGGGTTTAACTTGTAATTCTAGTAGAGCAGCCCAACCCTAAGAATCAATAAAAGCTGGCTTGGGTTGCGGACGTAACCAAGAGGCATGTTTGGCATGAATGTTCTATCACGTACGATGCTACCTTCATTGTCTTAACAAATCTAAAAGTTGATCTAAACGATATCGAAGCCGGACGCGTTCCCGCCAATTTTGTGATTTCGCTGTTTCATTTTGAGGGCACAATAAGAAAAAAAAAAAAAAAAGGAAGAAAGCCCGCGCGCACTCAACCGATTCGAGTGGGAAGAAAAAAAAATTTACACGAGCGGCGAAGGTAAACTGAGTTGACTCTTTCGGTTCCGTGTTTTCCGACCATCGTCAGCTGTTCGTTCTTTTTTTCTTTCGGGAGTCCTTAGTACATTAGCCACTAATTCTTGTATTATTGACTTAAGGCCTGGCTCGTTTGAAAACCCAAAAAAATAAAAAATAGAAAGAAAAATATGTTTCTAGCGACCGTAATATTACATGTTTAAGTAATGTAAATTGATGATACTGAGTTAATCCAATGAGTGAAGCCTGGCTGAATAATTACACGTTCATATCGAAATTTGGGCACGCAAAGGCGAAATACTAGTTCATGGGACACGTTAATTACTCGGGGTGATTGGTTTCACGGTATGCCGATTGCCATCCTGGAATCGCGAACGACCCACTTGATCATGCACCCAGACGGGAATCGGACCGACCAATCTGTTTCGATTCCCAGGTGGGTTCAAGAACTGGCCATATTTCCTTTGTTTTTTCTATTCCCTATAAGATTGTAAGTGTCGTTGCATAACCACAACACGTTGGTCATCTCCACGAATAAAATTCGTGATCAACATGATGATTGTCTCCACAAATAAAGCTATACTGATCATGAAGACCCAAGTACGAGAGGCGTTGAGCCGCGAGGGAGGTGCAAGTATTGCAAGACAAAGACCAAGAGAAATGAGAGTGAGAGGCGTGAGCAACAAGTGTGCGAGAGTGAGTCTGAGTGAAAAAAGAATGGGCATTAATGTTTTTTAAAAAATGAAATAATAAAAATTAAAAAGTCGGTGCAATCCAGGAGGGTAGGTGCACACTTAAAATCGGGAATATGACCGATATTCACTAGTTCTGAATTTTAGGAGTCAAGAACCGGCCGATTTAGTCTGATTCTTTTGCTCACCCCTATTAATTATGTTGGATCTAATTGGCAATGGACCGGGATCCGTAGAGGAAATTTCTAATTTTCAACTCTTTGACTTTTTGCAAATTGACTTTCATTAAAATTGTTGAAATATTTCGAATAATTCAAATAACGACATATTCAATCACAGTCCCATCCATTAGCCCTTCCACTAAGTGTTTCTCGTGTTACTAATTCTTTCTATCAACACTGGCTATCGTTTTTGGAAAATTATTTTTTAAATTATTCATTTTTCGCGAAAATAAATATAACCTTTGATACCATTACATTTCGAGAAAATCGAGGCATTCAACACTAAATAAATTTCTGGTACCAATAAAAACTAGAAGTAAATGCAATGCCAAACAACCGCTTAATTCCCTTTTTTGGGGAACCAGCGAATGAATATCAATTTATTCCTTCCTCTCTCTTCATGCTAAATAATCCAACATCTCTCCAACCGTTAATCCGAAAAAAAAAAAGTTGACCTGAGTTCATCTTTTGAATTTCTAAAGAAAGCGCGCGTTGGTCCTCTTCCTCCTATTTCTCTCTCTCTCTCTCTCTTCATTCTTCATTTTTTTTGCTTTAAAGTGTTTTTTTTATTAAAAAAAAAAACCGAGTTAACTCAGCGAGTCGAAATCCGAAATCTCGCCTGGGATTGACGACGAGTCAAGGGCGCGTGCGTATCCAAAAGAGAGACACGTAAGAACGTGCGGTAACTTGAGCTCCCGCAGAATAGCGAGCGCAAGAAGAGAAAAGAAGGAAAAGATGGTGACGGGGAGGAGAAGAGCAGGCCATCCTCGTCTCTCTCCTCGTTAGGGCTTTCCTCTCTCGTCCGAGCACCATGCTTCCATGGCGGTTACCATCCCTAGCCAAAGTCAACAGCTCTGGTCTATCCCAATAAAACCAAAGTTCCAGCCACGCTCCTTCAGTCTAGCAAGCTTGCTCCAGCGCTGCGTCTTGTTGTAATTATTGTCGTAATTATAGGTTCCAAAGGCTCAACATTAGTGATATGTCTCTTCAATTATTGTGACTCTTCGTTTTGCCGAAGTTTCTGAATTTAATATAGCTGTTAATTGAGGGTTACTGTCTCTACTAATGTGAGCATAACCAACATGACTTTTGGGTTCATGTCCCTTCAGTTTTCGCAGCCATTTTCCCTCGTTTATAAATAGATGTATCTTCTTAGTTCAAACATAGAGAGATAGAGAACTTCTCGAAGTATACCTAAAGCGTCTCTTGAGTATTCTCTTCTAGAGTAGTCCCCTAAGTGTGCAGGACTCGAGAAGTATTTGACAGAGCTATGTTCGTACAGTGCTGATACAAAACAAATTCGAAGTGTTGTATTTTGGGAGGCATAGTACGTGAAACTGTTTGGCACCGTTGCCAGGAACTAATTGCCTTAATGAGATCCGGTTAGCCGTACCTCACCTCCTGTATTGAAGTTGCCGATTTTCTAAGGTCATCGATTCAAAAGGCAAGTTATCGATTGTCATCAACTCAAAAACAAGTTGTCGATTGTCATCGATTCAAAAGGCAAGTTGTCGATTCATAGTTATCGATCGATCACCGAGATATTGATATACAAAAATATTGTCGACTTCAAGACTCTGATCGATTACTTAGCAATTGGAAATTTTATTACAATCAAGTAAGTTTGTATTTGAATTGCAATTAAGCATCTTTATTCATAAAGATTAGCTTGGCTTGGTCGTTATAAAATTTATTATCATTGTTTATGTTTTTCTTATTACAACAACAGTTTTCCTCAAATACATAATAATTTCCAACAATCTTAAGGCGATTAGCTATTTGTTGGGTTTTTCAAAAGAAGAACAAGATGGTTGATAATAATCAAGTACTAAATGACATCCAGAATGTTTCTGGATAAGTTCATATAATCGTTTTGACCGGTGAGGTTCAGACCTCGTGGCCTGGTGTCATGACAAAAAATGTTGTGAGCCTTCGGGCTAAAACCATCTATGGTGGTATGGGTACAAATCGCTTGACTGATATACCCAAACAAAACAGTATAGGCCAAATTGTGTATGGTTCAAATTCTACAGGAATGATTCAACAGTCTTTACCTAATTTGATGGTACCAACTCCAGTAACACCAAAAGAGAAATCGGAAAAATTCACTGGTGTGAGCTTTAAACAGTGGCAACAGAAGATGTTCTTCTATTTGACCACACTGAATCTGGTTAAGTACTTATCAGAGGTGCACCCAATAATTAGTCCAGATGAGCAAGATGTCACAACGCTCAAGGCGTTGGAGGCTTGGAAGCACGGGGACTTCCTTAACTGTTTAGTAAATTCCTTATATAATGCCTATTGTAACATTGAAATTGCTAAACAGTTATGGGAGTCATTGGAAAAGAAATACAAGATTGAGGAAGTGGGCACTAGGAAATTCGTGGTTGCCAAATTCCTGAATTTTAAGATGATGGATTCTGAATTTGTCATGAGTCAGGTTCACGATTTACAAATAATTCTGAACGGAATCTTTGCTGAGGGAATGTTGCTTAGTGAATTCTTCCAAGTGGCAGCTATTATTAAGAAGTTGTCTCCGAGCTAGTCAGACTTCAAAAAATATTTGAAGCACAAATGGAAAGAGATGAGCTTTGAAGATCTCATTCTGCGTCTCAGACTTGAGGAGGACAACATGAGGAATGCAAACCCTCTTACGAAACCAAAGGCCAACTTTGTTAAGTCTTCCAATTTCAAACAAGTAAGGAAAAGGAAACAGTCTCTTCAAGGGAAAGGCAAGTAGAAGAAACAGTCCCAGAAATTCCAAGGGACATGTTTTGTTTGCAATGAGCCTGGCCATCAGGTTAAGGATTGCAAGAAGCGCCTGAACAAAGGCAAGGGTGGTGGTGCAACCAAGCAGCTAAATCTAACTGAGTAGGCAGATGATGAAAGACTGACTACTGTGGTAGTGTTTGAGGTATCTTTGGTGTTGAACAATACCAATTGGTGGTTGGACATAGGTGCCACAAATCACATTTGTCTGGATAAACACATATTCTTGTCTTACGAGAAAGTTGAGGAAGAGGAGATGCTTTATATGGCTAACTCTACATTAGCTAAAATTGCCGGGAGAGGAAAGGTGATCCCGAAGTTCACCTCTAGCAAGGAAATCACTCTGCTAAATGTGCTGCATGTACTTGAGATCCAGAAGAATCTCATATCTAGCCTCATACTTGTCAAGAAGGGTTTCAAATAGTATTTGAATCTAACAAGTTTGTACTTTTCAAAAGGGGGATGTATGCGGGGAAAACGTATTTGTGTAATTACCTGTTCAAAGCCAATATAACTGTCATTGATGTAAACTTGAAATTCTTATACCTAAAGACTATTAATAAAGAAAAATCTTCAGTTTATACTGCAATGTCTCCTTATCTTTGACATAGTAGATTAGGACATGTAAACTACAGTACAATAAAAAGAATAGCAAACTTCGGGCTTATTCTAAGGTTTGAGTTAGATGCCCATTACAAGTGTGAGACTCGTGTTGATGCTAAGTTTGTTAAGAAATCTTTCAAATCAGTTGAAAAAACTAGTGAACCTCTACAACTAATTCATAGTGTGATGCCCCGACCTCGGGGTTATTCATGTGACGTCCCGTTCATTATTATCTTTTATTACACACAAGCGGAAGCATATCTCGGGACAATCACATTTAAAAACAAACAGCGGGATTAAGACAAACATCATGAGCAAATCTTATGATTACAGTGCATGCAAATATGTTTTAACAAGCCCTTCGGGCCATGGCAAATAACACATATTTCATCGCCGACTATAAATAGCAAATTTTAATTTGGTTTAACCTATACCTACTACGGCTTCTCGCTCCTCGCTTCTTCACCTTCACCCCGGTCCCGTCCGCCTGGCCATCTCACATCCCACCCGTGGCTCTATCCCAGAGCCGGCCCGCCCTGAGGCACCAAGTCCGTTAGGCCCTCATTGAACATCACAAGCGTCGTGATTTGGCGGTAGGCGCGATCCTCTCTGACATTTATCACGATGAGCACTTCGGCTCTCGGTTTCACGAGATTGCCAACGCGGGCTGGGGGAGATGCCATCCCTACGAACCTGAAAAAAAAGGGAAACAACGGGGGATGAGTCGGGGAGACTCAGCAAGTAAACTTACTAATATCAAGCGAGGACGAGGGGATCGCCGTTAGCACAGGCCGGCCCTTACCGCACCCGCATCAATGGCAGATCAATAGCAAAGTTCATACAAGAGAACATCAAGCATGGCTATAACATGTGTACCTTGCCTTTCAAGTCTCGATTCCACCGCCAAAATAAACTTTAAACACGAATCATGATTAAATCAAGAAATGAACCAACTACGACCAACCAAACGACCGAGAAACAGTCCAAGCAAATCGTGTCACAACGCATCACAACTTCCTTTCCTGATAATAGGAAGTTTACTTACACTAAACGAAACCAGAACTAGAGAGTAGAAAATTGATGGGAAAGACGACGGCCTCGGAATCTCGGCAACTCACGGTGTCGACCCCTTTCTTTTCTTTCCCTTGGCTTTCTCTCTCTCAGTTTTCTCTCTCTCTCTATCTCGGCACTCTCTCTCTCTCTCTCTCTCTCTCTCCCTTGGCCGGTTTGTTTGTGTGAAAGAGTATGCCAATCTCTTCCTAATGGCTTCTATTTATAGAGGAAGCAAGGCTAGGGTTTTGATGAGGCGTGCGCATATGTCATGGGGGAGTTTGAGGTATGCGCACGTGTCATCGGAGCGATGAGGTAAGCGCACGCATCATCCACTCATTAATGGCCTAAGTTTAATAGTCAAGAGTAATGATGAAATGGCCAATTATTTCTTCCTCTCTCTCTCCTCATGCTTGCCATGACTTCCTCTCTCTCTCCCCCCTCCTTGCCGTGGCCTCCTCTCTTCCTCTTGGTCAATACTTGATGACCAAGCTTCATAATTGGCTTCATAAATGGCTAGTTTGAAAACTATGCCAAGAAATAAATGAGAGTAATGATGATATGGATAAGGTTTGACTTAGTCAAACTTTCTAGGGCTTTCTCAATTTGGCCGATTTCCATCCCAATTTGCTTGGATCAAACGGGTCTCGCGAAAATACGCACGTAACGTCCAAAACGAACCCCACATCATAATAATTCCCAAACTTTTCCCGAGAGTTTTCTCACAAAATAATTCCAATAATACCCTTTTAAAATGAAACTTAATATAAAAAGGCTTTCACAAATGTCCAAACTTGGCCCTATAACAATCCAAGCCCAAATAACCCAAATTGGCTTTCTCGGGTGGACTGGGCACACGGTTGGGCCATCGACCAAATTGGCCGACCTGACCGGGCCAGTGGCCGGGCGAGTGGCCGGGCTGCACGGGCAATGCGTCAGGCTGCACGGGCAATGCGTTGGGCCGCACGGGCGATGCGCCAGACGACGTGCCGGGCTGCACGGGCGACGCGCCGAGCGGCTCGCCAGGCCGCACGGGCGACGTGCCTAATGCTTGGTCGGCCACATGGGCATCGTGCCAGGTCATACGGGCGAGAGGTCGGTTCGCGGCCCAATACGTACATCGGCCCGAGAATGGCACGACGCATGACTCATGGCCACATTTCTTGGACACGGGACCGGATCTTACGGGCACAACTTGTGGCACGAAGGTTGGGCATAATGGCCGGCACACGAACGGGCACGTAGCCTGTCCGTGGCCTGGCTGACGGGCACAATGGTCGGTCATGATCGGGCACATGGCCTTGGCCGCCGCGACCGGCAATTTTTCCCGGGCTGCGACTAAGCCATTAGGCACATGGCCTGGTACACGTCTCATCCATGGCCTTCCCAACTTGGCACAACGATCCGTGGCCGATTCTTGACCGGGCCACGTTCGAGTATCAACGATCCATGGTCGACCCTCGGTTGTCATGCAGCCTTGTGGAAATCCGGTACCCCGGAATTAACTCGTGGTCACCCGGGACTAATGCATGGCCGTGCAGTATCACCTGCGATCGACACATGTCGACACTGGACTGATCCATAATTATCCCGGACCGCTCCACCAACGGCCCTTATGGTCGAAGGATCACTCCATGGTCATATCACTCTAATCATTTGCGTAGTCATGGGTCATTCCACTGTCGATCCCTAGGCCAACTCATGGACAATCTTTCGATCGAACCACGACCAACCCTCAGTACACTCATTCCGATCATGCTGTCCATTCCAATATCGACCCTCAACTCGACTTACCCACTAATCCACTTATCACCAGCCCTCGGCTTCCTAGGCTCGAAATCGGGGATGTCATACATAGTAATCTAAGTGATTTAAAATTTGTAGAAAGTAGAGGTGGAAAGAAGTGCTTCATCACTTTTGTGTATAACTATACTCAATTGTTTATCTATTAACTAGCAAAGATGAGGCTATGAGCATGTTTATTAAGTATAAAAATAAGGTCGAAAACCAACTTGATAGACAAATCAAAGTGCTTAGCTCTGATAGAGAAGGAGAATAGAGTTCTTCCAATTTAAAGGAGTTATGTGCTAGTTTAGGGATAATTCTCCAAACAACTGCACCTTATACTCGGCAACAAAATGGAATTGTTGAATGAAAGAATAGAACTTTAAAGGAGATTGCTAACGCCATTAAGTTCAGGTTTACCTCAGAACTTGTGGGGGCAGGCAATTTTAACTGCAAACTATATTTTAAATAAAGTACTCCACATGAAGACAAGTAAAACTCCATATGAGTTATAGAATGCAAGGCTACCATCCTACAATTATTTGAAAGTGTAGGGGTGCCTAGCCAAGGGGACAATTCCTCCTCCTAAACAAATTCGATTGGAGCCTAAAATAGTGAATTGCATATTCATCAGTTATGCTCAAAATAGCAGCGCATACAGAGTTTTGGTTCACAAATATGAAAACGTGAAAATCCATGCCAATACTATCCTAGAATCAAGGGATACTGAATTCTTTAACGATATATATCCTGCAAAAAGAAATCAGGGTGAACCTTCTCAGAAGAGATTTAGAAAATCAAAATCTGAGAATGATGAAGTTGA
This sequence comes from Syzygium jambos, assembly GCA_031216235.1. Taxonomy (NCBI): domain Eukaryota; kingdom Viridiplantae; phylum Streptophyta; class Magnoliopsida; order Myrtales; family Myrtaceae; genus Syzygium; species Syzygium jambos. The sequence continues at coordinate 20,981,805 of CM062229.1, forward strand.
GACTCAAGAAGCCGAACTTCAAAGGAGCAAGAGGTAATAGATTAGAAAATCTTTTGAACCTGATTTTATGACATATATGTTAAACGGTGAACCTCAAACATTTGAAGAGACAATGTCAACTCCAGATGCTCATTTCTAGAAAGAAGTTGTTGATAATGAGATTTATTCTATACAAAGTAATCACACTTGAGAATTGGTTGACCTTCCATCCAGAAATAAATCAATTGGATGTAAATGGATATTCAAAAGGAAGCGCAAAGATGATGGTTTCATAGATAAGTATAAAGCACGGCTAGTTGCCAAAGGGTTTAGACAAAGAAAGGGTCTAGACTACTTTGATACTTATTCACCTGTGACAAGAATTACATCAGTTAGGATATTGATTGCTATAGCTTCGCTATACAATTTGTAGGTACATCAGATGGATGTGAAAACTGTATTCTTGAATGGTGATCTCGACGAAAAGATTTATATGAAACAACCTGAAGGATTTAAGGTCAAAGGACAAGAACACAAAGTGTGTAAACTTGTCAAATCATTGTATAGACTTAAACAAGCTCCTAAACAATGGCATGAGAGGTTTGACCATGTGATGATCCAAAATGGATATAAAAATCAATGAGGGTAACAAATATGTGTACACTAAATCCACAACCGTTGGATGTGTACTTATTTGTCTATATGTCAATGACTTGCTAATTTTTGGAGATAACGCTGAGATCGTCAAAATCACCAAGAATGTGGAGTCAAAGTCATGTTAGGGATACTAAAACTGATATGGAAAATTTATCCACAAGATGATGTATTAATTTGATTGGTTTATGGAATTAGTCGCTTTCGGATTAAATCAACATAGTTCATGAGATGTTTATGTTACTATTTACTAATTATAGCAATTATGATAGATTCAAGTACTTCGTGATTGGAGCTTATATGCTGTTATAATGTATCTAAGTTCTTGTCGATTAAGGTAATAAATGCTCGTAGTTAATTACGCTAAAGTGATTCGAAACCGAAAAAAAAAAAATTCACACTAAGAAGGGCGTTTGATATATCTTTTTGTTAGAACTGATCTTTCTCCATATGAAGCCAATGGAAATTTTTGAATTTGACACAAAATGATTATAACTTCTCTTGTGTGCCACTTGAAGTTAATTTATGAGAAGTTATATAATTGTCATGAGCTAATTGAGCTTATATATTATTGGAAAGCTACTCTTTGTGAAATATTGTTTGTTTTTCTTGCTACGGGAAATGTATACATGGAAGAAGGGCGTTAAGTACTAATAACGAGACCTCAAGTAAGAAATTTAAATTATCCCGAAGGTAAAAATTATAAGTCTAATGCCACGTCAAACATGTGAAGTCCGCGGCCAAATCACATTACGTGCACTCAATTCGATAAAAGCTTTTTAATTTAGGCTGACACTTGTAAGGTGCATTAAATCTCAAGGCTCGAAACTTTCGCGTTTTTCAAGGGACGTACCTAAACTCTTTTTGTCTTTAGCTAGTGCACAAAAAGAGACGCACATGGAGGGACTGTCCCGTTGCACTGTTGTACCTCTTCAAATTTTTTTGTTTTTGTCGATTAGTTGATATTATTTAAATTCAAGAATTCTTAAATAAAATAGTTAATATCATAAAAAATCACAAACTGATACATCTATGATAATTTTACACTGCATTAATTTTAGTTAAATTTTACTATTAAATTGTTTTGTTAAATAACACGCAATAGTTGGCGAATATACCAATTTTGAATTTTACCTTCCATTTATCACAGGTGTACTAGTTTGTGATAAATTTATCACAAGTATATTAGTTTGAGATTTTTAGTGGTCAAAAAATTAATTTTTAATAAATTTGTCACGGGTGCATCAATTTTGAATTTTTCGTAGTATTAACCCTAAATAAAAAGCTCGACGAATGGGCATCTAAACATAAAAAATCACAAAGAGGTTGGTGAGAATGGACAATCCTAAAAGAGGGGAGGGAATTCTAGCGTTGAGTCTTAGCTACCCAATCTGCTACTTGGTTTGTAAAAAGGGCACAGTGGGCCAAAGTAGCATTTTTAAACTGGGCCAGTCTGAACCAAACCTCTTCCATCGGAGTTTCCAGCTCCTAGCACAGATGCGTCTTCTTCAAAACTCCATGTACCAATTCTGCGCAATTCGACTCCAACACCTCCATGCCCTCTTCAATTTGAAGCATTGGGCTTGGGCACCCCCAAACACTCTTCCCTTATTAATTTGATTAATTTGAGCATCGGTACCTGATCTACAGAAAAAAGATAATAGAATAATCCACTGATCAATTCAAAAATTACAGAATAACAATTACTCAAAAGTTTAAGTGTTTTCCATATCCAGATCACGCTCGAGCTCATAGTGTTCATAAATAAAACAACTCAATTGGATGTAAAATTTTTCGTGTATTTCCCTTTCTTTCTTCGCGTCCTTTTCTTTTTCGGAGTCCATTGTGCAGCTTTATTGAGACGAGGGTCAAGCACTTTTCAGATTCCTCCATTGCGGCTTAACAGGAAGACCTCTAATCTTTTCGTCCATTTCTATTTGAAAAATAATTAAATTACTGTCTTTAATTTATTGTGAGATTAATAACCTAATTTGATCCACAAAAAAATTAACAAACAATTATAAATAATTGTGAGGTCCACTCCTTCAAAAATTTGTGACTCATAATATGTTATTACTTTCACGGTAGCCTAAAGATTATTATGTTAGTAAAGTCTTTTCTATTTCTTTTATGAAGCTTAAAATCAAGAAAAAATTGAACCCTTTTCTTTATATGGCCAATCAACAGTGGTGTCGCTTGTACGGCACTTAGAGGAGTCAATCTCTTGATTGATCAATGTTGGATTGGACCTTTTAAGTAATTGCCACCGCTCCAAAGAAATTAGATAAAGTAAACCAACAACCCTTTTCTTGGGTGAACTCCTCTGGCGCGGCTCCGATAGGCATACAGTGAAGAATTCTGATCCGCTTCTTTCAATTCGGGTCGAGTCTCGTACGTGGACACATCTTTTAAGAGAGCTCTGATTGGAGCTCATAAATGCTCGCAGTCAATCACGCTTAGGTGATCTGAAACTAAAAAAAATAAAACCCACATTAATATTTAGTTTAACTTAGAAACTTGGCTTTGCCTTCATGGTTTTTTTTTATTTTTAATTTGAGTTAAAATATATCTTTTTTCTTAAATTAATTTTTCTCCGTACTAAACCGGTGGAGATTTTTGAATTTTACATTCAATGATTGCAACCCATGTTGTGTTCCATCAGAAGCTAATTTATGATAAGTTATATGATTGTCCTGAGCTAACTGAGCATAGAGATATTTCTCATTGTAAATTTTTTTTTTCCATACAGGCATTGTATAAACAGGAAAAGGGTGTTGAGTACTAAAAGTGACACCTCAAATAAAAATCTGACATATCCCATATAGACGAGATAAAAAATTTTACCAAATAAAATGAAGAAAAATACTACTATAAATCTAGTGTCACATCAAATATCAAATATGCGAAGTTCATACCTCAATCAGCATTGCATGTACTCAATTGAAACAACCCTTTAGATTTAAGCAGACATTTTTGAGGTTTATTGATTCCAAACGCTCGTACGCGGTCACAAGATGTCGGCTCCGTGTGCATGTAATTCATTTCCTACGGCTTCCATGAAACATGCTTAAACACTCTTTCTCTTTACCTCATGCACAAAAAGTGACTTATACGTAAGCCCGTCAAACGGCTAGGTCGGATCCAATCTAAATTGACTCATTTAATTAGTTAAGATCAATTTTTATACATTACAAATTTAACGACTTATATCCGATCCAATATGTACTCGACTCATACTCGGCCCGACCCGAAATCCATGTTAGCAATTTTTTTCTCCATGAATTGTTGTATTTGAAGAGTGCACAAACTCTATGAACATATATACCCAACCTAATGCATAAATTATCGATTTCAAAAGCAATCATTCTCATAAAACACAATATTTACGTCGTGTGAAAAATATGAATAAGAACAAAGGATTCGGTGCCCAATTGTCTTGCATTGATTGATAAACATCAAATTGATTAGATTCTATGGCATTTCGAGACCCTCGATTGCCTTTCTTTTTAAGGAGCATACATGCATGTCGATTAGGCGCACATCAAATTCACAGAGTATTGGCAGCGAAAATTCCTACAATATGTTCGCGGTCACATCTTTTGGCTCGAAACTTTTGTACGGATAATTCGCGAAAGAGCTACCTAACATCCACATTGGGGTTGTTCCTAACAGGAAATGAGAATAAATGACAATTTTGTCCCGGAGACTCGTAGACTTTGCACACGTGGGAGGAGGGCCCACCGAGGCTTTGTAACGTTCTCAAATCGACTGCCCCTTTCCTTTATTGCTGGGGGAATCGGAGAGCGAGCGAGAGGGTCAGATTGGGCCCCGTTCTGTGGTGGACTGTGGTTTCTGCACCCTCACGGATCTTTGGTGATTGGTCAAGAATTAACTTCACCACAGAAGAAAAATCAAAGCTCGCATGAGGCCGCTGCAGCTTGGCCATTTAATATACAGAGATACAAGGACAACGAGGTTTCCGAATGTACCTTCCGACTCTTCGTCTTTCCTAATAAGAGAAAATTTTCTTTAGGAGTTTTACATCCATCTCAATGTTGAGACGAGGACCGAAATCAAACCTTACTTGAGGCCAACGTTAGTTGGATATGGGGAAAATCTTAATCTATAGTTAATCGGGTTTTTCAGCCATTTACTAGAAATAGATTATTAAGTAACAGTTCTTGATCACATGTGAAAATAACAGTATGTTTGTGACACGGTGATTCAAAAATTATTATGCTAGTAAAGCGCATTACTAAATTTTTAATTCACGTTACTCAACTCATTTCATATGAGTTAAAAAGTGGGCCAACGATCGTTTTGACACTTTTGTTTATAAATAGGTGGCCGGCATTGGGCTCAAGCAACCCCAAACTTCATACGCTCCTCCAATTCTCTCTCTCTCTCCATCATGGATCTTTCTCCTCTTCTCTCAATCAGAACAGAAACTTGTGGAACCTATGAGACACCCTCGCCGACTTCCCCGTACCCGAACGAGACCAACCAGATCGTCCTAGCCAACAATAGCATGCCCTCCAATAAGCAACAGAATTGGAAGTATCCGTCCATCTACAAGGTCCCCGCCCACATCACTATCCTCAGACCTGGGGCCTACCGGCCGCAGGTGTTGACACCTAATTTTTAGCCGATGCGTCATTAAAAATAGAAAATTTAAGATTATGGTTTCCGATCGCGACGGAGCCTGTTTCTTGAGCAAAAAGAGTCGTTTTTTAATTCTGTCTGTTGGTTTAGCTTTTATAAGCAATTTTCTATTCATTTCATACAAAAACCCGAAAAGTCAAATGGTTGACTTTGGCGTTGACTTTTTGGTCAACCCTTTGACCAAAAGTCAACCCCAGGTCAAATTGGGGCTTTTTGCATAAAAAGATTCCTTTCAAGTCCAATTTCACTTTAGAAGTGGAAATTTTAGAAAAATTCAAAGATTTGATCATAAAATCAAGCTCCTAGTGAAAAGTCAACTAGGGTTTGACTTTTGGTCAAACCTTTGACCAAAAAAATTGAAAAATACAAAAATCAAAAAATCATCTTATTTTACATTCAATTTACCTTTGGCATTAGAAATTTTACAAAAATCGATTTAGAATCAACTTTTTCCCAAATTGCGAAATTTGATTCAAATCGGCCAAAAATGAAATTACTTCATTTCTAGTAATTTTTTAGGTTAAATTTCTTCACGACATTTGATCTAGAAGTCATCTTATATCCAAATTTTGAACCAATTTTGTGATTCCAAGACAAACACAAAACCCCCAATTTTAGCCATAATTAGTGATTTTGATCGATTCTTCATGATGTGCGCAATTGAGACACGATTGAACCTGATTTCTTATATGAAACCCAAATTCAAAATCAATTTTGGAAGAATCACATGAATTTGGGTCAATTTGATCAATTTAGTGATCCAATGATTAGGAAGTCTAAGAGTAATTGGTCTAAATAGTGCAATTCAACTTGACCCACTCTAGACTAATATTCAATTTGATGAATTGGGACTCAATTTGGTTAATTAGACCTCAATTAAACTTGTTAGTCTAGCTCGGTCATGCGATTACCCAAATTCAGAGCTAATTGACTCAAATTGGTTTAATTCAAATTGAACTAATCTGATCAGACTAGTTATTTTCCGGTCGAAAATTTTGATAATCGATAATCCGGTCGGACCAACCAAGGTCAGTCACATCCTCTTGAGTGCAAAAATGACAAAAATGCCCTTAATCAAAAATGACAAAAATGCCCTTCTTTAAGGATTAAGCAAATTAATTAGGGGATTAGCAAATCAATCATGGCCATTTATTTAGAATTGATCATGTCCATCCATAATGCCATGTCATCAATCCTTAGCCTCTAAGGAATATTCTTAATAATTAAGGATGCATTTTGGACCATTTGATCAATCTAAGGGCTAAAAAGTTGAAGGGGGGATATAGTGTTTTTCCCTCCAAAAATCAAGGGGGGTTCATTTTCAGATCTAGTTTCTCTCTCTCTCTCTCTCTCTCTCTCTCTCTCTCTCTCTCTCTCTCTCTCTCTCTCTCTCTCTCTCTCCCTCTCTCCCTCTCACGATCATCTCTCACTCTCTCTCGAGTTCTCTCTCGGCATGGCCAATTCCGGCTCCTTGCCGGCCACTTTCCGGTGAGCCGCCGCCCCACCGCCGCCCCCCACGGTGGTCCAAGGCTAGTCGCAAGACCAGCCGCCTTCGCTGGTGGCCGGAGCTCCTTCTTTCGGCGCCTTTTCTCTCTCGGCAACATCACCGGCAATACTGCCGGTGATGTGTTCAGCTGCTTCAACCGGCTGAACCGGCCTTCCGGCGACCTCCTTCGGCGATCCAAAGCATCCGACTACATTCCTCGGTGTCTTCAAGTCGCTGTGGTGTCCGGCCTCGCATCGAACGGCCACCGGATTTCATCCTTAGCTTAATTTTTCGCTGATTCGTTTATTTGTGAGAAAACGAATTAATTCTCACATTATTTCGTGTAATCCATTGTCGTAGGTTGGCCGAGCTTTCCGAGGCTTCTCCGTGTCATTCCAGATCAGAATACGGAGGCCGGATCGCTCGCTCGAGCGTTGGATCATTGTGAGACAAGGTAAGAACACTTGAACACAATTCTGCAAATTCGTGTCCAGTGAAACCTGTTGGCTTGAGATGCTGTTTTGAGCTTGTTAACGTTGAAATCTGATGAAGTGATAAACTAGAGAATCGTAGAACTTGTCTTAAGCTTCGATTTGATATATCATATGCCTCAATCGGACTTCATTTGCTATGTCAAAACATTTTTAGAAGTTAGGATCAAAATCTGGAATATGTTGCTCAAGTCTGTTCTGATGATTCTCTGACTGACCTTGTGCTGTTTGATGATTTTTACGATTTTCTACGATCATTTTCTGGAAAAACTTCCTTCATGAGAGTTGTAGAAAACATCCTGATCTGTTCACCATAAAATTTTCACAAAATTTTGAGCATGTTAGCCTAGTACGATTTGCAACATCATATGCATGTAAATCTGGTTTCATGCTAGTTTCAGTCGACCTTTGTGTGTTCTTCGATGTTCATAAATTCGTGTGTTCTAGATATGAAAAAATTTTCTTCACGAAAGTTCTTCCTGAGATCAATATCTTTCAATTGATACTAACTTCATCAAAATCGGAGATCATTTGAATTTTCAAAAGGAATTCTCACCATTTGATCAGAATCTGTGTCCAGATCTGATTTTCATTCCTTTGGAGTTCAAAAGATGTTTCTCCGAATTTGATAAAGTTAGAGTCCTTTTTTGCAAAAAATCAAAACTACAAAGTTGCTCATTGGGGTCTCATTATGTCAACTGGAAGTTTTGAGGACCTAATTGCAATTTTTGGAGGGCCAATTTGTTTGAAAAGTCTTCACGGGTTAAAATTCCATTTGCAATTGAGTCCTTCGTGAAAATCGAATTTTATAAAAATTTGGACGGCTTTTTAGCAAAAACTCAAAACATGAAAGTTGTTGCACACGGGGAATCCTAACCGCACAAAAATTTTCGCGCTGTTTTGATAAGGTTTGTTATATTTCCCGCTATTAATTTGAAATTCATAACTGAACCGAGTCCAGCCTGTCACTGAGATTTAATTCGATAGTTTCGGGAAAATTGGCTAGGATTTAGAAAAAATGGTCTTCTTGACTTTTGATCCTCATGTTATAAGCTTTCTAATGACACCTGAATCACTTCATTTGGATGTCATTAGGATAGTTAATCGTACTTGAACAGATTCAATCCGAATTAGGCATTAATTGAATAAGTGGTCTTTTTATAAAGCCCACTTCTCATTTGTTTGATTGGCTTCGAAACAAGGCCCATGGGCTTGAATGCATGTTCATTTTATGATTATGCATGTGTTTGTTAGATGAATGTTAGGCCCGGTGCATGTTCGGCGGGTAGCCCATTCTTGGTCATTAGAACCCGACTTTAGGGGTTAATTGATATGAGTCGCCGTTTTGTGAATACAAATGGTAGCCCATTATCATTAACCATTAATCAAACAATGTTAGGTGATTAGATGGGGGATGAATCGAAACGCATGAAAAACAAAGGCCGATCCCGAGGCCCGTGCTTAATTAGTGATTGATTGCAACATTGTTCTTTCATATGTTGTTTGTTATGAATGAATGTTATGGATGTAAACATCGACACCCGAGAGGCGGTCCAAGGAAGAAAAATCCGAAGTTGAAAAAGCCAAGGTGATTGACCGATGTCCAACCCGGTCTCAATTTGTACTCACTTGACGATGGTGCCAAACCGATGTCCAATCCGGTTTCAATTTGTACTTAATTCATTCATCCCCGATCATGTCTCGGGTTTTTCAATTCGTGTTGTAATAAACACCCGACGAGTTGCGGGTTTTTACTTTCTCGCACTTAGAATTAGCTCGTCTTTTCAATACTTCGAGTGTTTACTTTAAGAAATGTCTTTCAATACAATTGATTGTTTCTTTCTTTTTCTAGACTAAGATAGGATTAGTTTAGAATCTCAAATGAAAATACAAAAACAAGATGCATGATCACCTAGTGGACTAAGACTTTGGCATGAAAATGGTAAAAAAACAAATGCATGACGACTTAGATAACAACCATGTTAAGTTTAGCGGTACCGAAAGGGCGTTAATAGAAATATTAACGTAAGCTAGTCCCCGAACCTTTGATCTCTGGTTTTCGTAGAAACCGAAACGAAATTCCCGCGTTTCGGTTGGGTATTCTAGCCGACCCCCGACCTAGGCTAGTGGCGACTCCTAACAAATAAAATCAATCCGCTGTCACGCGAGATATGGATTTAGGGAAAATCCACGGTCATGATCAATGAGTTATATGGCTAAACAAAAGATTTACACTTCAGTAGAATCATTTTAAAAAGTGCCATATGAACCATCTCATGAACACTTATCTCTAAACCCGCCTCATCCGAGCTCGGCCCTCGAGGGGCAGGTCGCGACAGCAGGTTGTCTCTTTCGGCCCCTACCACCACAACAAGGACGACCTCTGTCCAATGGAGGAACACAAGCACCGCGCACACCAACAGTTCCTCAAGCGATCCAAGAAGTCCGACGAGCCCTTCCTCGAGTCCCTGAGGAAGGTGGAGCATGAGCTCAGGGAAAGTTACGACAAGCTGGATCAGGAGCGGAAGGAGTGCACGGGAGACCAGTTCCTGGAGCTGATGATCACGGACGGCTGCTTCATGCTCGAGATCATGAGGACCCCGATAGGGGGCGGTTCTGACTATCCGGACAATGACCCCATTTTCAGCACCCACAGGCTGAAATACATAAAGCCATACATAAGACGGGACATGCTGCTGCTGGAGAATCAGCTGCCAATGCTGGTACTGTATCACCTGGTTGCTGTCGAGAATAACAAGGAGGTTAGTTTCTTATATTTTACTCCGTCCCCGTGCTATGTTCACCTAACAATACATCTTGGTGATCTCGATGGACCTCGCATCATGGTTTGGAATCAATTAACAATTTCGTTATTAAATCTGTCACCTCAATCGAAGACTTCTTTGATTTTCCCTTTTACGCGATTAGTGTCGACACGACAACCGTCTCGTATTCAATGCACTGACTTTCTTCCAACAACACAGCCTAACGAATGCATCAACGAGATCAACAAGCTCATCCTCAGCTTCTACTCCCTCGACAAGTGCATTGTGGAAATGGGCAGATGCCTACATGTCATGGATGTCTTCAGGAAAGGCCTGCTGATGGAGCCCCAGCAGGTCCAGTGGCGAGGAGATGATCTTTTCTGATAATCACCTCTATGGGAGACTTTTTTTTTCCCCTTTTATGCAAGTAGTGTCGACACGACAACAATCTTGTATTCAATGCACTGACTTTACTCCAACAATGCAGGGTGACGACAACCTCAAGTGCTGCTCCCTCGAAATGTGCATCAGGGTGATAAGCAAATGCCTCCTGCATATCATGGACGTCTTCAGGAAGTGCCTGCGGATGGAGACCAAGAAGGTCCAGCCCGAGGAAACCGAGAAGATAATCCGGTCGGCCAACGAGCTCAACAAGATCGGAATCCAGTTCAAGAAGAGCCCAACCCACAGTCTCAAGGACATCTCCTTTGCCGGAGGGGTCCTGAAGCTCCCCGTCATCACGGTGGATGGCACCACCGAGTCCAAGTTCCTCAACCTCATGACTTTCGAGCGTTTGCACATTGGTACTGGGAACGAGATCACATCCTACACCACTTTCATGGACAACATCATCAACAATGAGCAGGATGTCGCGCTGCTCCACGCCCAAGGCATCATCCAGAATGCCATCGGGAGCGACAAGGCGGTCGCCGAGCTATTCAACTCGCTGTGCAAGGAAGTGACGGTCGAATCCAACAGCAACCTTGACACCGTGCAAGTGAGCATCAGTAAGTTCTACGACGACCCCTCGAACAGTTGGTGGGCTAATTTCCGCCACACCTACTTCAGGAATCCTTGGACTGTATTCTCTTTCATCGCCGCCATCTTCCTCTTCGCGCTCACCATAATTCAGACTGTATATGCCATGCTCAGCTACTACTGAACCCTTTCCATTTTTGGGTTTTTCTCCTAATGGCTGATCCTTGATAATTATCTGTTGATTGGCTGTTGATTGTTGTCATGAATGATTTTCCTCCTGTTTTCAATCGCGCTTATTTCCCTCTTTATATGTTTCGAACGATGGACATTTGGCTATATATATATATATCATTATCAGATGATGATTGACTTTGTTTCGGTCTTCTTAAATTTTGTCCAATTTGAATAGGTAGTCTGAAGGATGGTCGAGTTTTAGGCAAATGAAATCTTCCATTGCAACATTTTTCTTTTTGGTTAAATTTTGTTGAAGTTGTGGCCAATTTATGCAGAAAACCCAAGACTCTACAAGTTTCTAGATCTATAGTGAGGAGTTAAAGTTTGTGGTTCTAGCTAAGTTGGTGGGAGTTAGAAGTAATGGCAAAAAATCTGCCCAACATGTAAAACGAAGAAAATGTCTCTGTTTGTGACAGATTCTTAGCAGAAGAGTCGAATAGGAAGGACTATAAAAAAGCTTCATGCTCGTACATTCATGTTCAGATCAACTACAGCTCCTTAAATCCCTTGTACCAAACATTTTGATAATACAACAAGCTCCAAAAACTACTTACCACGCGATAAGTATTTTATCTTCACTCTATATAATTAACCTATGCACAAATTTTTAGTAATTTAATCCTAATGGAATCACTTTCCGAAAATCACGGTCATGGAAAATATAATTTAAATGTTCCCCACACTACAACTTTTTTAATCCAGCTAGAGTTTTCCACATATGACATTTATGTCTTTTTTTCCTACGTATTATTAATTGATGTGGGAATTTCCAGATGTCACGGGCTCTCTCTCTCTCGTTAATTTTTTTATATGTCATCGGATCTTAAACTTTTTTATGATGACATACGGATATTTTGATAATAAATCTACATGGACAAGTATATTTCAATGAAAAGATTCCGCTTTTTCTTTAAAGCTCATTATATGCTGATGATTGAAAGGTTTGATTGTATAAATCAAGCATAAAAAATTTTTGAGGAGCGGAATTGAAAAACTGTGTTAGTAATAAGACTAAATTAGCGTAATTGGTGTTATGTAGATAAAGAAGAAGAAAAGGAAAAATATCAAAATGGACCATCTGATGGGCCTAAAAGTTTTTGATGGGTTTAACTTGTTATTCTAGTAGAGCAACCCAACCCTAAGAATCAATCAAAGCTGGCTTGGGTTGCGGAGGTAACCAAGAGGCGTGTTTGGGCAGGCTCGTCCAATCCTATCGAAATGACATGAATGCTCTATCACGTACGATGCTACCTTCAATGTCTTAATAAATCTAAACGTTGATCTATACAAATGAGGCATATGTCAATGTTGAAATGCCACGAGAAACACTTTAGGACTAAAGATTTTAGTTGTTTTGAAATTCTTTGGCCCATCTAAAATAGTGGAAACTCTCTATTGCAAATCTCCCGAGGTGAATCCCAAGGGATTAAACCAGCATGCGAGTATAACTCTATTGCATGATGGCACTTACGCTTCGTAACGAGCTCTCCCAAGTCGTACCACAACTTGATTTCTCATTTATGAGATAAGAACACCAAAAGCATCATAACTTTCATACAGCACTCACTTGAGTATCATAATTTATTTTTTCAATCACTTGAGTGTCATGACTTCTAAATAATGTTCACTTGCGTGTTGTAACTTTCAATTAATTATTTGAGTGTCATAAACTTTTAAAAAAACTTCCATCAAGCCACGTTGGATTTCCAAGACTTACGGTGAACGTCTTAAAAAATTATGGGACTATCATCTCCTCTGAATCCAAAACTGACCTTGAATTTCATTATTAGGAACATCATCTAGCTATCATGCTCCCCAAGAAAATGGAAGCGTGATATATGATAAGAATTAATAGACAAGGGCTCCTAAAGCGCTCAGTATTGAAATGATCCACATGTCAATTTTCAATGGTTGGAATTAAGGACTTCGTAATCTGCCAGCCACAGAAGGGCATGACATCTCCCGTGTGATTGCGATTGAACTACTCCTTAGAATGGTGAAACATGTAAGAGCCTTCCTAGAGGAGCGATTCTGACGTTTCCGCTAATCCAATCTAATTGTCGCCTGCGAAATAATATCATTCTGGATGAAATTAAATGAATTTATAATGTTTGATATGTGAAAATTTTGTTCGATTCAATAGGGAAACTTTAAAAGTCGATTTTTCTCACTTCAATGAAAGTGTTTCATAAGCTCTATTTCATCGATATAATAAATAGAGGCCATTGTAATGTAAAATATGAATGAAAGACCTATCATTCTAAGTCGGATATTCTATTACACTTCGGATTGTGCATGATGCTATCTTTGGAGTCCGCATTTCCTTTGACCTTCTATATATGGGAATAAAAAGGTTAGGGGAAAGAACATAAAGAAGTATAGTGGAGGAAAGGAAGAAAGGAAGAGAGAGAGAGAGATTTTGGTTGAAAGAAAAAGGAAAATTAAAAGAAGATAAGAGAATGGAGGAAATGTTGCTTTCAAAAAATTTAAAAACTGTCATACTTCGTTATCTCCAAATATTTCCTATTAATTTCGGAATTTGGACTAGAACCTCATCACTCTCGTTCAAAAGTAGATAGAAAGCGGATGATAGGTCGAAAGGAAAAATCTAGTAACGGAGCAAAAGGTGACCCAACCCAATTTAAGACTCAATAAAAGCCGGCTAAGGTGGTTGAGGTAATGAAGAGCAAATATAGACAGGCTTATCGAGTCTTTTCAAACTGACATGTATATTTAATATAGTACTAGAATATATTGGATGCTGCTGGATATTCACGTGAGTCATGCTCCACTCCATTCATCGACCGCCATGTGCTTGCTCACCTTCAGTCTCTTCGTCTCTCTCTTTTGCGCCCTACATTTCTCTTCTTCTTCTCCTTCTTCCTTTCTTCCTTTCAGCCATTGCCATTTTCAATAGCCATGCCCACGAAGGCCCCACCACCAGCCACCGTAACCTCATGCTGGCCTTGCCCAACTGTGAATTGGATTTGCTTTATTTCTTACCTTGTAGAGTTAAGGGAGGGGTTATCTTGAGTTTCTTCCTATTGGGGTTTTGCTTGTTCTGATTCTGAATTGGTGAGAAAAATCCGACTTCTATTAGGCGTTTTAGATGATTGTGGAATTAAAAGGGAGGTTTTGATGCGCATTTTGATTTCTTCATCGGATGATGGTGATTCCCTCCCCGAATATTTAGTTTAACTTATAAAATTGACTTTGCCATACTAGTTTGACTTTGATTTGAGTTTTAATACATCTTTTTGCTAGAAACAATGTTTCTCCGTATGAAGCCAGTGGAAGATGATCATAACTTGTCCTGTGTGCCACCTGAAGTTATTTTATACGAAGTTACCTAATTATATGAGCTAACTAAGCATATACATTATCTTTACCAAAAAAAAAAACTAAGCATATACATTATTGGAAAGTCACTCTTTGTGAAATTTTTTCTTTCGCTACGTGGGACATGAATACGGAAGAAGGGCGTTAAGTTCCAAAAAGGAACTCAAGTATGAAATGTAGATTATCCCAAGGGCAAAAACATTTGTGACGTCCGTACCAAAATCACATTAAATGCCCTCGATTCAATATGTGGATGGTGTGCATGCAACTCGATTCCCACGTTTTTCATGGGACATACCTAAACATTTTTTGTCTTTACCTGGTGCACAAAAAGTGACCCCATATTAATTTGATTGGTTGGAATTAGTCGCTTTCGAATGAAGTCGACATCTTTTGCGAGATTTTTGTGTTTACTGTTGATTAATTATAGCAGCTATGGGATATCCGGGTACTTATCCATTAGGGCTTGTTGTAAAATTAATGCAAAAACTTATCGGATCTTGCTATCAAAATCAACACAAAATCATCAGAGAAATAAACGATAAATAATAATACCAGATATTTACGCAATTAAATCCGAGTATCGGTACCTATATCACGAAGAGAGCCAAAAGTAAATAATTCACCGATCAATTCGAGAATTATGGAGTAATAATTGATCATAAGCTCGAGTGTTTTTCATATTTAGATCGCACCCAAATTCATAGTGTTTATAATAAAACAACTCAATTAGGCGTAAAACTCGTTGTGCGTGCCCCTTTCTTTCTTCACCGTCCGTGTGGCTTTATTGCGGCTTAATAGGAGGACCTTTTCTATTTCTTTTATGCGGCTTAAAATCAAGTTAAAATTAAACCTTGCTCTTTGGTCTTTATACGGCCAATCAACAGCGGCGTCACTTGTACGGCCTTCAAAGGAGTCAATCTCTTGGTTGATATTCTTGGATATTTTACATAATTGTCACCGCTCCAAAAAAAAATTAGATAAAATAAGAGAAATGTTTATATAACTATCATTAATCTATTTTAAAAATAACAGTATATTTTGGACAACAAAAAAATAATTAAAAATTATTATGAGGTTCACTCCTTTAAGAATTTATAGCTCTCAACATGTTGTTATCTAACGGTTGTCCAAATACCGTTATGCTAGCAAAACCCATTAAGTAAAGTCACAACCCTTATCTTGGTTGATCTCCCACAGCATGACTCCAATAGGTATTCAGTCAAGAATTCTGGTCTACCTCATCTGATTCGGATCGGGTGTCATACACAAGCTCAAACTCGAGACGTCTTTTAAAATAGCTCCTAAGCTATTATAATGTATCCAAATTTTTCTCGATTGGGGCTCATTAATGCTCGCAATCAATTACACTTAGGTGATATGAAACTAAAGAAATAAAAAATAAAACCCACAATAATATTTCGTGCAACTTAGAAACTTGACTTTGCCTCTATAGTTTGACTTTGATTTGAGTTCTAATATATCTTTTTGTTTAAATTAATTTGATTTTTCAATTTCACACAAGATGATTACGACCTGTCTTGTGTGCCATCTGAAGTTAATTGATGAGAAGTTATATGATTGTCATGAGCTAATCGTGGGGATAATTGTCCAAAAAGTCATAAACCTATTGCACGTTAGCCAATTTAGTCATAAATATTTCAAATTTTGTCAATTTTGTCCTAAAAATTTTGATGATTTGCCAAATCTAGTCCTAAACCTTTCAATTTGTCAATTTAGTCCCAAACTTTTTTAAAAATTGTCAATTTAGTCCTAAATCTATTATTTAGATAATTGGTCGGAATGACTACATTGACAAATCATCAAAAGGTTTAAAACTAAATAGACACAATTGAAAGATTTATGATTGAATTGACAGCCATACAATAGGTTTATAACTTTTTGGAAAATTTTCCCTCATAGATATCACCTGAACATTACTCATTGTGAAATTCTCTTTTTTTTTTCCCTATAGGCGATGTATATACACATATTTATGTATATGTATAAAAGAAGGGCCTCGAGTACTAAAATTGAGACCTCAAATAAGAAATTTGGCATATCCCAAATGTACGAGGTACAAATTATTACCGAGTGTCACATCAAATATCAATTATGCGAAGTTCATGCCTCAATTGGTATGCATGTGCTCAATTCAGACGAGCCTTTTAATTTAGGCGGACACCCGTGAGATTCATCGTATTCAAAGGCTCGTACTCGGTCGCGAGACCTCGTGCTATGCGTGCGCGCAATTCATTTCCTACGGCTTCCACGGGACATGCTCAAACTGGTTTTGTCTTTACCTCGTGCACAAAAAGTGAGTTATATATACATGGTCTGTCCGGTGATACCTCTTCAACTTGAAGCATTCGGCTTGGACAACCGCAAACTTCATACACTCTTCCCACTCTCTCTCTCTCTCTCTCTCTCTCTCCATGAATTCTCCACTCCTCTCACCTTGTGGAACCTCTGAAACTTGCCGAACCATGTTACCCTCGCCACCCCCACTGCAGCCGGACGAGACCAAGTGGATCGTGCAAGTCGACAAGATCCTCAAGCGCATGCCCTCCGACGGGCAACTGCCCTGGAAGAATCCGTCCATCTACAAGGTCCCCGCCTTCATCACCGACCTCAACTACAAGGCCTACCAGCCGCAGGTTGTCTCTTTCGGCCCCTACCACTATGGCGAGGTCCACCTCCGCCAAATGGAGGAACACAAGCACCGCGTGCTCCTCCACTTCCTCGAGCGGTCCGGGAAGACCCTCAAGCGCTTCCTTTACTCCCTGAGAAAGGTGACGCGGGACCTTGAGGAGAGCTACGAAACGCTAGACCTGAAATGGAAGGAGGGTGGAGGGGGCCAGTTTCTGGAGCTGATGACCATGGACGGCTGCTTCATGCTCGAGATCACGAGGACCACGATAGAGGAGAAGCATGGCTATGCGCCCAACGACCCCCTCTTCAGCATTGACAGGCTAAAATACATACGGCCGTTCGTAACGCGGGACATGCTGATTCTGGAGAATCAGCTGCCGATGCTAGTGCTGTATGAGCTGGTCGCCATCGAGAGCGATTACAAGAAGGTTAGTTTCTTAGATTTCATTCCGTCGTTAGAGAGGTTGTTGCATGCACATAAACCGCCATACTATGTTCACCTAACAGTACATCTTGCTAATCTCACATGAACCTCACATGATATCCATCAAATCTAATGCTCTAAAAATGTTGGATGCACGGTTCAAGATCAATCGACAATTTCATTATTAATTCTATCACTGAGAGAAATGGTAATTTTGCTTGTATTGCTCATCGTCTGTACAAATATATATATAAAACATTGAAGGAAATGGGGAAAATTTACCAAATATCTCTTAACTAATTATAAGAGATGTATCAAATATTGTGCTAACTAATAAATCCTAACTAATGATAACTGATATATCAAATTTTAAACAAAAAGGAATGCCCAACTTGCTTATGAGAAAGGTGAACCGATCTTGACCCAACGCCTTGGTAAAAATGTTTGTCAGTTAAAGTCTAGTGGGTACATGCTTGGTTCTAATGGCCCCTGACTATACATGTTCTTGAACAAAGTGGCCGTCATTCGCAATATGCTTTGTTCGTACGTTAAATACCGGATTTGTTGCAATGTGTAAAGCGGCTTGGTTATCGCAATAAAGATCCATTGGTTTGTTGTGCAATACCACGAGGAACGCAAGTAAGTGCGCAACCAAATCAATTCACTAGTGGCAATTGGCATAGCACGATATTCAACTTCAGTAGAGTACTGAGAAACTGTGGTTTGCTTCTTGGTTCTCCAAGACACGGGACAATCACCAAGCATGACAAAGTAACACGTGATTGAATGTTGAGTGATCGGGCAACTCGCCCACTCGGAATCACAAAAGGCGATCAAGTGAAATAAAGTTGGGACTAATAACAAAATCTCTTGTCCTGGGTTTTCCTTGAGATATAGAAGAGCTCGTACAGCGGCTTCCCACTACTACTCCTTCGCTTCCTACATCAACTAGGAAAGTCGAGTGATATGATAAAAATTAACAAAGATGTATGACTCTAATTTTTCCTAGCTTCATCAGCGGCCAAGATCCGATTTTATCTTGAGATCAACGGCCGAGATCGAATCTTTTCCAAAATATCCAAGGGTAATTTGGGGATTTCACACAAATTCCAAAGGCAAAATTGTCCAAAAATTTCTATTTCTAAGGCTAGGGAAAAATGACCAAAATGCCATTCCCCAAATACACTTAGCCTTAGCAAACTTCCAGGGGTAAAAAGGTCATTTTTCATTTCTCGCCGAAATTCGATTTTTCTGAAGGATTCGGACAAATCCGAGGCTACCCAAGCAAATGACAACATCATCCAAATGATCTGTCATGACTTTCTAAATTTTCAATGCCCAACTTAGTCTCTAATTAATGACTAAGTTCTAAATAACTTAACTTGTGCATACCTCATACTAACATGTGGCTTTTGGGGAAATTTGCATTAATGACCCGTGGCCGATACTAAATCAAGCCACGTTCAAGTTCACTCGGGTCGTGACGACCTCGGTTGTCACTTAATCACGAAAATCGATCGCTAGTTCCGATGGGTACGATCGTTTGACATAAGTTCGGGTCATTCGTCAATTCACTTCGTGGTCAAGCGGAATCACCTACGATCTACTCGTATGATAATGGAAAACTGATCCCTAACTATCCTTGGATCGGCCTACATTAGCTCAAAATGTCACCTCGACAATTTCCATGGTCGAAAGTCAGTTCACGATCGAATTCTTTGGTCGCACGAAATTAAATCCCTAATTAGCCTTTCCTTAACTGTTAGTATTCCCGAAGTGATCAATTCCGGGCGAGATCTAACTACAAGTACGCTTATAAACTATTCATTTCATAAATCCCAAGTGGGTCGGATTTCAGAATGTTACAACAAACTTATCAGATTCAAATACTATTTGAAACCCTTCTTGACAAGTATGAGGCTAGATGTGAGATTCTTCCGGATCTCAAGTACATGCAACACTTTTAGCATAGTGATTTCCTTGCTAGAGGTGAACTTCGGGATCACCTTTCCTCTCCCGACAATTTTAGCTAATGTAGAGTTGGCCATATAAAGCATCTCCTCTTCCTCAACTTTCTCGTAAGACAAGAATATGTGTTTATCCACACAAATGTGATTTGTGGCAACTATGTCCAACCACCAATGGGTATTGTTCGACACCAAGGATACCTCAAACACCACCACAGTAGTTAGTCTTTCATCATTTGCCTGCTTAGTTAGATTCAACTGTTTGGTTGCACCACTGTCCTTACATTTGTTCTGGCGCTTCTTGCAATCCTTAACTCGATGGCCAGGCTCATTGCAAACAAAACATGTCCCTTGGAATTTATGGGATTGTTCCTTCTGCTTGCCCTTCCCTTGAAGAGACTGCTTCCTTTTCCTTACTTGTTTGAAATTGGAAGACTCAACAAAGTTGGCCTTTGGTTTTGTAAGAGGGTTTGCATTCCTCCTGTTGTCCTCTCAAGTCTAAGACGCAGAATGAGATCTTCAAGGCTCATCTCTTTCCGTTTATGCTTCAAATAACCAGCTCGGAGACAACTTCTTAATAATAGTTGTCACTTGGAAGAATTCACTAAGTAACATTCCCTCAGCAAAGATTTCATTCAGAATTATTTGTAAGTCCTGAACCTAACTCATGACAAATTTAGAATCCATCATCTTGAAATCCAAGAATTTGGCAACCATGAATTTCCTGGTGCCCACTTCCTCAGTCTTGTATTTCTTTTCCAAGGACTCCCATAACTGTTTGGCAATTTCAATGTTACAATAGACATTATATAAGGAATTTACTAAACAGTTAAGGAAGTCTCCATGCTTCCAAGCCTCTAACGGCTCGAGCATCATGACATCTTGCTCATCTGGACTAATTATCGAGCACACCTCTGATAAGTACTTGACTAGATTCAGTGTAGCCAAATAGAAGAACATCTTCTGTTGCCACTGCTTAAAGCCCACACCGGTGAATTTTTTCGGTTTCTCTTTTGGTGTTACTGGAGTTGGTACATCAAATTAGGCAAAGCCTGTTGAATCATCCCTGCAGAATTGAACCATATGCCATTTGGCTTGTACTGTTTTGTCCGGGTATATCAGTCAAGTGATTTGTACCCATACCACCATAGATGGTTTTAGCTCGAAGGCTCGCAACATTTTTTGCCATGACAGCAGGCCACGAGGTTTGAACCTCACCGATCAAAACAACCATATGAACATCTCTAGAAACATTCTGGACGTCATTTAGTACTTGATTATTATCAACCATCTTGTTCTTCTTTTGAAAAACCCAACAAATAGCTAATCACCTTAAGATTGTTGGAAATTATTATGTATTTGAGGAAAAATGTTTGTTGTAATAAGAAAAACATAAACAATGATAACAAATTTAATAACGACCAAGCCAAGCTAATCTTTATGAATAAAGATGCTAAATTGCAATTCAAATACAAACTTACTTGATTGTAATAAAATTTCCAATTGCTAAGTAATCGATCGGAGTCTTGAAGTCAACAATATTTTTGTATATCAATATCTCGGTGATCAATCGAGAACTATGAATCGACAACTTGCCTTTTGAATTGATGCCTTAGAAAATTGGCAACTTCAATACAGGAGGTGAGGTACGGCTAATCGAATCTCATTAAGGCAATTAGTTCTTGCCAATGGTGCCAAATAGCTTCAAGTACTATGCCTCTCAAAATACAACACTTTAAACCTATTTGTATCAACACTATACGAACATAACTCTGTCAAACACTTTTCGAAACCAACACACTTAGAGGACTATATCTGAAGAGAATACTCGAGACGCTTTAGGTGTTCTTCAAGGTGTTCTTTATCTCTCTATATTTGAGCTAAGAAGATACATCTATTTATAAATGAGGGAAAACGGCTACGAAAACTGAAGGGACATGAACTCAAAAGTCATATCGGTTATGCTCACATTAGTAGAGACAATAACTCTCAATTAACAGCTATATTAAATTCAGAAACTGCAGCAAAACAAAGAGTCACAAGAATTGAAGAGACACATCACTAATGTTGAGCCATTAGAACCTATAATTACAACAATAATTAAAACAGCAAGCGGCGCTCGAGCTTGCTAGACTGAAGGAGCGTCGCTGGGACTTTGGTTTTATTGGGATAGACCAGAGCTGTTGACTGCAGTGGCAAGACAAGGCGATGAAGCTGTGCAATGGCGGGACTGTGGCAAGGATCCACTGCCAAGAGTAGCGAGGGGACGGCGATATGCTGGGAAGAGACACTGAAGACATAAGCGTAGGGTGCTCCTCCGAGTGATGAGGCTGTGACGGTGGAACTCGGAAGCAAGGTGCGGTGGTGGGAGTTCATTGAGTGGCCGCGGTGGCAGAGCGCGATTCAATCTTTATATGCATCATGGGTAGTGTCGGTATATTGTGATCCTCCTCTATATTGCGAATCCCCCTTTATTATTTTTCCAACTTCCCTTGAATAGAGACGAAAGAATGCTTATATAGGCATAGATATGATGTTTTTCTTAAGATGTCACTTTTCTAAATTGAACCAAAGAGATTATGTGATATGTTAAAGATAGGAAATTAAGGTATTTCTATTTCTTATTTCCCCCATAATTGAAATTTTCAAAGATGATGCTTTTATTGCCTTCAAACTTGATTAGATAGTCCATTCTGTCCCAGTTTGGCACACCATGTGGATATCATGTGATTTTCGCCCATTAGGGTCTTCAATGGACTGGGCGAATTTCGTGCTCTTGTTGATGTGGGAGCATTGGACTCTCTCGATCAACTTTCAAGCTCAACTCTGACCTCATCCATTAATCTAGCACAATTCTTATTTCTGCATGCAAAGACCAATTTTGGGCGGAACATGATTCAGTGGGTTCAAATTCGAAGATATCGATTCTACAAACTAGTTGTTGATTCGCAAAAATAGTTATCCATTTCATGGTTATCGATTTACTACCAATATGTCGATTTACAAGTTTATTGTTGACTTCAAGTCTCTCAATCGACTACCTAGCAACTGGATGTTGATCTTATCGATTTCCTTCACTTTTTGTTCATCTTCTAAGGTAGCTATTCAACTTCCATGGCTGGTACATGAATTCAGAGAGTCTTGTCTTGTTATAATGCATCTAATCCTAGTTCAATGCATTAGTCCTAATTATTAAATGTCTTGATTCATAGTTTTTATGAGTCTTAAGTCATAGTTTTTAAGAGTCTTTATCATGGTGCTGCTTTCAAGAGCCTTCACTATGTGAATACTCTAAGAGTTATTTCGGTTTCTAGGATTCCAAGAGTCTTTTCTTTTGTTCAGTAGATTCACTCTGTAAATAGAGATGTAATCACAATTGTAAGACAAAAGACTTGAATATTGATGATACAAGAGAATTTCCTCGAGTGAGCGAATTTCTATCCCGATTATTTATCCTTGATTGGTGAATTCTTCCTTGGTGGTGAACCAATAAGTCCTTTACCCTTGATTGGTGGTTTTCCTTTAAGCCTTGGTAGTGCACTTCTCCTATCACGATGTCCTTTATTCTTGGCAAGTGGCTTCTCTTTTAAGCCTTGGTGGTGAACTTCATCTATCTCGGTCTTTATCCTTGGCCGGTGGCATATCCTTTATGCCTTATCGTAAGCTATCTCGTTATCACGCAAAACACATACCCACCCTATACATGCATCAATTTGGTATCAGAGCTCAAGGTTGAACTCATTTTGAGTGATTCTTTCTATTACCCATCTCCTATTCCATCACATACTATCGTTAAAAAAATGGTTGATTACGTTCCTAGAGGCTTGACTTTGGAGCAAGTATACAATGAAAGGCGTGATCGTGCTATATAGGATCTCAAGCGACAAATGGAGAGAGTCATTACCCTCCTAGAGAAACAACAAAAGGGTGATAGGAGATTTTCGGCTAAGCCTTAACTAAAGGTATGTGTTTCTTTAAAGGTACTTATTCTAACCATGTTAAGAATACTTCCAAAGAAGAGAACGAAATGGATAAGCCCCCCAAGATCATTAAAGAGCTCCAAAAAGAATCAGATGGTGGAGATAGCAAGTGTTTCAAGTGCCACGGCTATTGACATCTGCAAGTGCATTATCATAACAGAAGAGTTACGACTCTTCATGAAATCGAGAAGATTGATGTGCGGCTGCAAGAAGCTGTGCATGATCCCGATTAGATTGAGTCCGAATTTGAGGCAAAAGTACATTACAAGTGCCATAACTTGTGTACGGCGCTCACTTTAGTGCCATAACTTTTTTTTGGATCACTTTAGTGCTAAAATTTTTGAAAAACGATCACTTAAGTGCTAAAATTTTTGAAAAACGATCACTTAAGTGCCAACTCCGGTGCCGTACACAATTTTTCGCCGGAAATCTGACGTGGCATTTTTTTTATTAATTTCTGAAGCTGACGTGGCTCGCCGGAGTCTCGCCGGAGATTGGCACTTAAGTGATCGTTTTTCAAAAATTTTAGCACTTAAATGATTATTTTTAAAAAATTTTAGCACTTAAGTGATCGTTTTTCCTCCGACTTGGCACCAAAGTGATCCGAAAAAAAGTTATGGCACCAAAGTGAGCGCCGTACACAAGTTATGGCACTTATAGTGTCCTTTTGCCCCGAATTTGAGGAGGAAGATGAAATCATGGAGCAACCAGATGAGGGAGACTTGCTCGTTATCAAAAGAACTTTGCATACCACAGCTACTTCTAAGGCAGACGAGAAAAAGGAGAATATTTTCAAACCCATTGCATCATTAATGGGAAGGAATGTAACTTGATCATCGATGATGGAAGCTGAACCAACGTGCCATCGTCAACTCTAGTCAACAAGTTGAAGCTGTCCACTTCCAAGCATCCCCAACCATACAAGTTGCAACGGCTGAACAAAGGGAACGACTTCCAAGTAACCAAACAAGCCTTGGTATTGTTTTCAGTTGGGAGAAATTACCGGTTATGTGATGTAATTTTCATGGATGCAAGCCACTTGTTATTAAGAAGACCCTGGCAATTTGACAGAAAAGTTGACCATGATGGACAGAAAAACACTTTCTCATTCCAAAAAGAACAGAAACCCATAATCCTTGCACCTTTAAGCCCCTCCTTGAACCACAAAAATGAGCTTAGGGAAGGAAACACTAGCAAGGAAAATTTGTTCTTGAATGAAACACGAGTTGGAAGAGCCATTCTCAAGTAGAAGGATGTTTTTGCTTTGCTTATGATTGAAAATCCAAAAAGTGAGATTACCCCTACACTCAAAATTGCAACCTCTAATGGATAATTTTGAAGATGTTTTTCAGTGGATTTGCCACCTGGATTACTTACCTTAAGAGGAAATGAGCATCAAATCGATTTGCTTCCTGGTACTTCTTTACCCAATAAAGCCACTTAACGATGTAATCCAAAGGAAACTAAGGAGCTGCAATGACAAGTTGATGAACTAATTGCAAGAGGATACACATGGGAAAGCATGAGCCCTTATTCAGTTCCAGCCCTTTTTGTACCAAAGAAGGATAGTTCATACAGGATGTGTGTTAACAGCCAAGCCATCAACAACATAAAGATCAAGTGTAAGAGCATCATTCCTATAATTGATGATATGCTTAATGAATTACATGGATCGACTGTGTTCTCCAAGATCAATTTGAGGAGTGGCTACCATCAGATCCGCATGACAGAAGGCGATGAATGGAAAATGTTGGGAAAACTTCCCTATGAAATTTTGATGATTTTAAAACTATCTTTGGTACTAATATCTACTATGATAAGTGCAAATGGTAAAGTACTTTTACAAGTGTTAGTGACTCCTTTTTATCAGCAAAGGCAAGAAACTAGGCTGTGACAATTAAGGTGGACAAGTGTGAGTGGTATCTCATGATAACTTGGAAGGACCTAAGTCAAGCTAGTGTTCTTAGAGGTCTTTGGGTACCGATAAATAGTGGAAGGATCATTGGTCCTATCATGACATGTCATTCAGTGGTATCGTCACCGAAGATCGTCAACCAACTCACTTACAATCTGCATGCATTGATGATGAGTTTTAGAATTACGCTAACGAAGAGTGTCGCGACCTAACTTCTGTGGTGCACCACCTAGGAGTTTGGCTAATGGATTATTAAGTCTAAACTTAATTCGGGCCCTTCCAAGCTTTACCAATTTGCAACTTAGGATTTAAGTTTTTAACATGCAAATGTTTTTACGCTAGAGTCGCTACTAATCTATTTTGCGATAGGTCGATTAAAAACTCAAATAAACATGGGGAGATATGTTTTATTCCTACGAACCACAAATTTTGAATTTGGGGACTTGATTTGCTAGAGCTAGTCTAACGCCCTTTTGGTACTTTTTTTTTAAAAAAAGAATGTTTGAGCATGCAGTTTAGATCCATTTTATTACCTATTTACTAACATGCGATGTGACCATGTGGGTGCGCTATCCATCAATTTAACACCTAATAAAGAAAGCAATAAATAAATTACTAACTTAGGAAAACAACTTCCCTTTTGGCAACGTAAGCATCTGCATTGTTAGCTAAAAAATCATACAGACAATCTTAGTATGATTTCTAATTAACAAGCACTTCAATCAATGTATTCTTTAGGATTTTCTCTTCATTTAAATGAAAATTAACCTAAGTGCAATGACGTGTGAAATATGACATGCGATTAATTAATCTTAGCATACAAACTATATGTCATGCGACGATATGATCTAATTCTAATGGCAGGGAAGTATATTTTTTTTGTATTTTTATTTTTAAATTCGGAATAAAAAATGCCTAAATTAATATGCAATCTACCCTAGAAAAAGCAATTTTATTTATTCTAAAACAACTTCCTTTTTTTGGTTTTTTTAATTAAAATTCGGAATTAAAAATTGCCCAAGTTAACATGCAATCTATTCTAGAGAAGATAATTTAATCTATCCTAAAGTGACTCTTTTTTTGGGGGGGTTTTATGAAAATTCGAAATTCCAAAATACCTTAAATAATCTATTAGGACTAGAATAACCCCCAACTTAAACTAGGAAATAAACAATCTTAAGTCCCAATTTAAATTAAACAATTATCCTATCTTCTAGATATATTTAGAATTCCCTAAACATGCAAAATTTCTAATTTAAATTCTAACTAATATTTTTTGGATTTTCTTCTATTTCAAAGATAAAGCAATCAAACAAAAGATAGCAATCACATTCAAACAGTCTACACAATCCGCAAAATTTCTTTATCACGTTTAAATTAGGAAAACGATTCGAGCTAACGATCATATCTATATGATTATAGATATCAATGAAAAACTGACCGTTTGAATTTGGAAAGCAAATAAGATATATTATCATATTAAGTGATTATGGATAAGATAATAATCTTCCGTACCGCCGTGTATCGTACTTTAGAGTTAAGGTCAGATAGTCGTCCATATATGTTGCTAAATTAGGAAAAACTCATAATTTGGGATATTTTAAATATAACCGATATCATACACATTATCCCTAAAATATCAACAATCCGCAAGATATTCACAAAATATTTGAATTATCCAAAGATTGGGAAATTAAATATTTAAAAAAATATTGGGATAATGATCTTACCTAATTTGCGGATATTTCCAATTCGAACTCGGATTGGGCTTGGGATTGCAGATCACGGGACGGCTGACAGTGGCGGATCGGTGGCGACGACAGCAATGGTTCTTGGTACAATTTCCTTGTTACGGTGAGGAATTTGGCAACGACCACAACACCTGCAAAACAAAAGTAAGAACAAGCAATGTCGGGCTTACAATTGGTGCTAGTCGTCGAGAGTAGATTATGGCCAACGGCGTAACGAGTCGTGGCTTGACTAAGTTTGTTTCGTTGGTTCAGCAAAGCGGCTGCAAATCACGACGGAAGCACGGAGGATGCAACGAAGAGCTTGCTGAGGAACGTCACCGAATCAACGCAAACGATAGTGCTTCGTTGGAATTGGGCTTGCTGAATTTTTTTCTCCTCAAGGCTGCCTGTTGGTCTCACAAAGGACCCTTCTTTTCAAGCGGTGGTCAAAGTCCTCCTTTTTTAGCAGATTTTCACCACTTGGCCCTCTCTCCGTTTTATTTTCTTTTGAATTTTCTCTTTGAGCTAGTGCTGGAACTCTCGGCTCTTGGATGTCTCGTTGGTGTTGATGGAGACCGGACTGGATAGCGCACCACGAAACCGCGGTAACGTTAGCAGGAAATCAGCAACCTTCAAGGACTGAGCTGAGAAACTCGCCAGGATTGTTGGTAGTCCAGCGTGAGGAAAACAGCAACGAGTTGTCAAGGGCGCGGCCATAGGTCTGGCCGCGGAAGAGTGGGGCTTGGCCGTGGAGGATCAGGCCAGGCTCTCTCTCTCTTTCAATCTAACTCTTTCAACTGCACTTGCTATCACTCAGGTGTGTTCTGAAAATTGTGAATTAATGCTCCCCCCTCCTTTTGATTAAGGGTTATGACGTCATATTTTTATCCTAAATCTAGGTTAATTGGCCGGGCTTTTGTAACATAATTGGCTTTAACTTGGGCTTTTCTTCAATTAGAGTTCAATGGGTTAATTTAAGGTTAAATTAAGACAACCATGGCCTTTTACCCTTAAAATTTTCAGCCCCTATTCCCCTAGCTTGGCCAAGTGTCGCTCAGTGTGCAAGTTAGGTACACGCGACTAATTTGAACTTATTTACGACTTCCAGTCCAATGCGAAATCTAATTAAACTACATGATTCTAAACTATATGCTATGCGATTTTAATATTTTGATTTAGGGGTTAAAATTTAATTTCAAATTTTCTATGCAATTAATCAGTAAATGGTTAGCCAAAATTTAGGTGTCGACAAAGAGTTACTACTGATGATGGTGAGATATGCATTTGAAGATAACCGTTGATGGTCCATAGTTGAAAAATCGGGAAAGATATAAAAAAAAAACAGCTGATGGGTTTTTGCTCGATGAAGTGACAGTTGTAGCGAACTCAATTTTGGGAAACCTACGGAAGTCAAAATAGGCGATTGTATGGGCAATCCCACTTCTAGCTTAGGTCTCCACCTACTCTCAAGTGGCTAGCTGAGTTCTCTTAGGAGGTCTCTAACGGTTGAATTGAAGACTTTCATAAATAAGGATCAACATAGCTTAGAAGAGGTTAGACAATAATACAAGACACTACAGTTGTGCTTGGAGCTTGAAATCCACTCTGATCTTTGCTTGATAACTTTTTGTAAAAGGTTTAGTATCGTAATAACAAATAATCAAGTGTACAAGTATAAGTACAGTTGTTATGTCCTAATAGTGTAATCTATCTTGTGAAAGGAACAACACTCATCAATTTTAACTTGCAGTGCTTATTACTAGTGGAATCTAGTCGTTGTCAAGCTATTAGCTGGAGAGTAGATTAGGCTTGAGTATAAAGCCGAACTATAATAAATCGTTTTGTGATCTATCTTCATTGTTCATTATCTGCTCTATATGATTTCTATCACGACACACCCTGATCAACTTCTCCCATCAGCTTGCTTGCTAATTGTTGTGATATATTCCGCAAAAGATAGACATTATCCTCATTCAACCTATTCAACTCCCATTCTAGGTTGTATTGTTAGCCCCAACTATTGGAATTAGAGCCTCGTTACTTGTTATTATTGAATCCTAATTTTAGCCGACAATATCTGTTAAAGGTAAAAACTCAAGGCTTCGGTCACTGATTGCGATAGGACCCGTTTCTCAGCCAAAAAAGTCATTCCAATGTTTTTTCAATGTTTTTAAAGTTGCATTATATTCTATTTGAACCTAGGTATCGTTTTTCTCAATAATCCAATGTTGACTTTTATGTTGACTTTTTGGTCAACCACTCTAGTCGACCCTCGTCAATAATTTTGAAAAAATTGAAAAATCTTTAATTATTCCTTTTGTAAGCATAATTAGACTTTCAATTCTTAATTTTTACAAAAAAATGATCGAGAGTGGACTTTTCAGTCAAATCAAGAACTTTGACATTTGATCAATAAATTTCAAAACTCACTCATTTTTAGTCATTTTTTAGACTTGATTCCTTCTCGATATTTGATCTAGGAATCGTAATGCATCAAAATTTCAAGCCAATTTTAAGAGTTCAAGCCTAAGAAGGGTCGGCTAATACTCGAGCACAAGTTTAGGGCCCCTATTGGTCCTTCATAAATAGTGCCAATTAACCCGACTTAAATTTGATTAGGCCAAATTAACTCAATTTCAATATCAATTTTGGTAAAATTTAGCTGGAACAATGAATTAGGATCGATAGGATCAGGCCGGGTCAACTCGGTCGACTCGACCCGATTCGGCCCACTTGGAACGAAGTCCAATTTGGTCCTTTGGGCTGAATCAATTGTGAATGGCCAAACCCATGCAGCCAATTAGAGTGAATTAAGACAATTAGAAGTCCTCGGGTTGACCCGATCAACTTGGGTCAACACAAATGGACCCAAACTGATCTGGCCCATTAGGTCGAACCTTAATTGAACCCATTCTGTCCATTGGGGGCAAAACACCATCGGGTCAACCGGGTCAACTCGGGCGTGTTGGAACTAACTATGCAACCTAAGGGGAGTGAATAGGTTACTTTGAAAGATTTTAAAACTTTTGTGGGAAACAACGTGAGATGAATAAGTATCAAGTTACACTGAATGTACAAAAAACAATGTATCACTTGTATGTTGAAATGATAAATAGAGGAATAAGCAATTGCACACAAGGATATATAGTGGTTCAGCTTTGATTTCAAGCCTACGTCCACTCTCACCATTAACAGCTACAAGTTGGGCTGGATTGCACTAGTAATTTACTGATCAAGTTACACTCAGCATGCACTACTCCTATCAGTTTTTAGATCACATTACCAGGAGGTAAATGCAGCTATCACTTGGTATACTTGACTTTTCAACACAATCACAATGCAACAAGTGCTATCGACAGACATGAGTTTTCTCTTTAGTATACAGCAAGAAGTGAATTTCAAAGAATTACAAGCTCACTTTTTCTCTCTCTCTAACTCTTTGGCTTCAAGGACCATCTCTTTTTATAGGCATCTTCAAACTAGTCGTTGTTGATGTCTAGAAGAGGCAAGGTAGCCGTTAGAGTCGTTGATGTTGCTGTCCTCGGAACTGACTGCCCATACAACCTATTCCTGAACTTTTGCAGACTTTCTAGAAATAGCTTATATTGCTGTACTATAGCTGCAATTATGACTACCTATTACACTAAATGTTCTCCTTTCTGCCAGATCTTCTACTGTGCCTGTCCATGTAAGAATTTCCTAATGTGGGCTTTATTAATTGAAATTGACTGAATTAGTTTGGTCTAATAAAGGTAAGATATATGGGTTCTTAATAAGTCTAATATGGGGCTGGCTGGTGTGGGCCGAGTACGGCCCGGCCCGTAATGAGAGGGCCCGTGGTCGAAGACTCTATAAATAGCGCTCAAGTCCCTCCCCTAACCTGATGATGCACATTTTGACTCACATACGGATTTAGAGAGAACTTTCTTCTCGTGAGTGGCAATCTCATTAGGCCAGTATTCTAACGAAGGGATAGGGGAGAAGAACTTGAGTTCGTGTTCGGGAAACCGTCGCTAATTCCGCGTCAAGTTCGATGGATTCCAAACCAGGTACGCGAATCAACAATTTCTCCATCATCGTGTTTCGATTTCTGATTATGGTGATCCTGGGTGTGCCATTTTCGTGGCCTTACATTTGGTATCAGAGCCTGCCATAGATTAGAACCGAAACATGCAGATTAGAATCGTTTTTCGTTTTGTCCGAGAGGTTTTTGCCCAATTTCGAAATTTTTTATTCGATGAAAGTTAAATTTTATTACATATTTGGAATCTACTCGTCGAGACGAGAAAAACGGTGGGCGGCTCGTCGCCGGAGGAGGCCGGACGCGCCGTCACGCGCCTGCACGCGCCCTAGGCGCGGCGGCGCGTGACGGCCACGCGCGG
Organism: Syzygium jambos; assembly: GCA_031216235.1. Classification (NCBI taxonomy): domain Eukaryota; kingdom Viridiplantae; phylum Streptophyta; class Magnoliopsida; order Myrtales; family Myrtaceae; genus Syzygium; species Syzygium jambos. The sequence continues at coordinate 21,013,443 of CM062229.1, forward strand.
CCGTGTCCAACCGGCGCGTTTGTTCGCCCGGTAACCGTATGCTGACGTCAGCATGACGTCAGCGGAAGCGGATCCTGTTGACCCGGTCGTTGACCCGACCCGGATCCTGACCCGACCCGGTCGCTTACCCGGATCCTGACCCGACCCGGACTTTGACCAGACCCGTATTTAGACCCGACCCGACCGATGACCCGACCGGTCAACCGGTCGAACCGGCTGGTCAGACCGGTTTGACCGGCTAAACACGCGCGCACGCGCCGCGCAGCGCCTTCCGGCGGCGCGTGCGGGCGCGTCCGACGTCCGTTTTGGACGATCTTGGTATCGACGCGCTCGTATTGAGAAGCTCTACATTGTGGTGTATTTATTTTACATGTTTGAAGCTTTTACAGATGTGAAAATACGTATAGAACCTTATGTACGCGTATTTTTAGGGTATTTTTGCGTATTTTCTTGTATTTCTCTATGGTTTCGTAAATACATATAGTAGCTCACATGTATATCACCACATAAGGACTGTGTAGAGTGTAATTCATTGTCTATCAATGAATGGAACAGTATAATTAGCATGACATGTAATTTCAGAGACATACGCCCCTGTCTTTACGTCTAGCATTACATGTATATCGTAAATGTGATACATAAAGTTTATATCCCTGGTATGAGAGATTTTCAAGGATTCAGTTGAGTTGTGACCGCCAAAGTGGCACACTTGACTGGGTTTGAGAGATATCAGTCTCATATTGTGGTGGGATGTCTCCTGGTCTATTACGTGATTATACTCCCAAAGGAGGTGATCTTGTGTTAGTTCATGGAGGGGTACATGTATAGCATGTGCTTGATAAATGACTGATCTTAGTGGTTCATACACCCAAAGGTGGTGATTTCGCGAAAGATTAGAATATGTTCTCATGGCCGCTGTCATGTGGAGAATGTATAACTGCATGTCATATTTTCTGCCCAAAGGTGATTATGTGATGATGTATGTAATTCTCTATATAAGTATTCACATGATGCTGATTGTATTGTTTGTTTGTTTTCCAGTCACCTTTTCTGTAAACGGCAATTCCATTTCAATTGAGGTCCTTATTGGGTTGAACTTTAAGAAATGGAAAGAGGATTTTCCGTTTGGAATGGAGCTGGCAGATGTTCACATTGCTCTTACAAAGGATAAGCCGGCAGATATCATGGCCACTAGTACTGAAGCTGAGAAACTGGACTATGCTGCCTGGGAAAAGAGCAATCGGATTTGTTTATTGACAATGAAGAAATCCATTCAAGAACACTTGAAAAGTGATTTACCAGCTGACTGTACTGCTAAGGAAATGATGGCAGCCTTAGAGGCCAGAAACCGTATTTCATCTAATGCTGAGGTTGGTACACTTCTTCAAAGGCTCTTCAATATGAAGTATGATGGTACTGCTGGGGTTAGAGATTATGTCCTTAGGATGGTAGACCTAAAGACAAAGCTTCAAACTCTTAATGTTTCCATTCCTGATGCTTGCATTGTGCATCAAGCCCTAAACACCCTTCCACCTGATTTTGGGATTATAAAAACAAATTATAATTCCCAAGATGAGACTTGGTCAGTTAATGACTTGATAGCAAGGGTGGTGGCAGAGGAAGAGAAACTTAAGAAGGAAAAAGGGCATCTGGCCTTATATGTTTCTAGTTCCCACAAAAGAAAGGATAAGAAGTTCAAAAATCGTACTCATAAAGGTACTCATGACACTACCGATCAATCTGACAATATGGGTCCAAAGAAAACATCCTTCAAAAGGGATGGTGGCCACTGCTTCTTTTGTAAGAAGAAAGGTCACATAAAGAAGGATTGTGCAAAGTTTAAAGCTTGGTTGTCTAAACGTGAGCCTACAGGTAATGATTCTTTGGCACTTGTTTGTGAATCCAACCTATCAGAAGCACCATCCAGTTCTTGGTGGCTCGATAGCGGTGCAACTAATCATGTTGCGTTTACCATACAGGGATTCATAAACCGGAGGAAGCCAAATCATGATGAATCAAGACTCACTGTGGGAAACAACGAGAAAGCTGATGTTGTGTTTGTGGGAGATGTAATCTTGATTCTAGACTCTGGTTTTAGATTAATGTTGAAAGACACTTTCTATGTACCTTCATTTAGACGGAACTTAGTTTCCGTATCGTGTTTGGACATGTATGGCTACTCTTTTGAAATCAAGAACAATGTTATTTCTTTGTCTCTTAATTCAAATAAGGTTGGGTGCTGTTATATGTCCAACGGATTGTACAGATTGTGTTTGTCTCCCAATGACATATACGTCGCTTATACGGCTGAAAAGGTTGTTTCTAAGAGACCATTACCTAAGGAACAGTTTTATACATTGTGGCATAAACGGCTTGGCCATATCTCTAAGGATAGAGTAGAAAGGCTGATAAAGACTAACATCCTGCCTGCTCTTAAAGATGACTTAGAGACATGTGTAGACTGTTGTAGAGGTAAAATGACCAAGATAAGGAAGAAAACTGCAGTCCGAAGTACTGACCTGTTGGAGGTCATTCACACTGATATTAGTGGACCCTATACGGCAACCTTGTGTAGAAATTTTTATTTCATCACATTTATTGATGACTATTCTCGATATGGCTATCTGTACTTGATTAAAGAAAAGTCTGAGTCTCTTGATAAGTTCAAGATTTTTCGGACTGAAGTCGAGAAACAGTTGGGAAAGGTCATAAAGGTTGTTAGATCTGACCGAGGTAGAGAGTATTATGGCAAGCATGGCGATGCCGGACAGCTTAAGGGGCCATTTGCCAAATACTTAGAGGATTCTGGGATAGTGGCTCAGTTTACTATGCTTGGGAGTCCTGAGCAAAATGGTGTGGCCGAAAGGCGCAATCGCACCCTTATGGAAATGGTGAGGAGTATGATTAGTAGGACTAATTTACCTGGTTTTCTGTGGGGTGAAGCTTTGAAAACAGCTTTATACATTCTAAATCGTGTACCTACTAAAGCTGTTCCATTGACTCCTTTTGAGTTATGGACCGGACGTAAGCCTAGCTTAAACCATCTTAAGGTTTGGGAATGTCCTGCAGAAGTGAAGTTGTATAATCCAACATTAAGTAAGTTGGACTCCAGAACCACTCGGTGTTACTTCGTATCTTACCCGGATCATTCGAAGGGATATCAGTTCTATAATCCCAATGGAGGCACAAGAATTGTGGAATCACAGACAGCCAAGTTTTTGGAGTTTGATGTGACCGAAGAAAGTAGCTGCTCACAGACTATTGAGAATAATAGTACGGTGGGTAATATTGTATCTTTATCTCCTCCCATACAAATAATTGTGGAAACTCCCACACCACAGACTGAACCTGTTGAGGCTCGGGATCCTGTTGTCGAGACAGCTCCTAATGAAGTTCCTCAAGGCTCTCAGGTCCAGGATGAGGCTGTTGTTGTTCCTGTAAGGAGATCCATTAGGGAGAGACGATCAGCTATACCACCAGACTATTTAGTCTATATAGGAGAGCAAGACTACGATATCGGTTCTGTGGCTGATCCAATGACTTATGCGGAAGCTGTTTCTTGTCCTCAGTCAGAACTGTGGTTGGATGCAATGAGAGATGAAATGCAGTCTATGAAGCATAATGGAGTTTGGGAACTTGTTGAATTACCTGAAGGTCATAGACCTATTGGCTGCAAATGGGTGTATAAGACTAAAAGGGACTCCAAAGGAAAGATTGAGAAGTTTAAAGCCAGACTGGTAGCTAAGGGTTTCACTCAGAAGGAAGGAGTAGACTATGAAGCAACTTTTTCTCCAGTCTCTTCTAAGGATTCTTTCAGAGTGATTATGGCATTGGTAGCTCATTTCGATATGGAGTTACACCAGATGGATGTTAAAACTGCCTTTCTCAATGGAGACCTTAATGAAGAAGTCTATATGATGCAACCCGAAGGCTTTGCAGCAGATGATTCAGGTACGCTTGTGTGTAGACTGAAAAAGTCTATTTATGGTCTCAAACAAGCTTCTAGACAATGGTACTTGAAGTTTCATAGTGTTGTCGCTTCATTTGGTTTTGTTGAGAACAAAGTAGATTAGTATATATACTGCAAGGTCAGTGGGAGGAAATTCATTTTCCTTATACTCTATGTGGATGATATCCTGCTTGCGAGCAGTGACCTTGGTTTACTGCATGAGACAAAGCAGATGTTGTCAAAGAACTTTGATATAAAGGACCTTGGTGAGGCGTCTTTTGTCCTTGGCATTGAGATTTATAGGAATCGTTCTCGCCGATTATTGGGTTTATCTCAGAGGGCATATGTTGATCGTATTTTAGAAAGATTCAACATGCAGCAATGTAAGCCAGGAATTGCTCATGTTAGTAAAGGTGATAAGTTGAGTCTGTCACAGTGTCCTCATTCAGATTTTGAGAAAGCCCAAATGAAGAATGTACCTTATGCTAGTGCACTTGGGAGTATTATGTATGCTCAAGTATGTACTAGACCAGATATTGCTTTTGCAACAGGACTTCTAGGCAGATATCAGTCAAATCCAGGACACGATAATTGGGTTGCTGCCAAGAACGTTTTAAGGTACTTAAAGAGGACAAAAGACTATATGCTGATTTACAAACATGTTCAGGACCTACAGCTAGTTGGGTATTCGGATTCAGACTTTGCTGGTTGTCAGGATGAAAAGAAGTCGACAACAGGTTACATCTTCAAGTTAGCAGGAGGTGCAGTATCATGGAAAAGTGAGAAACAGAAATCAATGACATCCTCTACCATGCAAGCGGAGTTTGTAGCATGCTTTTCGGCCGCTACTCAGGCAATTTGGCTCCGAAACCTCATTAAGGAATTGACCGTATTTGATTTTGTGGATATGCTCATACAGTTGTATTGTGACAATAACTCTGCAGTGTTGTTTGTTAACAACAACAGAGGTCTCAAGGGGTCTAAGCATATGGAGGTCAAGTACCTGACTATAAAGGAAAAAGTTCAGGATGGTGACATTGCAGTAGAGCACATTTCAACAGATGATATGATTGCAGATCCGCTAACTAAAGGCCTTCGCCCTTGTGTATTTGATCGACATGTCATTAACATGGGCTTAGGAGTATCATGGGATACTGTCAATTAGTGGGAGCTGTTTAGTTTTGTGTTGCTCTTATGAAGTTTGTATATGATTTTGTTACATTTTTGTAATATTTGAATATGTATCAACTCTTTTGCATTCAATAAAGTATTTGTGAATGTAGATTTATCAAGTTGAGTACATATATTTGATGAAAATCTCGAGGCATTGTGTAAACCTTGAGTACAGGCTATGGGGCATTCTTGGTATTAGCCTTAACAATATGTCTTGTTACACATAAAGTACAGTTAACTATCAAGCTAAGACATATGAAGGTTCGTTGGAACCATAAAGGATATTCTCTGGTGACACACTAGGTTTTGTGACACTTAAGGAGAGAGAATTTGGACTAACAAAATGGATAACACATGAAGTATCACTCATTATGAGGTATTGTCCATTTGACACACTACCATATTGAATCCAATCAGTAAAGTTGAAAGCACTCGTGACCATGGAAGGCTCTGCGTGAGTACATGCAGTTACCGCCATGATTCGGTGTTCGAGACTTTATGGGATCGGATTGACTATTAAGAATAATCTCTAGACCAATATAAGGGTGCGCACACAGTTGTGTTTCAATTAATATCGCCCAAGTGGGAGAATGTAAGAATTTCCTAATGCGGGCTTTATTAATTGAAATTGACTGAATTAGTTTGGTCTAATAAAGGTAAGATATATGGGTTCTTAATAAGTCTAATATGGGGCTGGCTGGTGTGGGCCGAGTACGGCCCGGCCCGTAATAAGAGGGCCCGTGGTCGAAGACTCTATAAATAGCGCTCAAGTCCCTCCCCTAACCTGATGATGCATATTTTGACTCACATACGGATTTAGAGAGAACTTTCTTCTCGTGAGTGGCAATCTCATTAGGCCAGTATTCTAACGAAGGGATAGGGGAGAAGAACTTGAGTTCGTGTTCGGGAAACCGTCGCTAATTCCGCGTCAAGTTCGATGGATTCCAAACCAGATACGCGAATCAACAATTTCTCCATCATCGTGTTTCGATTTCTGATTATGGTGATCCTGGGTGTGCCATTTTCGTGGCCTTACAGTCCAGTCCTAACGGCTACAATAGTGAAATAACAGTTATCTTAAATGATCCGTTACCTAAACATTACCAATTTCTTGTTCTTTTCACCTTTAATGAGACATCGTCATTTAGCTAATCTTTGTGATCGATGGCACTGTTTATACTATTCTTCAAGGATAGTCTTGTGATCTTTTTGTCAATGAATAACATTATGAGTATCACTCAGTCCTTCGTAGACATTATACTAAGTTTAGTTTGTGTATCATCAAAATTCATTTGGAGATGTTTCTCCAACAATCTCTCCCCTTTTGATGATTACAAAACTATTCCGAAGATGTGAAAATATATTGACTTGAATGTGCGGTTAAAGAAAAACTACAGAGTGAAGATTTTTCATAGAGAATATACTTTACAGAATGTCTCTTTAAAAAGTTTGCAGAAAATATTAGAGACAATGTCTAGATGATCTTTTAATATTATAATAGTTTAAAGAGTAAATCTTCTAGATTCTATGAGATGTGAGCAGATATTAAAGTATCATCAGAAACAGATTGCAAGAGATTAGTGTCTCACTACGCAGTTCGTTGTTGCTTCTATTTAGATGTTGCTCCCCCTATTTCGATGCAATTTAGTATATCGCCATCTTTCACATTCGAGTTCTCTCCTTTTTTGTTATCAGCAAAAAGAGAATGCACAAAGTAATAAACAGCATATAAAGAGCAAAGAACTTGCCTTGATAGGGAAATCATGTAGAAACAACGGGTCTAACATCAAACACTAGCAAAAGAAAAACATGAGCAGATAATAGAAATTATGTGCGAGGGCGTTTTCTTTGTAGGGTGGTGGAGGGTTGAATAGCTAGTTCTTCGGGGTCAGGTCGAGCAGGGTTATAGCAATCTAAGCTAAGCAATGTTCATTCGATTTTCACCAAGTATTTGGTGAGAGGCAATGGAGCTCTTGATTTCTTGAACATCAACTTGAAGGTTCGAGATTGCAACAGCGGGAGTAACCGAAGGTTCGGCAGGAGAAGGGGACCTCTATGGTCTGGATGGATGAGCAGATTGCTGCTGTACCGTTACCTTGCATTTCCCTTTGCTTGTTGATGCAGACTATGATGCCAGTTTTTGTCTGAGAACCTGCTTCGCTCTTTCATCATCTCAGTCCTATAGGAACAGCTTTATTCTTCTGATTGACCTATCCATCAGGCGTCATTTTTCAGCATCATTTTGTCTAGAGTCTTTTTCCAATCTCAACGTGGAGCATGCTATGAGGTGCAACATCATAGAAGTCAATGTACTTGTTCTTGAATATGCGAGTAATGAGGGCATCGTAGGGTAGCTTGCCTGTCTTTCGCTTCGTAATGTGGTACGTGTGGATAAAGATCATGTTTGCTAGGGAAAAATCTTCATACTTGGTGAGAATGACCCAGATAACCCATGCTTCATAACGAGATACATCGTTGGTTGAGTACGATTTTGGGTACAAGTAGAGAGTCAAGATTTTCTGAATGAAGTTTGCTTTTAAGGGCAGAAGGTACAATGGAATAATTTCTCTAGAACCTCGAGTAAAATCATGAGTTTCCAAAATGAAGCTGTATGCAGTATCTGGCTCAACATGAATCTTTTTTAAAATAGTGAACTTGGTGTTGATGATCTCGGCTAATTCATCCAATGTAATAGTGTAGTTTTTATTGGCAAAAGAGAAGATAAAGGTGTCCCTATTTGGAAAATGCAAATTTGAATAAAATAGGACCACGTGAGTTGGGTGCACTTCATCTTGCATGGTACAGAATGATCTTAGCTAGAGATCTTCAAATAGCTTAAAGAGAAAGATGCCATGTGTATCAAGATAGTTAAAATTCACAAAACGATGTCGAATAGGACCTTGATTATCAAAAGATTCAAAAGCGTCCTTGTTTTTTTATTGAAAAAGAGCTCAGAATCGAATGAGGGGTCAAGAATGAAACCTTCGCTAGGTTCAAAGTTTTGGAATACCTGGTTGTTGTCTTCTCACTTTTTGTCTCCAGCGGTTTCTTCTATCTCAGTCCCTGGGTCGCTTTGTTTAATAGGAGCAGGAGGTTAGACAAGTCGAGTTGGTTCTTTTTCTGCTGCAAGCTTCTTTGTGTGTTTAGTCTCTTCCTCTTTGTCAGTGGAGGATTTGGTGGATGGTGATGTTGGAGTTGGCAGGGCTTGCTTTCAACAGGTAGAAGAACATATCCTTTTTCTTTAATGAATGCATGTATCATTTGTTCAAGAGAGGCGCTAGGGAAAATGTTTGGCTGAGAAGGGGCTTCCAGTTGTAGTAATGGAAGATCAAATGGGATGGCCTTTCCCTTTTCAAAGCGCAGTTGCGATTATGGAGTTTTGGTGCTTGAAACGTTTCCTTCGGTGAAGGATAGAAGGGCAGTGCTTGCAATGGTAGATTCCCTATGTTCTCCAACGGGTTGAGAACCAGGAAGACTCTGACTATGAGTTACTTCAGTCAATCCTTCTGACTAATCAATAAGATCAACGTGTGATGAACTGTCCTTAGAGGCTCTGGCTATCATGGTGTTGACACCTAATTTTTAGCCGATGCGTCATTAAAAATAAAAATTCGAAATTATGGTTTCCGATCGTGACGGAGCCTGTTTCTTGAACAAAAAGTGTCGTTTTTTAATTCTGTCTGTTGGTTTAGCTTTTATAAGTGATTTTCTATTCATTTCATACAAAAACCCAAAAAGTCAAATGGTTGACTTTGGCGTTGACTTTTTGGTCAACCCTTTGACCAAAAGTCAACCCCAGGTCAAATTGGGGCTTTTTGCATAAAAAGATTCCTTTCAAGTCCAATTTCACTTTAGAAGTGGAAATTTTAGAAAAATTCAAAGATTTGATCATAAAATCAAGCTCCTAGTGAAAAGTCAACTAGGGTTTGACTTTTGGTCAAACCTTTGACCAAAAAAATTGAAAAATTGAAAAATCAACAAATCATCTTATTTTACTTTCAATTTACCTTTGGCATTAGAAATTTTACAAAAATCGATTTTGAATCAACTTTTTCCCAAATTACGGAAGTTGATTCAAATCGGCCAAAAATGAAATTACTTCATTTCTAGTCATTTTTTAGATTAGTTTTCTTCACGACATTTGATCTAGAGGTCATTTTATATCCAATTTTTTAACCAATTTTGTGATTCCAAGCCAAACACAAAAACCCCCAATTTTAGCCCTAATTAGTGATTTTGATCGATTCTTCATGATGTGTGCAATTGAGACACGAATGAGCCTAATTTCTTATATGAAATCCAAATTCAAAATCAATTTTGGAGGATTCACATGAATTTGGGTCAATTTGATCAATTTAGTGATCCAATGATTAGGAAGTCTAAGAGTGATTGGTCTAATTAGTGCAATTCAACTTGACCCACTCTAGACTAATATTCAATTTGATGAACTGGGACTCAATTTGGTTAATTAGACTTCAATTAAACTTGTTAGTCTAGCTCGGTCATGCAATTACCCAAATTCAGAGCTAATTGACTCAAATCGGTTTAATTCAAATTGAACTAATCCGATCAGACTAGTCATTTTCCGGTCGAAAATTTTGATGATCGATAATCCGGTCGGACCAACCAAGATCAGTCACATCCTCTTAAGTGCAAAAATGACAAAAATGGCCTTAATCAAAAATGACAAAAATGCCCTTAATTAAGAAAGACAAAAATGCCCTTCTTCAAGGATTAAGCAAATTAATTAGGGGATTAGCAAATCAATCATGGCCATTCATTTAGAATTGATCATGTCCATCCATAATGCCATGTCATCAATCCTTAGCCTCTAAGGAATATTCTTAATCATTAAGGATCCATTTTGGACCATTTGATCAATCTAAGGGCTAGAATTCAAAGTTGAAGGGGGTATATAGTGTTTTCCCTCCAAAAATCAAAGGGGGGATAATCATTTTCAGATCTGAATTCTCTCTCTCTCTCTCTCTCTCTCTCTCTCTCTCTCTCTCTCTCTCTCTCTCTCTCTCTCTCTCTCTCTCTCTCTCTCTCTCTCTCACGATCAGCCCTCTCTCTCGCCACTCCCTCTCGGCTGCCGGCCTTCCGGCCCCTTGCCGGCCCCTTTCCGACGAGCCGCCGCCACACCGGCGTCCCCCACGGCGGCACAAGGCTGGTCGCAACACCAGCCACCTCAGCTGGTGGCCGGAGCACCTTCCTCCGGCGGCTTTTCTCCCTCGGCAGGATCACCGGCAATCCTGCCGGTGACTTGTTCAGCCGGTTCAATCGGCTGAACCGCCTCTCTGACGACCTCCTCCGGCGATCCAGCCCCTCCGACTACATCCCTCGACGTCCTCAAGTTGCTGTGGTGGCCGGCCTTTCGTCAAACGGCCACCGGATTACATCTTAAACTTGATTTTTGCTGATTCGTTTATTTGTGTGAAAATAAGTCGATTCTCACATTATCTCTTGTAATCCGTTATCGTAGATTGGCCGAGCTTTCCGAGGTCTCTCCGTGCTATTCCAGATCAGAATACGGAGGCCGGATCGCTCGCTTGAGCGTTGGATCATTGTGAGACAAGGTAAGAACACTTGAACTCAATTCTGTAAATTCGTGTTCAGTGAAACCTGTTGGCTTGAGATGCTGTTTTGAGCTTGCTAACGTCGAAATCTGATAAAATGATAAACTAGAGAGTCGTAGAACTCGTCTTAAGCTTCGATTTGATATATCATATGCCTCGATCGGACTTGATTTGCTATGTCAAAACACTTCTAGAAGTCAGGATCAGAATCTGTAATTTGTTGTTTAAGTCTGTTCTGATGATTCCCTAACTGATGTTGTGCTGGTCGATGAATTTTATGATTTTCTACAATCATTTTCTGGAAAAACTTCCTTCATGAGAGTTGTAGAAAACATCTTGATCTGTTTACTGTAAAATTTTCATAAAATTCTAAGCATGTTAGCCTAGTACGATTTGCAACGTCATATGCATGTGAATCTGGTATCATGCTGATTTCAGTCGACCTTTGTGTGTTCTTCGATTTTCATAAATTCGTGTGTTCGAGATATGAAAAAATTTTCTTCATGAAAGTTCTTCCTGAGATCGAGATATTTCTTTTGACACTAATTTCATCAAAATCAGAGATCATTTGAATTTTCAAAAGGAATTTTCACGATTTGATCAGAATCTGTGTCCAGATCTGATTTTCATTCCTTTAGAGTTCAAAAGATGTTTCTCCGAATTTGATAAAGTTAGAGTCCTTTTTTGCTAAAAATCAAAACTACAAAGTTGTTCATTGGGATCTCATTATGTCAACTAGAAATTTTGAGGACCTAATTGCAATTTTTGGGGGGTCAATTTGCTTGAAAAGTCTTCTCGGGTTAAAATTCCATTTGCAATTGAATCCCTCGCGAAAATAGAATTTTATAAAACTTTGGAGGGCTTTTTAGCAAAAACTCAAAACATGAAAGTTGTTGCACACAGGGAATCCTAACGGCACAAAAATTTTCGCACTGTTTTGATAAGGTTTGTTATTTTTCCCGCCTTTGTTTTGAAACTCATAACTGAACCGAGTCCAGCTTGTCACTGAAATTTAATTTGATATTTTCGGGAAAATTGGCTAGGATTTAGAAAAAATGGTCTTCATGACTTTTGATCTTCATGTCATAAGCTTTCTAATGACACCTGAACCACTTCATTTGGACGTCATTAGGATAGTTAATCATTCTTAAACAGAAGCAATCCGAATTAGGCTTTAATTGAATAAGTGATCTTTTTTATAAAGCCCACTTCTCATTGTTTGATTGGATTTGAAACAAGGCCCATGGGCTTGAATGCATGCTTATCTATCATCATGCATGTGTTTGTTAGATGAATGTTAGGCCCGGTGCATGTTCGGCGGGTAGCCCATTCATGGTCACTAGAACCCGACTTTAGGGGTTAATTGATATGAGTTGCCGTTTTGTGAATGCAAATGGTAGCTCATTATCATTAACCATTGAGGAGTGTATGCTGTGGAGAAGTTGTGTTCTATTCCATTTTCATCGCAATAATCAGAAAAAATTTAATTTTCAAATTCTCCTCTATGATATGTTCTGATTGTTGAGATGCTATATCCTTGTTCATTCTAGATCTTTCGAGAAAACTTCTCAAATGAATGAAACGCTTCATTCTTATGAGATAGAAACATTACCCAGTAAATTTTGAGTAATTATCAACAACCACTAAATAGTATCTTTTTCCTCCTAGACTTATGGTCCTTGTAGGTCCAAATAGATCCATATGCATGAGCTGCAAAGATCGATTAGTAACAATTGTATTTATTGATTTCAAAGATGATCTTACCCGCTTTCCCATAGTGCAGGCATCACATGAATCGCTTTTGCTGAAGTTGATTTTTGGAAGATCGCGTACCGGATTTTTTGATGAGATCTTAGAGATTTGCTTAGCATTGATGTGGCCCAATTTCTTGTGCTATAGATCACATTCATCCTTGATAGACATCAGACATTGAACATCATCAAAGTTCACATTTAGTAAGTAGATGTTGCCATACCTTTTACCTGTGAATGATTGAGACCTGTCCTAACTTATACCGGTACATTTACCTTCCTCGAAGCTGACCTTGTATCCTTTCTTACAGAGTTGACTTATGCTCACGAGATTGTGACCTAGTCCTTTGACTAGTGAAACATCTTCAATAATCAGATTTCCTAACATGTTGTTTCCTTTACCGTGATCCTTCATTTGTCCTTTCCTCCGAATGTGACAATGCCTCTGTCTATGGTGACGAGACTTATAAATTTGAAGCTATCTCCTATCATGTGTTGTGAGCATCCGCTGTATAAATACCACCTGTTTTTCTTCAAGATTACCTGCATTGAGAGAGATACTCATCTTTTTTTTGGTACCTACTTAAACTTGGGTCATTTGGTATTAGATTTAGAAGTATCATCAAATCTTCTGTGATCTTTTTTGGGTTTCATCTGCTTGTTTGGACATTTTAGCTTGAAATGACCATATTCATTGCAGATTGAGCAATCAGGAAATTGCTTGCGAGAGGTTGTGATGAAGTGTTTTGCATAATTACTCTTATAAAGATGTGCAAGAGGTTGTTTAGCTAATCTTTCCCTGAATTTTGGAAAATAATTGTTCTCATTTTCATTTTCCTTGTGTCCTAAACCATATTTATTATAGTAAGGAATCTGAATTGAGAGAATGTGCTTCAAGATTTTTTGGAGGTCATAGTCCTTTTTCAAGTTATCAAATGCAATCTTGCAAGCAAGTTTTTCTATTGTAAGATCAAATACTTCCTTTTTCAAAATAAAAATCCCTTTCAAAGCCTTTTTGTGTTCATCCAACATTTCCTTTAAAAAAATCCTGCATTTCTTCATAAGACAGTTCAGGCGGAATTACCTCATTTTCTTCTTCATAGTCTGAGTTGGCCATTAGATAGAGATTCGCCTCTTCTTCGTCGCTGGTTTCGCATTCTAAGTCACTCCATGTTTTAGCATTCAGTGCCTTCTTCTTCTTTTTGTACTTTCCTTTCTTCTTTTTGAGCAATGGGCAATCTGGCTTTATGTGACTTGATTTTCTGCATTCATAAGAGACAAGATCTTTACCTTTTAGTTCTTACTTGTTCTTGTGGGGTCTTCTTTCCTCAGAAAACCTCATTTGTCGTTTGCCTTTGAATTTTCCTCCTTTTTTCATGAGACTGGTAAACCTTCGAGTGAATAGCGCCATGTCTTCATCATCATCCTCATTTTCTAATGACAATTGATCACCTGTATCATTTTTGTTAGCTTTAAAAGCGATAACCATCTTACCTTTTGAGCTGCCTTCTTCGATTTGTTGTTCTACTTCATAGGAAGTGAATGTGCCAATCAGTTCTTCCAGCATGATCGATTGAATCCTCATTGTTTCTCGAACTTAGGTTTTCATATTGTTCCATTTTTTTGGTATGGCTCTTAGCAATTTGTTCATCTTTTCTCCGTTGGTGAATGTTTTGCCTTGATATGCAAGACCATTCACTATATCTGTGAACCTATTAAATATTTGTTGTACTATTTCATCTGACTTCATCTTAAAGAGCTCATACTGTCCAAGGAGAATGTTTAGCTTCGTCTCCTTTACTCTGTCAGTTTCTTCGTATGTCAGTTATAGTAGATCCCAGATTTTTTTAGCTGCGACACATGTGCAAATCTTATTATACTCAGTCATAGATAAAGAACAGCATAGAAAATGTTTAGCTTTAGCATTATGTGCTGCTCTTCTTCTTTGTGTTTCTTCTGTATTATGTGTTGCAGGAGCATTGGTAGCAGCATTGTCTGCTAGGACTTCTTGACCAGCTCTATAAGCAGCAGCAAATGCAGGTACTTTCACGCCACGTTGGATTGCATCCCATATTTCGAGATCAGTTGCCTCAAGTTAGGCTTGCATTCTATTCTTGTAGTAGTTGTAATTGCTTCCATCAAAATAAGGTGGCTTGTTAGGAGCAAGAGCATCACTAGTGATAAAATCACCGAAGTTAGCCAAAAGAGAAGATCTTTATACTCAAAAGAAATACACTTGACAAGACGAGCAACAAGGCTCTAATACCAATTGTTGGGACTAACTATGCAACCTAAAGGGGGGTGAATAGGTTGCTTTGGAAGATTTTAAAACTTTTGCGAAAAACAGCGTGAGATGAATAAGTATCAGGTTACACCGAATGTACAAGAAACAATGTATCACTCGTATGCTAGAAATCACAAACAAAGGAATAAGCAACTGCACATAAGGATATATAGTGGTTCGGTTTTGATTCCAAGCCTACGTCCACTCTCACTACTAAAAGCCACAAATTGGGTTGGATTGCATTAGTAATTTGCTAATCAAGTTACACTCAGCATGCACCACTCCTATCAAGTTATAGATCACACTACTAGAAGGTGAATATAGCTATCACTTGGTACACTTGACTTTTCAACACAATTACAATTTAGCAAGTGCTATCGACGGATCGGAGTTTTCTCCTCAGTATACAGCAAGAAGTGAATTCTAGAAAATTACAAGCTCACTATTTCTCTCTCTCTAACTCTTTGGCTTCAAGGACCTTCTCTTTTTATAAGCATCTTCAAACTAGTTGTTGCTGATGTCTGAAAGAGGTAAGGTAGGGTGCGAATGGTAACCATTCTGCTCCAGAAATCAAATTCTTGCCAGAAATTGATTTCTGGAATTCATGCCAGAAATTGATTTCTAGAGGAGAAATCTGTTTGGTAAAACATGACCAATTCTGCTCCAGAAATTGATTTCTGGAACAGAAATCTATTTTTATTTTTTTATTTTTTTTGGCACCTCAAAAAAAATAAATTTCACTCAAAGTGGGTGCCCAAAGGTATTCTAAGTCATTTTGTGAAGTTTTGAAATTTTTGATTTTTTGATTTTTTTGGGCACCTCAAAAAAATTAAATTTCACTCAAAGTGGATGCCCAAAGGTATTCTAAGCCATTTTGTGAAGTTTTGAAATTTTTGATTTTTTTTATTTTTTTGGGCACTTCAAAAAAATTTAAATTTCACTCAAAGTGGATGCCCAAAGGTATTCTAAGCCATTTTGTGAAGTTTTGAAATTTTTAATTTTTTTTATTTTTTTGGGCACCTCAAAAAAATTAAATTTCACTCAAAGTGGGTGGCCAAAGGTATTCTAATCCATTTTGTGAAGTTTTGAAATTTTTTTGATTTTTTTATTTTTTTGAGCACCTCAAAAAAATTAAATTTCACTCAAAGTGGGTGCCCAAAGGTATTTTAAATCATTTTGCGAAGTTTTGAAATTTTTGATTTTTTTTATTTTTTTGAGCATCTCAAAAAAAATTAAATTTCACTCAAAGTGGGTGCCCAAAGGTATGCTAAATCATTTTGTGAAGTTTTGAAATTTTTAATTTTTTTTATTTTTTTGGACACCTCAAAAAAAAATTAAATTTCACTCAAAGTAGGTACCCAAAGGCATTCTAAGCCATTCTGTGAAATTTTGAAATTTTTGATTTTTTTTATATTTTTTTAAAAAAAATTCACCAAATTTCCTATTTTATCAAAATCTTGACTTTTTTATTTTCTTGAAATTTTTATGAATTTTTCAATTTTTATGCATTTTCTGAAAAAAAAAATTAGCAAGAAAAAGGGAGAAAATAGGGAGAATGCATTCCGGAAGAGAGAAGCTATAAAAAGTAGCTTCTCTTTTTCTTGCCCAAAACTCATTCTGGAATCAAAAATGCATTCTGGAATCAAGAATGTATTCTGGAATCAAGTATTTTTAACAAACGCATTTTTATTCCAGAATGTGAAAATTGCTCCAGAATGCATTCCGGAAATTTTTTAACAAACGCATTTCTATTCCGGAATCCATTCTGGAACAGAATTTCTATTCCAGAATGGATTCCATGCGCTCCCGTAGCCGTTAGAGTCGTTGGTTCCGTCCTCGGAATTGACTGCCCAAACAGCCTATTTCTAAACTTCTGCAAATTTTCCAAAAATAACTTCTTCTGCTACACTGTAGCTGCGATTCTGACTACCTGTTAGACTAACTGTTCTCCTTTCTGCCGAATCTTTCGCTATGCTTGTCCAGTCCCAACGACTATAATAGTGAAATAACGGTCATATTAAATGCATGTTACCTAAAATTACCAATTTCTTGATCTTTTCAGCTTTAATGAGACATCGTCATTTAGTTGATCTTTGTGATCAATGGTGCTATTTATACGATCCTTCAAGGACAATCTTATGATCTTTTCTTCAATGAATAACATTATGAGTATCACTCAGTCCTTTGAATGTATCTACACTTAGACAAAGTAGACATTATACTAAGGATAGTTTTGGTATCATCAAAATTCATTTGGAGATGTTTCTCCAACAGGGCGAACTCGATTGGGTTTGGCCCCTTGGGCCGAATTATTCCATCCCACTAAACCCATTGGCCGGCCCTCTCTCATTATCCATTTAATTACCAAATTGCCATTCCCTTTAATTACAATAATACCATATTATGTCATCATAGGAGTAAAGTAATTCTCCTGATAATTTACTTCGGTTTCTAATCGACCCTAAAAAAACTTATTAGTGACAATTTTCATATAAAATTGATTTGTATATTAAGAACTTGAACTAAGTTGCATATTGGTATGGGCTTAGAAGAGCCCAAGCTAGATTTAGGCTTAGTAATCCATCCGCCAACCCTTAGGAGGTTCACCTTGCGGGAGGGTTGCGACACACCTCAGCCACAAGTCTTGAGATGCTCAGCCAAGCACCTCGTTATGTCGGTCTCTCTTTGTGTGTGCTCTCTAAAATTGCCAAATCTCTTCTTTTGTGAGACCTAATATCTCTATATAGTGAAAACCTAGGTCTTAACTTGATTATACGGGCTTGATTTATGCCTTATTAATGCAATAGGCTCTAATAACCTAAGGCCTTTCATTAATTAAACTTAAATGGGCTAAGTTTGATTGAACTAAACTCAATAAAGCCTCCCCTCTCTAGTGGATTTCGGCCAAGTCAAGGTGTATGGGCTTAGCTAAGTTCAATTTCGCTTATGGGCTCAATAAAGCTCAAAACTATTAATAAATTCCAGCCCTAACCATATGGGCTAAGTCCATCTCAATTAAAGCTCATAGCCTTTTATTTTGCCTTGGAATTTTCGGCCAGCAACACTCCTCATGGCCTGGCTGAATTTTGCCCTTCCTCACGGGCTCGATTCATATAATTTAAATAAGCTTAGAACCTTAATCCAACGCCGGTCCAATTAAATGCCTTTTTTTATGATTTTATTTATATGCCATGAAATGCTTCTATAGACTATATGCAATTTAATGAAAATTAATTTTTCAAAGGGCTGGGATCGATCCCTAATTTTTTATGCAATAAATTATTAAATAATTAGCCAAAATTTAGGCGTCAAAATTATTATTCCGTAAATGAGTCATAAATGAGTTTAACATAATATGAGTGTTAGATGGGTCATAAATGGGTTCACAACTTATTTAGACTCAACAACTCTATGACTCTCTCTTCATTCTCTCTCACCTTCACTCACTCCGCACTCTCACATCAGTTTAGGTATGAGTTTTCATAGATTTAGTTAAATATGACAGTGTCTTAGCAATACGAGTCGGGTCGGATATGTGTTGGATCGATATTGTTCACTAGATTTGCATTACATAGAAATGAATCAAAATGGGTTAAATGGGCATATCTGGTTTAGACCATTTTTAACCTAACTCACCTGTTTGATGGGTCTAAGGTTGTGTGTGTCGTTGACTTCTTCGAGCCTTATAATGGAGTTCTCTTTTTGTTGGTGGAACAAAGGAGATCTGAATATTGGGTAAAGTTTGTGTAGACAATCCGACATTCAATTGATGCGTTTTCTTGGTGAAAACGTGAGTGTTTCAAGCTCTTAGTGATTTGTTTATCGAGCAATTACGTGAGGCTAAACACATTGGATAGGGAAACACTTTAGCATTGTGAGCAATTGTAACTCAGTACTTCTCTTATTGATTAATGAATAATTTGTAGCTGGCTTTCCTCGTGAAGTGGCTACTAATGGTCGGACCAAATCTCGTAAATCTTTCCTTAGTGTTCCTCGTTTAATTTCTCTAGTGAATTCATTCTCTCGTATTATTTAATTGCATACATTCTTTGGCTTCCGCGTTGTTTAAGAACACATGTCGTTGCGGCCTTTGTTCCAGTGGTTCACGAAAATATTGTTTCCAAGAGTGCTTGTTGGATGACAGACACAGCCCTTGCAACTTCTTGTAGTTGCTCTGCCGGAAGCTTGTACCTTCCTATGGAGCCACATATCCTCCACATATCCTTTTTCCATGGTGTCGCATAAATCTTGTGCCATCAAGAAAGTAGTCATTTTAATGCTCTAGTAAATATAGTTATTTTCATCGAAAGTAAGAATGGTAGTGAGATAGAGTTAGCCATTGTTTTGGTGTCGGATATCTGGGTGGGTGATTTTAGTAGCGGGTGGATAGGACTCACGCCCAATGCCAACCGAATGAGGCTCTAATACTACTGTTAGCTTTTGGCGTTAGTGTGCAAGTGTGTATGTCCGTAGGATTTACTCAGTAAAGGAACAAGGAAGGAGCCTTTGGAGCTTGTTGTATTATCAAAATGTTTGGTACAAGGGATTTTTGGAGCTGTAGTTGATCTGAACATGAATTGAACGAGCATGAAACCTCTCTATAGTCCTTCCTAATCGACACTTCTGCCAAGAATCTCTGTCACAAACAGAGAAATTTGCTTCATTTTACATGTTGGACAGATTTTTAGCCATTACTTCTAACTACCACCAACTAAGCTAGAACCTCAAACTTTAACTACTCACTATAGATCTAGAAACTTGTAGTCTTGGCTTTTCTGGATAAAAGGACCACAACTTCAACAAAATTTAATCAAAAAGGAAAATGTTGGAATCGAAGATGTCATTCGCCTAAAACTTGATCATCCTTCGGACTACCTATCCAAATTGGACAAAAATGAAGAAGACTAAAACAAGAGAATCATCATATAATAATGATATATAAACGGCCAAATGTCCGTCGTTCAGAACATTTAGAGAGTGAAATAAGAACGACTGAAAATAGCAGGAAAATATGACACCAATCAACAACCAATCAACAGATAATTATCGAGCATCAGCCATTAGGAGAAAAACTCAAAAATGGAAAAAATAAATATTTATACAGAGGCAGCGCGAGGGTTCAATAGTAGCTGAGCACGGCATATACGGTCTGAATTATGGTGAGCGCGAAGAGGAAGATGGCGGCGAGGAGAGACACTAGAGCCCATGGATTCCCGAAGTAGGTGTGGTTGAGATCAGCCCTCCACGTGTTCCAGGTCTTCTTGCAGTACATATTGATTTTCCCTTGCACGGCATCAAGGCTGCTGGTGGATTTGAGCGTCACTTCCTTGCACAGAGAGTTGAATAGCTTAGCGACCTTCTTGTCGCTCCCCATGGCATGCTGGATGATGCCTTCGGCGTGAAGCAGTGCGACATCCCGATCATTGTTGATAATATTGTCCATGAAGGTGACGTAGGATGAGATCTCGTTCCCAGCCTCGATGTGCAAGCGCTCGAAAGTCATAAGGTTGAGGAACATAGACTTGGTGGTGCCATCCACCATGATAGCGGGGAGCTTCAGGACCCCTCTAGCAAAGGTGATGTCCGTGAGACTGCTGGTCGGGCTCTTCTTGAACTGGATCCCGGTCTCGTTGAGCTCGGTGGCCGACCGGATTATCTGCTCGGTCTCCTCGGTCTGCTCGGTGGCCGACCCGAATATCTGCTTGATGGCCGACCAGCATGTCTGCTTGGTCTCCTCATGCTGGACCTTCTTGGTCAGCAGGCCCTTCCTATAGATGTCCACGACATGCAGGAATCTGCCCATCCCCTCGATGCTGCCACGGGAGTAGAACCTGAGGATGAGCTGGTTGATGTATTCGTCACGCTGCATTGTTGGAGTAAAGTCAGTGCATTGAATACGAGATTGTTGTCATGTCGATACTACTCGCATAAAAGAATAAAAAAAGGGAGTCTCCGATTGAGGTGATAGATATAATAATAAAATTGTTAATTGATCTCGAACAGTGACGTTAGGTCATTTGAGATCACCAAGATGTATTGTTAGGTGAACATAGTACGGCTGTTTGCATGCGTGCAATAACCTCTCAAACGACGAAGTGAAATCTAAGAAACCAACCTCCATGCCATTGTTCTCGACGGCGACCAGCTGATACAGAACCAGCATCGCCAGCTGATTCTCCAGCATCAGCATGTCCCGTCTTATGTACGGCTTTATGTGTGTCAGCTTGTTGAAGATGGGGTGATTGTTCGGATAGTCACACTCCTCTGTCGCTGTTCTCATGATCTCGAGCATGAAGCAGCCGTCCCAGATCATCAGCTTCAGGAACTGGTCCTCCGTGTCCACCTTCCACTTCGGGTCCAGCGCATTGTAGCTCTCCTTGAGGTCCTGCTCCACCTCCCTCAGAGACTCCAGGAAAGGTGCAAGGCACTTCCCGGACCGCTCGAGGAAGTGGTGGAGCGCGGTGTCCTTGTGTTCCTCCATTGGACGGAGGTGGACATCGTCGTGGTGGTAGGGGCCGAGAGAGACGACCTGCGGCTTGTGGGCCCTGTGGTTGAGGTTGGTGATGTAGGCAGGGACCCTGTAGATGGACGGATTCTTCCGGTACTGTTGCTTGTCGGAGGGCTCGCCCTCCCGGCTCAAGGCAAATATGTTTACGCGAGTTTCGCAAGTTTCTGTTCTGGGCGACAGAAGAGGAGAATCCATGGAGAGAGGGAGAGTGGCAAGAGTGTATGAAGTTTGGGGTAGTCCAAGCCCAATGCTGGCCATGTATATATACGTAGGGTTGTGAAAACGGCTCATTAACTCACTTTTTAAAATCATATAAAATTTCGACCTAAAAATTTTTTTTTTATAAAATGAGTTGGGTTAGTCAAATTTTAATAAATGGATTGTTACCGATTT
The DNA here is from genome assembly GCA_031216235.1 of Syzygium jambos. Lineage (NCBI taxonomy): Eukaryota > Viridiplantae > Streptophyta > Magnoliopsida > Myrtales > Myrtaceae > Syzygium > Syzygium jambos. The sequence continues at coordinate 21,035,077 of CM062229.1, forward strand.
TAACTATAAAACTGAATTAAATAAGAATTTTAAAGGAAGCGGCTAGCATGACCGTCCTCCGTAAAATAGCGGAGCGACGGTCAATGCTCAGCCACAAGACTTTTTTGAGGAAACCATGAACTTCCTCAACCGGTTGACTCTATATTTCTTGTTTTTGTTTTTCTTTTTTTTGACTTATATGTTTCCTTATTGCAAGCTCAAATTGAGAGACAAACTCATAAAAGGGCCCATAGAATTAATTTTCTTGAATATGATGAAAGAAAAAATAAATTAGATGCCGAAATATAAATAATTACAGGCAAAAAAATATCACCACTTGCTAAAAAGAAATCGTTAATGTCATTATAGATCTATCAAATTTGAAAGATGAAAAAACATTTGAAATGTTGGCTTCGCAGCTAATAACAAAATTGTTTGTGCAATGAATTGGCTTCTCATTAGCAAATAATGAAGTAAAGAAAAGATCAAAATAAGAATAACAAAGTAGCAGAGATGAACAAATCTTTCTCCACGGTTATGACTTATTCAATTACAAAATCTTACAATAATCGGAAGTTTAAAATGTACAAGATAATTACAATCTTATTTTTTGATTTATTAAGGTTTTTTTTTGTTTGGGAACAATATCCACACTATCCTTTTCTTTGGCCAGAGAATAATATCCACAAATCTAAAAATTGCAAGTGAATATTTCACATATTTTTTATTGTTTGAATATTATCACTTTGATTTTTTTCTTCATCTATCAACCGGTTTCAATTTGTTTTTTACGATTTTGTCTATCAATTCGAGCTTGCAATAAAAAAGGAATAAGGGTTGTTACTTTACGTTATCTATTTTCTTCGGTGGCAATTATGTAAATATCCAAGATTGATCAACGAAAGGATTGACTCTTCTAAAGGCCGTACAAGTGACGCCGCTGTTGTTTGGCCGTGTATAGAGAAGGGTTTGATTCTTTCTTGATTTTAAGCCGCATAAAAGAAATATCAAAATTCTTCCTCTTAAGCCGCGACAGAGGGATCTGAAAAGTGCTTGACCCCGGACACAATAGTGGACTCCAAAAAAAATAAAACGGGACGAACGGCCAAGAAAGAAAGGGAGATGCACAGCGAGCTTTGCGTTCAATTAAATTGTTTTAATTGTGAAAACTGTGGGTTCGAGTGTGATTTAGGAATGAAAAATACTCGAGCTTGTGAGCGATAGTTACCCTGTAATTCTCGAATTGATCAGTGCACTATTCGTTATTGACTCTCCCCGTGCGATAAGCACCGATACTTAGACCGAATCACATAAACATTCGGTATTTCTTTATTGTCCTTTATTTACTTCTATGGTGATTTTGTGTTGATTTCATCGCAAGATCGGGTTAATTTCCACATGAATTGTGCAATAAACTCTAATGGACAAGTACTTGGATTCGTTATAACTGCTGTCATTAATAAACAGTAAACACAAAAATATCATAAAAGATGTTGACTTGATCCGAAAGCGACTAATTCAAACCGATCTATTGATATGGAAAGAACGTTTGGGGGTGCCCAAGAGGAAAGTGTCACTTTTCGTGCACTGGGTAAAGACAAAAAGGGTTTAGGTATGTCCCGTGAAAAACGCGGGAATCGTCCACATATTGAATTGAGTGCTTTTAATGTGATTTTGATACGGACGTTGCATATTTGACGTGACCTATGGTTTATAATTTATAATCTAAATTTCTTACTTGAGGTCTTCTTTTAGGACTCTTAACACCCTTCTTCCGTGTGTACATCTCATATAGCGAAAAAAAAAACAATATTCCACAAAAAGTTAGTTTCAGATGATATAAATGCTCAGTTTGCTCAAACAAACATGTGCTGCGCTCGAATTATATCAGGCACGTCCTACGATCTGCCCATTTTCAGATTTTTTTTTTCTTTTGTCAATTTCTTTTGTGGTTAACTTGACAGCTCACTTTTCATCCGAGTAAAGCCTACGGTGCCAACCGTGACCACAATAAAGTCCAGTCATTACTCAATCACCATCAATGCCCACGTGGGCCCAACGAAAAGGCCGAATATCTCCCGGTCTGTCTGGTCATTGACTCGCAGTTAGCTTCTTGTATCTGTGTAGTCATTGACTCGAAGGTAGCCTTTTATACCTTCAACACCTATGGCGAAGTTGTAAAGCAGCAGACCTTGCTCCTTCTTCGATTTCTTGACCTTCTCGTTTCTCTCAATGGCTTTCGCACCGGATGCGACTGACAAAAGCGCCTGGAAGGAGAAAGAGGAAGGTTCTTCTTTTGTTCCACTTCACTTTTTCGTGTGTTATTTTACTTGCGGTAGAGCTGATTTCGTAAAACCCCAACAAGCCAATGGATGGTTCTTTGAATCGACATTGTCATGTTACGCGTCATGAGATTGAAATATTAATGGCGATGATTCAACTCAATCGAGTGACCGCTACTCGCTTCTGATATGCTACGTTCAATTTTCACTTTTTTCTGTGCCAATTACTTGATCATAGCTAAAGCAAAGCATAGTTTCAGGAAATCCGCAGGCAGTTTCGTTGTTTTTTGAAGTGCTTTAGCTGTAAGTTAGCCTGCTCAGTGTCTTTTTTGTCCTTAGTTGATCAATAGGGAAAAGACGGAGATGCTGAGTGTTTTTTTTTCCCTAGTCTGCTAAGTGTTTTTTTCTTTGCATTTCCTTTCGAATTTCTCGGCTGGGTAAGCAAGTACGCATTGTTCCTCTTTGTTTCCAGTTCCAGCTTCGCGCAGAGAGATAAATCACAGGGTTATGGAAGGATGCGCCGATTCTATTTCAAAGCTTATAGAATGCGAAACCGACGAGAAAAGCTGGATTCCGTTCTACTGCCACAAACAAAAAAATGAATTGGAAAATTGCTGTGTTCGATTGTAAGTCTTCTTGAACAAACTCTTTCTGTTTCGTCATGTGGTCCCCATGAATTTTTGGCTATCGTTTAGCGTGGTTTGAATTGATGATGGCGGTTTTATATATCAGGAAATAATAATAAATTTAGTCATCTACAATTTACCACTCAGGCATGCTCTACTAGTCCGGATATATCTGTTCCTAATAAAAGTTAATTTTCTCGAATAACAAACTTGTTAAATTAATAAAATTAAAATATATTTGAATGTAAATAATATTCGAATTTTAATATAAAAATTCAAGATGACATTTTTATTTATTCTCATTTTTATTTATATATTCCAAATTTCTTTATATCTTGTGATATAAATTTCATATACATAAATCAATACTAATGTATTTATATTTATTACATATTTTATGTATATTAGTATAGTTTACTATTTAATAAAATTTTATTAGAGAGTGATGGAAGCGGAAAAAAGAAATAAAATAATTAAAAAAATAAAAAAAAGAGAGGGAAAAATAATAAAAAAATAACCAAATAAAATGGAAGTAAGTAAGAGTGTCATGAGAGATTTTTATCATCTCTGTTTGTGCAATTTTTAGGTTCATTTACACTAATATGACGTTCATAGTAAATAATGAACATGGTAAGATGTGAAAATATCCGGCTTTATTTCCGTGATTTACTAAACAGTAGATAGGACATAGTAAATCCATTGGATTTCAAATCACATCCTATCCAATTATATCCTGTCTAGAAATTTAGACGACCAAACGTAGCCTTAGTGATGATGATAGTATGTATTGGGAGGAAAGTAATTGTGCTAATGTAATTCCCCCGAAAAGTACCTTTCTTTAGAGTCTTATCTTATGTGTTAGAGTTGTGTGATGCAGCACGCATGATGCGTAGGCGAAGAGCCATCACACATGCGTGAGAAAGCTTTCTTCCTAATGCAACTTGAGATGTAAATTTATGTACTTATACACCATAAATCTTGTGGGGACTTTGATATGAGAAGTATCCAAGGGTTGATTTACTAGTCTAGATTCTGAACTTATTTTGGAACAATACATGAGATCTACATTACCAGGTCACTGTAGAGTTTAATGAAGATGAGTCAATTGGAATGACATCTCTTATTTTCCTTGAAGTGCTAAGAAGATGAGGAAAACTTCTGCTGCAGCCAAACAGCCGACGGAGAAGTGATGCTGTCTCGGAAGAGATGAAGAGGGAGCATGCACAACACCCAAAAGAAGGGAAAGGCCCAGCCAAACCTCGAGTGACACGCAGATTTTGCCTTCAGTCTACTTGTGTATATTGAAATCAAGAAGTTGTACGTATGCTCGAGCCATCTTCAGATAGACTTTTGGGTTTCCGTTATTTTCATTGGCATATGTTGTCCGAACTTTGGTGATGTATAATATCCTGTTATACAGCAAACCGACCTGTGGAACTCAGAGTGTGTGAAAACCAGATTTAGCCTCAAACTTTAATCAGGTGAACCTGAAAATAACCGTTGCCGCTAATTTGTACTTTGTATCGTAAGGGCTTATGTTTTCTTTGTCCTTCCCCGCTTCGCTTCCATTAACTTTGAGGCTGAGTCGCTGCTGCGCAGAACAGGATCTACCATTCACTGAATGAGTAGAGCTATGTAGCAATTTTTGGGTAAATAATCATCGATACATCTGCATGATTGTGTTGATATTTGGTAGAAAATACAAATCCTCTGCTGTTCTAGATTCAATGGCAATCAAAGAGCTTTAACGTATCCACCCATGGGTAGCTCAGTTGGTTAGAGCGTATTTGGGATTGTGCGATTAGACGCACTGATCTCAAGTTCGATTCCCCAGCTGAGCACTTGTGATTTAAGTAGGGGGTCATGGCGGTGGGTTGCTGTGTTAATCTCCCTTGAGGAATAGTCGAGGTGCGCGCAAACTGGCCCGGACACCTCGGTTATAAAAAAAAAAGAGCTTTAACGTAGTGTAGAGTTTAAGCTCGTCTCTATGAATCCATCTCTAGGCTAATTGCAAACTGTAAACACCTTCGCAAATTGCATTTAGCATTTATGCAATTTTTGTTTGTTTGTTTTTAACCAAAATACTTTATGCAAAAACCCTTTAGCCTAAGCTTCCGTTTGTTTTGGGGAAAATGAACGATTTGGAAAACAGTAGTCTCAAAACAATCGCTTGTATCACTTATAAAAATGAATTAACAAAAAATACTTTCATTGTCCACAAAAAAATTTAGATATAGATTGTTGGCTCAAGCAATCACTTTTAAAAAAATATTTTTTAAATTATTCATTTCTCAAAATCCTTAGGAAAAAACGAAAGGGGAATGATCACTCACGAGTTGCAAAAATTTCGCAATTTCTACGTGATCAGAGCAAAATGACCCAACACAAGTAACATCAACCATAAACCAACCAAGCACATTCAACAAAAAAGAACAGAAATTGAAAAGACAAATGATTAAGAGCCTGTTTGGTAACATTTTTGCTTCTCTATTATTTTGTTCCTCGGAACAGAAAAAGAATAGAAACTTGTTTGTGTACATCAGTTAATTTTTCTATTCCGCAGAATAGATGAGTGACCAAGGAATATATTTAAATCAGAAACAAGAAGTAAAAAAAAATCTATTTTTTTGTTCCTAGGAACAAAAAGAGAAACAAGGTTATTTTAGAAAAACAAGCTTTACGTAACCTAATGCACGTCTTTACACAATCGACACAAACTCAGCTTCAACCCTAAAACTCTAAACCCTAAACCCTAAATCCCAAACAAGTGGAGATTACAGATGATATATTGCATGAGGAGGCAACTGAGATAAACATGCTTAAGAAAAATATTGCAAATGAAATTGCAAGGGATCAGAATATGCCTAAGATTCAATGACTTTGTATTTCTGACTTTTGTAATGTTGTTTTAAATACTTGGCAACATTTTCGTTAATCGTATTAAGGTTATCCAATTTTATATCATAATATATTCTGATTCTATTTCTTAGGCCATGTCACTCAAAATGAGCCAGTGACAGAATATTTTTTTAAATTTAAAAATCACAAATTTAGAATTCCAATTCCATGTTCCTCTTTCAAGAACTTTATGTAATCAACTATAACCGGGACGTGAATATTGAACTACGTAAAAAATACCTGAGAAGTTATCTTCTTCAAAAACTTTCAGCAAATAGATCAAGCTATTGAAGACATATGCTAGTGTTTATGACGTACGCATGGACTTTACTAATTGGTATCAGTTAATACTATTACCATTTGTCTTGTGTTCATAGCAATCGAATAAGCCTGTGCTCCATGGATTTTCGATGTCATTTGCTTGAAGGTTTGATGAGTTTGTGCAAATAAGTGCACCAACTTCAGGATCGCCCCCATCCTCAGTTGTTTTGTCCTTGCCTATTTCACTGAGCAACGTTTACTCTTCTTCTTGCAGCTAAAAAAAGCTCAAAAGGTCTATGTACCTGTTTATTGTAATGCCCAAGTATTTATTGTCAACCTCCTTATATTGTGAGTTATAAATCAGTAGAACTCTTCACTTCCATTCCCAGCCTTCCATCTTTAACTAACTATTACGTTGGATTTTCTAATGCCATCTTAAAACATATTGATTAGTTAAGTCCTTACTAACTAATTGGGAATATTAAGTCTCCTCTGATATTTTTATAATTAAATGAAAAAAATTGGGAATATAAATTTTTAGGGTCGTACCTAACGCATTTCTGTTCTTTTCTATATCTAGAACATAAATTTTGTACAGTTACAAAATGCATTCTTCTGCTCAAAAACTCGTCTAGTGAATAGAAATAGAAAAAATTATTTCTGAATAGAAATTATTCCCAGTAACAAAAATGTTATCAAATAAACTCTAATTCGATAGAATGCAGAGCATGAAAATTATACTCAAGTGAAGCTTCCGGCCACGGTGGTGCGTTTGCCGTTGAGTCTTGGAGAGGAGATGGGCGGAGCCCCTCTCCATATTCTTCCTCCTCAATTTCTTCTTTTATCTCGATATTCTCTCCTCCAAAATCTCACCTAAACCAATAATCTAACATTTGCCATCAAAATCCAGAACTTATATCCATGGATTTTCGAAGACCGGACACTACAAAAAAGCATCTTTTTTCCGATGAAATTTTCAACGAAAAATTCTGAAAAAACGAATTTCCAACAAATTTTCCAACGAAAAAAAATTCGTGGGTAATTCGTCGTCGGAAAATTTTCGAACAAAAAATTTTAATTTTCGTTGGAAATTTGCAACGAAAATTTTTTTATTGGAAATTTCGTTGGAAACTTCGTGGGTAAATTAGTGGCTAAATTCCTTGGAAAGTTCGTTGGAAAATTCGTCGCTAATTATTCGTTGGAAAACTCATGGCAAAATTCATCGGTAATTATTCGTGGGTAAATTCGTGGATAAATTCCTTGGACACTTCGTTGCAAATTTCGTCGCCAATTATTCGTTAGAAAAGTCGTGGCAAAATTTGTAGCAAAATTCGTAGATAATTTTGTTGTTAAATTCGTTGGAAAATTCGTCGCTAATTATTCGTTGCAAAAATCGTGGCAAAGTTTGTCGCGAATTTTCCGTGGGAAAGTTCGTTGGAAAAGGAAATTCCCGCCACAAATTATTGTCTCAAAATTTGGCAAAAAAATTTTGAATTTTCGTTGGTAATTTGCAACGAAAACCAATCCGTTAGCAATAATTCGTTGAAAAGTTCATGGGAAAATTCGTTAGTAAGAATTCGTTGAAAATCGAGAACTTCCCTCGGCAATAATGATAGGAGAAACATGGAATGCAATTAAGAAAAATCAATTTTACATAGCGAAAAAATTTGTGAGACATGATGATTTTTTTACAACCTATAGATGATGAGGAAACAGGCCAACACCGCCCGAGAATCGAACACTAGCAACTCGCCGTCGTCTCCGCTCACCGAGTCGTACGTGATCCCGCCGCTGCCGCCCGGGAACGGGTGGTCGAGGCCGAGCTTCTTTGAGGCCCAGCCCGCGATGACCCGATACACCAGCATCCCCCTACCTCCCCCTACCTCCCCGGCGCTCTCGTGGGCGCGGCCGCTGCCGTCGAACGTGCAGATCGCCGCCCCCTTGCCGCCGCCACCGGCGGCCCTGACCCCCCACACCCCGCCGCAGTCCCACGCGGGCCCCTCGCGCGCCTTGGAGCCCATGCAGCGGAACCGCATCACCTCGTTCCAGTCCGCGGCCCACCGCGCGTCCTCGTCCCGGGGGCCACCCTACCCAGCCCGCGACTTCACCAGCTCCCGGTACTCCTCGAACCGGGCCGCCGTCTGCTGCCCGTTCTGCACCTTGAGGATCACGTCGACCCGGCCGGCGAACGGCTTCGGCCCCCAGCTCGTGTGGAAGATGATCTCCACCACGTTGCGCGACGGGTGGCCCTCCGGCGGCTCGGTCAGCGCCGGGTACGAGGGCTCTGCCGCGGTGCCTGTCCGAGCTCGGGGCGTCGCGCCCAAGCGGGCCTCCTCCGCCTTCGCCGCCGTCCCCTGCGGAAGCCTCGGCGTGGGCGCGGGCGGGGGAGGGGGCCTGGGCTTCTTGGGTCGCCGCTGCTTGGCGATGTCGATGACGGTCCTTGATGGTCTGGGCGCTCTTTCTGCAACCGGAAGAGTAGAGCGAAGAAGAAGAAGAAGCAGAAGAGGAAGAAGAGGAAGAGGTGGAAGAGAGCAAGCGTTTCTGGTACTGGCCGTGATGGACGTCGTCGAACGCCCTAGACTTGCAGTGCAGCGACTTCACCCATCCCCCCGCCATTGACGACGGACCCCGAAGCCGGATCCTCCCCCTCCTCCCTCCTCCTCCTCCCTCCTCCTCCGCCGCCGCCGCAGCTAAAGATCGAAACTTTCTCTCGGTCGCTCTCTCCAGAAATGGCGATGTCCGAGCTCTTTCTCTAGAGAGAGAGAGAGACAGACAGTTAGTGTGGGGAATGCGGAAATGATGGGAAATTTGCAATTGCAAAGTACACAACAAAATTAATATACAGGTTATCAAAAAAAAAACAAAATTAATATACAGAATATTGAAATTCGTTGCAAAATTCGTTGGAAATTTCCAACGAATTTTACAATGAATTTCAAATATGCGGAAAAATAAGGTTTGCTATAAATTCGTTGTAAAATTCGTTGGAAATTTCCAACGGATTTTGCAACGAATTAGGTTTTCAGTGCAATTATTTTTGAAATTTTCTAACGAATTTTGCAACGAAATCAAAGAACACATCACTTTTCGGCATATTTGAAATTCGTTACAAAATTCGTTAGAAATTTCTAACGAATTTTGCAACGAAATCAAAGAACACATCACTTTTCGGCATATTTGAAATTCGTTGCAAAATTCGTTGGAAATTTCGAACGAATTTTGCAACGAATTTCAAATATATGGAAAAATAAGATTTGCTATAAATTCGTTGCAAAATTCGTCGGAAATTTCCGACGAATTTTGCAACGAATTTCGAATATGCCTAAAAATAATGTGTTCTTCCAATTCGTTGCAAAATTTATTGGAAATTTCCAACGAATTTTGCAACGAATTTCAAATATGCGGAAAAATAAGGTTTGCTCTAAATTCGTTGCAAAATTCGTTGGATCCAACAAAATTTGCAACGAATTAGGTTTTCGGTGCAATTATTTCTGAATTTCGTTAGAAAATTCGACGGAAATTTTTAACGAATTTTGCAACGAAATAAAAGAACACATGGCTTTTCGGCGTATTTGAAATTCGTTGCAAAAATCGTTGGAAAATTTCCAACGATTTTTGCAACGAATTTCGAATTTGTTCGAGTTAATGGAAATTCGTTGCAAAATTCATTTGAAATTTCCGACGAATTTTGCAACGAATTTCAAATATGTGGAAAAATAAGGTTTACTATAAATTCGTTGAAAAATTCGTCGGAAATTTCCAACGAATTTTGCAACGAAATCAAAGAACACATTACTTGTCGGCATATTTGAAATTCGTTGCAAAATTCGTTGGAAATTTCCAACTATTTTTGCAACGAATTTCGAATTTGCTCGAGTGAATGGAAATTCGTTGCAAAAATCGTTGGAAATTTCCAACGAATTTTGCAACGAATTTATAGCAAACCTTATTTTTCCGCATATTTGAAATTCGTTACAAAATTCGTTGAAAATTTCCAACGAATTTTGTAATGAATTTCAAATATACCGAAAAGTGATGTGTTCTTTGATTTTGTTGCAAAATTCGTTGGAAATTTCCGACGAATTTTCCAACGAAATTCAAAAATAATTGCACCGATGTTGACACCTAAATTTTACCCAAATCATTTAGGGTTTTATCGCATAAAAATTAGGGTTTAATTTTTAACCCCTAAACCAAAAATATTTTCATTAAAACCGCATGGCATATAGTTCTTAAGTGCATTTGCATTAATAGGGCCTATTAGAACATATTTTCCATGTTCATTTTCGAAAAGTAAAATTAAAAATTAGTTAATTTAAAAAAAAAAAAGAAAAGGAAAAAGGGGGCTAGCTAGCGTTGAACTAGTCAACGCTAGCCCACTTCCCCTTCTGACCCCTGCAGTGACCTGGGGAAGGCGAGAAGGCAGAAGAACAGAGGGGGGAGACGGGGAGTTCCAAGACGGAGAGTTCCAAGAGAGAAGAGAAGAGAGGGCTGAGGGAGAGATCAAAAAGAAACCAGAGGAAAAGAAGACAGAGCGAGCGGGGCGAGGGGGAAGAAAAGACAGAGAGCGGAGACCAGAGAGGGAGAGAGCGGAGACCAGAGAAGGAGACCGAGCGAAGAGACAGAGAGGCATAGAGGGGGAGAGGGCGGAAAAACCAGAAGAAAAGGAGAGGAGGGAGTGAGAGAGTTGCGGGGAAAAACACCGGGAGATCGGAGAGGGAGTGCGAGAGAGATCCGGAGAGAAAGAGAGACCCGGAGAGAGAGAGAGAGCGCCGAAGAGAGGGTGAGAGGCTCTTCGCCGGTGACCACCGCGCCCAAGCCGCGGCCGACGATCCTCTGTCACGGTAGGTCGCGGCCCCCGAGCGCTTGCCCTTTTTGTTTTGTTTTTGTTACGTTTTGGGTTCGATTCGGGGACGGTCTCCCGAGGATCCGGGCTCGTAGGGGTGCGAGGCGCGCGGACGTTGTCCGATCTGCCACCATTCGCCACCGCCGAGTCGGGTAGGGACTGTAGCCGCCGCCCCGGTTTCGTTTGCTTCTCTGGTTTTTTTTGGGGGGGTTCACTGGCCGGAGCTCGCGGCCGTCCGGCTTGCGCGAGTTCCGGCCCGTGAAGCCCCGGGTCTGCTCCTCCTCTTCTGTATATTTTGTGCCGACTGTTTTGGTCCGCGTTGGAGTCTTGATCGAGCCTAGAACCGTTCGTTTTCGCCGCGCACGCCAACTGTTTGACGGTTTGTCCGAACCGAGCTTCTTAGGTTTGCCTGTGTTGTTGTGGTTTTTTTTCTGGGGGCTGAACGCCGGGTGGTCCCGGCTGGGAGTCGATCGCCATGGCAGCGACGCAGACATGAGCCGAGCGACGGCCGAGCGAGGGCTCGGTCGCATGGTCGAAAGCCCCGACCGCTGAGGTCGGGGCATGTCGTCCGGCGGCCGAGCACGGGCTCGGTCGCCGGACCGGAAACCCCAGCCGTGAAGGCTGGGACTCGAGGAAACCGGTGTCCACGCTAGCCGACGCGCGGCGGTGGCCGGACGTGCGCTCCACGTCGGAGAGGCGGCCGGCGTACGGGTAGATCCCGGGGGCGGCTTGGCGGCCGCGAACCGGGTCGGCATTCGGGTCAAAACCGGGTAGGGTTTTGGCGATTCGGATTCGCGGCGTCGAGTCGGGTCGGCTGCCGGTAACCGGGTCGGCGAGTCTCGGGCGAACCGGGTAGGGCAACGCACGTCCGGGTAGGGTTCGCGGGTCTAGCCGGGCGCTGGGCTTTCGCGTTTGGGCCGAAGCTTTGGGGACTTGGGCTGAAATGTTGCTAGTTTTTCTTATAAGGGGGCTGGGCTTTTTATTTTGCAAAAGAAAATATTTTGGGCTGAGCTTTTCTCTAAAAAAATTTGATTTCGAAAATTACACCGGGCTCAACAAAGGAGCCCGGCCCGTTCGTGGACCCGGGCCGGCGCGCCCGAGTCAATCTCGATCCGGGTCGGATGTGGAGATCCGACCCGGATCCGTTTTATTTTATTTTAATATTGTATTATTTTAATATTTTTAAAAAAATATTTTTTTAAAAAAGAAAAACCCGAATTTTATTTTATTTTATTTTATTTTTTCAAAAAAAAAATTTCAAAAAAAATTCCAAAAAAAATTCCAAAAAATTCCGGGAAATTTTCAGAAATTCCAAAAAAAAAATTAAAAAAAATTAAAAAAAATTAAAAAAAATCAGAAGTTTTATTTGGATGTTGAAATTAGTTTTCTTGCCCTTTTCGCATGTTTAGCGCTATATTTAATCCCACGTCGCTCGGTTCACACACTTTGAGTTGCACATTTAATTTAACCTCGCGCGTAGTTGGTTATGCATGTCTAGGTTTAAATATTAATCGTCGTTCCCCTTAGCTTAGTTAGGAATGGAATTTTGAGATCCCCAATTAACGAGAACATGTTAGGTGGTGAATTAAACAAGATTAGGTACCGAAATGGCACTAGTTAGTCGATTAGTGTAATCAAGTCCCCGTACCCGTTGAATCTCTGGTTCGTAGAAGTGAAGCTTTTCTCTCGTGCTTTACTTAGGTGTCTAATCGACCTACCAAAAACCGATTAGTGGCGACTCCTAAATGAAATTGATTTGCATGTTAAAGACTCCAACTTAAGTCGCGAATTGGCATGGGTTTGGGAGAGCTCGAGCTAGGTTTCACCTAATAATCCATTAGCCAAACCCCTTAGGCCTCGGGGCCGGTTCGGGTAGGTCGCGACAGCTTGGCGACTCCGCTGGGGAAATTTTGTGGACTTAGGCCATTTTTCTTATTTATATACATCCCTAACGTGAATGTTCTCGCCATTAACTCCTTGTTTTGCAGGTTTTGAGATTTAGGGAACTGATGTTTATTTTTTTCAGACGTTTGAAGCATTGTTTGCCTATACATTGTTGTGCATGCTTTAGATATTTTAGCACTACACTATCGCACACACAACCATGCTGCCGGACCTGGGCCGCGATAGGATACTTTAGGATGGTGTTAAGAAAGATACAACCTCGAACGCGAGACCGCGATGTAGAGGTTGCCTTTCTTCTCCCCGAAAATTCTTTTCTGGTGTCGTAAGTGTTTATCCTTATCCACGAGACCGCGTGACTATAGGATATTTCTTTCAACTGAGCCGGAGTTAAGAGGACCTGATACCAACGCGAGACTGCGACGGTCAGATCACCCTCTTAGCTTCACCTTGTTAAACTGTCTAGATAGAAAATGAACCTCACGAGTGCATATGCGTGTCTTTGTGTCTTTTTTTTTTAAAAAAAGAAAGAAAAAGAAAAAACGATCGTCACTCATTGTAAGTATGATTCCTCTCGTTATTAGCTCACTTTGGATTGAAATTTTCATTTTTGAAATTCGCGGAGATCAATCAAGTGTCCTAGGTGATTTGAGCTTATAATTGAAAATTTTAGACAATCATTCTTGACAGTGAACCTTGAGCATAAATCACAAACACCTGTGATTTGGCCCCACCAAAACAGATGATTTTTTCTAAAACTTTCAGTTATAGGCTTAAAAATCACATTCTTTGTATAAAAATTCTTTCAAGTCAAGATTGCGTCTTGGGGCATAAAATTGAAATCACATTTTCAATAAAATTCTTTCTTGTTCACATTTCACAATCAAAATTCAAATCACTTTTTGTGTATTATTATTATTATTATTTTAAAATAGGAATTACCTCATTTTTACAAAAGTAAAATCACAAATCAGTCTTTCAAAATTGATGCCGCATTTTGCGATGAAACTCTTGGAATAAAAAGGGTGCTCGATTGATAGCCGCGATTTGATCTTTTAATGATGTCTCCACTTACGATGAAATCTTGGTGAAATACTAAATGCCCGCAAATGGGAACCATGGGGGCATGTATTGTTGCCTCGCTTTCATCATAAGAGGCGACATCAGTGAAAGATCACTTTTTCATTCATATACTAACGTTGTTTTCCTTTCACCGGTTATGCGTAACAGTCATCCCTTGGAATTCTCCTGCTTAATCGTGCAAGGAACCAGAGTTTAGAGTTAGAACGTTGATTTGCAAAAGGACATCGTGATATGGAGAAATTAAAGAATTCGTGAAGACGAAAAGAGTCGATGTGGGGCAAATTCCTGGGAATTGACAGGATTGCATGTGGAGGACAACCTAGTCCATAATTGCGTCATCCCAAAAGAAAAGGGTGTATATCGTTCCCAAATTAGTCCAACTGAAAACAGAAATGACTTGTGACATCTCTTATTATGCATATGAAACAATGTATTTGACCATGGTGACAACTTCTTCCAAGAAAGCATGATGAGGCAACACACATTGAAGGGGGTGATAAACAGAGCAGGTCACTCAAAGGGCAATAATCCTCACCCATGATGCATGATAAAGAGGAGTTATTTGATTCAACACAAAAGGGCGTATCGTTCCTAAATTAGTCCAATTCAATTTTGGGATTGAACTAACATGTCTCCTCTCTTATAGACAAAGGCACACATTGACCGTGGAGGCGACACCTCCTACCAAGGAAACATGTAATAGATTGGGCAAAGCATCCAAGGGACAATGCCATCAAATATCGAAACAGTGCCGAAAAGTCAAGATAAAGAAAGCGGATGAAGGGAGTTGCCAAACATATAAGGAAGTGAATTCAAATGAAAGGAGTTGTCGAACACTCAAGAAGGCAAATTCAAATGAAGGGTAAATCATATCGTTTCCAATTGTCCATTTTAATACAATTTTTGACATGATTCTTTTTCATTTGATAGGAAGCATTAAGGGCCTGAAGGACAAATGCAAACGAGGGGTAATGTTGTATCGTCCCCAATTTTTCAATCCTTAAAGGGTCTTTAACTATCACATTCTTTCTTATTCCTTACAGGGTTACCAAGTCGCCATGTCCCAGGTAAGTGCCCTTCTCCCAAAATTCAAATGGAAATCAAATGGATAATTTTCATCACAAAGAAAAAGTCTTTGATGGTTTTGAAAAAAAAAACAAGCACTAAAGTGGAGACTGAAAAAGCAAGCTCTTCACAAAAATTTTGAATATCATCCTTATTAAAAAATTATCTTTGTGCTTGACGGATCATTCATTGTGAATCAAAATTCCCTATGAAGATTGATCAATTCACGATGATCTCAACAAAATGAAAGAGAGATGTTAATAATGCCAAGTGAGAAATACTTAGAATGAGGAAAGGCAAGCCATTCCCAAACACGTCCCACAAACACTTTGAGAGTTGAGTGGAAGAGAAAATTAGTGTTGTTTAAGAGCAAGAGATTCATTCGCAAGTAGTACATGGATCGAAATGAAAGGAGGCATTTCCTTCTTCTATCCTATACACTACAGGTGATCATAGTTAGCCCCATTTGAGCCATTGAATGTGAAGAGTTTGCAAAATACCCCTGTCAAGAACCACCCTACAACGGGGCAAATTTGGAGGTTTTGGTTGACATGCTTTGGAGGAAAAGATGAAAAAGACTTCTTTGCCCTTACTTGCATTAATCTTTTTGTGGTAACTTCAGGTGAGTCCTTGTGGAAGCTTGAAACATCCCAAAATGAAGAAGAGCATTCATTTCTCTACGCAAACACACTCATACCTTTTGCTTAGCCAAATTGAGCCTAAATATTCATTTCTAAAATCGAATGGTGATTATCTCCCTACACTGGGGCAAAGCACGTGATTTATCAAGACAATTGGTACTCATGAGACAGTGTGAAAAACATCTCGAAAGTTTTGAAAGCTCAAAAAAAATGAAAAGAGCAAAAGTCAAATTAAAACTAGGGGGCATGAAAAAGCAGTGTGCCTGGTAAAAGCAAGGCCAATGCCCGGAGCAAAAAAAAAAGTTGCATCAAGAGAAAAATTCTCATGAAAAAAGGGGGAATGTCAAAAGCAAAATGCTTGCAAAAAAAAATCATTGCAAAAGCAAAAGTCATTAGAGAAAGGAGCAAAGCTCTTACATTAAAACGACTAGTCAATGGCCTTTCGAGACGAGTTGAATTTCAGAAGTTGAGTGCCCTCAAAAGATTGGATGATATGATAATGATGCTATGATAATCACCAACTCCTAAACCCCTTTTGAAAATTTCTGAGCCTTTCGAGCCTTTACCCAAACCAATGTTATAACCTTCTCCAAAGTCTCTTCGGATTAGGATGGTCTAAGCAGAAATTTGGATTCCCAGACAAGTTATCGCTTGAAGAAGTTGGGGCAAAGTTGTTTGATCTTATCTTAAGGTTTCTTGACCTGTAAACCTGATGGATATGCTAATTGAAAATTATTTCATTCCTTAGCCGATGATGCTTATCCGTTGTTGAAACCATGACTAAACCCACATTACAGTCCTTTAAAAGACCTCTTGGATTGGTCAACGTGTACTCATTGCGAATGATTCTGGAAGCCTCCGACACTAATAGTGTGAGGTATACAGAGAGATCGGAATTACTTCCCACATTAATGGATGGGATCAAACAGCCTTTCTGAGACTATGTGAGAAGTCCTTTCAGACTAAGGAATTCTTGTTTGGCATGCTTAATGGGATCTCTTCATGAGTTAAGATCATTTTGACAAAAGACTTTCTCCTAAGGGAATTGATGATTAATGGTGTCTTTCAAGCCTAAAGGCAATTTTGCGATATTGAAGGATGTTCAATGCTTTCCAGACAATTGAGTCTATTCTAAATTGCTCATGCAATCAGTACTTTTTCATTGATGATACCATTTTGATATGGTCTCTTGTGATGTTATCTTGCCTGGTACGCACTCGCTACTAGAGCACTTGTTATAACACGTACCTGTTATTACTAATCCTGTAAGACAGGTGACATTTCCACAAACACCAACCTCTAAGCTGATCTCAGGAATGTCAAGATGCATCCAAGCATTCATGAATTTCCAAGACCCTGCTAGCAGGGACACAATAGGCGATCTATCAAACCCTCGAACAAGGACCCCTAAGTGTATGAGTCTTTTCAAGCCTCGCTGACAGAGGGCTTTTAAGCAATCCAATCTGACCTACAGGTATGTACACCTAGGTACGCTTTTCAAAAAGGTTTGTGGTCCAACCTTAAACCGCGCTTCAAAGGTTTGTGGTCCAACCTTAAACCACGCTTTTCAAAAAGGTTTGTGGTCCAACCTTAAACCACGCTTCAAAGGTTTGTGGTCCAACCTTAAACCACGCTTTTCAAAAAGGTTTGTGGTCCAACCTTAAACCACACTTCAAAGGTTTGTGGTCCAACCTTAAACCGCGCTTTTCAAAAGGTTTGTGGTCCAACCTTAAACCACTCTTTCAAAAGGTTGCGGGTCTATCCTTAAACCCTGGTTTCAAAAGGTTCCGGGTCAATCCTTAAACCCTGATTTCAAAAGGTTGCGGGTCTATCCTTAAACCCTGGTTTCAAAAGGTTCCGGGTCAATCCTTAAACCCTGATTTCAAAAGGTTGCGGGTCTATCTTTAAACCCTGGTTTCAAAAGGTTCCGGGTCAATCCTTAAACCCTGATTTCAAAAGGTTGCGGGTCATCCTTAAACCCTGATTTCAAAGGGTTCCGGGTCTTCCTTTAAACCCTGATTTCAAAAAGGTTGCGGGTCATCCTTAAACCCTGATTTCAAAAGGTTGCGGGTCATCCTTAAACCCTGATTTCAAAAGGTTCCTGATTTCAAAAGGTTGCGGGTCATCCTTAAACCCTGATTTCAAAAGGTTGCGGGTCTATCCTTAAACCCTAATTTCAAAAGGTTGCGGGTCTATCCTCAAACCCCGGTTTCAAAAGGTTCCGGGTCTATCCTTAAACCCTGATTTCAAAAGGTTGCGGGTCTATCCTTAAACCCTGGTTTCAAAAGGTTCCGGGTCAATCCTTAAACCCTGATTTCAAAAGGTTGCGGGTCTATCCTTAAACCCTAGTTTCAAAAGGTTGCGGGTCATCCTTAAACCCTGATTTCAAAAGGTTTCTGATTTCAAAAGGTTGCGGGTCATCCTTAAACCCTGATTTCAAAATGTTACGGGTCATCCTTAAACCCTGATTTCAAAAGGTTGCGGGTCATCCTTAAACCCTGATTTCAAAAGGTTCCTGATTTCAAAAGGTTGCGGGTCATCCTTAAACCCTGATTTCAAAAGGTTCATGATTTCAAAAGGTTCCGGGTCTATCCTTAAACCCCGATTTCAAAGGGTTCCGGGTCTTCCTTTAAACCCCGATTTCAAAAGGTTCAGGGTCTTTTTCAAAACCCTAATTTCAAAAGGTTCACAGGGCGTTAGTTCCTAAGCTAAATCTTCAACGTTCATAGGGTTTTAGTCCCTAGGCGTACTTACTGGGTTTTAGTCCCTTTGTCGTTCATAGGGTTTTAGTCCCTAGACGTGCTTACTGGGTTTTAGTCCCTTCGTCGTTCATATGGTTTTAGTCCCTAGGCGTGCTTACTGGGTTTTAGTCCCTTCGTCGTTCACAGGGTTTTAGTCCCTAGGCGTACTTGTAGGGTTTTAGTCTCTAAACAGAATCTTTGACGTTCATAGGGCTTTAGTCCCTAGGCGGTCATTCTGGGTTTTAGCCCCTAGGCGGGATCTTAGCTGCTCATAGGGTTTTAATCCCTAGGTGGAATTTTCGATGTTTACAGGGTTTTAGTCCCTAAATGTCAATCCAGAGTCTTTCTCTTTCCTTGCCCGGCGAGCTTTTGCAGCCCGGAGCACCCAATTGACCTGGCGAGCTTTCGCAGCCCAGAGTCTTTCTCTTTCCTTGCCCGGCGAGCTTTTGCAGCCCGGAGCACCCCAATTGACCTGGCGAGCTTTCGCAGCCCAGAGTCTTTCTCTTTCCTTGCCCGGCGAGCTTTTGCAGCCCGGAGCACCCTTGTTGACCTGGCGAGTTTTCGCAGCCCAGAGTCTTTCTCTTTCCTTGCCCGGCGAGTTTTCGCAGCCTGGAGCACCCCAATCGATCTGGCGAGCTTTCGTAGCCCAGAGTCCCTTTCTTTACATAATAGGATTTCTTGTAGCCAAAAGCCCGTTTTTACACAGTATGGCTCCCTCTTCATTCAGTCACAGGCCCGTTCATCATCTCTCATGCATCTTCTCATGCCCTCCATGAACAAAATTTAAGTGTCTATTGTCTTTGAATGGAACTTCTTCGAACTCCCCTTCAAAGAGGGGCAGCTGTTGACACCTAAATTTTGCCCAAATCATTTAGGGTTTTATCGCATAAAAATTAGGGTTTAATTTTTAACACCTAAACCAAAAATATTTTCATTAAAACCGCATGGCATATAGTTCTTAGGTGCATTTGCATTAATAGGGCCTATTAGAACATATTTTCCATGTTCATTTTCGAAAAGTAAAATTAAAAATTAGTTAATTTAAAAAAAAAAAAAAGGAAAAAGGGGGCTAGCTAGCGTTGAACTAGTCAATGCTAGCCCACTTCCCCTTCTGACCCCTGCAGTGACCTGGGGAAGGCGAGAAGGCAGAAGAACAGAGGGGGGAGACGGGGAGTTCCAAGACGGAGAGTTCCAAGAGAGAAGAGAAGAGAGGGCTGAGGGAGAGATCAAAAAGAAACCAGAGGAAAAGAAGAGAGAGCGAGCGGGGTGAGGGGGAAGAAAAGACAGAGAGCGGAGACCAGAGAGGGAGAGAGCGGAGACCAGAGAGGGAGACCGAGCGGAGAGACAGAGAGGCACAGAGGGGGAGAGGGCGGAAAAACCAGAAGAAAAGGAGAGGAGGGAGTGAGAGAGTTGCGAGGAAAAACACCGGGAGATCGGAGAGGGAGTGCGAGAGAGATCCGGAGAGAAAGAGAGACCCGGAGAGAGAGAGAGCGCCGGAGAGAGGGTGAGAGGCTCTTCGCCGGTGACCACCGCGCCCAAGCCGCAGCCGACGATCCTCTGTCACGGTAGGTCGCGGCCCCCGAGCGCTTGCCCTTTTTGTTTTGTTTTTGTTGCGTTTTGGGTTCGATTCGGGGACGGTCTCCCGAGGATCCGGGCTCGTAGGGGTGCGAGGCGCGCGGACGTTGTCCGATCTGCCACCATTCGCCACCGCCGAGTCGGGTAGGGACCGTAGCCGCCGCTCCGGTTTCGTTTGCTTCTCTGGTTTTTTTTGGGGGGGTTCACTGGCCGGAGCTCGCGGCCATCCGGCTTGCGCGAGTTCCGGCCCGTGAAGCCCCGAGTCTGCTCCTCCTCTTCTGTATATTTTGTGCCGACTGTTTTGGTCCGCGTTGGAGTCTTGATCGAGCCTAGAACCGTTTGTTTTCGCCGCGCACGCCAACTGTTTGACGGTTTGTCCGAACCGAGCTTCTTAGGTTTGCCTGTGTTGTTGTGGTTTTTTTTCTGGGGGCTGAACGCCGGGTGGTCCCGGCTGGGAGTCGGTCGCCATGGCAGCGACGCAGACATGAGCCGAGCGGCGGCCGAGCGAGGGCTCGGTCGCATGGTCGAAAGCCCCGACCGCGGAGGTCGGGGCATGTCGTCCGGCGGCCGATCACGGGCTCGGTCGCCGGACTGGAAACCCCAGCCGTGAAGGCTGGGACTCGAGGAAACCGGTGTCCACGCTAGCCGACGAGCGGCGGTGGCCGGACGTGCGCTCCACGTCGGAGAGGCGGCCGGCGTACGGGTAGATCCCGGGGGCGGCTTGGCGGCCGCGAACCGGGTCGGCATTCGGGTCAAAACCGGGCAGGGTTTTGGCGATTCGGATTCGCGGCGTCGAGTCGGGTCGGCGAGTCGCGGGCGAACCGGGTAGGGCAACGCACGTCCGGGTCGAGTTCGCGGGTCTAGCCGGGCGCTGGGCTTTCGAGTTTGGGCCGAAGCTTTGGGGACTTGGGCTGAAATGTTGCTAGTTTTTCTTATAGGGGGCTGGGCTTTTTATTTTGCAAAAGAAAATATTTTGGGCTGGGCTTTTCTCTAAAAAAATTTGATTTCGAAAATTACACCGGGCTCAACAAAGGAGCCCGGCCCGTTCGTGGACCCGGGCCGGCGCGCCCGAGTCAATCCCGATCCGGGTCGGATGTGGAGATCCGACCCGGATCCGTTTTATTTTATTTTAATATTGTATTATTTTAATATTTTAAAAAAATATATTTTTTTAAAAAAAGAAAAATCCGAATTTTATTTTATTTTATTTTATTTTTTCGAAAAAAAATTTCAAAAAAATTTCAAAAAAAATTTCAAAAAAAATTCCAAAAAATTCTTGGAAATTTTCAGAAATTCCAAAAAAAAAATTAAAAAAAATTAAAAAAATTAAAAAAATTAAAAAAAAAATCAGAAATTTTATTTGGATGTTGAAATTAGTTTTCTTGCCCTTTTCGCATGTTTAGCGCTATATTTAATCCCACGTCGCTCGGTTCACACACTTTGAGTTGCACATTTAATTTAACCTCGCGCGTAGTTGGTTATGCATGTCTAGGTTTAAATATTAATCGTCGTTCCCCTTAGCTTAGTTAGGAATGGAATTTTGAGATCCCCAATTAATGAGAACATGTTAGGTGGTGAATTAAACAAGATTAGGTACCGAAAGGGCACTAGTTAGTCGATTAGTGTAATCAAGTCCCCGTACCCGTTGAATCTCTAGTTCGTAGAAGTGAAGCTTTTCTCTCGTGCTTTACTTAGGTGTCTAATCGACCTACCAAAAATCGATTAGTGGCGACTCCTAAATGAAATTGATTTGCATGTTAAAGACTCCAACTTAAGTCGCGAATTGGCATGGGTTTGGGAGAGCTCGAGCTAGGTTTCACCTAATAATCCATTAGCCAAACCCCTTAGGCCTCGGGGCCGGTTCGGGTAGGTCGCGACAACCGAAAACCTAATTCGTTACAAAATTCGTTGGAAATTTCCAACGAATTTTGCAACAAATTTCCAAATTGCCGAACATATGTGTCTTTTTTGAATTCGTTGGAAAATTCGTTGGAAATTTCCAACGAATTTTGCAACGAAAAATATTTTAGTCGCAAATTTCCGACGAATTTTGCATCGCAAAATTTGTTGTCGCTAATTTCCGACAACTTTTGAGACGAAAAATTTTTCGTCGCTAATTTCATACGAATTTTTGGATTCGTTGGAAAAGTTGTCGCAAATTTGCAACGAAAATTTTTTCGTCACAAATTTTCGTGGCAAAAAAATCGGTTTTTTTGTAGTGGGAGGTTGTAGAAGAAGACCAATTTGGTCGCATAACCTCAAGCGCTGAGAATTCGAGCACGGCATGAGTGCTAGGGACAAGAGCTCGAGTGTCGGGGACCTGAGTACAGTCTTTTGTGGACCCAGGCTCATGTGTTGGGGATTTGAGCTCAAGTACGGGGATCCAACTTTCGACCTTTATGGACCCGAGCACGAGTGCCGAGGCTTCGCGCCCTGCCTCGATGGACCTGATTGCAGGCATTCGGGGTCCTAGGCTTGACCTTAATGGACCCGAGCGCAAGCGCCGAAGACTTGGGCACGAGCACGGGGGTCACGAGCCTGACCTCAATGCACGCGAGTCTAAGTGTCGGAGACCTAATCTTGGACACCGGGGACCCAGGAACCAGCGCAGGATTTTCTTTACCTAAGTGTAGAGTTTCAAGTCTAAAAGTCGATACCGTATCATATTTTGAAAAATGATTTCCAATTTTTTAAAGAGTAAATTATTTTTTTAAATTTAAGTATAGGTTTTTTGTTAACTATAAAAATATTTTCCATTGACTCATTCTCTTGTTTTCCTAAGCAAACCAAATGCCAAAAAATGAGAAAAATGTCTTTCCAGAAAATATTTTTCGTGAAACAAACAAAGGCTTAAACTTGCCTAATCAACCCAAATTAGGGGTGTGCAAAATGAATCGTCTGAACTGGGAGCCGCCCGGATCGGATTGGACCGACCGATTTAGTCCGGTTCTCGATTCCTAAAAGTGGAACCGGTGTCCATGTGGTCCAGTTCCCGTTTTCAAGGAAAAACCGGACCGGACCAACTACATATATATTTCTTATTTTTTATTTCTTTAAAAAAATTAGTAAAATGTGAACTAAATCTATGTACAGTGCTTTCCCTTATCGTCGCACCACAATAACTCTTTACTCATCGTCGCTTTCGTCAATACGTTGGAATTTATCTTTCTCTCTAGTTATGATGGGAAAAAAAATAAAAAAGTGACCGACTTCGTTAAACTGAACCGAAATCAGACCCCGGTCCGATTCCCGATTCTCAAAATTGAGAACCGGGAACCGATGATCCCTAAGTTACCAGGTGATGTTATGTCGTCCGTGCACAAATCCACTCACCGTGCGACATGTGTTGCACGTGGCCCCATTGTCAGATTTTTTCTCTCTCCTTTGTTACTCTCTTTCTCCTCTCACCGTTTTCTTCATTTTCTTTTTGCAGGCCGTGGACGACGCTGTCTCCTCCGTCAATCAGCTCGACGCGTGGTGTTGCCGACCAGATCTGGACGAACGACGCCGACGACGGCCATGGATGAGCATCGACGTTGCTCGTGAGCCGCTCGTCCTGAGCAATTGCAACGCAATAAAAAGTGATTACGATGGAATGAGCATTTCTTTCGAAAGAATCTCTCCTTCGTCCATGGTGGGGGAGGTACCCTGTAAGGTAATTGTTCTTGAGCGACACAACGGTCAGGTTCTGGAGCGCAGTGAGGTTGGCGGGCAGGCTTCCCGTCAAGGCGTTGTAAGAGAGGTTGAGGAGGTGGAGGTTCCCGAGTAGTCCGATGGCCGCGGGGATCGGGCCCTCGACCCGGTTGTCGCACGTGACGCCGAACCACGAGCACGGCTTGTCATCGCCGTAGCTCCGGGTGGCTAGCACGTCGACCAGGTCGACGGAGGAGAGAGTCTCGTCCATGGCCTGCAAAAAGAAAACGAAGAAAACAGTGAGAGAAGAGAGAGAGTAAGGAAGGAGAGAGAAAAAGTCTGACAATGGGAGCCGCGGGGACACATGTCGCACGGCTATTGGATTTGTAAACAGATGACGTGGTATCACTGTGTTATACAATACTTTCATTTCCTCTTCATACGGAGTTAAATGGGGTCCATTAGCTGACCTGGCGCATTGTGAGTGGGTGGTGAAGCGGAGAGATTTTTCCCTTTTTTGACTGCAGTGCCGTTCTAGATTTTCGTTTTCCTATATGTAAATAATTCCTCACACATTTATTTCATCGATATCTCCACTGAATCTATATTAAGATCCATAGTTAAAGCCGAATTTGAAAGAACGCGGGAAAGTGAGATAAAATTTGATATTTGAGCAATATTAATTTGATTTATAACTTTATCCGTCGTCCAGTATTAGGCGATTATGTATTAGCTCACCTATTTTTGCGCGTTTGAATATCTTTTGAAATCAAAATTATCGTCAATCAATGTTGCATTTTTTTTTAATATTATGAAAGGCTAAAGATATTTGAATTGAAAAGTGAATAGATTAGACTAATTTTACTGTTATCTTTTTTGAGACTGATATGCGTACTGAATTCGAAAATTTTCGAGTACTTATATGCCTCCCACATGTGGACAGTAAATTTGGAAGATTGATACGAATAATCCCTTTGCACCATAACTACTTAAGGCCCTGCAAGAGGACAAGCATTCACGGTCTCTCGAGTCGATTACGGGCGAATATCAAAAGGTAATATCCAACACGACAAATGTTTTCATATTTAAATATTTTCATTTATTTCACGAAAAATGAATGATTTAAAAAATATTTTTTTTAAAATGATCAATTGTCTTGTTTATAAAGATAAACGAAGCTGTCAATAATGAAAATATTTTTTATTGACTAATTATAAGCGATATAAATAGTTATTTTTAGAAAAATGTGTTTCAATTAATTAATTTTTCGCGAAATAAACATAACTTAAGCCATTTTCCTTTTTTCACAGTACCGAGTGCCATGAATCAATCATAGTTTTGGGTGGTGCTGGTCGCGCATGGGGTTTGATGCAAGATCCTTGAGGGTTTGCTTGGATTAGGAGCTCTTCTTGTTCCAATTGATTTGCGCTTCTCTTGAAAGAAGTTGTCAAAACTTAACTTTCATTTTAAGGAAAAGACAGGAATTATTTCTAAACTTTAGTCGAATGTGCAATGTTATTCTTAAATTTTTTATCAATTTAATGTATTAATTTGAAATTTTATATGTGATATCATCCTAAAGTAAAATTACAATCCTTATCTTTGTTGAACTCCTACGGCACAGCTCCAATAGGTATTCAGTCAAGAATTCTGATCCACTTGATCCAATTCGGTCGAGTCTTGTACACGGACACATCTTTTAAGAGAGCTCTTGATTGGAGCTCATAAATGCTCACAGTCAATCGTGATCTGAAGCTAAAACAATAAAAACCCACATTAATATTTAGTTTAACGTTTTTTTTTTGTCAAAATATTTAGGTTAACTTGGAAACCTGACTTTGCCTCTGTGGTTTTTTTTATTGGAGTTAAAATATATCTTTCTGCTTAAACTAATTTTTCTCCATACGAAACTAGTGGAGAGTTTTGAATTTCACAATAGATGATTACAACCCATCTTATGTTCCATCCTAAGTTAATTTATGAAAAGCTATATGATTGTCATGAGCTAATTGTACATAGATATTACCAAAATATTCCTCATTATGAATTTTTATTTTCGTACAGGCATTGTATAAACAAGGAAAAGGGCGTCGAGTACTAAAAATGAGACCTCAAATAAAAAATTTGGCATATACCAAATAGACGGGGTAAAAATTATTACCAAATAAAATGAAGAAAAATACTATTATAAATCTAGCGTCAAATCAAATATCAGATATGCAAAGTTCATACCTCAATTGGCATAACATGTACTCAATTGAAATGACCCTTTAAATTTAAGCAAACACTTGTGAGGTTTATTGAATCCAAACGCTCATACACAGTCACTAGATGCCGTGCTTCGCATGCATGCAATTCACTTCCAACGGCTTCCATGAAACAAGCTTAAACACGTTTTCTCGTTACCTCATGCACAAAAAGTGACTTATACATAAGCCCGTCAAACAGTTGAGCCAAATTCGATTCAAATTGATTTATTTAACCAGTTATGATCAATTTTTATACATTACAAATTTAATGACTTATAACTAACCTAACATGTACCCGACTTGCTTTACCAAAAAAAAAATATGTACTCAACTTATACTCACCCCGACTCGAAACCCAAGTTAGCAATTTTTTTCGCCATAAATTGTTGTATTTGAATAATGCACCGGCTCTATGAACCTACACCCAACCCAATGCATAAATTATCGATTTCAAAATCAATCGTGCTCATAGAATACGATAGTAACATTGCGTGAAATATATGAACAAGAACAGAGCATCCGATCAATTTGGTGCCCAATCGTCCGGCATTGATTGATAAACATCAAATTGATTCGATTCTATGGCATTTCGAGACCCTCGATTGCCTTTCTTTTTAAGGAGTATACATGCATGTCGATTAGGCGCACATCAAATTCACAGAGTATTGGCAACGAAAATTCCTGCAATATGTTCACGGCCACAACTCTTGGCTCGAAACTTTTGTACGGATAATTCGCGAAAGAGCTACCTATCATCTATATTGGGGTTGTTCCTAACAGGAAATGAGAATAAATGACAATTTTGTCCTGGAGACTCGTAGACTTTGCACACGTGGGAGGAGGGCCCACCGAGACTTTGTAACGTTCCCAAATCGACTGCCCCTTTCCTTTATTGCTGGGGGAGTCGGAGAGCTAGCGAGAGGGTCGGATTGGGCCGCATTCTGTGGTGGACTGTGGTTTCTGCGCCATCACAGATCTTTCGTGATTGTTCAAGAATTAACTTCACCGCAGAAGAAAAATCAAAGCTCGCATGAGGCCTCTGCGGCTTGGCCATTTAATATACACTATACAGAGATACAAGGACAACGAGGTTCACGAATGCACCTTCCGACTCTTCAGCCTTTCCTATTAAGAGAAAATTATCTTTAGGAGTTTTACATCCATCTCAAAGTCGAGACGAGGACCGAAATGAAACCTTACTTGAGGCCAACGGTTAGTTGGATATGGGGAAAATCTTAATCTATAGTTAATCGGGTTTTTCAGCCATTTACTAAAAATAGATTATTAAGTAACAGTTCTTGATCACCTGTGAAAATAACGGTATGTTTGTGACACGGTGATTCAAAAATTATTATGCTAGTAAAGCCCATTACTAAATTTTTAACTTACGTTGCTCAACTCATTTCATATGAGTTAAAAAGTGGGCCAACGATCATTTTGACACCTTTGTTTATAAATAGGTGGCCGGCATTGGGCTCAAGCAACCCCAAACTTCATACGCTCCTCCAATTCTCTCTCTCTCTCCATCATGGATCTTTCTCCTCTTCTCTCAATCAGAACAGAAACTTGTGGAACCTATGAGACACCCTCGCCGCCTTCCCCGGACCCAAACGAGACCAACCAGATCGTCCCAGCCAACAACAGCATGCCCTCCAACAAGCAACAGAGCTGGAAGGATCCGTCCATCTACAAGGTCCCCGCCCACATCACCATCCTCAGACCTGAGGCCTACCAGCCGCAGGTTGTCTCTTTCGGCCCCTACCACCACGACAAGGACCACCTCCGTCCAATGGAGGAACACAAGCGCCGGGCACGCCAACAGTTCCTCGATCGATCCAAGAAGTCCGACAAACCCTTCTTCGAGTCCCTGAGGAAGGTGGAGCATGAGCTCAGGGACAGTTACGACAAGCTGGATCAGGAGCGAAAGGAGTGCACGAGAGACAAGTTCCTGGAGCTGATGATCATGGACGGCTGCTTCATGCTCGAGATCATGAGGACCCCGATAGGGGGCGGTTCTGACTATGCGGACAATGACCCCATTTTCAGCACCCACAGGCTGAAATACATAAAGCCATACATAAGACGGGACATGTTGCTGCTGGAGAATCAGCTGCCAATGCTGGTACTGTATCACCTGGTTGCCGTCGAGAATAACAAGGAGGTTAGTTTCTTATATTTTACTCCGTCCCCGTGCTATGTTCACCTAACAATACATCTTGGTGATCTCAGATGGACCTCGCATCACGGTTTGGGATCAATTAACAATTTCGTTATTAAATCTGTCACCTCAATCGAAGACTTCTTTGATTTTCCCTTTTACGCGAGTAGTGTCGACACGACAACCGTCTCGTATTCAATGCACTGACTTTCTTCCAACAACACAGCCTAACGAATGCATCAACGAGATCAACAAGCTCATCCTCAGCTTCTACTCCCTCGACAAGTGCATTGTGGAAATGGGCAGATGCCTGCATGTCATGGATGTCTTCAGGAAAGGCCTGCTGATGGAGCCCCAGCAGGTCCAGTGGCGAGGAGATGATCTTTTCTGATAATCACCTCTATGGGAGACTTTTTTTTTCCCCTTTTATGCAAGTAGTGTCGACACGACAACAATCTTGTATTCAATGCACTGACTTTACTCCAACAATGCAGGGTGACGACAACCTCAAGTGCTGCTCCCTCGAAATGTGCATCAGGGTGATAAGCAGATGCCTCCTGCATATCATGGACGTCTTCAGGAAGTGCCTGCGGATGGAGACCAAGAAGGTCCAGCCCAAGGAGACCAAGAAGATAATCCGGTCGGCCAACGAGCTCAACAAGACCGGAATCGAGTTCAAGAAGAGCCCGACCCACAGTCTCAAGGACATCTCCTTTGCCGGAGGGGTCCTGAAGCTCCCCGTCATCACGGTGGATGGCACCACCGAATCCAAGTTCCTCAACCTCATGACTTTCGAGCGTTTGCACATTGGTACTGGGAACGAGATCACATCCTACACCACCTTCATGGACAACATCATCAACAATGAGCAGGATGTCGCGCTGCTC
Organism: Syzygium jambos; assembly: GCA_031216235.1. NCBI lineage: Eukaryota > Viridiplantae > Streptophyta > Magnoliopsida > Myrtales > Myrtaceae > Syzygium > Syzygium jambos. The sequence continues at coordinate 21,063,903 of CM062229.1, forward strand.
CACGCCCAAGGCATCATCCAGAATGCCATCGGGAGCGACAAGACAGTCGCTGAGCTATTCAACTCGCTGTGCAAGGAAGTGACGGTCGAATCCAACAGCAACCTTGACACAGTCCAAGTGAACATCAATAAGTTCTACGACGACCCCTCGAACAGTTGGTGGGCTAATTTCCGCCACACCTACTTCAGGAATCCTTGGACTGTATTCTCTTTCATCGCCGCCATCTTCCTCTTCGCGCTCACCATAATTCAGACTGTATATGCCATGCTCAGCTACTTCTGAACCCTTTCCATTTTTGGGTTTTTCTCCTAATGGCTGATCCTTGATAATTATCTGTTGATTGGCTGTTGATTGTTGTCATGAATGATTTTCCTCCTGTTTTCAGTCACGCTTATTTCCCTCGTTATATGTTTCGAACGATGGACATTTGGCTATATATATATATATATATATATATCATTATCAGATGATGATTGACTTTGTTTCGGTCTTCTTAAATTTTGTCCAATTTGAATAGGTAGTCTGAAGGATGGTCGAGTTTTAGGCAAATGAAATCTTCCATTGCAACATTTTTCTTTTTGGTTAAATTTTGTTGAAGTTGTGGCCAATTTATCCAGAAAACCCTAGACTCTACAAGTTTCTAGATCTCTAGTGAGGAGTTAAAGTTTGTGGTTCTAGCTAAGTTGGTGGGAGTTAGAAGTAATGGCTAAAAATCTGCCCAACATGCAAAATGAAGCAAATTTCTCTGTTTGTGACAGATTCTTAGCAGAAGAGTCGAATAGGAAGGACTATAAAAAAGCTTCATGCTCGTACATTCATGTTCAGATCAACTACAGCTCCTTAAATCCCTTGTACCAAACATTTTGATAATACAACAAGCTCCAAAAGCTACTTACCATGCGAATCGTATTTTATCTTCACTCTATATAATTAACCTATGCACAAATTTTTAGTAATTTAATCTTAATGGAATCACTTTCCGAAAATCACGGTCACGGAAAATATAATTTAAATGTTCCGCACACTACAACTTTTTTAATCCACCTAGAGTTTTCCACATATGACATTTATGTCTTTTTTTTCTATGCATTATTAATTGATGTGGGAATTTCCAAATGTCACAGGCTCTCTCTCTCTCTCTCATAAATTTTTTTATATGTCATCGGATCTTAAACGTTTTTATGATGACATACAGATATTTTGATAATAAATCTACATGGACAAGCATATTTCAATGAAAAGATTCCATTTTTTCTCTAAAGCTCATTATATGCTGATGATTGAAAGGTTTGATTGTATAAATCGAGCATAAAAGATTTTTGAGGAGCGGAATTGAAAAACTGTGTTAGTAATAAGACTAAATTAGTGTAATTGGTGTTATGTAGATAAAGAAGAAAAAAAGGAAAAATATCAAAATGGACCATCTGATGGGCCTAAAAGTTTTTTATGGGTTTAACTTGTAATTCTAGTAGAGCAGCCCAACCCTAAGAATCAATCAAAGCTGGCTTGGGTTGCGGAGGTAACCAAAAGGCGTGTTTGGGCAGGCTCGTCCAATCCTATCGAAATGACATGAATGCTCTATCACGTACGATGCTACCTTCAATGTCTTAATAAATCTAAACGTTGATCTATACAAATGAGGCATATGTCAATGTTGAAATGCCACGAGAAACACTTCAGGAATAAAAGATTTTACTTGTTTTGAAATTCTTTGGCCCATCTAAAATTGTGGAAACTCTTTATTGCAAATCTCCCGAGGTGAATCCCAAGGGATTAAACTGGCGGGCAAGTATAACTCTATTGCATGATGGCACTTACGCTTCGTAACGGGCTCTCCCAAGTCTTACCACAACTTGATTTCTCATTTATGGGATAAGGACACCCCGAGCGTCATAACTTTCGTACGGCACTCATTTGAATACCATAACTAATTTTTTCAATCACTTGAGTGTCATGACTTCTAAATAACGTTCACTCGTGTGTCATAACTTTCAATCAATTATTTGAGTGTCATAAACTTTTAAAATAACTTCCATCAAGCCACGTTGGATTTCCAAGAATTGCGGTGAACGTCTTAAAAAATTGTGGGATTATCATCTCCTCTAAATCCAAAACTGACCTTGAATTTCATTATTAGGAACATCATCTAGCTATCATGCTCCCCAAGAAAATGGAAGCATGTTATCTGATAAGAATTAATAGACAAGGGCTCCTAAAGCGCTCGGTATTGAAATGATCCACATGTCAATTTTCAATGGTTGGAATTAAGGACTTCGTAATCTGCTTGCCACAAAAGGGCATGACATCTTCCGTGTGATTGCGATTGAACTACTCCTTAGAATGGTGAAACATGCCAGAGCCTTCCTAGAGGAGCGAATATGACGTTTCCGCTAATCCAATCTAATTGTCGCCTGCGAAATAATATCGTTCTGAATGAAATTAAATGAATTTATAGTGTTTGATATGTGAAAATTCTGTTCGATTAAATAGGGAAACTTTAAAAGACGGTTTTTCTCATTTCAATGAAAGTGTTTCATAAGCTCTATTTCATCGATATAATAAATAGAGGCCATTGTAATGTAAAATATGAATGAGAGACCTATCATTTTAAGTTGGATATTGTATTGCACTTCGGATTGTGTATGATGCTATCTTTGGAGTCCGCATTTCCTTGGACCTTTTATATATGGGAATAAAAAAGTTAGGGGAAAGGACATAAAGAAGTATAGTGGAGGAGAGAGAGAGAGAGAGAGAGAGAGAGAGAGAGAGAGAGAGAGAGAGAGAGAGAGAGAGAGAGAGAGAGAGAGAGAGATTTTTGTTGAAAGAAAAAGGAAAATTAAAAGAAGATAAGAGAAGGGAGGAAATGTTGCTTTCAAAAAAATTTAAAAAACTGTCATGCTTCGTTATCTCCAAATATTTCCTATTAATTTCGAAATTTGGACTAGAACCTCATCACTCTCGTTCAAAAGTAGATAGAAAGGGGATGACAGGTCGAAAGGAAGAATCTAGTAACGGAGCAAAAGGTGACCCAACCCAATTTAAGATTCAATAAAAGCGGGCTAGGGTGGTTGAGGTAATGAAGAGTAAATATAGACAGACTTATCGAGTCCTTTTGAATAACATGCATCTTTAATATAGTACTAGAATATATTGGATGCAGCTGGATATTCACGTGAGTCATGCTCCACTTCATTCATGGACCGCCATTTGCCTGCTCACCTTCAGTCTCCTCGTCTCTCTCTTTTGCGCCTTATATTTCTCCTCCTCCTCTTCTTCTTCTTCCTTTATTCCTTTCAGCCATTGCCATATTCAATAGCCATGCCCCACGAAGGCCCCACCTCCAGCTACCGCAACCTCATGCTGGCCTTGCCCAACTGTGAAGTGGATTTGCTTTCTTTCTTGCCTTGCGGAGTAAAGGGAGGGGTTATCCCGAGTTTCTTCCTGTTGGGGTTTTGCTTGTTCTGATTCTGAATTCGTGAGAAAAATTCGACTTTTATTAGGCGTTTTAGATGATTGTGGAATTAAAAGGGAGGTTTTGATGTGCATTTTGATTTCTTCATTGGATGGTGATTCCTTCCCCAAATATTTAGTTTAACTTATAAAATTGACTTTGCCATACTAGTTTGACTTTGATTTGAGTTTTTTTACATCTTTTTGCTAGAAACAATTTTTCACTGTATGAAGCCAATGAAAGATGATCATAACTTATCTTGTGTGCCACCTGAAGTCATTTTATAAGAAGTTACCTAATTGTCTGAGCTAACTAAGTATATATATTATCGGAAAGTCACTCTTTGTGAAATTTTTTTTTTTTCGCTACGTGAGACATGAATACGGAAGAAGGGCGTTCAGTTCTAACAAGGATCTCAAGTCTGAAATTTAGATTATCTCAACGGTAAAAAAATATGTGAAGTCCGTACCAAAATCACATTAAATGCCCTCGATTCAATATGCGGACGGCCTGCATTCAATTCGATTACCACGTTTTTCATGAGACGTACCTAAACATTTTTTGTCTTTACCTGGTGCACAAAAAGTGATCCCCTAACATTATTCCCATATTAATTTGATTGGTTGGAATTAGTCGCTTTCGAATGAAGTCGACATCTTTTACAAGATTTTTGTGTTTACTGTTGATTAATTATAGCAGTCATAGCATATCCAGGTACTTATCCATTAGGGCTTGATGTAAAATTAATGCAAAAACTAACTGGATCTTTTCTATTTCTTTTATGCATGTTAAATTTGTGACTCATAATATGTTATTACTCTCACGGTAGCATAAAGATTATTATGCTAGTAAAGTCTTTTCTATTTCTTTTATGCAGCTTAAAATCAAGAAAAAATCGAACCCTTTTCTTCATATTGCCAATCAACAGTGGTGTCGCTTGTACGGCATTTAGAGGAGTCAATCTCTTAATTGATCAATGTTGGGATCTTTAAGTAATTGCCACCGCTCCAAAGAAATTAGATAAAGTAAACTAACAACCCTTTTCTTGGTTGACCTCCTCTGGCACGGCTCCGATAGGCATACACTGAAGAATTCTGATCCGCTTCTTTCAATTCGGGTCGAGTCTCGTACGTGGACACATCTTGGAGCTCCCGAATGCTCGCAGTCAATCACGCTTAGGTGATCTGAAACTAAAAAAAATAAAACCCACATTAATATTTAGTTTAACTTAGAAACCTGACTTTGCCTGCATGGTTTTTTTTTTATTTTTAATTTGAGTTAAAATATATCTTTTTGCTTAAACTAATTTTTCTCCGTACCAAACCGGGCGGAGATTTTTGAATTTCACATTCAATGATTGCAACCCATGTTGTGTTTCATCATGAGTTAATTTATGAGAAGTTATATGTTTGTACTGAGCTAATTGAGCATGGATATTTTTTTCATTGTGATTTTTTTTCCATACAGGCGTTGTATAAACAGGAAAAGGGTGTCGAGTACTAAAAGTGACACCTCAAATAAAAATCTAACATATCCCAGATAGACGAGATAAAAAAATTTACCAAATAAAATGAAGAAAAATACTGCTATAAATCTAGTGTCACATCAAATATCAAATATGCAAAGTTCATACCTCAATCAGGATTGCATGTACTCAATTGAAACAACCCTTTAGATTTAAGCAGACACTTGTGAGGTTTATTGAATCCAAACGCTCGTACGCGGTCACAAGATGTCGTGCTCCGTGTGCATGTAATTCATTTCCTACGGCTTCCATGAAACATGCTTAAACACTTTTTCTCTTTATCTTATGCACAAAAAGTGACTTCTACGTAAGCCCGTCAAACGGCTAGGTCGGATCCGATTTAAATTGACTCATTTAACTAGTTAAAATCAATTTTTATACATTACAAATTTAACGACTTATATCCGATCCAATGTGTACTCGACTCATACTTTGCCCGACCCGAAATCTATGTTAGCAATTTTTTTCGCCATGAATTGTTGTATTTGAAGAATGCACCGACTCTATGAACATATACCCAGCCTAATGCATAAATTATCGATTTCAAAAGCAATCGTACTCATAAAACACAATATTAACGTCGTGTGAAAAAAATGAATAAGAACAAAGGATCTGATCGATTTGGTGTCCAATTGTCCTGCATTGATTGATAAACATCAAATTGATTAGATTCTAAGGCATTTCGAGACCCTCAATTGGCTTACATTTTAAGGAGTATACATGCATGTCGATTAGGCGTACATCAAATTCACAGAGTATTGGCAGCGAAAATTCCTACAATATGTTCACGGTCACATCTTTTGGCTCGAAACTTTTGTACGGATAATTCGCGAAGGAGCTACCTACCATCTACATTGGGGTTGTTCCTAATAGGAAATGAGAATAAACAACAATTTTGTCCCGGAGATTCGCAGACTTTGCACAAGTGGGAGGAGGGCCCACCGAGACTTTGTAACGCTCCCAAATCGATTGCCCCTTTCCTTTATTGCTGGGGGAGTCGGAGAGCGAGCGAGCGAGAGGGTCAGATTGGGCCCCATTCTGTGGTGGACTGTGGTTTCTGCACCCTCACGGATCTTTGGTGATTGGTCAAGAATTAACTTCACCACAGAAGAAAAATCAAAGCTCACATGAGGCCTCTGCGGCTTGGCCATTTAATATACACCATACAGAGATACAAGGACAACGGGGTTCACGAATGCACCTTCCGACTCTTCGTCTTTCCTATTAAGAGAAAATTGTCTTTAGGAGTTTTACATCCATCTCAAAGTCGAGACGAGGACCGAAATGAAACCTTACTTGAGGCCAACGGTTAGTTGGATATGGGGAAAATCTTAATCTATAGTTAATTGGGTTTTTCAGCCATTTACTAGAACTAGATTATTAAGTAACAGTTCTTGATCATCTGTGAAAATAACGGTATGTTTGTGACACGGTGATTCAAAAATTATTATGCTACTAAAGCCCATTACTAAATTTTTAACTTAAGTTACTCAACTCATTTCATATGAGTTAAAAAGTGGGCCAACGATCATTTTGACACCTTTGTTTATAAATAGGTGGCCGGCATTGGGCTCAAGCAACCCCAAACTTCATACGCTCCTCCAATTCTCTCTCTCTCCATCATGGATCTTTCTCCTCTTCTCTCAATCAGAACAGAAACTTGTGGAACCTATGAGACACCCTCGCCGACTTCCCCGGACCCGAACGAGACCAACCAGATCGTCCTGGCCAACAACAGCATGCTCTCCAACAAGCAACAGAGCTGGAAGTATCCGTCCATCTACAAGGTCCCCGCCCACATCACCATCCTCAGACCTGAGGCCTACCGGCCGCGGGTTGTCTCTTTCGGCCCCTACCACCACAACAAGGACGACCTCCGTCCAATGGAGGAACACAAGCTCCTCGCACGCCAACAGTTCCGCAATCGATCCAAGAAGTCCGACAAGACCTTCCTCGAGTCCCTGAGGAAGGTGGAGCATGAGCTCAGGGACAGTTACGACAAGCTGGATCGGAAGTGGAAGGAGTGCACGGGAGACCAGTTCCTGGAGCTGATGATCACGGACGGCTGCTTCATGCTCGAGATCATGAGGACCCCGACAGGGGGCGATTCTGACTATCCTGACAATGACCCCATTTTCAGCACCCACAGGCTGAAATACATAAAGCCATACATAAGACGGGACATGCTGCTGCTGGAGAATCAGCTGCCAATGCTGGTACTGTATCACTTGGTTGCTGTCGAGAATAACAAGGAGGTTAGTTTCTTATATTTTACTCCGTCCCCGTGCTATGTTCACCTAACAATACATCTTGGTGATCTCAGCTGGACCTCGCATCACGGTTTGGGATCAATTAACAATTTCGTTATTAAATCTGTCACCTCAATCGAAGACTTCTTTGATTTTCCCTTTTACGCGAGTAGTGTCGACACGGCAACCGTCTCGTATTCAATGCACTGACTTTCTTCCAACAACACAGCCTAACGAATGCATCAACGAGATCAACAAGCTCATCCTCAGCTTCTACTCCCTCGACAAGTGCATTGTGGAAATGGGCAGATGCCTGCATGTCATGGATGTCTTCAGGAAAGGCCTGCTGATGGAGCCCCAGCAGGTCCAGTGGCGAGGAGATGATCTTTTCTGATAATCACCTCTATGGGAGACTTTTTTTTTCCCCTTTTATGCAAGTAGTGTCGACACGACAACAATCTTGTATTCAATGCACTGAATTTACTCCAACAATGCAGGGTGACGACAACCTCAAGTGCTGCTCCCTCGAAATGTGCATCAGGGTGATAAGCAGATGCCTCCTGCATATCATGGACGTCTTCAGGAAGTGCCTGCGGATGGAGACCAAGAAGGTCCAGCCCGAGGAGACCGAGAAGATAATCCGGTCGGCCAACGAGCTCAACAAGACCGGAATCCAGTTCAAGAAGAGCCCAACCCACAGTCTCAAGGACATCTCCTTTGCCGGAGGGGTCCTGAAGCTCCCCGTCATCACGGTGGATGGCACCACCGAGTCCAAGTTCCTCAACCTCATGACTTTCGAGCGTTTGCACATTGGTACTGGGAACGAGATCACATCCTACACCACTTTCATGGACAACATCATCAACAATGAGCAGGATGTCGCGCTGCTCCACGCCCAAGGCATCATCCAGAATGCCATCGGGAGCGACAAGGCAGTCGCCGAGCTATTCAACTCGCTGTGCAAGGAAGTGACGGTCGAATCCAACAACAACCTTGACGCCGTGCAAGTGAACATCAGTAAGTTCTACGACGACCCCTCGAACAGTTGGTGGGCTAATTTCCGCCACACCTACTTCAGGAATCCTTGGACTGTATTCTCTTTCATCGCCGCCATCTTCCTCTTCGCGCTCACCATAATTCAGACTGTATATGCCATGCTCAGCTACTACTGAACCCTTTCCATTTTTGGGTTTTTCTCCTAATGGCTGATCCTTGATAATTATCTGTTGATTGGCTGTTGATTGTTGTCATGAATGATTTTCCTCCTGTTTTCAGTCGCGCTTATTTCCCTCTTTATATGTTTCGAACGATGGACATTTGGCTATATATATATATATATATATATATATATATATATATATATCATTATCAGATGATGATTGACTTTGTTTCGGTCTTCTTAAATTTTGTCTAATTTGAATAGGTAGTCTGAAGGATGGTCGAGTTTTAGGCAAATGAAATCTTCCATTGCAACATTTTTCTTTTTGGTTAAATTTTGTTGAAGTTGTGGCCAATTTATGCAGAAAACCCAAGACTCTACAAGTTTCTAGATCTATATTGAGGAGTTAAAGTTTGTGGTTCTAGCTAAGTTGGTGGGAGTTAGAAGTAATGGCTAAAAATCTGCCCAACATGTAAAATGAAGCAAATTTCTCTGTTTGTGACAGATTCTTAGCAGATGAGTCGAATAGGAAGGACTATAAAAAAGCTTCATGCTCGTACATTCATGTTCAGATCAACTACAGCTCCTTAAATCCCTTGTACCAAACATTTTGATAATACAACAAGCTCCAAAAACTACTTACCACGCGATACGTATTTTATCTTCACTCTATATAATTAACCTATGCACAAATTTGTAGTAATTTAATCTTAATGGAATCACTTTCCGAAAATCACGGTCACGGAAAATATAATTTAAATGTTCCCCACACTACAACTTTTTTAATCCACCTAGAGTTTTCCACATATGACATTTATGTCTTTTTTTCCTACGCATTATTAATTGATGTGGGAATTTCCAGATGTCACGGGCTCTCTCTCTCTCGTAAATTTTTGTATATGTCATCGGATCTTAAACTTTTTTATGATGACATACGGATATTTTGATAATAAATCTACATGGACAAGTATATTTCAATGAAAAGATTCCACTTTTTCTTTAAAGCTCATTATATGCTGATGATTGAAAGGTTTGATTGTATAAATCAAGCATAAAAAATTTTTGAGGAGCGGAATTGAAAAACTGTGTTAGTAATATGACTAAATTAGCGTAATTGGTGTTATGTAGATAAAGAAGAAGAAAAGGAAAAATATCAAAATAGACCATCTGATGGGCCTAAAAGTTTTTGATGAGTTTAACTTGTAATTCTAGTAGAGCAACCCAACCCTAAGAATCAATCAAAGATGGCTTGGGTTGCGGAGGTAACCAAGAGGCGTGTTTGGGCAGGCTCGTCCAATCCTATTGAAATGACATGAATGCTCTATCACGTACGATGCTACCTTCAATGTCTTAATAAATCTAAACGTTGATCTATACAAATGAGGCATATGTCAATGTTGAAATGCCACGAGAAACACTTTAGGAATAACGATTTTACTTGTTTTGAAATTCTTTGGCCCATCTAAAATAGTGGAAACTCTCTATTGCAAATCTCCCGAGGTGAATCCCAAGGGATTAAGCTGGCAAGCGAGTATAACTCTATTGCATGATGGCACTTACGCTTCGTAACAGGCTCTCTCAAATCTTACCACAACTTGATTTCTCATTTATGAGATAAGAACACCAAAAGCATCATAACTTTCATACAGCACTCACTTGAGTATTATAACTTATTTTTTCAATCAGTTGAGTGTCATGACTTCTAAATAATGTTCACTAGTGTGTTATAACTTTCAATCAATTATTTGAGTGTCATAAACTTTTAAAATAACTTCCATCAAGCCACGTTGGATTTCCAAGACTTGCGGTGAACGTCTTGAAAAATTATGAGACTATCATCTCCTCTAAATCCAAAACTGACCTTGAATTTCATTATTAGAAACATCATCTAGATATCATGCTCCCCAAGAAAATGGAAGCATGATATATGATAAGAATTAATAGACAAGGGCTCCTAAAGCGCTCGGTATTGAAATGATCCACATGTCGATTTTCAATGGTTGGAATTAAGGACTTCGTAATCTGCTAGCCACAGAAGGGCATGACATCTCCTGTGTGATTGCGATTGAACTACTCCTTAGAATGGTGAAACATGCCAGAGCCTTCCTAGAGGAGCAATTCTGACGTTTCCGCTAATCCAATCTAATTGTCGCCCACGAAATAATATCATTTTGAATGAAATTAAATGAATTTATACTGTTTGATATGTGAAAATTTTGTTCGATTAAATAGGGAAACTTTAAAAGTCGATTTTTCTCATTTCAATGAAAGTGTTTCATAAGCTCTATTTCATCAATATAATAAATAGAGGCCATTGTAATGTAAAATATGAATGAGAGATCTATCATTCTAAGTCGGATATTCTATTACACTTCGGATTGTGCATGATGCTATCTTTGGAGTCCCCATTTCCTTTGACCTTTTATATATGGGAATAAAAAGTTAGGGGAAAGAACATAAAGAAGTATAGTGGAGGAAAGGAAGAAAGGAAGAGAGAGAGAGAGAGATTTGTTGAAAGAAAAGGAAAATTAAAAGAAGATAAGAGAATGGAGGAAATGTTGCTTTCAAAAAAAATTTAAAAACTGTCATACTTCGTTATCTCCAAATTTTTCCTATTAATTTCGGAATTTGGACTAGAACCTCATCACTCTCGTTCAAAAGTAGATGGAAAGGGGATGATAGGTCGAAAGGAAAAATCTAGTAACGGAGCAAAAGGCGACCCCAACCCAATTTAAGATTCAATAAAAGCCGGCTAGGGTGGTTGAGGTAATGAAGAGCAAATATAGACAGGCTTATCGAGTCCTTTCGAAATGACATGTATCTTTAATATAGTACTAGAATATATTGGATGCCGCTGGATATTCACGTGAGTCATGCTCCACTCCATTCATCGACCGCCATGTGCCTACTCACCTTCAGTCTCTTCGTCTCTCTCTTTTGCGCCTTACATTTCTCTTCTTCTTCTTCTTCTTCCTTTCTTCCTTTCAGCCATTGCCATTTTCAATCGCCATGCCCACGAAGGCCCCACCACCAGCCACCGCAACTTCATGCTGGCCTTGCCCAACTGTGAATTGGATTTGCTTTCTTTCTTGCCTTGTGGCGTTAAGGGAGGGGTTATCTTCAGTTTCTTCCTATTGGGGTTTTGCTTGTTCTGATTCTTCGTGAGAAAAATCCGACTTTTATTAGGCATTTTAGATGATTGTGGAATTAAAAGGGAGGTTTTGATGCGCATTTTGATTTCTTCATTGGGTGGTGATTCCCTCCCCGAATATTTAGTTCAACTTATAAAATTGACTTTGCCATACTAGTTTGACTTTGATTTGAGTTTTAATACATCTTTTTGCTAGAAACAATTTTTCTCCATATGAAGCCAGTGGAAGATGATCATAACTTGTCTTGTGTGCCACCTGAAGTTATTTTTTAAGAAGTTACCTAATTGTCTGAGCTAACTAAGCATATATATTATCGGAAAGTCACTCTTTGTGAAATTTTTTTTTTCGCTACGTGGGACATGAATACGGAAGAAGGGCGTTGAGTTCTAAAAAGGATCTCAAGTATGAAATTTAGATTATCCCAATGGTAAAAAAATTTGTGAAGTCCGTACCAAAATCACATTAAATGCCCTCGATTCAATATGTGGATGGCGTGCATGCAATTCGATTCCCACGTTTTTCATGGGACGTACCTAGACATTTTTTGTCTTTGCCTGGTGCGCAAAAAGTGACGCCCCCAAACCTTTTTCCCGTATTAATTAGATTGGTTGGAATTAGTCACTTTCGAATGAAGTCGACATCTTTTATGAGATTTTTGTGTTTACTGTTGATTAATTATAGCAGTCATAACATATTCAGGTACTTATCCATTAGGGCTTGTTGTAAAATTAATGCAGAAACTAACCGGATCTAGCAATCAAAATTAACACGAAATCATTAGAGAAATAAATAAAGAATAATAATATCAGATGTTTACGTGATTAGATCCGAGTATCGGTACTTATATAATGAAAAGAGCCAAAAGCGAATAATTCACTGATCAATTCGAGAATTACAGAGTAATAACCGCTCATAAGTTCGAGTGTTTTTCATACTTGGATCGCACCCAAACCCATAGTGTTTACCGATAAAACAACTCAATTAGACGTAAAACTCCTTGTGCGTCCCCCTTTGCTTCTTCACCGTCCGTTTTGGGAGTCCACCGTGCGGCTTTATTGCGGCTTTATTGCGGCATAATAGGAAGACCTTTTCTATTTCTTTTATGGGGCTTAAAATCAAGTTAAAATTAAACCCTTCTCTTTAGTCTTTATACGGCCAATCAACAGCGGCGTCACTTGTACGGCTTTCAAAGGAGTCAATCTCTTCGTTGATATTCTTGGATATTTTACATAATTGTCACCGCTCCAAAAAAAATTAGATATAATAAAAGAAATGTTTATATAACTGTCATTAATCTATTGTGAAAATAACAATATATTTTGGACCACAAAAAAATAATCAAAAATTATTATGAGATCCACTCCTTCAAGAATTTGTGGCTCGCAACATTCTGTTATCTAACAGTTGCCTAAAGACCGTTATGCTAGCAAAACCCAATAAATAAAGTCACAACGCTTATCTTGGTTGAACTTCCATAGCATGACTCCAATAGGTATTCAGTCAAGAATTCTGGTCCACCTCATCTGATTTGGATCGGGTCTCATACACGAGCACAAACTCGAGACATTTTTTAAAATAGCTCATAAGCTATTATAATGTATCCAAATTCTTCTCGATTGGGACTCATTAACGCTGGCAGTCAATTAAGCTTAGGTGATATGAAACTAAAGAAATAAAAAAATAAAACCCACACTAATATTTAGTGTAACTTAGAAACTGGACTTTGCCTCTATAGTTTGACTTTGATTTGAGTTCTAATATATCAATTAATTTGATTTTTAAATTTCACATAAGATGATTGCGACCTATCTTGTGTGCCATCAGAAGTTAATTGATGAGAAGTTATATGATTGTCATGAGCTAACTGCGGGAATAATTGTCCAAAAAGTCATAAACCTATTGCATGGTATCCAATTCGTCATAAATCTTTCAATTGTGTCAATTTAGTCCTAAAAATTTTGATGATTTGTCAAATCTAGTTCTAAACCTTTCAATTTGTCAATTTAGTCCCAAAATTTTTAAAAAATTGTCAATTTAGTCCTAAATATATTATTTGGATAATTGGTCGGAATAACTATATTGGCAAATCATCAAAAGGTTTAAAACTAAATTAGCACAATGAAAAGGTTTAGAACTGAATTAACAATTATATGATAGGTTTATAACTTTTTGGAAAATTTTCCCCCATAGAAATCACCGGAACGTTACTCATTGTGAAATTCTATTTTTTTGCCACTATAGGCGATGTATATACACATTTATATATGTATATGTATAAAAAAAGGGCAGCGAGTGCTAAAATTGAGACCTCAAATAAGAAATTTGGCATATCCCAAACGTACGAGGTACAAATTATTACCAAGTGTCGCATCAAATATCAAATATGCGAAGTTCATGCCTCAATTGCTATGCATGTGCTCAATTCAAACGAGCCTTTTAATTTAGGCAGACACCCGCGAGATTCATCGTATTCAAAGGCTCGTACTCGGTCGCGAGACCCGTGCTATGCGTGCACGCAATTCATTTCCTACGGCTTCCACGGGACATGCTCAAACTGGTTTTTTTTTTACCTCGTGCACAAAAAGTGACTTATATATGCATGGTCTGTCCAGTGATACCGATTCAACTTGAAGCATTGGGCTTGGACAACCGCAAATTTCATACACTCTTCCCACTCTCTCTCTCTCTCTCTCTCTCTCTCTCTCTCCATGAATTCTCCACTCCTCTCACCTTGTGGAACCTCTGAAACTTGCCGAACCATGTTACCCTCGCCACCCCCACTGCAGCCGGACGAGACCAAGTGGATCGTCCAAGTCGACAAGATCCTCAAGTGCATGCCCTCCGACGGGCAACTGTACTGGAAGAATCCGTCCATCTACAAGGTCCCCGCCTTCATCACCGACCTCAACTACAAGGCCTACCAGCCGCAGGTTGTCTCTTTCGGCCCGTACCACTATGGCAAGGTCCACCTCCGCCAAATGGAGGAGCACAAGCACCGCGTGCTCCTCCACTTCCTCGAGCGGTCCGGGAAGACCCTCAAGCGCTTCCTTTGCTCCCTGAGAAAGGTGGCGCAGGACCTCGAGGAGAGCTACGAAACGCTAGACCTGAAATGGAAGGAGGGCGGAGGGGGCCAGTTCCTGGAGCTGATGATCATGGACGGCTGCTTCATGCTCGAGATCATGAGGACCACGATAGAGGAGAAGCATGGCTATGCGCTCAACGATCCCCTCTTCAGCATTGACAGGCTAAAATACATACGGCCGTACATAACGCGGGACATGCTGATTCTTGAGAATCAGCTGCCGATGCTAGTGCTGTATGAGCTGGTCGCGATCGAGAGCGATTACAAGAAGGTTAGTTTCTTAGATTTCGTTCCGTCGTTAGAGAGGTTATTGCATGCACATAAACCGCCATACTATTTTCACCTAACCGTACATCTTGCTGATCTCACATGAACCTCACATGGAATCCATCAAATCTAATGCTCTAAAAATGTTGGATGCACGGTTCGAGATCAATCGACAATTTCATTATTAAATATCACTGAGAGAAATCGTAATTTTGCTTGTATTTCTCATCGTCAGTACAAATATATTTATAAGACATTGAAGGAAAAGGGAAAATTTACCAAATATCTCTTAACTAATTATAAGAGACATATCAAATATTGTGCTAACAAATAAATCCTAACTAATGATAACTGATTTATCAAATTTTAAACAAAAAGGAATGCCCAACTTGCTTATGAGAAATGTAAACCGATCTTGACCCAACGCCTTGGTCAAAATGTTCGTCAGTTAAAGTCTAGTGGGTACGTGCTTGGTTCTAACGGCCCCAGACTACACATATTCTTGAACAAAGTGGCCGTCATTCTCAATATGCTTTGTTCGTTCATGAAATACCGGGTTTGTTGCAATGTGTAAAGCGGCTTGGTAATCGCAATAAAGATCCATTGGTTTGTCGTGCAATACCACGAGGAACGCAAGTAAGTGCGCAACCAAATCAATTCACTAGTGGCAATTGGCATAGCGCGATATTTAACTTCAGTAGAGTACTGAGAAACTGTGGTTTGCTTCTTGGTTCTCCAAGACACGGGACAATCACCGAGCATGACAGAGTAACACGTGATTGGATGTCGAATGATCGGACAACTCGCCCACTCGGAATCACAAAAGGCGGTCAAGTAAAATAAAGTTGGGACTTATAACAAAATCCCTTGTCCTGGGTTTCTCTTGAGATATAGAAAAACTCGTATAGCAGCTTCCCATTGCTACTCCTTCGCTTCCTACATGAACTAGGAAAGTTGAGTGATATGATAAAATTGACAAAGACGTATGTCTCTAATTTTTCCTTCATCAAATAAACCCAAATTGCCCAACTATAATTATCAACAGTACAAACTTTATACAAGGCATTGATTAACAGAAAAGGAAAAGGGAAAATCTACCATATATTTCTTAACTAATTATATGATATACCAAATTTTATGCTGACTAATAAATCCTTACTTATGATAACATATACACCGTAAGGAAAGGAAATCTTTAGCAACTCTTTTCTAATAGTCACCTCTATGGGAGACTTTCTTTTTTCTTTTTGGGTTAATATCACAAAAATCCTCAAACTGGTACATATGTGACAAATTTATCCCAAATTAAATTTTTGACCATAAATAACCCAAAACCGGTACATCTATGATAATTTTACCTTCCATTAGTTTCCGTTAAATTTTATGGTCAAATTTATGAGTTGAATAACACGTGGCAGTTGACGGATGTACCAGTTTGGGATTTTACTCTCCGCTTGTCACAGGTGTACCAGTTTATGATTTTTCGTGGTATTAATCCAATTTAACGGATGGTAAAAAATTAATTTAGAGTAAATTTGTCACGTATATCAGTTTTTGAATTTTAGTGGTCAAAAAATTAATTTATGATAAATTTGTTACATATAACAATTTTGAGTTTTTTGTGATAAAAAATTAATTTTAAATTTCTCGTGGTATTAATTATTTCTTTTGAGCAAGTAGCATCGACACGACACCAATCTTGTATTCAATACGTCAACATGCTCATCCTCAAGTACTGCTCTGGCAGGCGTATCCCAAGGATGGGCAAATGCCTGCATGTCGTGGACGTCTTCAGGAAGGGCCTGCTGATGATGAAGGCCAAGAAGGTCCAGCACGACCTGGAAAATGTGGGGCTTGACGCCACCGAGGAGAACGAGGAGACAATCCCGTTGGCCCGGAAGGAGATAATCGGGTCGGCCATCCAGGAAACTGAGGAGATAATCGGGTTGGCCACCAAGGAGACCGTGGAGATAATCCGCCGGTCGGCCAACGAACTCAACAAGACCGGGATCCAGTTCAAGACGAACCAGACCCGCAGTCTCGAGGACATCTCCTTCACCAGAGCGGTCCTGAGGCTCCCCGTTATCAAGGTGGGGGACGACACCGAGTCCATGTTCCTCAACCTCATGACTTTCGAGCGCTTGCACATCGGGGCTGGGAACGGGATCACAGCCTACGTCACCTTCATGGACAACATCATCAACAATGAGCAGGATGTCGCACTACTCCACGCCCAAGGCATCATCCAGAATGGCCTCGGGAGCGACAAGGCTGTCGCCAAGCTATTCAACTCTCTGTGCGAGGGAGTGCCGCTCACATCCAACAGCAGCCTCGACGCCGTGCAAAAGAACATCAATAAGCACTGCGAGAAGCACTGGAACAAGTGGAAGGCTAATCTCAACCGAGACTACTTCGGGAGTCCTTGGTCTATATTGTCTCTCATTGCCGCCATCTTCCTCTTCGTCCTCACCATAATTCAGACTGTATATGCCGTGCTCAGCTACAATTGAACCCTCCCGTTGCCTCCGTTTAATAATTTCTTTTTTTCCATTTTTAGGTTTTTCTTCTAATGGCGGATGCTCGATAATTATCTGTTGATTGGCTGTTGATTGTTGTCATGAATAATTGTCCTGTTCTCAGTCGTGCTTATTTCCTTCTCTAAATGTTTTGAACGATGGACATTTGGCTGTTTTTGTATATCATTATCAGATGATTCTCTTGTTTCAGTCTACTTCATTATTCTCCAATTTGGATAGGTAGTCTGAAGGATGACAAAGTTTTGGGCAAATGAAATCTTCCACTGCAACATTTTCTTTTTAATTAAATTTTGTTGACGTTGTGGCCAATTTATCCAGGAAAGCCAAGACTTTACAAGTTTTTAGATCTGTAGTGAGGAGTTATAGTTTGTGGTTCTAGCTAAGTCGGTGGGAGTTAGAAGTAATGGCTGAAAATCTGCCCAACATGTAAAATAAAGCAAATTTCTCTGTTTCTGACAGAGATTCTTAGCAGAAGAGCCGATTAGGAAGGACTATAAAAAGGCTTCATGCTCGTTCATTCATGTTCAGATCAACTACAGCTCCATAAATCCCTTGAACCAAACATTTTGATAAGGGTTCTGCTTATACGACGGTACCGTTATTTACCACAAATAACGGTGCTACAATGACCACAGAATCCCATTTATGAGGATTTGGCAACCGGAACTTGGGAAAATCAAAGAGATTTTTAGAGATATTGAAAAGCAAATTCATGGGGTATTAATATTTTATTATGAAATGACAAGATCCTGAAATATTTGAGCTTAGAATTTTTTTCTGTAGTTCCTTTTAGTGGCATTAAAAATGTTTTCCCTTAGAATACTCTCAGTCAAATACCCAAAAAAAAAATTTGCCTGGATTACATACTGGACAAAACTATCCTCACTTTTCAAATGAAAAGAAATGCATGAACTTTTTACTTAAGTGGTAAAATAACCCACGGTTAAGTTTTTGATTTTTATGAATTTACTCAAATCATCGATTTGGAACGCTAACCTTTTAGTAAAAAAAAACCTAGCTTCACTAACTGCCTCTTTCAATTTTGGGGTTGCTAAATTTTTTTTTTCTATTTTCTCAGTGAAATAGACAAGCTGTTAATTAAATAACCGCAAATTTAAAATGTTTTGGAACGGTGCTGCTATTAATAGTAATCCTACATTTATTTTCTCTCGAGATAAAGACGTTTAGATAATTTTTTTTTGCACTTAATGTAAAGATATCTAACACTGATGATGTAATAAGTTCCTTTTCTACTCCCTTACTGCTATTTTGGCTGATTTTTTTTTTTTGTCTATATAGGAGAAATCCCACTTGGTGGGATTTGTGATTTTCCCAAGGAACCGGGTAAACAAGTCACCCGGTTTCCTTGGGAAAATATGTGGCGTACCCGCGACCGTTACTCTCACATGAGTAACAGTACCGTCCTGCTCTCATTTCCCTTTTGTTACTACAAGCAGCTCCCAGAGCTCCTTCCTTGTTCCTTTGCTGAGCAAATTCCACAGGCATACGCACTCGCACATTAACACCAAAAGCTGCCGATGGTATCAGAGCCTCATTCGGTTGGTGTTGGGCGCGAGTCCTATCCACATACTACTAAAATCACCCACCTAAATAGGGGTGTGCAACCGGATCAGCTTTACCCGGAAGCCAGACCAACCCATCCGAAAAACAGGTTCGGGAACCGGTTCTAACAAGAACCGGTCCGGATACCGGTTCCATTTTTTGGGAACCGGTTAGAACTGGTCTGGTTTCCGGTTCCAAGTAAAAACTAACCCTAACATGTTTTAGAACCGGTTTTGAGATAATGTACAAAAAAGTAAAAAGCCTATATCACGTTACCCTACTTCACTGGTTTTAGAACCGATTTCCGATTTAATATTGGAATGTGTTTCACAACTATGAGTAAAACAGCACGGCCCTTAAAGTCATCTAAATATTGTGTGATTCAGATGAGATATATAGACATTTTTCTAGTGAAAGCATATGCCTTACCGCTAAGTCTCTTGATTTTTCTTTCAAGATATTTCATTCGGAAATAGAAGTGAGGAGTTATCTCATCATGGCGCAAAATAAAGAGCTAAACATGTTGAATAAATTCCCTGGAAATGTAACTCTTAAAGATTTATGCAATTAGACTATGTCTTGTCACATAGTGCTTTTGGATTGTTGATTTTGATATATTGTAATTTCAATTGCTCATTTTGGGGATTGTTACTTTTGGCGGATAGTGGTTTTTGTTATTCATCTTTTATTTTAAATTGTTTCATTGCTACCTATATTATTTTGCTAGAAAAAAATGAAACCGAAAAAAGGAACAAAAAAAAAAGGTTCTCCGGTAGACCCTGAAACCGGACCGGAAAAACAGGGTTGGTTTCAAAACAGGTTCTAGGTAAAACAGGATTGGTTTGAGGTTCCAAAAATTGGGAACCGATTATGTTGGTTTCAGGTTCTAGGTCCGGACTCAACCCACCCTGGAACCGATCACCCCTACACCTAAATATTTGACTCCTAAACAATGGCCAACTCTGTCTCACTAGCATTCCTACTTTCGATGAAAATAACTACATCTACTTTAGCATTAAAATGACTACTTTCTTGATGGCACGAGATGTATGCGATATGGTGGAGAAAGGATATGCTGCTCCGTGGGAAGGTACAAGCTTCCGGCAGAGCAACTACAAAAAAGCTGCAAGGGCTCTGTATGTCATATATATAACAAGCACCCTTGGAAACGATATTTTCGCAAACCATTGGAGCAAAGACCGCAAAGATGTGTTCTAAACTAAGGTGGAAGCCAAAGAATGTATGTAACTAAACGACGCAAGAGAACGAAATCACCAAAGAAATTAAATGAGGAATAATAAGGAAAGATTCACGGGAGTCAGCTCGACAATCAGCAGTCACTCCACGGGAAGAGTTAACCGCAAATAATCCACCAATCAATATGAGAATTGCAGAGTGCACAATGTTCAAGTGTTTCCCTATCCAAGATCACACTCAAATCCTTAGTGTTTGGTTTCACATACTTGCTCAATAGATAAATCACTGAGAACTCGAAACACTCACGTCTTCACGAAGAAAACGCCTCAATTGGATGTCTGCGCAAACTTCGCCCAATGCCCAATGTTCAGATCTCCTGTGTGCCTCCAGCGAATAGAGAACTCCACTTTAAGGCTCAGAGAAGACAACAGCGCACACAGCTCCACACAAATCCACGATTCTCTCTTTTCTCTTCCGACGAGCACCAACATATCCATACGAACTCCTTTTCTTTGTTGGGCCATGAGGAGCCCAGTTAATGTGCGGCGTGGTTAACATTACAACAAACTGTCTGAGTTCTAATCCAAATAGGATAAGTGTGCTGGGCTTTAATCCAACAAGATCAGTTTAACAAACCAATTTCATCCTCCAATGGGATCGGATTTCGTATACAGCTCAAACTCGTAACATAATATAACAACATGCTAAAGAAGAGTTCCAAGACACAACAAAAGGCACCCGCCATTAGATTTCAATCTCTTCAAAATGCTAAAAGGAACAATTATGAGACCCTCAAACAATAATGTGGAAGATTAGAAGGACGAGTAAATCAAATGAGGGCTTATGGAGATGATATCAGGGTAGTAGAAAAGATATTTGCGGCACTTATTAGAGAATACAATCCTATTGTCACCTCTATAGAAGAATCTAAGGGTTTGAAAGCCATGTTAGTGAGTGAATTAATTGGCTCTCTAGAGGCGTATGAAAAAACGACTAGTGCTACAAGATGAAGCTTCCGTTGAAAGTGACTGTCAGTCTAAAATAAACACGCGGTCTCATAAATCTAGAGATGGTAGAAGAAGCTCGTGGAAAAATAAAAGAGTAGGAGAAATCTGTTCAAAGCGAAAAGAAATCTACCCTGCGGTATTTGCAAGAAAAGAATCACTTAAAAAAAGATTGCTGATTTCTAGATACAGCCAATATGTTCAACGAAAGCCAAGTCGCAAACGTCGAGAAAAATGATACAAGCTACATGGATAGTAGCGTAGTAATCACATGTTAGGCGATGAACTATGTTCAACAATATTGATTCATCCGCGAATAGTTCATCATTATTGATACATCCGCGAACACCCAAATGAGATTGGGTAGCGGCGCATTAATCGATGTGAAAGAGAAAGTCACCATAGCTTTTGAAACAATTAAAGGCCAAAGATACAATCATAACGCATACCCAGTCCCTAGTCTAGCAGAAAACTTACTTAGGCCAAATGGTACAAAATAGATGTTCTTTATTTTTTAATGGAGACACATGCACTATCTATGACAAATACAAAAATCAAATTATTGCCTTTGTTAAAAAGGAGAACAGGAACTTTCCAATTTGATCAAAATATGCCAAAAATATAGCTATGAAAACTCAAGTTAGTTTTGACCAAAAGAATTCAAGTCGATGAATCATGGTTATGGCATCGGAAACTTGGCCACTTCAACTTTTACTAAGCTAAAAATTTTCCATCAGAAAAGTATGATGAGAGACTTTCATTTTAGATGTTTGTGAAGGCTGTCTCATTGGAAAATAACAAAGGCAGTCATTCCCATCTGGAAGTGCATGAAGTGCCATAAAAAACCATTGAAACTAGTTCATTCTGGATGTATATGGTCCAATGAGGACCCCCACACCCAGCCGATATAAGTATTTTATTCTCTTCGTCATCGGGTCTACTTTCTTTGAGAAAGATCAGAAGTTTTCTCGATATTCAAGAAATTCAAAAATCACGTCGAGAAGCAAAGTGGGCAGGAATCAAGATCCAATGAAGCAACTAAGGCATCATATACAACTCCAACGAGCTCGACAAATTCTGTGAGGACTAAGGCGTTCATGATCAACTAATAGTTGGCTGTGCCTCGTAGCAAAATGGAGTTGCAAAAAAAAAGGAATAGAACCGTCATGAAGATGGCAAGATCCATGCTAAGGGAGAAAAGACTTCCTAACTCATTCTAGGCAGAAGCAGTCCAGAACAAAACTCCAGTGGAAACATGGATCGGGCGGAAGAAGACAAAGAGGAATATTCATCAGCTACGGAGACCAATCAAAAGGCTATTACGTCTATAATCTAACTAAGAAGCTGATGATCAATCAAGATGTGGAGTTAGACGAGACCGTCGCTTGTAACTAGGAGGAAGAGAAGATCGAGAAGTATGTCACTTTGCCAGACATGACACCAGTACGTGAGGAATCCGATGCTTCACCTTTTCCTTGAGGAGCCTTTTCATTGAGTTGTCGACTCAAACTCAAGGAAAAGGCGAAGTTCCTTACATGGGTGCGATTAGGTACAAGGGGCCAAGACCATCGAGCTTCGATTAGAGAAACTAGCACCATACGCCGGACATGTCTTTGGCCGTCAAACGAGTGATCGAAGAAGAAATGGCAAATTCACCAGCTCACAAGTCAAAACACAACCAGGCCATATAGCCCCAAGGACAAGGATGACTCGCTGAAAAAACCTGTCCCTTAAGATCCACAAACAGCCTTTAGAAAGACAGTTAGAAATCGCGCATGCTGCACAGTCGAATCAAAACACATATGGCAATTTTTTTCACCTCCCAAACATCATTTGGTTGGGAAATCATGTGCCGCGATATCAGATCAAATTACTTTTCATCAGATTCAACCAACTTTTCTAATGCCAAAGAGCTGCAAAATCTGAAGATCTGACAAATGTGAGCGACTTAGTCAACTTATAGGATTCACAGAACATTCAAGTCTATGAATACGCATACTTGATTTCATGAAGGAACTCATGGTAAAACTTCCCCTTACTTCATTTATCAGATGTTACACACTATCCTCAATGTAAATAAAGAAAGAAAATTCACCTCCGGAGAATAATAGCTCCACCATAGTCACATTGCACATGGCATTCGGCATTACAAACTCAACTTTTTCCCTCAAAATGGGTGACAATAGAAACTCAAGAGTACTCGCAATCCACAACTTTCGCCACAAGAACATTGGATTTTGAAGCAAAGTTCTACAAGTTAGCCAACCAGGTCCCTCTACTGTTATGCATCGACTCACAGCTGACTTGGCTGGAGAGCTAGGCTAAAGGATGCATTAGAGAGAAAAACATGGAAGTGAGTCTATGAGTAGAAGAGCTTCATACAAGATCAAAAATGGGGGAGCTCACTCGTCCATATCTTCTTCTCCATCGGCTTCCGCCTCTTCATCCGCATTCCTGAGCTGACCGCACACATTACACTCCATTACATCAGAAGGTGCGCCATCCGACGGAGGCAACGGAGCCATCGTCCCGCCGCAGTTCTTCCTGTTGCACATATACCTGAGGAAGAAATACGCATGGGGGAAATCGGTCTCTTTCTCCTCCGCAATACCCGCCTCCGACCCGCTCATCTGTTCATCGGCGTCCTCATCCATCCCTTCACTGTCGCCATCGTCGTCTTCACCACTCTCATTGTGCTCATTCTCCTCATCGGACCAATTGGCCTCGACCTTGCAGCGATCGCAGTCGCAGACGAACCCATAGTCTTCCATCAACCTTCTCTGCCTATTCGCATAATTCAAGTTGACCGGAAAATAACTCAAGCAGATCTCTCTCCCTTGAGGAACATCATGGATCATCCGCACGATTATATCAGCATTGCCATCGGAAGCAGAGTCCACGTAGTCAAATCTACAAGCATTCGGCAGGCAGTCGTGGTTGAAGAACGAAGCTCTCGGATAAATACCGTAAGCTCTCACCGATCTCTCCCCATCCACTTCGCCGCCGCCGCCGTCTCGCGACGAAACCGGCTCCATCAAACCGAAAGCATTGAGCTTGTCCCTCGACAGCAACGCGACGATCATCTCAACAGAAAACCCCCCAGCAAAAGGCGAAGCCGGAGGAGGGGGAGGGCAAACCGAGGCTAGCAGCGGATGCAGGAACAGCGCCGCCGCGACGGTGTCGCCGCCGCCGCCGGCGCTGCCGCCTTGGGCCTCTCGGCCCTGGAGAGAGAGCAGCAGCTGGAAATCGGAAGGGGAGACGGTGGCGAGATTGAAAGCAGCGATCAGGAACCGAGCCTGTACGTGGCGCTCGAGAGGCTGGCCGTCGAGCAGGGGGCACGCGACCAGGCGAGACAGCGCGAGACAGGCCCAGGGGGTGTGCGACTTGGCGGCGGCGGCGGAGAGGCAGCCGGGGCCGCAGAACGCGTGGCGACCGCACGATGGGCACGGGACGGCGAGCGACGAGGAGGACTGAGGCAAGATTTTGAAGCAACCGTCGCAGTAGCGAGGAGTCGAAGAAGAAGAAGGAGGAGGAGGAGGCGGTTGTTTGGTGAAGGGAAGGGCGGAGTAGAGGAGGATCGGAGAGTCCCGGAGGACGATTTCGCCGCCGCGCAGCGCCCGGGCCGCCACCAGCGCCCGTCCCCGGCCGCCGATCTCGGCGAGGCTCAGGAGCGGAGCTGCTTCGTCCGCCATTGACAGAGCTTCGAGCAAGGTTTAGGGTTTCTGATTGGCCAAGTGCCCGCGAAATTCCCTGTTTTTTTTGCCTTCGCTAGTCCAGGAAAAATGGGAAATCACAAAAGTGACCCCTCGCGGTCCTCGCTATTATGATTTGAATTAACTTGAGGGGCCAAAAAGAAATTATTTTAGATTCATTTCTATTTGAAACAAATTGGTTATCATCAAAAGAGGGAAAAATTCCTAAAAAGACCTGAAACGGAGTTATTTTCTCAAATAAGGGCTTGAAGTGGGTATTATTTCAAATAAGAGCCTGAAATAGCCAAATCGTCTCAAATAAGGACCTTTGGCGGGCCAGTGACTATTCCATCGTCGGATAAAAGATATTTTAGTCAAAAAAATTTATGAGTATATTTTTTTGTTTATTTTTACTTTCTTTTTCTTTTCCTTTTTTATTTTTTTTTCTTTTTTCTTCTTCCCTCCCAACCATCACTGCGCCTACCCGGCTACCTGTGCCGGCCTCAAGCAAGGGCCACCCTTTGCTAGTGTTGGGCGAAGGTTGCCTTTGCCAATGTCGAGTGAGGGTTGCCTTGCCTGGGTTGGGTGGGCGAGGGCAACCCTCACTAGATATGGCATGGGTAACTATTGTCCTCGCCGTCGTTGGGTGAGGGTCGCCTTGCCTAGGCTAGCCTTATCCTCGCCCAACGCCGACGAGGGCGGCCTCCACCAGCCCTAACAATAGCCAGCGGAGGGAAGAGAGGAAAAAAAAGAGAAAAGAAAAAGGAAAAGAAAAAAACAGAAAAAGCAAAAAGAAAGGAAAAAAATTTTAAAAAGTAAAAGACAAAAATACACTTTGGCCGATAAGGTCGGGTCTTTATTTGTGACTGATATGGTTACTCCATGCCCTTATTTGAAACAAGATTCATCGCAGGTCCTTATTTGAGAAAATGAGGGCACTCATGCCTTTATTTGAAATTTTGCCTCAAAAGAGAGATTATTGAATGGATATCATCGATCTATCATAGACTGAAAGTTTTCGTTAAATTTTACCGTTAAATTACTAAGTTGGATAACACGTAACAGTTGACAAGCGTATCGGTTTGGAGTTTTACCCTCCGTTTGTCACAGATTTACCAATTTGTGATTTTTTATGGTATTAATCTAATTTTACACAGGATAAATTTGTCACCAGTGTACTAGTTTTTGGTTTTTGGTGATTAAAAAATTATTTTATGATAAAATTATCATGAGTGTATCAGTTTGAGGTTTTTGGTGATCAAAAAATTAATTCAAGATAAATCTGTTACACGTATACCGATTTGAGATCCTTCGTGATATTAACCTTAAAGTTTATAGTATAAAGTCCCCCTTCTCTATGAAATGCTCTGACATCTCTTAATATGAAATACGAAACGTTTGAAAGATTCTGTTAACAAGGCACTAGTGAAGTAACACATTGCGAAAACATTTACAACTCCTAGTGTACAAATTGCGCACTTGTTATGTTCAATCAGTAACTTACTAAGTTGGTCAAGACGTCCCGGTGCTCATGGCCTTGGGCGATCGATATCGAAAACGAATGGAGGAGCGCGGATCGAGATTGCTTGAGACAGGGAGGCCGGGAATGAAACACGCGCACCTCACCCTTGTCAAGGCGGGCGTGCGGGCAAGATTTGGTGGGTTAGGGCGCGCATGGAATCCATTCTGGAGCAAAATTTCTGCTCCAGAATGCATTCCGGAACAAAAATGTGTTTGTTAAAAAATTTCCAGAATGTATTATGGAGTAATTTTTGCATTCTGGATAAAAAAGGCATTTGGTAAAAACACATTCTTTTTTTGATTCCAGAATCAAATTTTGCTTCCAGAATGAGTTTTCCACCAAAAAAGAGAAGCTACAAAAAGTAGCTTCTCTCTTCCCGGAACTCATTCTGGCCATTTTTCTTTCTCTTCCATCTCGTTCTCTCTTTGGGTCATTCTAGCCCTAATTTCTTTCATTCTCTTCCGTCTCGTTCAACGCTTCGAGCACTTCGCTGCCCTCCCCTTCCCTCCTCGTGACTGCACCGAAATCGCCACTGCATGCAGCGGCGATCGATTTGGCCCTTCATCCCTCCTCGCGACTGCACCGGAAGCCGCCTGTTCGTGCCCTCCATCCCTCCTCGCGACTGCACCGGAACCTCCAGCTCACACGGCAACGATCGATTTGGCTCTCCCTATCTCCGCTGCTTCCGTTTTTTCGTGCGTAGCTGGTGAGTCTTCGATTCCTCCAACTGTTGCACCTCCTCTCGTTAGCTTTTTCCTTTGGTGCAATCCGGGGTGCGCGATGCGGCTGCCCGTTTAGAGCACGCGACCCACGCAAATCTCGCTCAATCGAGTCAGAACAAGGGAACGAGATGCCCATGTTGCGGATTGAGGTTGAGGTTGAAGTTGAGCCGCGAGATTTAAGTTTGAAAGGGCTATGATGTGTGGGTTGTGTGGCTAAATCGGTTTGTTTCGTCATTCGTGTCTAGCTCTGTGGTTCGCGGCGAATTGCCGCAAGTAGTTGGCGCTTTTGTCTCGTTTTTATCTGGGTTGTCATTTCTGGTCGGCATCTCGAGCATTGACTTTGGTTTTAGCATAGGCACTAGATGATGGGTTTACCCCGGGAAGGTTAAATTTTATGGATTGGGAGGACGGCCTACAAGTGAAAGATATCAACCTGAGATAGTGAGGGGAAACCATGGCATTTCATTCAATTTATCTCTTTCGAATGCTATCTTCAACTAAACTGTGTTGATAAACTGTTTTAGATGAGCAATTATGAAAGGCATGTATGCCATGTGGTTTTGACTTTACTGAAGTGGATCAGTCACTTAATGATAAGAGAAATAAGGGATATGTGACCCTTTTTTGTTGGTGATGTCATTGTACGAACTTTTTAAGTTCACGTGTGAGAGGTTGGTAGATGCAGTGTTGGATATTGTTTCATAAGAAGTTCCTTTACAATATTTTTATGAGGGTAAGTTGGTACATGTCTTGATCAGATGTGTATGAATGTGTTCTAATTAAAGAATATCAGTGTGCTGAACTGCTTCAGAAGCTATGCTTTTGGTGCCTTCTCTAAGTCTTCCTACATTTTTTGCTATGTGATTGATTCATAAAGAATTTTGGATGAAATATTACTTGTCCAGAGTCTAATTGGTAGTTCTGATTTGTTCTGTCTCTGAAAGCACGTGGACTGTAATCTAGGTTCTTGCCACACATTGTGGATTAGTGGTCTTAAGTCATGGATTGTTGCTATTGGGTCGATCTTTTAGGCCAGGATTGTTGAGACAGTAGCATGATTTTGGGAGTTGCTTGTTCATGTTCATACTCATGCTCATCTTGTGACTGGATAGTTGTTTTCTTTGCAATTTTTTTTCCTTCTGTGGCCCATATTGCACTACAACTTGCTGATTTGGTTTTACTATGATAGATTCAACTGAGTTGAAACTATCATGCCTCCAGGATGCCGATTAAGTCTTAGGACATTTTATACATGTTTTGTGGTCATTGCTTCATCTTCTTTTGGGTCGTGTGCTTCTGAGTCTCCTCTTGTTGTGTACCACTATTAGGATTTACTGTCTACTATTTTTGTATTATTGCAAATTTACATAAAGTTTTCCTATGCTATACTATTTGTTAGCTCTTTGGTAGAGTTTCTCTATTTTAGGGTGTCAAATTCTCTACTCAGGTACAATTTATGTTCTCTTTTGTAGATGTGCTCCTCTTTTTAATTCTTGTTTGTTTGTTGAATCGTCATTACCAACATTTGTCCCTGACATTTCATCGATTTTACATAAATGGAATCCCCCAAATACACGTACATGGCAAAGTGGACTGAGCTGTTGACCGAATTGTTTGTAAGTCTGATGGTATATAAGGTAAAAAAGGGAAATCGCATATCATGTACCTACAATAGAGTAGGGTGGATTAACATTGAAAAAGAATTCAATGAACAAACAGGGCTTCACTTTAGTCTACCACAGTTCAAGAACAAGGCACAGAAACTCAAAAGACAATATGATAGTTTTAAGAAGCTGCTTTTAACAATGGGATTTGGATGGGACGATGATATCAAGAGGGTTGTCGTGGACGATGAAACTGTTTGGGCAAATCACATTAAGGTGATGTTACTTACTTAGGTCATCTTATTATTGTAACCTCAAATTTCAGATTTATAAAATGTTGAGTACTGCCTGACATTATTTTGAAAATGGCGCAGGCTAATACTGAATGGGCCAAGTTCAGGAAGGACGGATTTCCTTTGTATTCACATCTTTGTATTGTGTTTGGAGATACATACGCCACCGGGGAGTTTGCAATAGGAAATGCGCAAGACGCGGCACCGTCGGAGGGTACAGGTGACAGTGGTGGTGGTGGTGGTGGTGACAATGATGTTCATGTCAACCTAAGCAAACCTGAACTGTTTTTCGAAACCCAAGCTGATGTGGAACAATTTAACGTGTCGGCGAGCCCACCTCCAAAAAGTCACACGTTGGATAGGACTCCAAATGCCAAGAGGAGGAGAAAGAGCAGTTCGCATTCATTTGACGCGACCTGCAAAGCCATTCAAGAGATGATCAAAGCTAAGACAGTTCAAACATCAAGTGCCTCCGTCACCTCACAATCCTTATTACCCGTGGACCCTTACTCTATAGCAACCGTGGGTGCTGTCCTAAATGCCATGCATGACTTGGACAAGGTTCTTTACATCAAAGCTATGAAACATGCTGTCATTAATTCCTCTTGGAGAGAAGGCTTCCTGACATGTCTTCCCGAAATGAGAGTTGCCTTTATTGAGGCTATGGATGAGTAGTTGGGGGCTGTTGAGTAGTTGTTGGACTATAGTATGCTGTTTTATGTTTGAGTTCATTTCGACTTTTCACTTATGTATTTCAGACATTGACTTGTCTTTATGACTATGCGTTTGTGATGATGTTGAGACTTTGCTTTAATGTGAGTGAATTCTATAATTATCTGTTGAGTGGTATTAAATTCCCAACATATCAATTCAAATGTATTGGCTTCGTAACTGACATGTTGAGTTTGTCTTCTTCTTTCGCATGATGGCCTAGGTAACATGGAAGGGGGTCAAAGTAGCTGGTCTAATGATGAAGTAGCATCAAGTGAAACAATTGTATCAGGTGAACAAGACTTTGATGAGGATGAGTTGAAAATTTTGTTGGCGTGGTTGTGTACTGCTTGGTTGCATAGGTTCATGCACAGGAAAGAACGTATTAGGGACAGCGTATTGACAGGACCCCAATGGGTTAGCGAGCTTCTTCATGGATATTCAGATAGAGTATACGAAGCATTTAGAATAGAGAGACATGTTTTTCTTAACCTTTGTGGTTTGCTCAAGTCAAGAGGTTAGTTGGCAGACAGTTGATATGTTAGGGTAGATGAACAGATTGTCATGTTTTTATTAATGATTTGTCACAAGAACTCCAATAAAACTTTATGTGAGAGATTCCAACGTTCAGGAGAGACTGTTAGCAAGTATTTTACAGCGGTATTGAAAGCTGTTTTGGAATTGGCGAAGGAGATTATCTTACCTCCTTCGTTTGATGTTGTCCCAAAAGAAATTCGGATTGAGCCAAAGTTTAATCGTTACTTCAAGGTACGTTTTTTGTACATTTCCTTGCACCATCTGATTAGTTTTTCTCACAATATTGTCTAATGTATGTATTTAATTAAATAACAGGGGTGCGTAGATGCTATTGATGGCACCCATATTCATGTTACCATACCTGAACATATGCAGCCACGATTTAGAGGTAGAAAAGGCACAACCACTCAGAACGTGCTGTGTGTGTGTTCCTTTGATATGCGATTTACTTTTGTGTATGTTGGTTGGGAAGGATCGGCCAATGATTGTCGGGTGTTATCGGCCGCACTTGACACACCTCACCTACAGTTTCCTCGACCACCCGCAGGTTCTATTTTGATATATGATGAGTATTTGTGTTTATGATTTTGCTAGGATTGCATTTCATGATCAATCCATGAATACTTTGTTGTAGGCAAGTACTACGTCGTCGATTCTGGTTTTGCTTCAAGTCCAGGATTTTTAACACCATTTAAAGGCGAACGGTATCATATACCAGAATTTCGACAAAATGGGGAACCAACAACAGCAAAGGAATTGTTCAACCATAAGCATTCTTCATTAAGAAATATTATTGAGAGATCCTTTGCGGCTTTAAAGAATCGTTTTTTTTGTTTTGAGACAGATGCCTCCATTTAAATTTGAAAAACAAGCACAAATTGTAATTGCATGCCGTGCGATCCATAACTACATCATTGAGCAAGAGAGGATGAATAAGTGTTTGTCCATATATGGAGATCCGGATTATGTGTGTGAACCTACTGAACAGGGTACAGACGATGTAGTAATGACCGAAGAGAGAACCGAGATGAACATTATTAGGAAACGTATTGCCAATAAAATGGCTAGGGATAATCATATGCCGGAGATTCCATGAAATTCGGTTTTCCACTATTGTATTGTACTTCCATTAGTATTATTCAAGGATTGTTTGCTTTTTTTGGCTTTTGTAATGTAACGTTGTATTGTAGGATTTGTATTATGTGTAATTGAGGATTTGGTACTAGGTCTTCTTGTAATGACATGTTATTTTGGAATTTATGTTCTTTTTATTTGAGGATTTAAAAAAATGTACTAGATTTTGCCTCGAATATCATGCATTGTAGGTTAAGATAAATAATATTTTGCAATTGAGTTCGGACTATCTTTGTTGCGGAAATAGAATTGACATGCCGTTATCAAATGTATTTTTGGCTTACTTTGAGTGAAATTTAAATTTGTTGGACTCACAAATTTAAATTTCACTCAAAGTGGGTGGCCACAGGTATTCTAAGCCATTTGTGAAGTTTTGAAATTTTTTATTTTTTGATTTTTTTGGCACCTAAAAAAATTTAAATTTCACTAAAAATGGGTGGCCACATATATTCTAAGCCATTCAGTGAAGTTTTGAATTTTTTGAATTTTTGATTTTTTTGGGCATATTAAAAAAATTAAATTTCACTAAATGTGGGTGATCATAGATATTCTAAACCATTTTGTAAAGTTTTAAAATTTTTTATTTTTTGATTTGTTGATTTTTTTCGGCAAAATTTAATAAATTTCCTATTTTCTCGAAATCTGACAGTTTTCCACTATTATATTATACTTCTATTATTATTATTCGAGGATTATTTTCTTTTTTTGCCTTTTGTAATGTAATGCTGTATTGTAGGATTCGTATTATGTGTAATTGAGGATTTGGTACCAGGTCTTCTTGTAATGACATGTTATTTTGGAATTTCTATTCTTTTTATTTGAGGATTTAAAAAAAATGTACTAAATTTTGCCTTGAATATTATGCATTGTAGGTTAAGATAAATAATATTTTGCAATTGAGTTTGAACTATCTTTGTTGCTGAAATAGAATTGACGTGACATCATCAAATGTGTTTCTCATCCGGAAATAGAAATTTCCTCTTATTTTACCAAACAGATTTCTCTTCTAGAAATCAATTTCTGGAGCAGAATTAATTATGTTTTACCAAACAGATTTCTCCTTCAGAAATCAATTTCTGGCAAGAATTTGATTTCTGGAGCAGAATGGTTACCATTCGCACCCTTAATCGCCGTACCGAAGCTCCACGGAGCCTATCCACTCACGACCTGAATCGAACTCGACCGACCTCTCGTTTTTTTTTTTTTTCCTTTCTTTCTTTTGGAGGGGAGGGGGAAGGGTTTGGGCTTGGGACTCGTGTCAAACTTGGATTCTATGGGGTCTTCTGTCGCGTCGTTACGTCCTCGTACCAACCAGCCCTTCTTCACAAGCCGGTCCAGCTCGCCCGCGCGCGCCTTAACCGTGGTTCGTTGAACCAGGGTTAGGGTTTCCGCTATAAAGGAAAAAAACACGCCAGCTTCGTTTCTTCGTCCCATTATTCTAATCGGAACGCTCGAGAGCAAACATTCCCCCATCGTCATCCCTCCTCCTCCTCCTCCTCCTCCTCCTCGTGCCATCATAGCCCCGCGGCCTCTCGTCCTCACGCATCTCCCAGGTTGTCACCTCCTCTTCCGTATCATGGCCGTCGTTTTCCTTTTCCCGTGCTGTTGATTCTCTGCGTTCTTGGGATCGATCTTGTTGTTTCCGAGTTCTTGGTCGTGGGATTCTTGGAGTTCGTGTTCTCGTTTTGTTTTTATGTTGCTTGGGGCGGCGGTGAGCCCGGTTTTTGTCGGCTCGACGATTTTCGGGATCGCCCATCTTGTTGTCTGTCTGGGTTTTTTGATTGGTTTTTGGTTCATGGTCAATTGGGGGTCATTGGTGTTCTGTGTGGATGGGAGATATTTTTATGCCTGATGATGACGACGGTTTTTTTCCGGTGATGAAAAAAGATGGTCTTTCGCCTGATCGACTCTTTTTCCCGTGGCGAAGATCTGTGGATTTGGCGCGACCCGCCGAGAAAGATGGGGAAATATTCGTGTGTTTTGAGTCTGTTGTGTCGTGGTTATGATGCCCCTTTCGTTTTGTCGACGGTATTCGAGTGGTCGGTTGTTTAGAATATGTTGTTCTTTCGACTGAATTGTCATGGAATAGTGTGCTTGTTGAGCCTTTGGGTGCCTGTTTTCTTCACGGCGTGTTTATGGGTGTTAATTGATTGATCGGAAGATGGTTATGATTGTTCGGTCGTCTCGATTGGAGGAGTTGATGGATTGGGAGATGTCTGTTGTAGGTTCAGAGTCTTGACTGAATGCGTCGATCGATTAAAAGTTGTTGGTTTTTACTGAATGATTGCACTGGTTGTAGTGATGTGGTGCTTGGTTTTATGGGGTCGATGGATTGTTATTTTCAGGTCCCTTGGCTGCTTTTGCTGTGAGCTTTTAAACGTAGAGATGGCTGATGGTCATGAGACTGACAAGAACATTGAGATATGGAAGATCAAGAAATTGATTAAGGCTTTGGAAGCTGCTAGAGGCAACGGCACAAGCATGATTTCTCTGATCATGCCTCCTCGTGATCAAATCTCTCGAGTTACCAAAATGCTCGGCGATGAGTTTGGTACTGCATCAAACATCAAGAGCAGGGTGAATCGACAATCTGTGCTCGGCGCGATCACGTCAGCTCAGCAGAGGCTCAAGCTTTACAACAAGGTTCCTTCTAATGGGCTTGTGCTGTACACTGGCACAATTGTCACTGACGATGGAAAGGAGAAGAAGGTGACCATTGATTTTGAGCCTTTCAGGGCCATCAATGCATCTCTGTACCTGTGTGACAACAAGTTCCATACTGAAGCTCTGAATGAACTCTTAGAATCCGATGATAAGTTTGGTTTCATTGTTATGGATGGTAATGGGACCCTTTTTGGGACTCTGAGTGGTAATACGAGGGAGGTGCTTCACAAATTCAGTGTGGACCTGCCGAAGAAGCATGGAAGAGGTGGGCAGTCAGCTCTTCGTTTTGCTCGTCTTCGAATGGAGAAGCGCCACAATTATGTGAGGAAGACGGCTGAGCTAGCAACGCAATTTTTCATTAATCCATCAAGTAGCCAGCCCAATGTTTCAGGACTTATACTGGCTGGATCAGCAGACTTCAAAACTGAGTTGAGTCAGTCTGACATGTTCGATCCTCGTCTTCAGGCCAAGATACTGAATGTGGTCGATGTTTCTTACGGTGGTGAGAATGGTTTCAACCAGGCCATCGAGCTGTCTTCAGAGATATTGGCCAACGTGAAGTTCATTCAAGAAAAGCGCTTGATTGGTAAATACTTTGAGGAGATAAGCCAGGATACTGGAAAATATGTTTTCGGTGTGGATGACACGCTGAAAGTTCTGGAGATGGGTGCTGTTGAAATTCTCATTGTGTGGGAGAACCTAGATGTCAATAGGTTCTCACTGAAAAACAGCACTACTGGTGAGATTATCATCAAGCACTTGAACAAAGAGCAGGAGCTTGACCAGAACAACTTCAGGGATACTGCCAACGCAGCTGAGCTCGAGGTTCAGGAGAAAATGTCGCTCTTGGAGTGGTTTGCTAACGAATATAAGCGATTTGGTTGCACGCTTGAATTTGTCACGAACAAGTCGCAAGAGGGATCCCAGTTCTGTAGAGGTTTTGGTGGGATTGGGGGGATCCTCCGTTACCAGCTTGATATCCGATCGTTTGATGAGCTCTCTGATGATGGTGAATTTTATGATGACTCTGAATAGCAATCAATAAACTCTCCCCCACGGCTGGTGCAGGAGGATGGGGCGAATTGCCTGCACCAGTGCGCGAGCTCTCGCGCTATATGCTACTGCTTGGGCGCTGTACGAAAGAAGATTTATGCGAACCCTAGCCAAGGTTCCCTGTCCCTTCCCTAGATTTTTTATTGGACCTCCCTTTTGCTCTGTTTGTGGATCCTTTGCCTTTACTTTCTTTTCAGGCTTTTTTCATTCTAGGTAGTTCCTGTGTAATGGCTGCTAACGATATGTTTTTGTTCCAGGTGGGGGCATATTGCTTGGAGAGTGCGCGGAAATTGCAATATATCAAATCTGCTGCCTTCTATCTGAAGGAGAAGCATACGCTCTATTGGATTAAGCTTAAGTCTGGACTGTAAGGGAGTACCTTTGCTGATTCGGATGCTGCTGCCTGGGTGGGCCTTATATGGTCTGTTTATTTCTCTACTTCTGTTTCGCTATGACCTATTAGCTTTTCTATCAACCCAGTATGAACTTAAAGAGTGGTCCCACTCATTAAAATATCTAGTTGTTGCTACTGTGGTGGTGTTCTGGTCTTACGTGACCATATGTGATGGATTTTCATGTTATGCAGCCACTATCATTAGAGTGGTGGATTTTCATGTCACGTTGCTACTATTACTAGTTTGTTTGCATTTGGGTTGAATATATTGTATTGGTATATATGCTTGATAATCTGATTGTGCGCTTTGCACTTGGTTCCATAAGTATGATTGATGGGCAAATAGCATCAGCTATAGGCGATGGCATTTTGCTTTATTGAGGTTTTGAATGCACATCTATCAATGTTCTTCCTAAGGTGAGGAGTCATAGGTGGTACTATGACCTTGACTTGCAAATCTCACATTTATGGGATAGCAAGCTTATTGTCTGGAGTACAAGGGCACGACAGGAACATTGGACAGACTTGATATCTGGTGATCCATATGTGGTGCTCTAGATTCTCATTTTAGTGGTCTACATACAATTCAGTGACTTGTGGGCCTGTGGCACGAAGCATATCAAGTCATGAGTAGGTTCTTTAGATGCTAATACGTCTAATTGTTGAAGCCTTCAATGGATGTCTCTGATTAACCATATAATCTCGCTAGAAATACTTATCAATCAAACGTGCGGTTGAACTTTTTACGGTTCTGATGATCCTATATAAGACTATTGTAGTCCTCGACAAGTGACATTTAATGTCGCTGAATGTCATGATATTGGTGTGATTAGGAGAAGCCGAAGCAAAAGGTACACTGAGTACATTTTTCTTGATCTAAAACCTAGCAACAGATTACGCCCAAGCTCTGGCGGCGTGAAATGGTGAGACGGATTTTTATTTTCAGTTGAAAAAGAAAATCTGTCTCACCTTTTCCTGATTAGCAACGATGTATTATAATGTCTCTAGTTCATCTCTTTACTGATTGTTCTATGCCTTTTTGAAAACTTAAGAATCAACGGTAACTTGCATTATTCTGTGTTACTTTGGTGCTCACCGGGAAGAGCAATGTCGCTCTGCCATCCCTTCAAATCTGAAAGATGCGCGAGTCCCTGCAGTTGCTTCTGATATCTGGTTCTTGTGCAACCACCGGAGCTCATCCTTCACATCGCCAGGTGCCCTTCAAATCTGAAAGATGCGTGAGTCCCTGCAGTTGCTTCTGATATCTGGTTCTGGTGCAACCACCTGAGCTCATCCTTCACATCGCCAGGTGCGAAACAGGACGAATTTGAATCCTTATTTGAGTGCTAGCTTCAATGCTTTCGCTGATTCCCCTTCGCCCTTGCGAGCCGCGTCATCCATCTTCCTAACTGGAATAGCATCACCTTGCTAGTGACCTGTAAAGTCAGCCCGGAAGCTATCAACACTCCTCCCACCACCAACCATTTCCAGGGATTCACGTCTTTTCTCCATGTATCCTTCAATTTCTCGTCCTTGTGAACTTCCACATTAGGAGTCGGAAATGTCAACGGCCTGTGTTCGGTGGTTATGCACGCGAGGACTGCGTAAGATGATCGAGGTGCGCCGCTGGCTCGAGCGAGATTGTAAGCCTGAGCTGCAGCAGCCATTTTCTTCACGAGGCCCCACATTCCGGCCCTGGCACACATCTTGACTATCTCCTTTGGTACACCGATGTCCTCGTAGTGGAAGAAGATTACCTCTGATGCGGGTTGCAGCTGCCGGTTCCCTGATTCTACTGGAATAAGTATAGACATTCTCAACATCAAAACCTCCCCATGTGTGATCTATGAGAGAATATCAGTGGTTAGCGAATGAGGAAAGAAGTACCTGGATTTATGCACCAACTAGAATAATAGAGCTCTACTCTTCGGGTATTTCTACGATTCGGTAGAGATGGATATGTTATTCCCTGTATTGATAAAAGCTCGCTTTTAATCTCCAGATGAACTTCATCGATGGTATAGATTCGACAGATGTTATGCACAATACTGGGTTCTTGCCTATATTTTATAGGCGAAAGTTACGACTACATTGCATCTGGACAGCTCGATAATTCTCACTACCAAAGGTAGCTCTCGGGAAATCATTCTAGAACTTGTCCAGTGACTCTCCCTTGACATGAGAGACAAAGAAGAAAATGCTGAAGTGAAGCTACACTGAATCAGTGGAGATATCAAGCGAGCCTTTCACCTTTGTCACGCAGTAGTAGCTGGATTCAGACTGCCAAATGCGACGAATGATGACGTACTCTCGCTCGGTTCGGATCAGTGGTAACTACACACAAATCTGAACGTTAGCTCCTACAGGGAAATAGTTCCATTTACTGGTACAGTGATTCAGCACCTTTCTTATCCAGTGAACAACCATGGTTCCAGTTCGCGGGCAGACATGTAAAGTCCTGCAGTAGACTAGCATCTTATCCCACTTGAGACGGAATTCGTCGTCCCAAAAGAAGTCCCTCAGTAACTCGGGCGAGATGTCCATGAAAACCGTTCTTGTGCGATACTGTGTTGGGCCAACCTGAAATATGAGCAATAACAATTTGGACAATGAAGAAGGAGACCATCAGGAGTGGCAGTGCGAGACTATCAACCAGAACCCCTCCTTAAAAAAAATGGGGGTAGAAGTGGAACGGCTTCATGAAAACCTTCCTAATTTCTCAGTTTTCGATCTGCATGAAAGAGAGATCTAGGTGCTTCAAACAATTTTCCCAGAGACTATGCATCCGAGGTTGCAAATGCAATCGCTATTGCACAGTGTCCCAGTACTGAATTACATCGAAGGTCGAAGAAATCTACATGAACACGTAATTTTTCCCAAGAATTTAAGGCAAGGTAGGGCAGTCGGTTCGAAGATGGTCGTTTGACACGGTACATTAAAAGGATGAGCATCAATGTAAGCTGATCAGATTATTAGACAAGAAAATGATGAACCTTACGGGTGGGTCTCTGCACCAAGCTTTGTATGTCAGGGTTGGAGTTGATCTCTCCATCATCAGCTGCCATGGCGGACCGCCATCAGACTCCATTATGTGAGACATCAGTTCCTTTAGCTCAGTTTCGCCTAGGGCTGCATCTGCACCATTACTTCTTGAATCAGATACCGTCAGGATAGAGCTATACAGTCACAGTAGAAGGGAAAAGCTGTGACCAGGACCGACAAATATCGCAGGGACATTACAATAAGGGATGAGAAAAATTGTGCTCCCTATTTCCAATGACGGCGAAAATTCTCGCAGTTCCTTCTATCAAATTGAGTGGAATACCTACTTGGCACACGGTCGGATGTGGCATTATCGAGCATCTCTGGATGGTTTTCGACACTGTCGGGGGCGGACGAGGTGTGGCTGTTGTCAGTAGAGTGGCAGAAAATTCTGTTCAGGACCAAACATAGCTGACGAGGAGTGAAGGCAATCCCAACCCACAGAAGCCTCCCGCCGAAGACGTGCGGGAAGCGAATTCTCCGCGGCCTCCACATCCAAAGATAAGAGCAAAGGTTATAATTTCTAACGGAAATCAATCCGACGAGAACAAACACGAACGCCACTGCTAGATTTCGTCCCGAAAACACAGAAGATAAAGCAGGAACATCTTCCAGAGCGATCTTGCCAAACAAATCATTCGCCATCTTCTCCAAACTTTTCTAGCCTACTGCAATATTATCTGTCACTTGGGTTTACATTTTCCTGTGTCAAAGCAAAACGCTCCTTGTTGATGTCTCGGGAAAGAAGAAAGGAATGTCCTCGTCCCCACTCTCCTTTCTTTATTTTCGATATCCGACATTTTCCAAGGCGACCGGTTCCCACTTGTGCCTTTGTTTATTGGGAAGACCTTGTAGATGACGTTGTAAACAATGATTCCCTTGTTTGATTCGCGGCAGTTTGAGGGACAACGTCCGACCTCAGACGGGAAACACAATGTGGGTTTCTCGATCAGTTTTATCGCGCCACGTTAATCATACAACGTTCCTGGATTTCCAGGATTCGTACTCCGCGAGCATTCCGAGCTGCCTAGAAAGGTTACCCTTGGTAATGACAAAAAGCAGAAGCAAGCCGCACGGTTTATCAATATGTGATTAAGTTGACATAGTATAAAAGATCTTAAATTGTTATCTCTCGCCCTACCGCCATTCACTCTACAATAGTAGATTTCCCTAAGTTCCATTCATAAGTAGTAAAGCTATAGCTTTTTGCTAACTCTTACAAGCAACTGATCTGGTCACCGACATTTATCAGTCAGTATCCACGCGAAGCCAATTAAGCAAATTGGCAATTCTGCTGGCACCTATTTATCTTCACAACCCAAAGATCGCATTGCCATTGTTGTCTCCTCATTTACCTAAATTAGGACGAACGAATAGGACTAAGGAGGCGTCGGTGTCAGGACTAACTTTGTACAACAAAGAGAGAAATGCGATCGAGAGTAATAGGTCCAATCAGTAAGACATCAAATTTGAGAGAGTGAGAGATCAGCCACAGATCAAACAAAAGACGCTCTCTTCCTTTCCATGAGTATGATTCTTCTCCGCGAACAAAAGCTTAGGCAATTATCATGCACGAATAAATATTCATCTAAAATTCCTTAATCTACCAGAAAATTGCTCTATAGAGGTGAATATCTAATAGAGGACAGGGAGGATTCATCCTACTGGCAAACTATGAGAGATATTAAAGTACAAATTAGATTCAGGTCTAACCAACGGATGAAAAGGGAAAACATGTTCGCCCCTGGCATAATTATACATGCACAACATCCAGTACTCTCCCTGATTACTGGCTCTTTCCATCCCAAGGCTGATGACCAAGAGCTGTCCGATAAACCAGCCGCTTGGAACCTCCTATTCCTGAAAGAGAATGAAATAAAGACGTACTTAGTGATTGCGCTGCTCCAAGACACCCCAAACAAAAGAGTATGACTCTGAGATCGAACCAAAATACTTGCAAGCACAAGCAGAGAGAATTGCAGCAAAAAGGATTCGAACCCATCGCCTAAATAGTGAATGAACAAAATGTCTCAACAAGAGCAGTGCTAATGCTGCTTATGCTTTACCGAGGGCAATCGAGCCTCTGAAGCATCGCCACCAATGAGTTATACATTCAACGTTGGATTGTTGAAATGTCAAAGAATTCGGTCAAAATTAACTCCAAAAACTCATGTCATTCATCCAAAAAAAATTTGTGGAAAGATTTTTCTACACTGGCAGTGGACCTAATAATAATCCAATTTTTATTGTCAAGTACATTTGCTGAACTCCCTATGCTGAGCAAATATTTGAACTAATAATTGTCAAGTTTAATTAATTGTTTCAGACTAGTGGTGGTTCTACATAACTATATACTTAACAGGTTTTAGCTTTTACATTCCTCATATTTTAGAAACTCTGAGAGGGACCAGATGCTTACTTGAATGACAAAGTGAACATCTTCAGTATTTTAGATCCTTGAGTTCGACTTTGAGATCAACTCAAGCACAAAACTTGTGTAGCTTTTCATCATTGACTCAAAATTTAGTTGGGAATTGACTTCTTATTCCATGAAAGTTAAGTTTAAATACAAAATTATGGACTTGACTTAGCTTGATGAACTCTTGTTATGCCTACTATTATGCACCCAGTCATTAGATGCTCCAGTTTAGCAAATGGGCCTCAATAACTAGTTCATTTCAATATATGCAATTTCAGTACTAGTATTAGAAATTCAAAATTTGATGGGAAGAAAATGACTAAACTTGAGAAAGTCATAATAAATGCTGAAAAGTCTTAATTTTGCCAAGAGCTGTAGCACGGGAAAGAGCAGAAGAGAGCAACAGCAATTTCAGATACAGGCATCTATTCAAGTATAAATACATTTGAATAGTACCTGTTCCATGGGCGCAGGTTCATCGTTTGTTTGCTCCTCTACATTCTTCTGTTCAACATCTGCTTCATCTTGATTAGTAGAACTCATTTCTTCATCTCTTTCCTTGACACTACCAGACCCAGTAACGACCTCTGGTATTTTCAGATCTGCTGGAAGCTGACCCGACTTCAGAGCCTGCTTTTCCAATAATACACGCTGCATTATATTAGACACAAAACAAAGGGATACATAATGGAAAAGTGCACATATTTAATAAAGGAAAATCTTAAGTACCTTTTCAAGTCTGGCAACCTCTTCAAGAGTCTGTGAATTCACTATGGCCGCCTGCAAGTACAAACATAAATCAAACTATGGACGATCCCCAGCTTAATAAAAGAAGAAGATGGTTCTCTTTAGCAGAAGCCATTTTGGTTGAACAAATTAATTATCTAACATGAATGCATTAGCACAGTATAGTTGTATTTAGCATTCAACATAGTAGCAAATGCACAATCATGAGCTCTTCTGAACATATGATCGAGAGAAGCAGCTCTATTACTTAAAACCGCAGGGGGTTCTCTAGAAAGAGTTCTAACTCTTTCCTTGAAGTTTGAACTCTCCGTAACAACACAACTAAGATTGCTCAGGAGGAAGCAGGCAGTATATCTTTTGTGTAGATTTCCCTTTTCCTAATTGGGTCCTAAGCTATCAACTCTTAATAGGCCTCTCCAGTGCAATTTCCTCCCTTTTCTTTTTGGGTAGTGGAAGTCAGAGGAAGTTCATGGGCCTCACTTTCACTTTTTGAAGAATGGATAATCAATTAAAAGAATTCATGATGGTTAAACATGGAAAAA
The DNA here is from genome assembly GCA_031216235.1 of Syzygium jambos. Taxonomy (NCBI): domain Eukaryota; kingdom Viridiplantae; phylum Streptophyta; class Magnoliopsida; order Myrtales; family Myrtaceae; genus Syzygium; species Syzygium jambos. The sequence continues at coordinate 21,106,165 of CM062229.1, forward strand.
AATTCTAATTGAAATACTTAAAGTTTGTAAGTTGTAGTTGTCAGTTGCGTTAATCAGGACGCATCAACTTGTCAATAAAGAAATTTACTTCGTCCCCAAAGAGAGATTAAAATATGCACTAGAAAGATGAATCAGAAAACAGTAGGCAAGCTTGGGGACCAATTTATAGCTCAAGGACCAGCGCAGTACTAAAACTCGTCCTTCCAAGTCTGGAAGATTCTTCTGATTTACTAGTCAGGAAAGTGCTAATCACCATTGCAAAAGAAGAAGAAAACAAATCTAACTGAAAGATAGCACATCAAAACAGATCTAACCCTAGATCCAGTTTTTTCAAAGAGGTACTCAATAAACAATTTCAAAGCACAAAACCAATTAAAGCACTCAACACAATTGAGACGTCTATCACTCATCTTAAAAGGAAAAGAAATGATTGCACAAACCCTGGAAGTTCATTGCGAAGCAAAGGCAATACCTTTATAGCAATAATTTGCTCCGGTGTAGGGGCAACAACTTTGGGAGCCTGCGGTTCTTCAATGGGTTCCAAAACCTTTTGAACCTCTCCTGGTGAAAACATCTTTGTTGATTCCTTTTTAGCTTCCTCTTCGACTTCTTTAGATGAAAATAGCTGTTCTGCTTCTAATCTCTCCTATCACCCAGGAAAATTAATGATAACTCTATTTTTTTCTTTTTGAAACTAGAAATACAACAAGACTTGACCACCAAAATGAGTAGAAGTAAAATATGAAACCAATTATATGGAGCAAAGAGTTATTCAAACCCTGGAAAAGGACAGATCAATGCAGTTGAATAGAAATGTAATAATGAAGGGTCTGTTTGTTTACACTGAAGCAAAAGTGAAATGTACACTTCTGCTTTCATGAATCTAAAATATTCTTCAAACTCCAGAAAATTATGGTAAAGTTATATCTAAGTCTTCGTGTCAACATTTGGGTGTCTCGAAAATTTCAGAAGTTTTGGATTTAGAAAAGGTGCCTGAGGTGCAAGATTTAGATTAAGCAAAAAACAAAAGGCAAAAATCAAACCAAACAGGCTCTAAGACTTCTGAGGTAATTCAAAAAACTAAAATAATTTAATATCTAAAAGTAGATTATGAAACCATTGCTTCGGAGCAGAGAGTTATTCGAACTCAAGAAAACGATAGATAAACCCAGAAGAAGACAAGGATAATGTATTTTATGGATGTTGTATTGGACCAATGAACAATAGCAACCAAAGAAAAGCTAAAAGTTTCTCTCTGCTATGTATAGACTCAAAATGCTTTTAAAGTAAACAAAAGTTCAGCACAATAATTTCCAGTGAACAACTTAAACAAGGCACTGGCAATTGGGCAAGGAGGGCAGGAGGACTATTTTGCACTGACGTCATGAGTGAAAGAGGACGCAAGATAAGTTACTCAGCAATTAGATAAAAATAGATTATTTTTTTCTGATCTTAAACTATAATGCAGAACATTATTAACAAATTGTGTTTTAGATTCTTTCTGAAACTAGAAATACAGTAAGTAAGACTTAAGACTTTACTTAATAGAACCATTACTTTGGGCCATCAAAGCATAATTAATTGAGCATAATGTTTTGGTCAAAAAAATTGAGCACAGAGGCATTCAAACCGGAAAAGGACAGGTAAACATGGAGAGGAAAAAAACTTATTTAATGGATGTGCTGTTGAAAGAATGAATAACAAAAACCCACCGAAACATGGATAAAATTTCTCCCTGCTCTGTACAGACAGAAAATGATATTGAAGTAAATATATATTCACCACAATGGTTCCCTACAACAACCTAAACAAGGAACTCTAGCACTTGGGTCCTAAACAATTAGGAGTGTAGAAGGATTGTTTTGTATTGATGCTATGTGTGAAAGAGGATGCCAAATCAGTTTAATTAATGATTATGCCATGAACATGGGAGTTTTGGCCTCTTTTAGGGCTTCTTTGGCATCTTTCCAGTGAATTTGAGCATTAAAGATGTTTGATCTGGACCCTGCTTTTTTTTTTATTCTCTATCAGAGGAGTTCTTCCCCTTTTGTTTTTTCGCAGTACTTGTCCAACTAGAAGGACTGCCTGCATATAAGATTTCAACATGTAGATTTTAACCTTAATCACAGATGAACAGACCACTTAGTGAACTCCATTTGAAGGATTCCATAGTACCTGTACCCCATTAACGACCAAGAAAACATACAAATAATAAGGTTTATTTTGGAATATGGATTTTTTCTAAAAGAAATTATTTTTCCAGGAAACATGAAATGAAGCCTATTGGATAATTTAAAGTCACCCCACAGTCCATCCAAACAGCTTGCTAAATCTATGTAAGACAAGAATGACTGAGGATAGAAGCATCGTCAGATAATGCTTCTTCGCTCCAGCAGGTAAAGCAATCAGTCTATAACTACTACGCACTGCCAAACATGAAGAGAAAAGGCATGCCTGGAAAGAACACAAATTGCAAATGGTCAACAAACCTTGCTTTTTACTTTCCTGAAATCCAGCACCCGAAGCGATTTTAGTTTGTGAATCACATACAACCTATAATTGGGTTTCTTTGTGACATTATTATCCAACAAACTAAGATATTGGAGCCTTGGAAGAGATGCAAGAGGATCAATCTCAACCAAGTTGACCAATCTGTTGTTTGTAAGAACCAGCGTGTGCAACTTCGGTAAAAACTCTGCCAAGGAAAAGAACAGGTAGTGTTAACTTTTGGCTAAACAAGAGAGACGTAAGACAGTCGTCTGATTGCCATTATTACCTCCAATATTAGGGTTGATGCGAGTAATTCTATTGTTATTTATAAGCAAAGTACCCAGCCGGTTAAGGTATGGAAAGTTTTCCAGCTTAACGATCTCATTGTCGGACAAATCAATAGTGTCAAATTGGTCCTGCACCAAATAAAAGCATGAAACTGCATTGCATAGGAAGAGCAAGATATGCCACATACATTATTCAATTACATGCATCAACATCTTAGTAATATAAAACTAAGAGAGAAACCATGTAATGACCAATAGCAAACAGTGAAAACTAATGGCTTTGTTTTACTGTACCACACCCAGAGAGAGAGAGAGAGATGACGAGAATTCCGTTGTATGGACTAGAGAAAATTCACATCCGTTTGATGGAGGTAGAAATGCTCTAGGAACCAAAAATGTTACAAAAGAAAATCATAGCCGGAAACTACAGGAGTAGGCAGGTTCTGAACAACAATTGACCGGATAATAAGCAGTATACCATCAAAGGTGTCTCTCCACTAGACGAAACAAACAACACATAAGCTCCATCAAGCAACAGTTGATGAGATGCTCCGAGTGTCAAAAGAGTTTCACTACCTACGCACCAGATTGTAATCAAGGTGTGCATCTTGCAATTGCTGAGTTTAAATAAGACACCAGAAGGAGAAACTACTAGGCACTCCCAGCCTACGTTAGCCCATTTCACATAAGCCGTTATATCATGCGGATCCCTCGTGCTCCCGGCCCTATCTTAGCCCATTCCACACATCAAGAAAAATGGGCTAACATAAGCCGGGAGTACCCAAGAAAAGAGCTCTACCAGATGCTTTTCCTGAGCATCACGTGAATACTTCATCAAGAACTCCACTCAAGAAACACTAAAAATTCCCCCAATATCTCGCGCTTGCAACTCACATCAGCAAAAAACATCGAAACCCCAACCACCCACAATCAGATACGCATAAAAAAACTCCCTTTTGCAGCACAAAATGATGCCAGCCTCTTCACTGCGTTCAACCATTTCTAACAAGACTCACAAAAAAACCGGGCTACCAACCAGGGGCAATTCACGCAACTGCTCAGCACCCAAAAGAAAAAACCCTAATTACAAGAAAAGCACGAACGAACCTCAGTGGCCCCCAAGTTCTCGATCACCGCAATCTTGTTACCTAATCACACAAAACCACGAACGAAACCACGGTCACTGGAACCATCAAACACTTCCCAAACTCACCAAGGCCACCGGGGAAGAAGGAGGGGGAACAAAACAAGCGCGCGGGAGTGTACCTCGAAGGTCGAGCTCCCGCTCCTTGATGGCGTTGAAGAAGTGGGGGCTCTTCCAGATCAGGTCCGCGGTCAGCCTCACCATCCTTCGCTTTGCCCGGAGTGCCTTCCTCGAGCTCGGCTTGCAGCAGCAGCTTCTCCTCCTCCTCCCCCCACGAATTCCGACTGCTGCGAAGAAGAAAGGAGGAAGTGAATGCGCTCGAAGAAGCTGAAGCTCGAAGCAGCAGCAGCAGCAGCAACGAAGGGACGGAACGAGAACAGCCGGCACCGACTTGCTTCCTGTCGCTTCCGGTTTTTAACCTATGATTTGCGGCCCATGGGCCGGCCTTCGTGGGCGGGCGGATAGGGCCTTCTCCGGGTCGGGTCGGGTCCGGGCTTTGGCATTTTTAAGATGAACTTTCGATCCCAAGGAAAACCTTTAGCCCCAAATTATATGATAGTTTTAGTTTAGTTATATTATTGTATTTGAAATCATTGAGAATATATTAATAACAATAGCATAGCATCGTTACAATAAAATCTAAATAAATCGATTTTCCATTTCGAATGATGATTCGAAATTAGAACTTTTGTTAACTAGAATTTTGTATATTTTTTGAATATTCGAATTTTCAATCCGAAGGGCTAGTAGAGCGCAAAATATAAACCGATATATGTCCGATGTTGAATATTAACTGATGTTCAGCTTTTTTATTACTATTTGTTTGGCGTTAGTTTCGCTGAAAGTACCGACTTTAGAATTGTAATAGAAAAGGAATTCTAAACGTACGAAAGTTGTCGGTACGTTTTGTATTCACTATATGTAATTTACATTTCTCTTGAGTTTAATTGGGTCATGGTCAACTGGTCATCATGTTTTCAATATGGGTTGAGCACAGCTCCCTCTTATAAAATCACCAAAGAAAATTAAACTAGTTACTCAACATGGGTTTGGCACGCAAACATTTATTGGTAAACGCATTTTAAATATGCCTATTTTCTCTGAAATTGATTACCATGTAATCAAAGTTGATAATTGTAGGGTTTGAAATGTGGATATGGTTATTTTGGTACGAGAAGCAAGTCGACGATGATATTGCAATTTCCCTTCATATGGATGGCTCGTCATAGTGAAAAAGTGGAACTAACATGTCAAAGAAAGATTAGCATTATGCCCATTGCCAGTGTAAAAAAAATACACCAAATTTTTTTGTAAGACGGGTGCCATAAATTTTTAGAATTAGTTTTCTAACAGATTTCTTTTGCGTGCCAATCATCGCTAGTTGAGTGTGCAAGTTCTTTTTTATACTAACAACAGACCTAATAAATGAAAGGCTTAATACCACAAAAAAATTTCAAACTGGTATAAATGTGATAAATTTATCACAAACTAATTTTTTAATCACGAAAAACACCAAATTGGTACACCTGTAACAAATTTGCCCCAAGCTAATTTTTTAATCACCAAAAATTCAAAACCGATACACTTATGACAAATTTACCCTCCATTAGTTTTCATTAAATTTTACTGTCAAATTATTGAATATGATGACACGTGGCAATTAACGGGTGTACCAATTTGGGGTCTTACCTCTCTATTTGTCATAAATTTATCAATTTGTGATTTTTTGTGGTATTAATTTAATTTAACGGAGGGTAAATTTGTCATAAGTGTACCAATTTGAAGTTTTTTGCTATAAAAAAATTAGTTTTGAGTAAATTTGTAATGGGTGTATCAAATTGGATATTTTGATGGTCAAAAAATTAGTTTGGAGTGAATTTGTACACCAATTTGGGATTTTTCGTGGTATTAACCCTAAATGAAATGAAAACAAAAGGGAGAAAATTCCAATTAGCCCCCCAAAGTGGCCTCCTCCCAAAAAAAGACCCCCTGCACTTGACTTTGTTTCAAATGAAACCCTAACTCGACAATGTATATCAATTAGCCTCTAATGCCAGATGCCAGTAGAAAAAGAAGGCGGCCAATTCAGGGGCAATTTTGTCCAAAATCATTAACCTAAATATAGAGAGAGAAAGAGAGGGGGAAGAGAGAGAGGTAGAGGGGAAGGCTAGGTAGCAGTGCCGGCATCGGCCGAAGCTCCGACATTCCTCATTGAGTTCAGACAAACTCGCCCTGGCCGCAATCTCCGACACCTAAAATAACATGCGCTCAGAAACTTATTCCGAGTGCTAGATTGAATGTCATAAATGGATACGGTCATGCTCAAATCTTTATGACTAGAGCTAATGCAAGAGAAACAACTCATCCCTTTCCCGCAAGTGAAAAAACCGCTACAATCACAACGCGACCTCGCAATTCAAGAACCGGGATTTGCAAAAATCTAAGAGAAAAGAGCAAATAGATGTGTTACCTAATGTAGTAGAGGCCGGGCAGATCCGTTCAACTAAGGGATGTCGGATCTTCATCGGTGCTCGAGCACCGCCACCTTCCGTCCTCCCCTCCCTCCACTTTCTCTCTCTATCTCACCTCAGCCGGCCACTTTTTCCCACCGGCGGCGAGCGTGGGGGGCAAATTGACGTATGCAAGACGTGAGGAGGGGTTCAATTGAGACAAAAACCAAAAACCGCGGGTCATTTGCGAAAAGAATTCCAACTCGGGGGACTCAATTGAAAATTTCATCGCAAGAGGGGAGTAGGTAGGAAGCCGGTGCAAGCAAGCACCGGTGCCAACTGTCACCGTGACTCCCACTTACCCCCCCAGCTCGGTCTGCCACCCCCCTCACAGCCACCCTCCTCTCCGTCGCGTCTCGCCGGAACCGATCGCCGCCGCCGCTGTCGCCGCCGCTCCAATGGCACTGCGGATCACCTCCTCCGCTCTCCTTCCGAGGAGCTCGCCATCTCCGCCTCCCGGAGCCGACGGCGACTCCGCGAGGCCGGCCTCCGTCCTCGAGCTGAGGCCGCGTGGGCCGGCTGGCCCCGGCCGCCTCCGCCTCGGCGGCTCCGTCCGCGCGGGCGGCAACACCAACTCCACGGACAGCAGCGGCGGCGGCTGCGGCGGCGGCGGCAAGAAGAAAGGATCGGTGCCGAGCTCCAACTACGTGGTGCCGCTAGACAAGTCGGTGTCGGCGTCCTACTCGTCGTGCATAACCCGCCCTCTCGCCGAGATCCTCCGGGACCTCAACAAGAAGATCCCCGACAACATCATCAAGTCGCTTCCAAATGCTCCCGACAGCGATCCCGATCACGACCACGACCAGGCCTCCAACTTCATCCCCTGGTAAGTTTTGTCCTTCGTCTAGCATCGAGTTGGTTCGCCATGTCGATGATGTGCTTATACATCAGATGATGCAACGTTTGATCTGGTCTGATTTCGTTTCCTTCGGATGTTTCTGGATTCTGTCTCTCAGGTACCATGCGAACCGGATGTTGAGCTTCTATGCCCCTGGTATCTACAATTCCTCAGCGCGCTCTCCCTCACTCTCTGTGAAAATTGACGAGAATTTCTGCTTTTCTGTACTGTACGGGTGTTGCATGAGCCTGCATTATGCGATTGATCACCTCTTTGCTTGTTAATTTGAGCTCTCTGGTTTATGCTTGTGGTCTCTCATGTTCAATCCAACAGAAACGTTGATGCTTCATTACAGACCCTTGGGTCGTTGAAAAATTGCTTCTTGCTTCCTGATTTATGATCATAAGCTGTGCCCATGATCCCATCCTCTGTGTTGAAGCTCTTGCATTTTGATCAATGCGAATCGGCCACATCACACCCTAAACTTTACTTGCAATATCCTTTCGTTGTTAGTCCATGAACCACTAAACTATATTATTAGTTTCTTTGCTGTTAAGACTTCAAAGGGGTCTTGCCTGTAATTTTATGGTCAGTACAGTTTAGCACTTACAAATCATCTAAGACACATTTGATCTCATTGATGGAAGTATTCAGTATCAATGGAACAGTTATTCAGCAAGCATGTTCGCTAATCAGCTAGGAACCATCAGTAGACTTTATGCGGATGTGCACGAGGTCTACGTCTGAATTAATCTCTCATTGCATAGTTCTACAGCACTGCATCTCACTCCTTGTTGACTATTCTCTTGATTTTCTTTTGGCCACTAGCTATTCTCTTGATTTGATGCCTGCATGTAACGGAAACATGAGTTTCTGTGCGTCTCTTCAGATACTCACTACTTGTTTCCACAGGATGGTGTGGAGAAATACGTGATGTTATATTCTCGGACAATGGAAGTGTAACGGTGGTGTATCGGGTCACAGTACGAGGATCGGATGGAGAGGTGGGGCTCTTTCTTTACAATATCCACACGTGTGACTTGCATATCCTGCAATTTGTCTGTTGTGCAAGTTTGCAGCATAAATATGCTGTTCCCTCAATTAATATGGGTTTCCATATTCTTGTTCATTTCCAGTCATGAATATTACTAGCGTAATCTAAGAAAAATCAAATTGCAGTATAATTGGATTTAGCAAGACCTTCTTGTGTTTGGATTACTTAACCTTTGACCTGATATCACTGCCTACTGAGTTTTAGGATTGGTTTATAATGAAATGTGGATGTAGTGAATGCTTGAGCAACTTCAACTACCATGTCTCATAAATAGTAGAAATCAATGTGTATAATAGAGAGAAGAAGTGCTTGACAAATATATTGTGGTTCTCTGGTTATATTAACCCTTTCGTGACTGATTTGAATATGTTTTACTGGAGGTATATGTGATAAATACCACATATGGAGGCATTCAGTATATCAGAAAATCTGATCATTACATCGTGCTTATCAGTGGTTCATAATTGGCATAAGGTAGAGACTAAGGAGAGAAATTTTGGACGCATTGTTATGAACAGTAGGTATAATGCAAACTGTGGAAGGGAGTGGAATGGAAAGAGGAAATTTAGTAGCTTTTTTGCTGGTTACTGTAATTATGGCAGTGAACATCAAAGATGGGAGAGAAGAACTTAGTTGCTCTTCATTCATAATCAAACAATGGAAATAGAAGTCTTCTAGGTCAAAGACTCCGAGAAGTGCTGCGCCTTTTATTACAGGAAGGACGACTAAAGGTTTACAACTGACGGATGTTAATTTTAGCAACAAAAAGAAAGAATAAAAAAATATTATGCACATCCGAGCAAGAGTTGCAATTCTACAATGTTCTTGATTCTTTTAGTCTGTATTCCAATATGCTTGAACCAAATTCAGCCTAGCGATGCTGTCACCACAGTGAAGTCTCCAGACGTCTTGAGAGAATATAAAGTCTAAAGATGCATTTGTTTGGTCAACAAGGATGAGTAGTATCTAAAGGTGCCGTAGTTTCTTGTGAATCAGCCTAAAGGGAGCTTTGGCAGTGTTCCGGGGTTTTAGTTCTCATTCTCGTTATCTAGGTGCCCAAATCAGAAAACTGAATCAGCTTGAGCTTTTTCACCTTTTCTTGTGTGTTATGTCATCTATATTGGTGAGGCACCAGTGATTTCAAATGGTATGATTTCATAAGGTCCTGGATGTTGGGAAAACCACCATATGCATACAGCAAAGCATCGGGTGGACGAGAGAATCATCATATATGCCATGGCAAAATTTCAAATTACTAGTTCTGTTGCAAACTGAATTGGTAGAATATTTCTGTCATCCATCCACAACTGTAAATGACCCTACTTTAACAGGCGCATCGGGAGGCGACTGGGACGGTATCTCCTGCTGATGGTCACGATGCAGATCCAGTTGCTGCGGCGGAGGAAATGGCTTTCTGCAAAGCATGTGCTCGATTTGGTCTTGGTCTGTATTTATATCACGAAGTATAGACGTCAGAGATCATGTGTGGATCTACCCTGTTTACTTGACAGAGAAGAAGGGTGGTGCCAATGCAAATAAACGAGCGATGTCGCTCCTTGTAGGCATATGAACGTAGCTTTGGATTGAGATACACCGAGTCGAAGATTGATTTGTTGATTATATTGTTCATTTCACAAAGACGAGCATAATCAGTTTCAGTTGACCTATATAGAACTGCTAAAAAAACTTCAAGGAAGGATTGGGAAGGTATTGTTCTGACCAATTTTCACTTGCCTCGCCCGCTCGTTTTCAAGTCCGTGCATTTGCTTAAGATTTTATCGAAAAGCTGATCACGTCAGTGAAAATATGAAAAAAAAAAAAAAAAAAAAGCTATCTTCTCAACTGTGCACGTACGTTAGGGGATACCGCCTATTTTTGGGGAAAAGTATAAAAAAAATCGAAAATCTATTGAATTTATGCTAATCCAGTCCTAAATATTTCGGTTGTACAAAGTGAGTCATAGACCTTTTAATAATTTACCAATATAATGATTAGCCTAGTTTGTAATTTTTTTTATAGAAAGGTGGAGAGGAGTAATCTAACCTTTAGTTGGCAGGAAAACGATACAAATAATCCTCAATCTATGGTGTAATGTGTGCAATGATGTCCATACACTTTTAATTTATTTAACGTAGATCATGAATTATTGTTTATATGTTGAATCTAATTCTTAAATTATATGAAAATATTAAATGTTATCATTAAATTAACAAAATTTTTGATGTGGCTCTCAATTCGTTAAGTGTGAATGGTGGACAACAACAACAAAACGATAACACGTGGATAATCCAAGTAACATATTTATTTTAAATGGGAATGGACGTGTCATCAAATAACAACGGACGTGTCAACAGCCAATATTTTTAGAGTAGATGGATAAAAAGATGGATGTGTCGAGTCATCATTTTTTCTGAAAAAAAAAACAACTCTAACATACAATAAACGCAATCAAACAAAGCTCCGATTTGTCATTTGAGCAATCGGAAGAAATACATTAAATATTTATTAATAATTCTAAGATTATATCAAACAAATTAAAAGATCAGAACGAGATTGGTCAACTCGAGATTGAGCAATCTCGCTCCCGCTCCTCGTGATCCGATCGCGAACCACCGTCGGATTGGTCAAACGCAAGACCGTTGGTCAACAATGCTGTCCCCCGCCTCCCCCACGTTAACCTCGTCCGGCCCGAGCTCAACCCGTATGTTTTATGTACTGATTTTTTCTTTCCCAAGTTATACACAATTAAAGCAATTTTCCAGTTCGATATATGTCACGTCCCCCGGTTTTTCACGAAACAGATACTAATACTTTTCACTTCGTACTAATTGAGTCTATTCGACTAATTTAAGCTGGGGCCGACGATTCAACCTTATCGGGCAAAGCCTCTTTCCTACGAGGGCAAGCCTCGCCGGCCCCTAAACTCAATTGACAAGAAGTGAAAAAGTTTAGGACTTAATTAGTTATGACTGAATCGGCAAAAACTCAATAGGTTTAGGACTTTTTGGATAATTTTCCCCAATTATCTATTTCGGTTCTTTCTAAAACATTCTCTTTTAGTCTGAAAACCAAGTTTAAATGAATTGTGCAAGTGAATTTAATATTGGCAGTCACAATTTCTCCCGAGTTCGAAAAATCTTCTCTTGACCAAGGGATTCTTTTAGGCGATTATGCCAAGGAAAAAACACGGAATCGTGTGCTCTGCCTCCAAGGCGCATGTCAATCACAGTTTGTGCTTGCTTCCGAGCAATAACATGACAGAACGCCCATCATCACTCGTTTTGGCAATAGCAGAAGGATTTGTTTCTGTCCCTTTTTTTAAATCTTCCCACGACCCAATGGATAAGCTGATGAAATTGATAGTTTCATTTTGTCTATATGGTTAACCAACATCTCACGTAGTAGCAGATGAATCTTTTGTCTACAACCTCCATGGTTCCACTTCTCATTAGCTAGAGGCTGGCAAGCCGGTCTTTGTAATTCTTTCGAACTTCCACACCGGAAGAACTCCATAAGAACACAGCGAAATTGACTCGAACATTCCAAAGGCGAGGTAGTGGAACAATTCGAAAAAAGGATTTTGGTTTCTGCACGTAAAAAAGGGATGTACACCTAAAAGAGAAGCTAGTCCAACAGGAGGTATATTCGAACTTTACACACGCTTCTTATTATAAGTATCACCGCCGACATAGTATGACACAGTTTTCAGTAATTGAGTAGAAACCGAAAGCAGAACACAAGTGATATTTTGTACCGCGAACATCAGACTCCAATCATATAGAGTTTTCAGCAGGCCGAGGATGGTATGCACGGCGCCTCAGCTGTGACTCTGGAGTAGGCTGCTGTAAGAAGATCTTGGTAGGGTCATTGGGATCAACATATCTGCAAAATCAACAGCGGATGGTTAGTACTTCATCCCTCAGTTCAGCTTCACTCAAAATATAAAGAATTCCCGTCATATGCTAACATACTGAGCCATTCACAAGCGTATCGGACCACGTTAGAAGACATGGACCAACATCTTTTTTGCAATTGCAATTGGCACTATGTATCCCTAAGTCATTCAATATAATGAGCCTGCTAGGATTCTCTCTCTCTTGCTCCTAAGTTATTTTTCTATAGAGGAGAGTACTAGCACTTACGCATGTCTCATCATCTCATCAACTGGAGTTTCTGCTGCTTGTAAAGGATCCACACGCGGTGCACTTTCAGAGTTAACATGCTGATTGTATTGCCTCACAGAGGATATCAAGTTGAAAAACAACGGCACAAAGGTCCCACATCCACCCTCCTTGAACAATATCTTAAAAGTATGAGTGGAGTAAAGTGCCCTGTGCTGGTCATCTGGTACCACCTGGGGTCATTATGAAAAAGATGAGTGTCCAAATTCGTAGTGAATAATGATGCATCACAAATTGTATACTTACAGGCTCCACAAAGCCAGATATGTTGTTGCAGAAAAATATTGGTTGATTGAACTTCTCACCATGTACATATAGCTGCAGAGTGAAGCAATGACAGTCGTCAGAGGAATAATACTAAGTTACGCAGGTAATGCAGAAAAGTCATAATGTCCACCAGAAACCCCACTTTGACTTGAAAATCACAGGAACATCTAGCGATCATTAAATTAAAGGTAACAAATGACAAAGTGGTCCTCAACCAGGAAAATGAAAGAGAAAGAACTTAGTCTAGCCCTTTTTTAGCACGAAATTTCGATACGCAGATACGAAACTATTTGTTGTTAATTGAGGACGTCAACAAATACATAGGCCATCCGTAACAAAAAAAAAACAAATACATAGGCCATTGTTTCACCCTATACCAATTAATCATCCAGAGATTCATTTTCCTTGTTTTACTTTTGCGTTGTAGATAGAGAAATTTCAACAAACAACAATAAAATACTTCACAAAGTCCAGCCTCTGAGCCCATTCCTATCCACTGTAGGAGCTGTTCACTCTTTATTTGCAACTATAATCATATTTATCATTTGTATGTTTTTACTAGGCCATCAAACGAAAATCTATTTTTCACTGATAAAGATCATTTCGTACATGAAACATGAATGCCTCGTGTGAGTACGTACTTATTTGTTTTGTTTTGGTCATCAGAACTCTTCTTCAGAAATAAAAAATTCAATTGAATAAGGGTTCTAGTTAGCCAGTGTTTTCTGTGTCAAGTCTACGCCTACACCAAACCACAGAAAACAGTTTCAAGCAAATACAGAATACAGCCGACATTTTTCCACCATAAGTGAATTCGTGATTCCCATCAACCAAGTAACTTGAACTCTCACAACAAAGTACACAAGATAGTTCAAACCAATTTCTCCGATGTTTATCCCGAGAATGTCAGCGTAATCATCAACAGAATAACAAATATACGCAGAAGTTTCGACCAAAAATGTAATAGCTACCAAACTAATTCATGGCCAGAGTACTGGCTAAGGGAGAGCCATCTGTCTGTATCCAAGTACAAATGCCATACGGAGACCGGCTAAATAACATAGGATGGAACAAGTCTGGTAAGATGGATCTAATGAACTTTGCAGCCCTAAAAAGAATGAAACTATTGCATTGATTTGGAATATTCTCTAAGAGCCACTTCACATATTTTCCTATGGAAATAGCTTTCAATATATCATTTAATTTGACATTTTCTCAGTAAGAAATGATAAATGCAAAAGTATAGCAACTAAACCCCTAAAACGGTAAAACAATAGTGACCTTCCACATGTTTACTTGCATCTTTAAATACCGCTAGGTGGAAACAAATGAATACACCATCCTGGAGGTAAAAAACAAGCTTAGCTTCAAGACACAATAGTCACAAAACAAATTCTGTGCCAAAACGCCTTAGACCAAAAGCCCTATTTTCACATGGACAGTACCCATGTGGAAATTACACAGAGCAGATGCAAAACCAGAAGTTCATGCTAACTCAAAATATTCCACCAATAAATCAATATACAAAATGGCACGAGCAAATATCCATGCTAATACATATAAAAAGCAAATAACAGTTAGATTACAGACCATGGGTATGTCGAAGGCGGTGAAACTCCCACCAGGCTTGCTTGCAACAAAGACCATCCGTATGTTTGACAGGTAGATAGTTCCTCTTGCTTTCACACGACCCCCTTGGGATCTAATGACAATGGATCCAAAAGAGCATTCATTCATCTGTCTTACACAATGTCTAAAAGAACCTTCAATAGCTAAGAGCAAACTTTTTGTTTCTTTTAACAATGACACAATCTTAAACACGTGAATGACAGCAGTTTTCAGTTGATAACAAGTGACAATCAAACTGGCTAAATCATCAACCCAACTTAGATTGATATAAAAACAATCTGACAGTTAATTTCCCATGAAAACCTTCATACGTGCCAAAGTCAACAATAAACCCTGCAGACCATGCACAGATCATGCCAATCTTGCAATTTGCAGATGCACTGAGCATCCCTCCTAGTCGATTTGTGCTTCTTCAAATGCGCCCCAGTCCTTAATCCTAATTCTATCATTACAAACTTCCACATCCGAAAAAACATGTTCTTACTTAGATTAACCAATCTGTTCTCAAAAGATCAGGAATCATTCGCGACAACCAGAGCAGAAGTCTCCACTGAAATCCTAGCCTCCAACACAATTCACAAGACCTAACGACGCAATTTATCGTAACCACCTCCCAATCCCACCACGTTACCCAACATTAATTAAACCCGCAAAAATTTTCTCCAGTAAGGCGAATTCCACTACACCCCGAAACAAAAGGCATCTCTTTTCCGGCTACAGCATCATCAAGACGCTTCCCAATCCACGCCCAACCGATCCACCAAGCTTAAAACACGCAAGACAAAACACAAAACCCCTCAAAGCCATTCCTTTTAGCCTCATGGGTCCAAAAGGGTTTCAAGCCGACAAAAGCAGTTCTCAGGCGAAAGCTTCGTTCGATCGCAAACAACAGAAGCCGAAGACATCGGACAAATCGATAATTACCCGGGAATCTTGTCGACCTCGAACTCGACGCCGTCTCTGGCCAGGACGAACATCTCGTTGACGAAGGGAACGGGCATGCCGTTCGGGAACAGCTGAGGGTTCAGAGCCATTGCCGCTTCTTCCTCCGCGGTCGGGCGGTCGGTCGGTCGCAAAGAAGGATCGGATCAATTCGAAGGCCCGCAGATTCTGGACGAAGAAGAAGAAAAGAAAGGGAAAGAACAAGAAGAAAAAGGCGTGAACGAGTCGCGGTTCGGTCGAGGAGATGTCCGGGAACGTTCCGGGCATGGTATTTTGCAACATTACGAAAAAAAATTTGCAATCAAAGTTTGCGAAACAATTTTTAATTGGATAATATAACCAAAATTTCCTGCATTTTTGTCAATTTAATACATATATAATATTGTTGTTTTCGTATCGGATTAATATCACAAAAAATCTCAAATCAAACTGATGTTCGAATAGTAAAAAGTCGCGAAATTAGTACACTCTTGATAAATTTACCCTCCCTTATCTTCCGTCAAATGTTCTATTATATTATCGACCTGGAAGCACGTGCGAGAAACAACTCATATCGTGACGTGGATTGGGTGCGAAAGTTGAACATAAATGAGTCTCCTAAATGATGTCGTTCTGGAAAGCCAGATCCGAAGAATGAACTGAGATTGGCAAAGCAGCGAAAACCTGCTATTTTGCCGTAAGAGCTCCTTCGAAAATATGTTAAAATTCATAGTTTTGCTTTAAAATTTTGGTAGATTTGTTACGAGTGCACAAGCTTAAAATCTTTTTGTATCTCAAATAATGTTTTTGGGAAAATGTTCACTTCAACAAGTTTTTGCACTTTCAATACATTTATCACTTATGATGAAAGGTGAGTTGTTAAGGTGAAGAGATCATAATAGATGGGGAAAATTTCAAATCAGTATCCAAAATGGGGTTATTTTCTCAAAAAGAGATCCAAAGTGGATATAGTGTCAAATAAGGGCTTGAAATGCCCAATTAGTCTTAAATAGGAGTCTGAAGTGCCCAGTTAATCTCAAGTAAGGGCCTGGATTCGCCGGACAGTCAAATGCTCACTGGCTGGCGAGCACGTCACTCTTCCGGCGATCAAAACAAGGGCAATTTCTTCTTTTACTCTTTTTTTTTTCTCTTTTCCTTTTCTTCTTCTTCTTCTTCTTTTTCCTCTTTTCCTTCTGCCGGCCATAGTCGGGGTTGACGGAGGTTACCAGTCTCAGGTGGAGGCCGCCCTCGCTAGCATCGAGTGGGAGCCACCCTCGCTTGGGCTGGGCGAGCGAGGCCGACCCTCGCTAGATCCGGTGAGGGCAACACCTCGCCCTCGCCTACCCAGTCGAGGAGAGGGCGGCCCTCGCTCGTCCAACCCTGGCGAGGGCAACCCTCGCTCGACCCTCGCCGACGTCGAGCGGCCTCCGCCTGAGGCCGGCAACCCCCGTCGGCCCCGGCCATGGCTGGCGGAGGGAAAAGAGGAAAAAAGAAGAGGAAAAAAAAGGAAAAGAAAAGAGAAAAAAGAAAAAGTAACCACCCGCCTGGGTGACGCTGCTGGAACGCGCACTCTTTCTCTCGCAAAAAGGTTGAGTGTTCAAATCCCAGGCGCCGCAGGGTGACTTAACCGGTGGCAAGTGTGTGGTGACTAGTACGTGTCGCCCCCAGGGTTTACTCCCCGGCTGTCGGCCGTGCGAGGGTTTCCTGAGTTATAAAAAAAAAAAAGTAAAATACGAAATTGCCATTGTTCTGATTGCCAGAACAGTGATGTGCTCGTCGGCCGGTGAGCATTTGACTGGCCGGCGAACCCAGGCTCTTACTTGAGACTAATTGGGCAATTTAGGCCCTTATTTGAGACTGATTGGGCACTTCAAGTCCTTATTTGATGCTATGTTCACTTTGGACCCCTTTTTGAGAAAATGATCTCACTTTGGGTACTAATTTGAAATTTTCCCTAATAGATGCCTCGTAATGAGTTTGTAAATATATGCTTAGGTGCCACTCTTAAGGTGAGCTTTTTTTTTTTTTTTGTGGAGAATGCAACAAATTCTATGTTTGCCATAACCGTGTTAAATTGAATTAAGTAACTCCTCGAAAGTTTTACGATATCATACAATTTGTATGTACTACACAGAGGCAATGAACTTTTTTAAGACCAATTAATTTTCAATTGGCAACTTGAATTATGAATTTAAGAAGAGAAAGTAAAGTAAAGTCGATATTCTTCACCTACTTAATTTCTGCTCAGTAAAGAAAATTGTCCCCCTAGGGCATTAGAGCACACAAGGGCATTGCAGATCTCTCTTCCTTTCAAGTTTCTGCCATGGCTACAAACTCTGAAATCTCATCTACCCCCGAACTTTTATGGGCCCAACTTTTTTACATTAAAGACCTAATGATACTAACAAACCGACTACTTTCACTAATTGAAAGTCAGGATTCGACCGGATTTACCACCGGGCGTTACCATCGCCCCACCAGAGATGGTAGTTCGAGAAAGGGGAGAAAATGTCGTCGGTTAGGATAGGGAAACATGTTACTCAGTATCTTGTATGTTTCTGTCATGAGATTATTTCCGCAAAAGTCGGGCGCCAACTCCTTCTATGCCGCATCAGACAAGTCGATGTAGTCGAATGGACGACCTTAGCTTGGCTCAAGTTGATGAAGGGTCAGGGACATTGCCAAGGCCAATGGTCAGGTTGGTTCGGAAGTAGGAATTCAAATGTCCAACGTATAATTCAAATCGGCTCTCGTTCGAGAGTTACTCAACGAAGAGGCTTCCAGCCTGACCTGCATCTTCAGAATCTTAGCCATTGCTATGATGTGGAGAAGCGGACATATATGATTCATGCCCACGAGAAATCAAGAAGAGGGATTCAATGGTGAAGAACCACGAAAACCGTAGGCCGCGTTTGGTTAAGTCATTTACAAAGTCTGGCCCGAAAATTGTCATACAAATTGACATAAAAGATTGCGAGTTCTGGCCTGAAAAGAATGATATAAAAGATGGGTGTCTAAACAAGTGCGCCATGTTCAAGATCCACTAAAAGTCTGTCACATCACTCGGTATGCCAATTTGCGAACCGATTTTAGTATAAGTAGCATTACTCATTTTGAGCAATTCAGAGAGTCTACTGACAGAAGAAGCAAACTCATTTTACATCTTAAAATTGCAACATATGGCATACTCATCTCTTTTCTTTATATTGCCATTATACGAAAGTGCCGGATTAAGTGATTCGAGATACCAGAATCTAATTGGCAAAATATTGAACTACAGA
The DNA here is from genome assembly GCA_031216235.1 of Syzygium jambos. Taxonomy (NCBI): domain Eukaryota; kingdom Viridiplantae; phylum Streptophyta; class Magnoliopsida; order Myrtales; family Myrtaceae; genus Syzygium; species Syzygium jambos. Next base: position 21,124,767 of record CM062229.1, read on the forward strand.
GAGAAGAAAACTATAGATTTTGCAAAGATTGTCATTGACAAGTAGAGATTGGCGAGGAAAAATGAAACGCCTTTCCCTTTACAAAACTATACTGGGGGACCAACCTCAGCTCTCATATGAATCCGAATGCACGCTTAGCAGAGTCAAGAGTATTGGACAGAAGCATAGAGATTGTCACTGGTCCCACGCCTCCGGGCACAGGAGTAATGGCTGACACAACTTTGATTGCTTCTTCATAGCATACGTCTCCTGTGATGCGGAAACCTTGATTGACGCCAGGATCCTGGACATTACGAACTCTTAATTCAAAGTCAAGCCTGAAAGTAACATGTAAAGCTTCTATTACGGTAGATTGCTCAAAGTGGAAACGGAGCAGAGGGGCTAGTTCTTTCGAGTGGGACTGAGGAGCTGTCATTAGTGTTTAGAAAACCACCTGTTAACTGACCACTTATACCACAGCAGCTACTTACACGAGATTATCGGCATTAATGAGCATTCATACATCAATATTAATGGTTACTGGGTTACCAAAAAAAAAAAAAAATACATCAATATTAACTGTGAGTTGAAGCTCACCTCTGTCAGAGTGAGGACCTTACAGTTCTAGATCTATTTGCTAATTTTAGTGACCATGAATCAAAGCTTTCATAAGAAAATCCCGCAAGTAGACTTTTCATCTTCTAAGGCTTTGCCCTTTCTCAATCCCTGATTGTTCACTCATCATTTCTTTTCTGAAAGAACCACTTTTTTTTAAGCCTTCCCCCTCAAACATCCCTTCCCTGAGCATAGTGCAATATATCTGCATATATGCATTGAGTAGCTCCCAGGGACAAGACTGCCTGAAACAATAAAAAGTAAAAGGACAAAAACAACCCTCAAATTTTCCCTAGTTACACCTCGGCAGCCCCTAACTTCAAATCCTACACTTTGCACCCTCTAATTTCAAGACCCCACACGATATATCTTGAGGTTTCAAAAAGAGCTCATCTTTGCACCGGTTTCCATACTTTTTCGAATGGTGTTAAACTTCAAGGTAGAAAGTCTAAGCTCAAGACACCTTATGACACAAAGTGTAGGGTAAAGGTCGTGAGTGCCAACCAAGAGAAAGCTTAGTGTAATTTTTTAATTTTCCCTCATAAAGAGAGACCTGCCCCCCATTTTCCAATTTTTTCAACAGAAAAGATAGAAACCGCAGCATCCTATAACCTATATCTTATTTATAAAGGTCAATGCACATTACAATGCAAATTTTCATTCGAGTGAGGCCACACAGTTTGAGAATGCCATCAGTACTGAGCTTTCAGTATTTCTACCTGAACTTGACTGGTCCCCATATCCACTACAACAGCTCCCAGTTTTAGCCAACTGCCACGGATTAAATTGGGTTTTCCCACATCAGCAATCACAATGTCAGCTTCACTTGTAATCTGTTCTGGATTTTTGGTGAAAGAATTTACTGTGCTGACTGTTGCATGGTGCCTCTACCAGAGGAATATATCAGAAGAGGGTGATAATGAGAGCATCTTAAACAACCAGACAAATGCGGAAAAAGGCATGCTTACCTGCAATAGCAAAGAAATGGGCAACCCAACAATCTTGCTTCTCCCGACTACCACAGCTCTCTTTCCCATGATTTCCACACCAGACCTCAACAACAACTCAATACAACTCTTAGGAGCACAAGGAATAAAAAGTGGCTCCCTTCCTTTCATGGCAAGATTCCCCATATTGAGGGGATGGAAGCCATCCACGTCTTTCTCTGGGCTCACGAAATTGATGATTCTCTCCTCATCCACATGCTGGGTAAACATCACATTGAGGTGGCATAATGGTTAATATCTCCTTACAAGATGTGTTAAATGAATAAAATTTATGTCATTGAAATTTTTCAAGTCAATAAGGAGCTCTAGTCACTGCATCATCCTCCACACCGGAAGATTAAAAGGTAAAGTATTGGAAAACAATTATGTACAGGTTATACCACTCAATTACTCTACGGAATGTGTCGGAACATGCGAATGTTCCATTGACAACTATGAACTTAGCAGACTGATTTGATACAGATTACCCAAGAGATTCAAAAGAGAAAGGGGAGCGAAGCATAAGTCTAGCTGTAGAAATTACTTGTGGTAAAGGGAGTTGCACAATAATACCATTAACTGATGGGTTGTTATTTAATCTGGAAACAACACGCAGAACTTCATCTTCTGTACATTCTTCAGGTAACTCCTCTACATAGGTCGTTATCCCAACTTCTTCACAAGCCTTCAACTTGACACGAATAAAAGTTCGTGAATCCCTTCTTCCACCAACCAACACAATAGCCAATCCCGGGGATTTTACAATGGTTTCCTTCATTCTGCAAATTTCATTGGCTATTCCTGATCTAATAGCTCTTGCAATGAACTTCCCATTTATTACATTAGCAGTTTGCCCATTAGCTGCTTTAAATAAAAATTTAAAACAGGTCAGTGTGCTATACACAAGGTACATGAAGCAAGAAAAGAAGCAAGAGAAGTAGTCCCGCTCAAGCACCTCATATTGAGCTACAAGACAAGCTACCAAAACTCTACAGGTAGAATAATCAACCTTACAATTTGGATCGTATGGAATTCCTAATTCTCGAAAGGGTTCTATAGAAACCATTCCCAATCATCTCAGTGAAATCTTTAGTGCTTTTGAGGAGCAACTACTGTTACGAAGAAGTCCATCAGATCCAGTGAAGCATTTTGCGGTCCTTCATAAGTCGATGCACACGAAAGCACAGTAAAAAGATGATTTTCGAAAGTAGTCCTACGCCTGCTTTTGCTTCTGTTATTCCTACATTTGTACAGATCAGTTTTACCCTCAACAAGTTGTAAATGCAGAAGTTACAAAAGTTACCGAGGAAAGTTGTGTCTCGGCTTCACTCAAGAAGAACCCAACATTTTTCTAATACCAAAAAGAAGATCCCGACATTTTCGCAGGAACATTATTCAAAACTTATAGTTGGCACTGGATTCACCATTATACTTCATAGGATGGCTAATGAATTGAATCACGACGACGACGACAGCGACACCTCGCGATCAAAAACTAGGACGTCAAAATCCATTAACACCCGAACCCAAAAACCGCTTCAAGGCAATCAGCATGCTGCCGAACAAGACATGCAGAACAAGTCTGGAACAACGGAAAAGGCAGACGCAACGGGCAGAGGCCAGTCACGCCGACCCTCGAAGCGACCCCAATGGACTCGAGCAACACGCATTCCACACCCCCGAGAGCAATTTCAGGCCCATCACACCAGGTGCGAAAAAGGGTGGCGGCGGAAAGGTCGCCGTAGGACGATACCTGAAGACTGGGAACGGAAGGCGCTGGTGGCGCTGGGGGGGCCCGGCATCATCCAAACGTCGGGGAGGTTCGGGCCAAGCAGCTTCAAATTCGAAGACAGCGAAGGCGAAGAGGAAGAAGACGATGAGCGGAGGGCCTCTCTTCCCAGCGACCGCCAGTTGGTCGCCCACGGGCCTCGCATTGTACGTGCTCGAGGAGTGGCGCCGGCCGGCTCCGGCTCGCTCGACCACTGAAGAAGAAAGACCGCTTCGGATAACGTTGGATGGGTTGTCGCAGGTTCTTCTTGCTCTTTGTAAAGTTCCGACCTTTAACGAGGGCGACCTCCACGGCTCCCGAAGGAAGCAAGCAATTTTTTTTTAGCTCCATCGCTTTTCCGAGAAAAATCCCGCAAAGAAATCTTAAACCTTTCTCATGAACACCATTATTCTAAATCTCACCCATATTTCAAACTCGCAATCTATGATCGAAAAATACCTTCTATCCATCCAACCGTTTGAAAATCCGATATGTGACTACATGCATTCATTGCCACTTCGGGCATTAGAACGTTTGCCGTGACGCTATCTAAGAGTACTTTCATGCCGGATTCTTTAATAGCCAGTATGACGGAATCTAGCCGAAGGAATTATTGGTCAATATGGCATAAGTTTGAAAGTATTGACGAGACGAAAAAAAAATTGAGTAAAATTAATATCCATCCAGAAAAATGTATAGGGATTTTTGCGAGATTAATTATCATTATTTTCTCACTGTTCGATTCGTCCGGCTCCAACACCACCTCTGTATTTTCAACTCAAGAACCGATGGATCCTAAATTCAATTCCTATCCTAAAAAATATTATTTTTAAGTGAAGATCTATGGCGAATCAATAGCTCGCATGTAAATAAATCAGAACAACGTATAATTAATGAGGAAAAAGAGTATATTACATGTTGAGAGAAATGAGAACTTAACAAATATTCATTATATTAAGTTCCTCGTATTCGTATCTTTATTTTTCTTGTTTTCACTTTACACCTTCATTTTCTTATTTACTAAGCTTTTTATCCTCGATTTGTAATTGAATCTTATTTTTCGTACTTGCTGTATACTTAATTTGCTTTTTATTTATATAGTCTTATAAAGATAACTACAGAAACTCTAAATTTGAATTGAAAATGAAATAGAATGGAACGAGGCACATTCAAATTAATCTAAGTCCTCGTAACTAAAGGAAAAATAAAATAAAAAAAAGAACATTTGGGGTGAATACATTCATAATTTCTTGAACTACAAAATTCTTCTACTAATAATTATTAAACAAAAATTTACAGTTAATAATAAATAAATTCGAAAAATGAAGAATTGAAGATGATAAGATATAACGGCTGCTTACCTTATGCATAATAGAAAATGGTATACATATCATCTGCAGGATAGAAATGAATTTTTTGTACATAAATTTAAATAATCATCATTTTTCGCTCGATATCATCTTAATTCATCGACGAACTTCCACTGCAATGTCAAAATTTATGTTCAAACAGAGGCCTCTGAACTATGAAAACCTAAACAGAGGCTTCTGAACTATGAAAACCATATTTTTAAGTTTGGAGAGAGAGAGAGAGAGTACATGTGGAGCGAGGGTGTCTAAAACTTGAATAGCTTATGGTGAACTTTCAACACTAGTCGACATGTCAATGATATTCTAGTGCCAGTCCTATGAATGCATTTGCCATCCCCGCTTCTTACAGCTTCATCTCCTTCTTCCGAAACCGACGGCGGCTGAGGCCCCACAGTTTCGGCTTCATTCACGGCCTGGACATGGAAAAAGGAAATCATATGACTAACCGGCATGTACCATTTTGCTGCCGAATCAGGACAGATATAAGATGGTACTTTCAACGTTTTCTTATCAGACATTTAAAAGGTAAAATCCATCGCCAAATCCCATATCTGTGGTTAAGCAATATGCCCAAGCTAATAATCTTACCCCATCATACCGATGTATTGAACTATCTCTTATGCCATGTAGATAACCTGCAATGCAATTAGACGCTCAGATTTTTCAGTAAGGAAGCTAGATGAGAAAATTAAACGCACAAGAAATGTATCAATTAGGCACTCACTGGAGTATGCGTCATCCTTAAATATCAATAAACTGCGAGGCATCAACACAATAGAAAAGGGATGATGGTTATTCAACCATTTGTTGGTCCCGGAGTCAGAAGCCCCATTAAGCTCATCATCCTCACAATCACCGCCAGATGTATTAGGGGATGACCTCAAACTGGGATGAGGAACAAAGTCCATTATCGCAGCTGATCCAAGAGACAGAATTGCTACAACTGGATAATAAGCAGGCCCATCTTGGTGTGGCTGCGTGATACAAATGAATGGTGATAATAACTAAATCCAATTTGCAGCTGAAAGTCGCTAATAAATAAAACAGACATATAGCTCATTCTAACATTATGCAGTGTCATGGATCCCAGTAGGGAAAGTAAAAATTGTTGAAACTCTACCAACAGAACATTTCAGTATCTTCTAAGCGACACAGTGATTCTATGTCATTGACAGAAAAGAACATGGAATTCAGGACAAACCATTATGCCTTGGTCGGGAAGATATTCATTGATGAGGACATGATTAATTGCTGAAGGAAATAACCCTGATTCTTCAGATAAATTTTCAGTAACCTTCTTCAACCATGGAGGCACTGCGAGAGAGAGAGAGAGAGAGAGACAGAGAGAGAGTGCTCAGTCACAATGGTGAACAAAGCAAAAATACAGCCTATGTAAAAGCAGCAACCAACAATCAACTAGGGCTGAGCAAAGCATCAACCCTACTTTACCAGCAGTTTCCCTGCATTTGATTTGAGATTTTCAACTATTTAGTTTTTTTCTCTCTTCCTATCGATGTCTCAAAATAATTGCATGATGACCACCAGTCCACCAACAACAATGCTGAAGCTGCTGCTCTTACCAAAACACTTGAGAAATTTCAAAATCAACTATATCTATTTATTCTACCTATAGTACTATTTGGTGCTTGTTTTTTTTTATGCCAGCTATGAGAAGGACCAAACTACTCCCATTACCTAGGCAATTTCCTTACAAAATTTAAATCCAAACTTGTGGACAATTTGCAAACAGTTTTAGCAAGTATGGATCTACTCTCTCAAGCTCAAAACACACTAAAATGCAGCAAGAACAAAAATTCCATCATTATAACGCTTATGATGTGAAAGCATGATGTGGCCATAAAAATAAGTGTCATCATATTCTTGTTCTCTTGAAAATGGAGGCAGTACTTAAGGTAAGCTATGAGCAAACAAACCCAAGATCTATGCTTGTCACCCTAAAGAAAGAAAAAGAAAAAAATCAAAACCATGCATTACGATAGTTGAATTCTGAATGGGCTGGGTTTTAAAAAGATCATTCGATTGTTCTCGACTTACATTCTTGGGGTAGAAGACCCTTTTCATGGACGATGCCCCCTGTCAGGAACCATCATAAATGAAGTTATGATCGATGTAAGGACTTATAGAACATCTTTATTAGAATGAAAAAACCACACGCACTGACGTGCGCACACACAGATATGGTGGATATACTAACCCCAATTCTGCAGCCTCCTGTTCTTCAAAGATTTCCACTTTGATACTGGAGAGTTGTATACCTATGCAGGTACTCAGTATTCAGCATTACAGATGAAATCATTAGACATGAGAGCAATAGGATAGAACAACCATGTAAGACACTGAATCATACTTTATCTAGCAGCTGCGTTTCTTCGCTATCAGTGATGAAGTCTGGAACATACATCACCGTAGGCACGGTGCCAACTGTAAAATTGTCAAGATTCCTCTTTGATTTCATTCTCACCCTTCAAAGGAATTGATATGCGAAACATCAGCAGAGAGCAAACAAAGTTCAAGAAAAAGAAAGCTTCTATGTAAGGATGATAATCATAAAATTCTTTTTGCCCCCAGAAATTACTTGAAATAGTGCCAACTTCTCATACAGTTTAGGCTTCAAAAGATTAAATCTACAGATGGAAGATATGAAAGTTTATGACATGGCCAAAATGAGTATCATTGTGAGGATGGACAACTTGTTTCAATTTCCAAGGAGGAAAATTCTGCCCTAAATCATAATCTTGAAGCATAAGACCCTCTCTGAAATTGAGCCAAAAAAATTCCCAAAGAAGTGTGAATGCCCATTGCCCCCATGAGTTTCATTTATACCCTTGGAAACTAATACTCATTGGTTTGACATTTAAACACTCTAAGAGTTCTTTTTTAGGCAATGGAGCCCTCCTCATGGGACTCAATTTCAATTTCATATACGCAATCATCAAAGCCCACCATTTTGGGTTTGAGGGCATGCTTATCATGCAATTCTTCACTCTGCAGCTGCAGGAGAGTGAAACAAGCCGATGGTGAGGTAGAGGGCAGAGTTTTGCAACTTAAAGAGGAACGACTTTGAGAATGAGGCAAAGCCAGAGAGGCATTTTGGCCAGATATCTAAGAATTTGCACCACGAAACATTTGTTAGCTACGAAAAGCATGATCTGAGTGCCAAAGTGATGAATTTGGACAAATATGGTCATCTATGAAGTTAAAAAACCAGCAATGTGACAAGGGTAGGACGACTTCTCACTTGAAAAGAAATCAGAACTGGAAGTCTAGGACAAAATAACTACTTGCAAACTAAAACTCGAGGAACAAACGGAGACAACTCGATATCCAATGCACCAAATGACTATGGCATTAAAGTCTACGAAGAACGGTAGCTTCTCCAGATTTTCAATCCACAATAACACCAGCCATATTCAAACAAAATCAACCCAACATCCATAAACAGCAATCATGCTCCTAACTTCTCTGATCTTTCATAGGCTAGCATATTGACTCATCCCAATCAAACACCGCCCAAGTCCCAACAAAGAAAAGGAAAAAAAACAAGCTACGGCAAAATTCAGGAGCCCACAAGCTGCTACGTTTCACAGGCCAGCAGTGAAGAGAACTAAAACCCACTTGAATCATCGTCACACATGGCACTCAAGAAACAACCATGGCGTTCAAATCACACAGCAACTTCTCTCGCAGCTCATACAACACATCCGCAGTCCATTCCACATCCGACACTCATACGTAATTCGACAGAGCACGAATCAAACGCGGGCAGAATCGCGGTTAGGAACCTGGGACGAGTGGTTCGTGTCCGATTTCTTCGCAGTCTTCCCGCTTTTCGGACGCTGGAAACTGTGGGAGAGCGCAAAGACCGAGCAAATGGTTTCAAGAAAAATCATGAAGAGAGAAGTAAGAGCTAATCGAGTGGGAAATAAGTTCTTTGGAGGCACGGAACATGGAAACGGCGACGTTCTGTCTCTTTATTTTGGGGAAAACGACACAAACGGTCCATAATGAGTAATATAGCTCTTGAATTTTAATTTATTCAATATGACTCTTAAAATTTAGTCCAATATGTAATGTGATTCTTAAATTTTTAATTCGTTCAATGTGGTCTCTGAACTTTTGGTATATGTTCAAACTGGTCCTTTAATTATATGAAAATATTCAATATTGTCATTCCATTAATTTAAGTTCAAGAAAAAACATTGAATATTTTCATATAGTGTAGAGACCAGTTTGAACATGTACTAAAAGTTCAGAGACCACAACAAATAAATTAAAATTTCAGGGATCAAGTTATATATTGAGCTAGAGTTTAAGAACTATATTACATATTGAGTCAAAATTGAGAGACTATTTGTATTATTATTACCTTTGTTTTCGTAGAGGGTTGATCGATTGGTTAAGGGCCTGTTTGGCAACTTGCCAAATAATAAAAATTTCTGTTCTTTTGTTCCCAAAATCAGTTTGGGAGTAGAAATCCGTTTGTTAAATTTTTTATGCATGGGCACAATTTTTCAAAAATTGATCCCAGAATCAATTTTGAAATAGAATCAACAACAAAAAAAAGTAGCTTCTTGATTCCGGAACAATTTTTCCATTTTTGATTCTTTTTCATTTTCTTCTTTTTTTTTTGGTTTGTTGTTGTTCTTCGGCCTACCGCCCGCCAGTCACCGACGACCGGCCACAGGCTGCGGGCCAAGGCCGACGAGGGCGTCGTGGGGCCTTGCTGCCTGGGCAAGGGCGGCTCGCGGCCACGACAGTGAGGCTCGACCTCGCCTTTGCCACCAACGAGGGCTGCATCGCCCTCGCCGACCCTAGCCTGTGGCCGACCGCCGGCAACTAGCCTTGGCCAAGAAAGAGAAGGGAAAGAAAAAAAAAAGAAAAAAAGAAAGAAATATTAAAAAATTCAAAATATTATTAATAAAATGAAATTTTGTGTAGCCTTGCCGTTGCCTGGGTTGGCAACGGCGAGGTCGAGCTTTGCCCAGCCAAGGCGAGGCTGACAGCGAGGGCCGCGATGCCCTCGCCGGCCTTAGCCAAGGAAGAAAAGGGAAAGAAAGGAAGAAAAAAGAAAAAAAGAAAGAAATATTAAAATATTCAAAATATTATTAATAAAATGAAATTTTATGTAGTTACCAAATACATTTCTGTTCTTTTCCTATTCTAAGAATAGAAATTTTGGACAGTTGCCAAATGCCTTCAAATACTTAGAAATTGTTTCCGGCCACAGAATAAAAAAGAATAATTTATGAGCAGAATCTGTTCCTAGGCACAAAATGATTGCCATGCGCAATCTAATCATACTTTTGCTCCTTGCTATTTGTTCTTATCCTTTATTTTCTTTTTGCAATTAAATCTTCATTTATTTAAGCAGTGCAATCAATTCTTGAATAACATTTTCTTAAAAACTATCTTAAAAAAAATGAATGAACGAAAATATTTTCATCGTCGATAATAATATTTAAATATAAATTATTATCGATAATTAAAATATTTTTATTAACTAATTATTGCAAATAATATAAATAATTACTTTTAATAAAATATTTTTTAAATTATTTATTTTTCTCGAAATAAATGAATCTTAAGTTAAATTATTATGCACCGAAAGTTGATGCATCGCAATGATGGGACAATATATCACAAGTTGAAAAATAGGGAGAGAAGTTACTACATGGGTTGCACCCGATCAGTAACCAATGATATCGGTCCTCGTAGTTATAAATGAATTTTTATAGTTTTTTTTTTGCTAGAAGGGATAGGTTTGCAATGGAGGGCCGAGGGCACGGCCTCGCTACAGCTCGCACTCGTCACGGCCACGGGAGAGGCGGCGTAAACAAGGCCGCCTCGCCTGCGGCTGAGCGACCACGCCATTCACCTCGGTAGAGTTGTGACCTTTCGCTCGCAATATGTGTGCTCGGATTCAATAGTTAAAGTTCAAAACTGATCAGACATGACGGCTGAATTCTTAGCATTCGATTTGCCTAGCTTGATGCAAGCCTATGTTTCATTAAAATAAAAAAAAATGAAGAACGAATGTGGAAAAATTAGGTTACAAAGTGATAGCATTCAAAGCGAAGGTCTATTCATCAAATTATTTAATCATTATAGAATAAGTTGCTGGCAAATTAATCGTTGTATTTAACTCTGTTAGTAAAATACTTGTACTTTTATATAAAATAAACGTATGCACGTATGTGATTTCAAGTAAACTTTCGTCTTTCGCACAATTGCTGAACTTACGAAAAAAATACTCGTTCTTTTGGAATGGACCGAATTATTTACATGTAAAGCCCTTGTTGTGTTATACTCGGGTAAAAGTACTTCAACTTTGAACTAGTTTATGTCTTTTTCTTTGGGGAATTAACGATGTAACATGTCAAGAATAAATTAGGGATAATGGCGCAAATGGTTTCCGAATTTTAATCAAATGTGCAATCTGATCCATGAACTTTTAATATATTATTATTCGATTATGTTGAACATGTATTAATAGTCTATAGACCACATTTAACAAATTAAAAGTTTGGGGACCGCATTGCTCATTGGACTAAAATTCAGGGATCACATTAAACAAATTAAAAGTTTATAAACCATATTGCACATTAAATCAAAGTTCGGGGATCATTTGTATCATTATCCCAATCATTTATATGCCCACACCACGATTACTTTGTTTCATATTTATAGAAATAAGTCTAATGCGTTTTGTGATCTCTCACCAAATAACACGAATTGATTATAAAATTCAACTATCCGTTACGATATTTCTCTAAAATCTACTTTAAATAGTCCTATTATTGGTGAATTAACGATGTAACATGTCAAGATCATTTACATGCCTAAAGTATGGCTCGGAGACAGCGGCCTAATGGCACAAGAGATCAGAGACCGGCATGATGACGGTAGAGGAGTGTGGTGGCTAAGCCAGGGCTTGGGCCAGAGTAATTTGGCAATTTTTTTATGGGTGGAGAATCCAAGGCTCGGATGGGGCCATTTTTAAAAGAAAATGGATAAGTGTGGCGGAAGTCCTAAAACTTATTACGAAAATACAATTGAATCCAAAATTTTTTAAAAGTGGAATCAAGTCCTACAACTTGTTAAGAAAGTGCAATCAAGTCCTAAAACTTTCAAAAAGTGCAATCAAGTTATAAAACTTGTCATATAAGTGTAATAGATTCTTAAATTTTTCAAAAAATGCAATTAATGAAAGGACTTAATTGGATTAATTTGACAAGTTTTTAGACTTGATCGCGCTCTTTGAAAGTTTTAGGACTTAATTGTACTTTTGACATAAGTTTTATAATTTAATTGCACTTTTTGAAAGTTTTAGAACTCAATCACACTTTCACGATAAGTTTTAGGACTTTCAATGCCCTTACTCCAAAGGAAAATGACAAATTTATAAGTATAGACACAATAATTAAAAATTGTTAAGTGAAAAGTGGTATCTAGAGTTAAAATTAAAGGTGCATATATGTATTTTTGCAAGCAGATGATGCAAAGTGATTATGGATTAAAAATTTGAGGGCGGGTTTTTTTATATTTTCTTTATATTAAAAATACATAGACAACATTGAACACTAAAATTAAGAAACTAATGAAGTTAACCCTCAGATTTGTAATAATTCATTGAATGGATGACATGTGTCATTCTTGGGACCCATCGTTAGAAATTTTGAAAGTGTCCCTCCCCTTTTGTCTCTCTCCTCTCTTCTGCACCTCTCGTTTCTCTTCTTCTTCCCCATTTCTTCCTCTCTCTTTTTTCTTTTCTTTTTCTTTCTCTTTCTCTTTCTTTCCCTTTGCCTATGGCCGGTAATTGGTCATGGCTGGCGACCGGCCACAAGTGAGGGTCGCTTTCGCCGAATTCGGCGAGAGCTCGACCCTCACAGCTAGGGCAAGGTTTTATCATGTGAAAGAGGGGAGAGATACTTGCAAACTTTCAAAATTTCTAATGGTGGGCGTCAAAGATGACACGCGTCATTCATTCAATGGACCGTTGCAAATCTGACGGGCATCGCTTGCATACCCAATATTTTCTCTCATGGACTTAATTTCAATAGAGGTCACCAATAACTAATTATTCGCTTAGGGAGAAAAAACATTGATAGAGCAGTAATTATTTTTCATGAAATCGATAGCAAACGATAACCAAACAATTTTCGGAAGGAAATTGCCAGACAAATCAAACGTCCGCATCCGAAAGACCTCATGCCCCGAATCTACAATCATTTGCTTTGTGTATATTGTATAGAACAAAAATGATTTCTCTCACCATCTCTTTCGCAAGAAGATTTCTCTCCTTTTCAAACAATTCTCATAGCTTTCTCGATCAGTCCCATCTTGCATTGCCATAACAATTAGAAAAGAAGGAAAAAACAAACCAATAAAACAAAAAATCCTCAGAGCTTCTCTATATGGAGTAAGGTGGAGGCTTGGGCATGCCCTTGACGATGCCGCAGAGCAATGCATTGTCGGGAATGTTGTACTCGTCCCTCAGGGAACGTTGCGGGGACAGGACGCTGATGTACATGTGCTGTCCCAGGTACCGCCTCTCGAGCAACTCCGACCTCAAGTTCCACATCCCGGGGTTGTCGAACGTCAGCATGATCGCGGCCCACGACTTTGGGAACACCTGGACCGTGTGCCTGCTCACCGCATCGAGGAGGTTGTAGTTCTTCCTCTTGTCCGGCGTCCACCTCCCCGGCTCGACCCTGATGCAACCGCATTGGATTTCGCACGGTTAGATTTCACGAGAAAACAACGTTGGATTGAGACAATAACGTTTTTGATGACTGTGTTTCTAGGGAAAATAGGGAGATTTGTGGTTGACTTACGCGACCGCAAAGAAGGAATAGCCATCGAGGTGCCACGACTGGATGGAGTTCTCGCGATTCTCCAAGATGATCTCGACGAATGTGCGATATGTGATGTTCCCCACGTTCGGCTCCACCGTGACCTTGTCACCGGCGGTGGCTGGCAGATCGTCCTGGATCACATCGTACTTGAAGACCTTGTCGGCCACGTTGTAGTACTCCGCCAGCTTGAGCGGGGTCTCAGGCTCGGTGTGGGAGACGCCATTGATGGCATAGCGGAGCTTGTCATTGACCTTGGAGGCCGAGTTGACAAGCTTGATGGTGCGGGTGATGTTGATCTGGCCGTAGTGGTAGGATCCCTGAGGGTTGGGCCTGGCAGCGCTGGCGGTCAGGTTCCATCGGAAGGATCTGAACTGATTGAGCGACCATGCCCATCCGACTGGAGCTTCCGGGATCTCGGCTGAAGCCGGTCGCTTGCTATTCGTATAGCCGATGATGGCGGTAGTGGTGAGCACGGTCTTGGTGAAGCGGGTTGAAGCGACCATCAAGTAGTCCTTAGGCTCTTTATCAGCCGTAACCAAGACCCCGAAGCACTGCCCGACATGGACATCAAGCGACTCGTAGGTGTTCTGGACCGTGTGAGATCCTTCCATCTCGACGAGCTTCATCGGGTGGTCTTGAATCCTGAAGTTGAGCGAGTTCTTGAGGCCAACGTTGCATATCCGGTACTTGTAGGTCTTGCCGGGTTTCATTGTGAAGAGGGGCTCATCTTTTCCTCGGCCCTTGTTTGATTTCCCGTTGATGAGGACCCCATCGGGTCGGCCGAGTGCTCGGCCACTGTCCAAGAAGCTCTTGAGTTGGGTGTGCGACTCGGTGTACCAGTCGCCGATCAGGACCGTGTAATCGTCCTCGGGATCGGCGTACGGGACAGGGATGAGCAACCGGCTGTTTATACGAAGGCCGCCGAAGCCGCCGGCAGCACGGTGCACGGCGGTGCTCGGGTAGTAGAAGTAGCTTCCAATTTGATCCTTCACTTGGAAATGGTAGGTGTAGTTCTTTCCCGGTGGAATTGGACAGTTTGTCCCAAGCACACCATCTTGCCAGGAGTTCTTTCTTTGTTGCACTCCGTTCCTAGGGCCAAAAAGGAATAATACCAAGCGTTATTAATTTTTGCACTTTAAAGAAATTCTTAATTGGACATGATGGTACACATACAAAACATGGGACAAATGCATGGTTCATCAAGAAAAGAAACAGTGAAAGGGGTTGGGGCAAACAAGCGCATTGATGGTCGATATAAGATAGTTCAATTACCAGGTGATCAGGAACGGCTCGTCGAGGTTATTGAAGATGTTGACGACGATGTTGTTGTTGGTGGTGGAGTTGATGTTCGGCCCTGGAAACTGGCCATTGATGAGGATGGCCTGTTGGGGGACCCCCAGGGGCGAGACCGTGCCGTAGGTGACGTTCCACGTGAAGAACAAGTAAGGATCCTCGCCTCGAGCCACCGTGGCCCAGGCAGAGAGGCACAAGAACAGTATCGGGATCCGCATGCCCATTTCGCGATTGTCTCTCTGTTTTCCTTTCGGGGGCTTGGTTTTCTCTTCCGGCCTTCGAGTTTCCATGGAACTATCTATCTAAATCTGTTCTATCTTGGTTGTCAGGAAGAAGATGACACTTCTCTTGTTTTACCATCCAAGTTTTGTGCCTCCAGCCATTCAAACCTCGCTTATATATGAGATCAACACCAAGGCGTTGACAATGTCAACCGTTGAAGGTCCGTCAAATTCTCTAGCCTTTCCCTCTCTGTCTTGTGCTCTAATTTCCACCATCTGTTTTCCTTGTGATTTCCTCATACCTAGGACCCCCCTCTCTCTCTCATCCCATGAGGTTCCCTGCTTTTTTTTTTATTTCCTTAAAATATGGTGCCTAGAGTAAAAAAAGAAAAGAAAAGAAATTGATTGCGCCTTATGAAACTTCTAATTATTCGTCATTTATTTTCTCCTAATCAAAACAGAATGTCAATTATAGAATTGGTGGCCTATGTTGGAAGAATTCAGTCCTAGAATAAGAATACCACTTCTTGATACGCGAGACTAAATATACTACAATGGGGTCATTATTGTGCGATGAGAAAGTGACACGAATGGTCATTGAACTTTGATTCACTGTGAAATGTCGTCCCCGAACTTTTATTATTTTTAACGTGGTCTCTGAATTTTGGTCAAATATTCAATGTTATTCGTAAATTTTTAAACATTTTCATATAATTTTGGGATTACATCGAACATTGACCAATAGTTAAAAGTCTAGGAATGACACTGCACATTGGACCAAAATTCAGGGATCACATTGCACAAATTGAAAGTTTGAGAATGACATTGCACTTCGGATCAAAGCTCAAAGTCTATTTGTTTTTCGTTTCACCGGTATGTCTTTTGACCCAATCACATGAAAAATGAAAAGCAGGCGTGTACATCATCACATTCTAAGAAGAAAATTTGAAATAATATATGTATATTACAATAGCAACAGATTGAATCTATTTTGGTTGGAAATGGCAACAAATTTACAAAAAGCCAGCTTAACATAATCAAGCTAGCTTACCAATTGGACTCTCACCCATAATTTCTTTCCCTATTTCATTCCATCCATGAAGTACAACCTGATCTTCTCATCATGTGAAATCAAAACCAGCTATATTTTCATCTTCATTCGGGTATCATCAAATTCAAACCCCACAATTCGCGGCCAATTCCACGATCCGACATGATCGAGGGTATGTAATATCGATCAAGCTCGTCTCGTCCGTCGCAAAACTCGGTTTACTCCGGTACATGTTTTACAAGCAATGACAATGAAGCTGGCCTAATCGTGGTTGTATCTTTTACAAGCAATGACAGTGAAGCTGGCCTAATCATGGTTGTATCTTCTCTAGAGATCTGCAATATGACCCAATGGTGCTAATTTTAGAGAGTGGAACTAGAACAACCAAACCAGCCAAGCGCAATTCAAGTGGACACAGAGAGAGAGAGAGAGAGAGAGAGAGAGAGAGAGAGAGAGAGAGAGAGAGAGAGAGAGAGAGAGAGAAGGACAACGGGAGGCGTGGAGAGATTGTCGAGGGACGAACGGTAAAGAAGCCTAGACGCGATTAGGCATCGGCGTTATAAAAGGGGATGGGTTAGGAGCACTACGAGGCAGAAGAAGAGGAAATCGTTCTTCTTCCAAAGACGAGAGCAAAAAAATATATATATCTTTCGTGTGAGGTTGGGTGACAAATTAGAGCGGGGGTGAGAGGATGAATACGGTGTCGCTAGTGTGGCTATTGTGCCTCCTGGCCGGAGCCACCGTGGCGAGGGCCGAGGATCCCTATTTCTTCTTCACATGGAACGTCACGTACGGCACCATCTCGCCCCTCGGCGTCCCCCAGCGGGGCATCCTCATCAACGGCCAGTTCCCGGGCCCTAACATCAACTCCACCTCCAACAACAACATCGTCGTCAATGTCTTCAACCACCTCGACGAGCCATTCCTGTTGACATGGTCGCTGCTCGCCTTCTCTGTATTTTTTTTTCGTTGCTTTTATTGTTCCGAGTATCCGAACCTTTCGACGGGACTTGACGTGGTTATTATTTTATTGACGCAGGAACGGTGTCCAGCACAGGAAGAACTCCTGGCAAGATGGAGTGCTGGGGACCAATTGCCCTATCCTTCCAGGAAAGAACTACACCTACCACTTCCAGGTGAAGGATCAGATTGGGAGCTACTTCTACTACCCCACCACCTCTACGCACCGGGCGGCTGGCGGGTTCGGAGGCCTCCGTGTGAACAGCCGCCTGCTCATCCCTGTCCCCTATGCCGACCCTGAGGACGACTACACTGTCCTCATTGGCGACTGGTACTCCAAGTCCCACACCCAGCTCAAGGCCTTGCTGGACAGCGGCCGGACCCTCGCGAGGCCCGATGGCGTCGTCATCAATGGCAAGTCCGGGAAAGGCCCCGGCGGTAATGAGCCCCTCTTCACCATGAAGCCAGGGAAGACCTACAAGTACCGGATCTGCAACGTCGGTATGAAGGACTCCCTCAACTTCAGGATCCAAGGGCACCCGATGAAGCTGGTCGAGATGGAGGGATCACACACCGTCCAGAACACATACGATTCCCTTGACATCCACGTCGGGCAGTGCTTCGCCGTGCTCGTGACCGCCGACCAGGAGCCCCGCGACTACTACGCTGTCGCCTCTACCCGGTTCAGCAAGCAAGTGAGCACTGCTACCCGCATCATCCGCTACACCAATGGCAAGGGACCTGCCTCCCCTGTCCTCCCCAAGGCTCCCGAGGGCTGGGCGTGGTCGCTCAATCAGTTCCGAACCTTCCGATGGAATTTGACCGCCAGCGCCGCCAGGCCTAACCCTCAAGGATCCTACCACTACGGCCAGATCAACATCACCCGCACCATCAAGCTTGTGAACTCGGCCTCCAGAGTTGGTGGCAAGCTCCGCTATGCCATCAATGGCGTTTCGCACATCAATCCCGCGACCCCACTCAAGCTCGCCGAGTACTTTGGAGCCGCCAGCAAGGTCTTCAAGTACAACGTGATCCCCGACAGCCCACCGGAGCAAGGATCTAAGTTGGTGACCTTGGAGCCAAATGTGGCGAACATCACTTTCCGGACCTTCGTTGAGATCATCTTGGAGAACCACGAGAAGAGTGTCCAGTCGTGGCACCTCGATGGCTACTCATTCTTCGCCGTCGCGTGAGTACTCTTTCGCTTATGCCTATTGTCGTGCAATGACAACCGCGTCTCCCACTAAAAGTATAGGACGACTCAAATATTGATTGAACAACTCAACTCACGTTCATTTCCTTTCTCGTGTAACTTCAGCATTGAGCCGGGTAGGTGGACCCCCGAGAAGAGGAAGAACTACAACCTCCTCGATGCCGTGAGCAGGCACACGATCCAGGTGTTCCCCAAGTCGTGGGCGGCAATCATGTTGACGTTCGACAACGCGGGCATGTGGAACTTGAGGTCGGAGCTGCTGGAGAGGCGGTACCTGGGCCAGGAGATGTACATCAGCGTCCTCTCGCCGGAGCGATCCCTCAGGGACGAGTACAACCTCCCCGACAACGCCCCGCTCTGTGGTTCCGTCACCGGCTTGCCGTTGCCCGCTCCTTACACCATCTAAAGTGTTTGCTTTGTCACGAGAATCTCGTAACTAGAAACAAAAGTGGTGGCAGTAGAGAGAGTGAATGTGTCGAGCCACTTTTCGAGATTTACTGAGCATTTGTGAACTCTAATACAATTTTCTGATCTCCGTTTCATTTTGGCTTCGTTCTCTTCTGTTCTGCCGGGTGTCAATCTCATTCTTTAATCGGTCTGTAATCTAATCTAATCAAATCAAATCTAATTTAATGTATGGTCACAAAATTGGGCATGATATGTCTGAACATGGAATCTATGACATGACAGTGAATCGATAGATTCCGACTCTCCAAATTAGAGCAATAGCCCTACGTACCTATCATTTTGAATATTCTAGGAACCTGGAAATTTGTCTGAATTGTCTCGTGCTTAACTACTATGCCGCTCTTCAACTACCTTTTTGGAAATTATGCTTTCTTATATCAAATTAATTAAGCATTTAAAATTGATTCTCTTCCTCATGAATACAGAAAAAAACAATGAGATTTGTATTTTTCATTTTCCACACATCCGTGGTCCTATTATATTATCACATTTTGATTGAATATTAGATTTTTATGGATATGTTGGCCTTATAGTCTCTCTCGAAAAATGAATATTAAGCTGGTCTAGAAATCATATAGATCAAGCCCGATCATTTTCATATCCGGATGGCACAAGCCACAATGAACCCATCGAAGGAATTGAAGTTATCGTGAGGAGGCTCAGATCGAAGGAGACCCGTCTCTGGAAACAGCCGAAGAGCTTGTGGGAGGGGGACGGTCAGAGGTGCGCCTTGACGACGCGCCCGAGTGTGTTCCCTGGTGAGGTTGGCCTTGGACCGCTGTGGGAAGGCGGGTCTCAAGTCACTCCTCTTGCTTCTCCTCGATGTGCTCTTTGATCCTCCGATTCTTCACTTCCTCCATGTTCCTACGCCAGGATGTTGAAGTCATCTCTTCTCTCTTTGTGTAGCAAGCCCTTTTTCACTAAAACTGCAAACTATTTGATGAAACAATTTGAGAAAAGATGAAAAATGCATGTGTTGACTATAAGATGATTGTCGAGTACGAGATGGTGATTAAACCACCGTGTTTGTTACTGTTGAAAGACCAGAATATGGATTCGTTACGCTTGGCTAGCCGCCAACGATGATGCCAATGGGACGGCGTCCGTAGAACCAAATCAAACAAAAAAAAAAAACATGAAATGCAGCACAAGGTGACTGAAGTTGAGTTCTTTAATGCTGTCTTGGGGCACGTAATAGGTATAACCAAAGCAATTATTTGCTCACTTGGTGATCGAGGAACTTTCGTCATCGTGCTCGGTGGTTATTCGAGTTTCGAAGACCAAAACGAATAAGAGGGGATGGGAGAGAGTTGTGGATCTACTCACCAAGTTCTAGTACAGAGATCAGAGCTTGGATTCCAGGACTGATATCTTTAGAGCCTGGAAGAAGATTGCTGCAGTCCAAGATCAGCCATCTTGCGGCAAGGAAGGCCCAAGAAAGTCCAACCCGACATGTAAAGCAAGCCCCTGGCCAATCTTCTGATGGATTGACTGATATGACACTCATGACGTTAGTATATGACATGAAGTATCTCTTTTCTCGAGATGGTAAAGGTTAGTTGACAAGTGAAATGAACGTAGGAAAACGTAATTTTACTGTCCTGTGTACCTTGAATGTGCGTGTTCGCAACAGTTTGCGAGTGAGGAGTCCTAATTTGTAACCTCGAGAGGAGTAAGGTAGAGGCAATCCAAAAGCACAAAAGAATTTCCTATTACTGGCGACGGAAAGGCTTGTCTGAAGAGGAAAGCCGAGTTTATGAAGGTATATGTCTGTAAATTGCACTATCTTATGTCTTCTTCAAGAAGAGATAGTTGTAATCTAGTAAGAGAGGACCTTGACATTAGGTCGAAGAATTGAGAGCGCCCATAATACAGGCTTTTGATGACTGATTGACCTAATCCAAACTGTCTGCATTTAGACCATGGAACGAGTAGGGAACCATAGAGATAGAAAGTTACTCCAAAGGGTTGGAAGAACTGATCCTAAGATTGAGAAAAATTTGAGAATTATTTTCTCGGAAGCAAATCTAATCTTGAACTTGTTAAATTCTAGATGTTCAAACTAATATCGGACGCTAGAGATTCTCTGACAAAATAGAAGAGAAATGGGGAATAGTACCAAAAAAAGGTCTTAAGCCTGTTGCACCGATATTAATTCGGTCATAAACATTCCATTTGAACTAATTTAGTCTTTTAAATTTTTTCGCATTGGTATTGATTTAGTCTATCTGGCCAATTGAGGCCAGATATTGCTGACGTGGACGCTGACTATCCTACGTGATATAGTCGGTGCTGACGCAAATATTTTCAAATGATATTTAAATAATTTTTTTTTTGTTCTTTTATTTTATTTTATATTACTTTTTCTTGTTTCTTTCTTTTTTTCCTTCATTTTGGCCAGCAAGGGCTAGCAAGTTCTCATTGCTAGCCCTCGCTAGATTTGGGCAAGGGCTGCTCGCCTAGACTAGCGGGGCCTCGAAGGCCTTGGGCGAGGGTCGCCAGCAACCCTCATTGGCCAAAATGAACGGAAAAAACGAAAGAAAAAAGAAAAAAATAAAAAAAAATATTATTTAAAATGTCCACATCGAATGGCCAGCACCATATCAACGATTTTCTTTTCAAATTGGCCGGACCAATGTGAAAAAGTTTAAAACTAAATTTGGTATCAATGTAATATATTTAGGACTTTTTCGGTACTTTTTCCAAGAAAAAGCGCTCAAGATCATTTTTCTCAATTGACACCACAATCTATTAGGAATGATTCTTTTCTTGGTGATTTAAAAATATTAATGAGCAGGTCTTTTTAATCATTTTTTGGAATTTCTATATTAATTTGATCATAATTGGGAAGTGACAAGATGCATGAGGGGGGAATCAAATGTTGTTAACTCATTGATATGACCATGAAAGTCGATGGGTTGATATATATCTTCCTGTTTTTCAAGAAATCAAAATGTTGTTACTTTCTTCAAACTTATAGGGGTATTTTTATCCTAAACAACGTGCTGCATAGATACCAATTCAGTCCTAAACTTTTCAATTTTGCCAATTTAGTCTTAAAATTTTTCACAAAATTTTAATTTAGTCCTTCCGCTCGATTTTTCCTTGTAAATAACTGATGAGGTGGCATGTCACGTAAGACGTCCAACGATGACTAGACTACTATGCCAGCGATTTCCGATAACAATTGACCGAAAGGACTATGTTGATAATTCGCGTCAAGGTTTAGGACTAAATGGGCATATACACAATAGGTTTAGCACCGTTTGTGTAATTTTTTCCCCTTCTTGTAATATAAAAAAAAGGGATATGTTCACTAGAAGTTTTAAAACTTGTCACGAAAGTGCAATTAAGTCCTAAAACTTGCAAAAAGTGCAATCAAGTCCTAAAACTTGTTAAATTTGTTTAAATGAGTCCTAAAATTAACATCGTTAGGGAACACCAAATTTTCGCGGGTACTATTCACTCCAGGATGCTCTCGGTGGGGTATACCGCTGACACTGTTCACCGGCCGGTTTTTTGCTGATTCCGGCTGACTCCGGCGGCGGTTTGGGCTGGAATTTGGTGAGTAGGCTCCCTGGACCCTCCTCTACCGACCCTCCGTAGGTTTCCTCCCATCGTCCACCTCTGAAGTCGGGATTCTAGATCTGAAGCTCGCCGTTGCCGGTCTCCCGCGTCTGGATAATTGAACGAACTGAGGCAGAGACTCAGGATTGGGTCTGTCCGTTTGGTATCCCTGGTTTAGCCACCCTCTCTCTGTCACTTGCTTCACGTGCTGGGGCTGGGTTCGCGCCTGATTCTGTGGTGAGATTGCATCTGGTCTTCGCATCTTCTAGGGAGACTGATGTTGGCGATTTTCTCTCTTGCGATTGAATTGCTGGTGCTGGTGTTTTGACTGGTTGATTCTAGCTGAGCTGGAGTTGGAGGTGGACTAATTGGTAGCATTCACTTGGGGGACTTGCTGATGTATAGTGCTGTCCTGTTTTTTGGAGCTGGAAAGTTGACCGGTAGGTGGTTGTGGTAATGCCCGAATGAGGGAAACTATAGAAACGCCTGTGCCTCCCCCTTTTTCAGAGGCCGAACCCTCCCCTGGCTCTGAGATCCATCAGGCGATTAAAGATACTGATGTGAACATAGTAGCCGCTGGCCTTAAAGGCAAATCCATCTCAGTGGACCATGTAGCTGATCCTTCCCTTGGCCATAGACCTATTCTGAAAGGTCAGTCCAGTCGCGGCCAAAGCAGAGGACGATCAAAGGCTAGGAGTAGATCTATGCGAAGAGCACACAATGCTGGTTTGTCAAGGCGTTCTGCTTCCAGACCTCATCCAGTAAGGAAAACCACTGAGTTGGGTCAGACAGCTTCTCGTCCGCAAGACCAAAATAATCGTACCCCCGAGGCTAGAACGTGGGCTAATGTTGCTAAGGTACAGACCAAAGGTTATGACTTAGCTTTTATTTCTCCTAGGGAGGAAAATGGTGAAGTAATTGTAGACATAACACCGGAGATTGCTGCTGATGTGAATCCTTTTTGGCTAGAATGCATTGTGGGCCATTATGTTGGGAAGAAAGTTCCCTTTAAGATGACTGAAGAGGCCTTCAAAAAAACCTGGGGGAATCATGTTATTGATGTTAGATTGCATAAAAATGGGTTCTATTTCTTCCGTGTCCCGAATTCAGATTTTCGCAGGAAGATAATTGAGACGGGCCCTGTATCTACATTCAGTAGTACCATGCTTTTCCAGCAATGGCACCCTAAGCTTCAACTCAAGAAGGGAGCCATGGATTCTCTACCGGTGTGGGTCAAACTAAGGGACATTCCCTTCTCTCTTTGGTCCCCGGCGGGCATTAGTAGGATTGCTAGTGCCATTGGAAGGCCACTCTACGTAGATTCCCAAACTGAAAAAATGGCTAGGATTTCCTATGCGAGAGTATGTGTGGAAATTAAAGCTTCTAACCCTCGGCTGGAAACTATCAAAGTCCGATGGGATGGAGAGGTGAATCTGGTCCATGTTGATTATGAATGGAAACCGTTAGCTTGCTCCTCTTGCGGCATTTTTGGGCATAAACCTGGTGCAAATGGTTTTGCTTGTGCCCCTATTCAGACTGAAGTGATAGTGGACAACACAACTCGGCCTCTTGGTGCTGAAGAATGGACTCAAGTCCGTAGAAGAAGGAACAAAATTCAGCAGGACAAAGGCTCAAGCCAGACTAGGCTTGCACCTGACCTTTCACTGGATATGAACTCAGGGAGAGAGAACCTTCGGCCTCCTGCTCGTGATTCCTCTGACCACCGCCTGGAACCGAATCCAGGGAAGGAGGCTGCTCGGTATCTTGCTCGAGACCCCTCTTCTGGCCATCCTCTTCCAAGACCTGATGCACTTGATGCAGGGCTGACCGGTAATGTAGATGACTTGTTGCTGGACTCGAATCCAAGGGGAGTGAATCCATTGCCTCCAGACTTGATTCCCGATTCTGAACTCGGACTGATTAGTCCTGATCTGCCGGTGGAAGCTAATGTAGGGCTGAGCCAAGCTGCTATAACAGGGGGGAAGGATATTTTGCCTTCTGTAAAAAGCTCTAATACTGAACATGAATTGATTGGTCCTCATCAGAATTTCCCGTTGGAATCCAACGCTGAGCTGGTTCTTCCTGCTGTTCCTGGTACTCACGGTTGTTCTGATTAGCAATCTGAGGACCCTGCCATTAATTCCCACTCTTCCTCTGAAGGTTCTTCTGGCTCTCATGGTGGGGTGGAGGAGAGTGACTCTGACGACTTATTGGGAGAGGAACTTGCTGCTATGTCTCCCCCAACCACCCGGTCTCGATCTTTGGCATCTATTACCGCCGTGGATGCTCCTAAGGTCTCCCTTCAGCCTATTCCTAGTATGCGTTGCACTAGTATGGTTCTTGGATCGTCCTCCTTGAAGAAGAAAGCTAAGAGGAGGAGATCTAGGAAATCTCAGAGATAGTATTACCTTGTCTTAATATGTTTTTTGGTGCTTGGAACATTAGGAGACTAGTCAACCCCCTTAGACAAGCGGAAATTCGTTCTTTTATTAGAACTCATCGCCTTTCATGTATGAGCATTGTGGAAACAAATATTAAAGCCTCTCGTTTTGATAGTATCTCCTGGGATCTTTGTGGCAATTGGCGTTGGATCTCTAACTACGATTCTTCCCCTCTTGGGCGAATATGGTTTGGGTGGAACCCAGATGAGATGGATATCAGCATTTTATCTTCCTCTGATCAGTTCATTCATATCGAGCTCAAGCTTTTCAATCTAAATAAGATTTGTCTCTATACTGTTGTGTATGGTGAACACTCCTTTGTGAAGAGGCGTCTTCTCTAGGCTGATCTCATTCGGTTGTCCTCTTGTACCTTACCTTGGGTTGTCGCAAGAGATTTTAATGCTATCAAAGAGCCTGATGATCAAATAGGGAGTAATACTCCCTGGATCCCGGCTTTCGATGACTTTGGGGATTGTCTGAATCAGGCGGGACTTGAAGATCTTCGATATGTCGGTTGTAGATATACATGGACTTATTCTACTGGTGCGAATAGGAAACTCCGCAAGATTGATCGGGTGCTCATCAATGACATCTGGACTCAGCAGTTTTCCTTTTCGGAAGCGTCTTTTCTCCCTTCCGGGATATCAGATCATTCGCCTATGGTAATTAAAATGCTCTTACCTCATAGGTCCAACAAACCATTCAAATTTTTCAACTTCTGGACCTCCCATCCCAAATTCCTAGAGCTTGTAGCTCAAGTCTGGGACACTCAGATGGTGGGTTCACACATGTACATGGTATGTTGCAAACTAAGGATGCTTAAAGCTAAACTGAAACACCTGAACAGGAACTCTTTCTCCTCTATTTCTATGAGGACAGAACAGGCAAGAGCTGAACTATATGCTGCCCAGGAAGCCCTTGAACATCACCCCTTCGACCGGAGCTTACTTGATAGGGAATCGGAGCTGCTACGCTCCTTCTCCTCTCTGAGGCTTCAAGAGGAGTCCTTCTTTAGACAGAAATCTAGGATACGGTGGCTCAAAGAAGGAGACCAGAACACTAACTTCTTTCACCACTTTGTTAACAAAAGGCGATTACATAATCGTATTCTGTCTATATCCACGGGTGATGGTGTATTATTAACTGACCCTCTTGCAGTCAGGAACCACATTGTCAGTCACCACCAAGAGCTGCTCAATGGTAATTCTACTTCCACTCAGCCATCTATCAGTGAGATAAGCGACTTCATTGGACAGGCTCTGGATGATGATCAAAGGAGCTACCTTGCACAACCGATCTCTGATGGGGAAATCAAGGCTACCCTTTTTTCATTGGCTAAGAACAAAGCCCCAGGTCCTGATGGCTACAATGTTGATTTTTTCAAATCATCCTGGGAGATCATAGGGCCCCCCATTCTCAAGGCTGTAAAGGAATTCTTTGCGTCTGGATGTATCCTCAAAGAGCTTAATACTACCATTCTAACCCTTGTGCCAAAGTCTCCTAATGCCTCGGCTATGTCTGACTTTCGCCCTATCGCATGTTGTAATACCCTTTATAAATGCATTTTAAAAATTCTGGCCAGGCGTATTGCGTATATTTTACCGTCTTTGATTAGTCTGTCTCAGACGGCTTTTGTTAAAGGTCGGCGAATTAGTGACAACATTATGATTGCGGAAGAGTTGTTTGCGGACTTCCACCATCAAGCTTATCTTCCTAGATGTGCTATCAAAGTCGACTTCCAAAAGGCGTTTGACACGGTCGACTGGAGATTTATTGAAAGGACTCTCATGGCCTTCAGATTTCCCAATTCCTTCATTAAAATGATTATGGCTTGTGTTTCTACAGCCAAATTGTCGATCTCAATCAATGGGGAACTTCATGGTTTCTTCGCTAGCAGCCGAGGTATTCGACAGGGTGACCCGCTCTCGCCTTATCTTTTCACACTGATCATGCAAGTCCTATCCGGAATTCTTGAGAAGAAAACTGACACTCCTGAATTTCGCTGGTTCTGGCGATGCAAAAAAACTCGAATTTCTCATCTATTCTTTGCGGACGACGTGCTTCTTTTTTCTGAAGGCCATTTGAGGTCCGTGGAAATAATCAAGGATTCTCTTGATTTGTTCTCCGGTTGGTCTGGCCTAAAGCCGAACTGCAACAAAAGTAATCTATTCCTCTCGGGAGGGTCCCCGGCCATGCAAGCCCAACTACTTCACTGCCTTGGTTTTCAACTAGGATCACTCCCCTTTCGTTATTTAGGGGTCCCCATCATTTCATCCAGAATGCGAAAGGAGGACTGCAAGATGCTAATTGATTCTATAACGGCCCGCGCCCGATCATGGTCACACCGATTCCTGTCCTTTGCGGGGAGGCTCCAGCTCATTAAATCTGTCCTCTACTCTATCCAGGTGTATTGGGCTTCCATCTTTTTCCTCCCGAAAGCAGTCTTATACGAAATTGAGACTACATTGAGGCAATTTTTGTGGAAAGGCCCGAACTTAGGTACCGGGGGAGCTAAGGTAGCTTGGTATAAAGTTTGCCTACCCAAAGAAGAAGGAGGCCTGGGAATAAGGCGACTTGTAGAATATAACACAGCAATGACTCTCAAACATTTATGGCTCCTCTTCACTGATGCGGAGTCATTGTGGTGCAAATGGATTCACACGGTTTACTTAAAAAAAATCCAACTTTTGGGTTGTGTCTAAGCCAACCTTCTGCTCCTGGACCTGGAAGAAAATTCTCGATTTGCGGTCTTCAGCCCAGGCCCTTTTTAGATGGAAGATCGGGAATGGCCACTCCGTCTCCTTTTGGTTTGACTGGTGGCACAACAAAGGCCCTCTTTATCTCATTTTCAGTAATGCCGACATATACCAATCGAGGATCCCTCGAGATACTACTGTACGGAAGTTCTACGATTGTGTTTGGCAAGCCTCAAATACACTCGATATCATCACTAGCTGGACAGATATCCCTCCTATCTTTGATGATAATACTCCGGACAGACTGACCTGGACTCCTCACTCTTCCGGCTCCTTTTCAGCAGCATCTGCATGGAATCACATCAGAAGGAAAGGACATTCAGTCCCATGGCACTCATTTATATGGGACCATCATATTGCACCCAGGCACTCCTTTCTCTTGTGGATAGTCACTCTCAACCGGTTGCCTTCCCAGGTACTCCTGCTACAAAATCGAAGAATTGACACTGGGTTCTGTGCCTTTTGCGGTACTATACCGGACTCAGCCAATCACCTCTTTTTCGAGTGCCTTTCTACTCGTAGGTTGGCTTTCTTCTGGGCCACCAAATGTAACCTCCCTTGGCGCAACCGACCTTGGCAAGAACTCATCTTGTGGGCCATGAAGGTTTGTGGTGGTAACTCTTTTGCTCACCGCCTCTCCCGTTTCTCGTTTGGCGCTCTTGTCCATATTATTTGGACTGAGAGGAACAATGCCATCTTTAGGAACAAGGATGTCTTCATTCCGGGTATGCGCAAACACCTCATCAAAGTGGTCAAAGACAAAGCCATCTCCATGGGGAGTGTTCCTGATACACCTAGAAACCGTATTCTACAAAGGAAATGGGAGCTTCCAACCTCGATCTTTCAAGTATCTCCGATGTCCTCTTAGTTCGGTCCGGTAGCTTTGTTTTCCTGCGTATCTCGCCTTTTTGTATAGCTCTAGCGGAACCATTCGGTCCCTGTCTGGACATTTCCTTGTCCTATCTTGGTCTGAGTTGGTTTTGGCTTTAGTCTGTATTTGGTGTTTGGAAAGTAATACATATTTTTACCTTTATCAAAAAAAAAAATTAACACCGTCAAATTTACTAACGGAAAATACTGGCATAGCGCTAACAAGGCTTATTTTAATATTTTCTCTATCCTATGTGGCTAAAAAGACGGTTGTTTTGGCCCAAATTTGATTTTTAATACTAATTTTGTTTAAATTAAATATAAAAATAAGAAAATTAAAAAATTTACAAAAAAAATTTACAAAAAAAGGGAGGAGCCATCCCCGCTTGTCCTCCTCCTCCTCCACTTTTTTATTTATTTTAAATTTGGCTTATTTTTCACATATAATTTAAATAATATTAATATTAAAATAATAATAATAATAAGTCACGTCATTGCCACATTAGCCTTTTTTGTTAGTCAAATTAGACGGTATTAACTTTAGGACTCAATTAAACCAATTTGATAAGTTTTAAGACTGGATTGTACTTTGCGCAAGTTTTAGAACTCAAATGCACTTTCCTGACAAGTTTTAGGACTTCTAGTGAACATATCTCTAAAAAAAAAAACCTCAAAGGCAAGAAAACTGGTTTCTTAGCATTAATAGCTGTGTTATTTTTGATACAAAACAAGTAGCTCTTACCTTGCAATGATAGATTCAAGAGTTTGCCTTATTTTGATAAAATAAGCATAATTCATGGTTTTTCATGATTACTAAAAATCCAATTTATTTCCTAGCTATTTCAATTTCCATGTACGAAAATATACCGAAATCCACCCTCGACTTTTTAAAAGTGTTTTCCATCTCTGTTTTCCATCTCCAAGACTTACAATTTCCCGTCTAGAGTTGAAAATATTGTATTGGTAGAATCTTCTTTTACTTATCGTTCTAATGTAAATACTGTATCTGATTTGTAATGTTCTGTTTTGAAATGAATATTTTATTTCTAACGAAGAAAAGACAGTCTCGATTCATCCAAGGATATAATGTTGCATAGAATAGAAGCTAAAAAGGGCAAACAAATGACATTAGCATCCCTCCAGAAATTTAAAAATAAAAAATAAAAAAGAAAAGAGAAGATTTATTTGCCATTTCTTTTTCTCGAATTACGACATTATAGTCTCTCTCTTGAAAAATGAATATTACACAGTTCATGAACCGTGTAAACCCAAGCTCGACCGACCGTCTTCTCATTTCCGGATAGCACACACCACAATGACCCCGTAGAAGCAGGTCCTAGCGAGGAGGCCGAGATCGGCGGCGACCCGTCTTTGGAAACGGTCGAAGAGCTCGCAGGCGAGGGGCCGGCCAAGGTGGGCCTCGACAATGGGCCCGAGGGTGGCCCTGACCAGGTTGGCCTTGGACCGGCCGTACGAGGCCGGGTCTCGGGCACACTCCTCTTGCTTCTCCTCGGAGTGCTCTCGGATCCTCTGGTACTCCATCCTCTGGATCTCGAACCCGCCGCACTTGGCCATTGCCCTCTCCACTTCCTCCGTGCTCCTCATGTACGCCGGGATGTTGAACCCATCTCTTGTCTCTTCATCTATCAAGCCCTTTTTTCAAACGAAATTGCCAAATTTTTATTTAAACAATTCGAGAACGCACGAAAACTCATACAGGTTATCTATATATGATGACGGGAAAATTGTCCAAAAAGTCTTAAACCTATTGGACGGCCACTAATTTAATCCTAGACTTTTTAATTTAACCAATGTAATCCTAAACCTTTTGATAATTTTTCATTAAAGTCTTTCCGGACAATTTTGACTGGAAATCACTAACATAACAATCTAGTCAGCACTGGCCATGGCTAATGTGGCAATTTTTTGTAATTTTTTTTAAAAATTCTGAATTTAGTTAGTTTTTTTTTTCAGGTTTCTTTTCTTTCCTTTCTTTGTTTTCTTTTTTTACTATTTCCTTCCACCGGTTGCCAGCCAGAGGCAAGGGCCGCGACGCCTTGGCCAGTGCTGACTAGAACGCCACATTAGCGATTTCCAGACAATTGACTGGAATGACTATATTGGAAAATTATCAAAAGGTTTAGGACTCAATTGGCCAAATTGAAAAATTATGACAGAATTGACGACCGCACGATAGGTTTAGTTATTCTTGGATAATTATCTCAATGATGGCCGGCTATAAGACGGTGATACATCACCATATTTGTTACCTTACAGGTGAGACTCGAATATCAATCCATTGTGCTTGGGTAGCCACCGATGATGGAGCCAACAGGCGAGGTTGGCAAGCGCCGCCTCGGCCTGGCTACTGGATGCTCAGTGTAATTTTTAGTTTCTGTATACTATAGTTTTCGAAATCCTTGTACAATTCCTTCCTTTTGCCTTCCGAAAGCCCGTTTCTTTTGATTTTTTCAAAATAAAAAAAAATGTATTGATTTTTTGATGTAGTAATTAAAAATCATGAAGAATCCTATATCAATGCTATCGCAATTTATCTTTACATTTTGAAAGATTTCGGATACTTCACATTAAATAATACTCCAATTTTTGAAAAAGCAAAAAAAGTTGAAGCCATTTCGCAGCATATGTCTAGCCATATATCCATGCACCCCACGAAAGAAAAACCTAGAATAACAAAAGAAAACATCGTGCGATTGACAATGCATAGCGTACAGAGAGCAGAGGGACTCCTAAAAATAGCAAAGGAAAGTGTAATTGTTCTTATGTCATGCCGGCTACGGAGTTGGAGAAAGCGAGGAGGGATATCGCATTGCAGCTGCGGTAGAAGACACGGTGATGAAGCACGTACGAATGTCTTTAAGTTCGACGTGAAACGGCGAGAGATAAGGCCGCGTATGGATCGTGCGCGCAGCATCGCGATGACGATGACGTGTATGTCACTAACTAGTAAATTGCAGGTACGTGTGGAACATACCTCATCCAGGAGGTCCTGCCAAGCTTGGTCCATGGAGGTGGTGAAGGGGTGCTTGTCCCTCGAGTCCGGATCGCCCAGCTGGTCGCGGGGCTGCTGAGAGCTCGGCCGCCCTCCCATCAGCACGAACAGTATCCCGCCTTCCGCGATCTCCTCCTTCCGGCATCGCAAGAAGTCGTCCAGGTCCTCCTCGGACCGCCTCGCGTAGGCCTCCACCACCTCGTCCTTGGCCCCGTCGATCCATGCTCTTCCCTTGTTCCACGCCGGCGAGCTCTTGTTCGCGACTTCTTCCGGTATCTGCCTAAAGAGAGACTGAGTTCATGAGATATGTTCCTGCAAACTTGAAAAAAAAAATGGGGGGTTTCTACAAATGGTCAGATACTCACCAGAAGTGATGCCGTTAGGTTTCCATTAATCCCACCCATCTTTAAACATGAACCCTTTTTTCTAAATGTCTGTGTGTTACGGTATTTCGTACAGGGGTTACGATAAAATGTACGTTATTACAACGAGGGGATCAGTCCCGGAAGGATCACAGCCATTGAAAAAGAAAGCAAGGAGGAGAAGAAACGTGAAAGTTGTTATTTTTGCTCAGAGTTACACGTGATTTTCCCGACCAAAGCTTGGAGGCTGGCGAGGGCTGTCGATCTCCTTGGCCACTCGATATTCGCTTCAATGTTTAACCGACATATGCTTCTTGTATATGTACTTTAATCTATGAAATTTCATGTGAAGTTAATCATGTTTCGTCCGAGGCTAGGGTATTGCGGCTACTTTCTTTTGATTTTGCTCCTCAGTCTAAATTTCTACGTCCGTAGCGATAGTCCTAACTGTAATGGATGAGCTGAGGCAACTTAACGAAACGCACTGAACGGATTTTCCGGGCCACTGGAAGGATGCAAACGCTTGGAGGATTATCAAGTACAGTGACAATAAGGGAAGATATGAGGACTTCAGATGGTAAAATCAGATTGATGATTTAAACGCCCCATACCATGCCAATGAATGGAAGATTACCCGTCAAAGAGAGAGAGCGCGTGCGCAAAGTAGGTAAAAGTGCAGAATATCATCACCTGAGAGAGCCAGTGCAAGGCGCTCAAGCTCACGGCCACATGAAGCTTTGCCCTCGGGAAGAGGCGGTGATAGAATGACCCGGGCACGCCGGCTGCAAAGTAGCGGTGCCTGCTTCTCTCTCTAGTACAATCGGCGGACACCACCCCACTCAACGTCCTGAACAGGTAGTTGAAATCGTTTGACGGGAGGTCGGAGAAGAAG
The DNA here is from genome assembly GCA_031216235.1 of Syzygium jambos. Classification (NCBI taxonomy): domain Eukaryota; kingdom Viridiplantae; phylum Streptophyta; class Magnoliopsida; order Myrtales; family Myrtaceae; genus Syzygium; species Syzygium jambos. Next base: position 21,157,468 of record CM062229.1, read on the forward strand.
GCCTCAAACTCCGGCTCGAACCCCAGCTCCTCCGCGTACCTCTTCCTCAGGCCCTCCACGACCATGTTGACCGTGGCCAACGTGTTGTACCCCGTGGCGCAGCCTAGATCGGCTATCCTCAACGAATCGTCGTGCTTGGATGTGAGGAAGAGCTTCATGGACTGAATAGCATTCAAGAGCAAGGGCTTCGACAGGGTGATTGCAGACGCGGTCGCGTCCGAGTTCTTGGCATAGCTCCCATCGTCATCGCCGCCTTGCATGCACAGGACTCTGTCGAGGCTTATCGGCTCTCCCCACATCCAGCGCCGGCTGTGCCACTCTTTTGCATTACCGTTGGGCTCTGACGTGACATCCTTGGCTGATGCTGATGATACCATCGTTGAACTGATCGGTGGTGATTCCATTGTTTCTACCTCAGCAAGATGAAAGACACCTGAAGACTCTCTCTCTTTCTCTCTCACCCACTCTCGCGGCTGAAACTATTGCTTTAGAGTCATTCTATACAAGAAGGGGGTATTTGTAAGCCTCCCATTATACCATGGTGTCGCTACATTCATGTATGGATATTATTATTATTTCGAGAGATAAGAAATTTATAACCGCTTGATCACCTGATAGTGACTGACTCGGGGTCGGGCGGGGTAGATGGGTGCGTTGTGCTTGTAGAGCACTTAAAATTATCTTATATTTCGCATGTTTAACATGACAAATCACGATATTTTACATGAACAATCATATCAATTCTCGTGGAAACGTATCTAAGACCCCCTCCTTTCTTGATCTATAATCGATTTGACATAGCAGAGAATAGATTGAAAGAATAAATTGGGTGGCTCGACAACCAGTTTTTGATTTGTCTATCTCCTACGATGTCCCAGACAAAGGATTATCAAAATACAATTAGTCAGCTCCAGAGATTCCACAGAACTCTATTCAATGGCAAAACATGAAAAGATCGGATCAAGAACTGCGCGTGATGTCAAGATCATCTAATTTTCTACCGGCGTAAAGAACCACCGGAAGGGGGAATGTATGTAGAAAGCTGCAAATACTATATGTCATGTAAAATGATTGGTCGGATTCTGTTCAGGTACTAATTTCGTACAATTTAAAGATTGGCTTTTTAGTTCCCTCGTTTGTATTGCCAAACATTCACAAGAAGATTGCATAGGAATCATGAGAGCCAATCAGAATCTCGTGATCCATTCTTCTCATGTTACTCTTATCTAACAGTACATAATCATGCTCACTCCTGAACTTCACCATGGTGATTCGATGTAATTGCTTCAAGGACTTTGAGAGACTGGGAGAGGGTATCAGTAATGTCAACATAAGACAAAGATTTCTCGCCGATGATCATTTTTTGTGTGTAGAACAAGTTATGTATCTGATGAACAGGTTATGTTTTGGCCTAAAACCTTTGGATATGGTATCACTCTCTTGATTTTTCGAATTACTTAATCGGCAGACCTACAAGAATTCGGAGTCTCCCCATTCAAGCATTAAAGATTCTGCTTACTCAAGAATCAGTAAAATGGATCGAAGGCATTTCTGTGTTTTGCTCAATAATGAGATCTCTGTCCCGGCTACTATGGTTGTCTGTCCACACCGGCCTTCTTTTACCTTCAATATTCATGTGCACCAAGAACTTTCACAAATGGTGAGCTGTTAATTAGCTCTGTGTCCCGGCACATTCACTTTCTTCTTGTTGGAACAATTTGGAAACAGTCGGGAAAAAAAGATGCCAAGACAGCAATATGCCCATTTATATCTGGGGCAGATACAACTCATACCAGCACATTTCTCTGAGCATCAGTAGTTTTAGGAATTTTCTGTGCCAACAGAGAAGTCCAGCTAAGTGGTAAAACACTAGGGAAGAACAGTTTCCTTCTATGGAACTTACCAGATCTTACTGGTACGCAAAAATAAAAAGAAAAATGAAGATAGGATGTAGATATTTATGCTTTCCTCTCAATTAACTTGGTATTGAATGCCATGGCAGTGCAATGTGTTTGTGCAAGTGGCTTCTCATTTGTAAATCGTAGGTCACAGTAAAAATTTGGATGTTGATCCCTTTCGATTAGCCAGGATTGCTCTTCATACAGATAAAGTCCCATGTATATTGCTTGTGTGTGAGTGCCTATTTGATCATTTGTCATTTAGGCCATGCTGACAATACTTAACTATCATAGTGAAAGGGAAAAACTAAAACTCAGAAAGAAAGAAGTTTTAGGAATCATATTCAATATATGTCGAGTATATGCTATAAAGCAAAATTTCATCTTAGGTACTTCTTAAAAGGGTTCAACTCTATACAATTGCATGGAATGATGTGCTAAACACGTGTTACTTCCGATTGTGAAAACTCATACGGTGCTGTAAAGAAAGCCTTGGATTCCACAACAACGAAAATTCAATTACCTTCGACCAACTATCACCATCATTTCGGGAAGTACCCACCTTAAAATGGATATTCATTGGCAATGAATGAATGAAGGGCTCAAAAGTTATCATGAAAATGTTTACAGCAGTATGTCCTAGCTGTTAATTCTTGACTATACTACACGGACATTGCACCTTTAGCAACAAACATATAATGTGAAGACTGAAGACTATGCATCAAAGTGATTTCATTATTTCTTCATGACATGCCTGATATCATGATTTCCGAAGCTTTCAATGCTACATTGCCTAAACCAGCAAAGGACTGTTGCACTTGAAGTTCCATGAAGATTTTTTATGAAAAGCTGGGCAAGAGAAAACTTTTGTGCTTGAAAGGGGCTTAACTGAGAGAGAGAGAGAGAGAGAGAGAGAGAGAGGTGGTCCTGAGTCCCTTCTTAAGAAGTAGGGAGTTGTCACATTCCATAGCAGTGAGTGGAGAGCAAAACATCAACGTATTCGGGCAAGAATCAAATGGCCCAGTGATCAGCTGGGGACACATTCTACAGTCTTTCCAGATCATTAAGCCCAGTAGAAAGTGCTGGGACATCCATATTGTACACAGTCCACTTGCTCTGCATATTAGAGCACAGAGAGGAAACATGCTAGCTCCAATCATTTCCAGCAAGATAAAACGAGACACCAATTTTCGACAAAGTGGAAACTATTCAACAAAAAAGTACTAGGGCCAATTTCCCGGTAAAAAGGATCTTTACAGGAGAGAGTTGACCCCACCTATTATTTGGTGTGGCAGTGTTACATTCGTAAGACTTATGGGAACTAATTGGCGCACACACGCACGGCGCCCTCTCTCTCTCTCTCTCTCTCTCTCTCAACATCCTGCCTGGTAAACTCCACAGTTACAGGATATGGTATGTTTTCAACAGGCTCCATGTACCTCTATCATTCCGCTGGCATTGTCAAAACCTTATGAGCAGTTTCTATCAGCATTTGCTGGGAACTGTGACTCCTTTTGAATGTAATCCCACTGCTTTCTTCACATCTTTTTCCTTGTTCCTGTGATGGGTCTTTCGCATCTAGTCTTGCGGCCCCCGCATGAGAGAGAGAGAGAGAGAGAGAGAGAGATCGTGACGCTGGCTATTTTTTTTCAGCTTTTATTTTCGGATACTATGGATGCACATGAAACTTGACGTTAACATATCCCTCTTCGCTTTTGAGACAAAAGTTTGTGGCCAACTCTTCGTTCTTTTTGAGACTGGTACATTCAGCTGCGAGATCATTTTCAGTACTATTACAAGTTGGTGGGGTGGTCCAAGACTTGATTTGGAAGTCGATGGTCACAAGTTCGATTCCCTAGTCTATGCTCGACCTTAGAAAACTTGATTGTTCGCAAAGGATGGGCTTAAGCATAAGTGTATCGCCGGTCTTGGGCTCTACCACTCTCACGTGGTGGGGCTGCAATGACAAGCTAGCCAGTAGACAATTAATTATTCCTTGGTGTTTTAAACCAAACATGGCAATAGCAAGTAAGGTAGGTCCCAACCTTGTCCCGACTCTTTTTTGCATTTGTTAGAATGGCGATCGACCTTTTATCTTATGGGAGGTCACGTAAGTAATCCTCTTATGTCGCGTTCTGTTTCTAGTCCTAATTGGTCTAAACGACGTGCAATACGCCTCTCATCTGAACTATAACCTAGTTACTGCCTTGGCTACTATGATGGATGCAATGAAAGTGCCATGGAAGACCAAAACTTAGCAATCTGAACTCTTTAATTCAGAAACCGTAATTAAATTGAGTTTCCATCAAGATTAAGATAACTGTAACAATGCATGTTCGTGCAGCAGTTCGTGTTTGAAAAATGCACGACTCCTGGCTAACACAAAACGATGCTTTATAGGTTTGAATGCTGTATGAGCTAAAAGATGTCCTGCGACAAGGATGGATGCAGAACAGAGGAATCGTCCCTATCTGCAAGTAGCCACGTCATGGTCGACGGTGCAAGACATTTTGAGTGTGACAAATCTCTGGCTACCAAAGTTGGTCAAAGACCACGACATTCTAAGAGTCAATCCATTATCATCCAGATGCATGAATTATTAGCTCCCAGTGACCAAGTTCCCTGCACTACTCAGTGGCCCGTGAACACCAGCAACCGCATTGATGGCATGTATTAACTCTTTGGGTCGAATTCATTGGATACCTCGTCTTTTATCCTAGATCGTTGGTTCATTTTCATGGTCTTTGGAGGGCAACAGCAACAACCTTCTGTGCACTCAAGTTGGCCATATGAATTGTGGAATTAAACGAGGACCCAGCAATGGAAAGGGATAATAACCAAGATAAACCTTGCCTTGGTTAGAGGCTGCCTTCTCGACCGAGTCCTGCTGCCACCAGAGACTCTCCTGCAATTTTCGCATCCAGCCTCCGAGGGATGAGCGAGACTCATGCTATATATTAACACAAGAAACACCTGGAGTGACCAGATATTACTTTTTCACACCAACTGCTACTTGGCTACCTCACTCCTGGGGAGCTTTGGATCGGAACATTGACGCTTCACATCTGAAATAAAACCTGTCTCGTAATGATTAGAGGAGAAGCATTAGTTGCAGCAGTAGGAGTCATACTATGGCCACCCAAAAGAACAGGAGATCGAAAGAGAGTACAACCACGAGCAATAAGATTTGTCTATCCACTTCTGGGGTCGGTGATATCAATAGGATCAATAGGATAGACATCTCCCTCGGTGCCTGTAAAGGTCAACATATGGAATACCGTGACAAATACACTCCTGCCATTCATGGAAGGAGGTATTGCAATCAAGTACCCTAACGTGAATGCAAAGGACATATTCTGGGCATGAATGCATTGGCCCAATAAATGAACTACAAATCCCACTTTTTAATGCCCTCATGCCGGATCTTGAAAGATTGATAATGGAGATGATTACAGAAGAAGAGTAAAACACATGCAACGAATATTATTAATGAATTCTCCGTCCCACACAATCACACTTCCATCTTGTTATTTCTGCTATCCACCCCCCAATTTATTGTTGATCAAACACATAAATCAGATTATTCTCATTCTTCATGACAGAATCGAGAAAATTAAAAAAAAAAAAAAAGAAAAAAAAGAGAGAATCATCAGCACACCCTAGAAAAGCACTTATTTGCAGCTTGAGGACATCCCCTGGCAGAATGATTTCACTCTTCGCCCAACCCTGCAGATTTAACATTCATCTTTGCAGGGGGTCCACTGTTCGCACAATTGCACCTGTCATCCCTTCAAGTTGGTCCTTTGTAATTTCCACAAAGTGACCTAATATTTCGTGGAACTGCTTCAAACCTGCAAGTGGGAGAATGATGGAAGACCTGTCGGAACCTGCAACCTGCATTCACATACCATCCCAACACTCACTTTGTAAGTTTAACATCACTAAGTTCTCGATGACAACCATCGCAAATAGTTTTAGCATACCTCAGATATCCTCAGGAAATGACCCCTGTTGTTGCTCCCCAGATCAAAGAAAAACTTCTTCTGGTCAACTCTAATTACCTTAGATACTCCCATGTTACCAATTTCATCCGGTGCTGGCAATTCCGCCGATCTGTCCACATTCAAATCAGAAGAAGCCGGGGCAGATTGGCCACTATGACCAGATATGAAGCCTGCACCCACATCATCTGAAAACCCGACAAGACTTCCCGTAGGCTCAGAACTTTGCTGCTTCAGAGCACATGATCAGGAAGGCCAAGGGAGCATCCCCAAAAAGAAAAAGTGAGATCCCTCAAGACAAGTAAAGAAAAGCATAATGCAATTGAATAGGGAAAAAGAACATGGAATATCTACAAGCATTAGAGAAATTCAAGGTTTTTTCCTTAAAACAGAGCACGGGCCTGTCATTAAGAATTCATAGCTATGACGAGTCATACTATACCTGGTTGGGAAGTATGAAAAGTGTTGATGCTTCATTAATCTCGGCCAAGATATTTCTGAAAGCTGCCCAACCTTCATCGCGGGTGCTACCTGCTGGTACAATGATAGTGCTCCGGTTTCTACTGACTGAAGCTTCAGACACCTGCATAAAATTATATATAAGTTATTTCCTTCTTGATGCAAGCTCCGACAAAAGAAAAATGAATTTGTTAGAGTATTCAAATATTAAATTACACCTTCATCTGACAGCTTAACCTTTTAGAATAGTCAGCAGTGATTCCATAAAATTTTAGATGATATCAGAGCAGGAGTCGAGTTCAAATCTTTTCAAGTTCCTAATCACCTCTCATAGTATGTATTTCCACGTTTTAATCTTAGGCCAAAATCCAGCCTACGCTTGAGCGGGAGTATTAGAATATCTAAATATTAAACCGCATCTTTATCTTAACAGCTTAAACGTTTAGAACAATTGGCAATATTTCTACAAAACTTTACAGAATTCATACAAGTGCCAGCCATGCCTTATGGCGCAAAAGGAAAACTTGAACACCATCCTGAAGAGTAATAAAATTTGTGGCAAAAGAAACAGAATAGAGAGAGATCTTGATAAACCAAAGAACATCTTTGATCTGTAACATGGAAGTCCAAAAAGGACGAACAACTATACAAATAAAACCAAAATCATTTATCACTAAATCAGTCAAATCAATACTTCAAGCATTGGCTGCTGGCACAGGATTGCTAGTACTAACACCTGAAAGAAAATCATGATGAATCTTAACATGCCTGAATACTTGAAGCAACCAATCTTCTCATTTCATCTGCATTTCACCACAACCTTTAGCAGGATGACTCATAATCCTTCCCAATCAACCAAGAAGACTAGTTAAAAAGTTCCATCCATTGAAAACATGTGGCATCCAATCGTTACCAACTAGTTAAGTCCTCTTCCTAATGCTTTCTCTATCTCGCATGCAGACAACAGATACAGTGTCTACTAATTCCCCAACCATTTAAGATCTGAAATACTCGTTCAATTTTATATAATATAAGATATCCGAACAACTAATATCGACGATCATGCTATTTTCAAAGAAAATCAATTGCCTGACTTTCATAATGATATGTTGCTGATACTTCAACGCTAGGTCTCCAAATATCCTCAAAGAAGAGCTTCTCAATTCCCATAGAATATGACCCTTTCACCAAAGATTCCGTCATATAGGGCATATCTGGTTGTCAAAAAAATTCTAGCGATGTCTCTTATTCCAACTAATTCATCCATGGAAGGCTGCCCCTATCTTACTGAATTTTAGATGACCAATATTCCTTATCCTACTTTCCATTCCATACTGCTGTGACCATGCCTCTGGAAACCATAGTTCATCCTTTCAGCAAGAAAAACAGTTGTGCCAGTGGGAATGATCATAAAAGCAAAATTGCATTCCTAGCTGCCTGATACATGAAGACACTACCCTACCACACAACTCATGGACCAACTACTCCTGGATGAGAAAATAACCTCCAAAATAAACTTGCAAAAGCATCTCACATAATAGGAAGTATAGCTGCATTAAAATTGTTTCCTTAATCCTAAACATCTAGGTGATAAGGTTATGCTATGTAGCAGAAGCTTGCAAATTCCAGATGATGATTAAAACTGATTATGATCCATGTCTTTGCATGCAAACTTATAAAAGAGACTAAACTTTTAATGTGCAAATCTCACTTAGTTAGGTCAGGGGAAAAGAACAAGTTCATAGCAAGAAATCTTATTTACGATTTCTTTTTACCTATTGAAAAAGCAAACAATATCATTTGACTGGTAAATGTTCACTTTTATATGTAGTCTCACGTCTTTTTGATTTGTTATAAAAAATTGATTAAAAATAGCATTAAATTTTGTTGGAATCATCCTCCTTCCCAACAAAGTTTTTCAGTTTCTGGAAAAAAACCTTTTAGTCTACCTTTCTAATCATCCTACTGGTCTTTTCATTAAGACATTTCAGATGCATTCTAATTAGATAATGGTTCAGGATTACATTCTTAGCTGCAAGCTGGACATATCAGGACAAGATTTGCAACGGCTAAGGTTGCAGAATTTTTCAGCCAAGCAGCATTTATGTAGATTTGCAAATATGAATCCAGGAGGGCTAAATACATGTATGTGACAATGCAGGTCAAACAATACTAGTCAGAGCATGAAAAACTGTCAGGATTTCATGCACCATATTAAGAGTTTTGGCACTAATTTAGTGTGTGAATATAGAGAGGAACACTATATTGTAGGTCCATGTCTATTATCCATTGAGTTGTTCAATCAGGAACTCTTTCATTTTATCAAATTATATAGTTCTACTCTTCTCTAGATCTAGATAACAAACTTCCATATTTGTAAGAGGTCCCCTGCCATTCCATGTAGTTAGACTGTTCATAAGTATAATCCAACAATAATGGGAACCAGACAAAAACTTTAAATTCGTGCCAACTACTAAGCCTGCAAGATGTTAACAATCAAAAGGAAAAGAAACTTACTCTTCCTAGAGGAATAAACTAAAAAAGATCCTGCATTTAGAAAATCTATTTAGCATTGTTGTATTATTACTTTAAAAAAACCATAATGTTTTGAAAACACCACCAATCAAAAGCATTTAAAAGGTACAAAACGTTCGGTGCAGATTAAGGTTCACTCTGGAGCAACATGCCCCATCACTGAACGCAACCCCCGCTCGTCGAAATTTAAGAATGCAGTATGCACAAGGCACAATTTACCGTAAGATTGAAAGTGCTTAACGACAGTGGCAAGGAACTCGGACTGTGGATGACCTTTTAAAAGTTCATACTTCACCTAATTATATCAAAAGAAAATGAATTGCCAGGGCAAGGCAATCCCAGAACTATAGGCTATACACGAAGTCATATTAGAACCGATAAGCAGAGGAGATAAAGCCACGGATCAAAATGACAGGAAAATTAAAAAACCACAAGTCCAATCATCAGCAAAAACCCAAACGAATGAAGACCTAAGCGCAGAATTACCTTCAAAAACCGCCCCCGCCGATTCTCGCCAACATCAAAGTAGAACACCTGCAACCAACAACAGGCAATTCAAGCAATGCAAACACCAAAAACGACAGAACACAAGAAACAGAATGGCCCCAGATAAAAAGCAATGCCTTGGTGTCGAGCTGCAATTCCTTGCTGGAGGCCTCCTGGTCGTCGGTATTGACGTAGTAATTGAAGAGATCCAGGAACCAGGAGATGCCGGAGAAGGGCACGATGATGGTGGACCGGGTGGCCGACGTCTTCTCGGAGATCTTGAGGTAGCGGCCGCGAGGGTTCTCCTTCAGATCGAAGTAGAAGAGCTTGTGCTCCACCTGCAGCGTCTTGCACATCAATTCCACGTCGTTCCCTCCTCCTCCTCCAGCACCAACACCAACGCCAACACCAACGCCACCGCCAACACCTCCTCCTCCACCACCTGAATTCCCCTCCATCTCCCTCCCTCCCCACCCCCACAAATACACCCACCTCCTACAAACGCACCCCGCCCCCAAGAATTTCCCACCTTCGGGAACGAACCCACAAGCGAAATCAAGCAAGATTCCGAATTTTCCGCCGACCCGTCTCGTCGTGGCGGCTCGTAACGAAATCGCCGAGCCTAGCAGAGCCGCAGGGCCGGGGCGGAGGGCGCAGCTGCCACCGAAACGCCGCAGCCCCTGTTGCTAATTAGGGTTCCGGACGGGAATTGGGGAACATGATGGCGAAGAAGAAGATAGGCGACCAAGTCCCATGGCCGGGTGTGAACGCCTCTTGCGTCTTATATTTTAACTTAAAAATCAGAGCTTTTATTTGACACACGCACCCTCTCTCTCCTCTCTCTCTCTCTCTCCTCTATCCGAATGAGTTATTATCCAATTCCCACCGAAACGCGACTAAAATCGTCGCCGCCGCCGCCGCTCACTCGCTGAGCTGGTGGGTTCCGGTCCGGCTTCGGACTTTCACCTCCTCCCCCATCATCCCACCCACCATCGCCATGGTCTGAGCCGCACGCATTGCTCGACAAATTTTAACCGATCTGCCCGCCTCCGTTAATGAGGGGGACCCATGAACGCGCTCGGACGGGATCGGAAGGCGATCCCGACGCCGCGATTCCGGCGGCCCGAGCAGGGAGGGAACCTGAAATCCGGCGATCAACTTAACGACCCGACGCGGGCGGAAACGCCGCCATCGTCGTCTTCGTCGTCTTCTTCGGTCACTGTCCGAGGAGAGTTACAGGAGACCGCCGAAAAGGCCGTAAAAAAAAAACACAGCGCGGCGACACGTGGCAGTCGCCCAGAGGCTCCGGGGTAAGATGGGGGACTGTAATTAGAAAAGAAAGATGGGGACATTCCAAAAAATTTGCGTAGTTACGAGAAAATTCATGTACTATCATGAGAATATGGACTGCATAACTTATCCTTTAAAAGACCACCTTACAATATCTATCGTCCTGTGTCCCCAACTTGCGAAAATGTCAACGTTTTTTTTTTTTTTTTACCTCGAAGAGAATACTTATCATCGCTGGATAGTAAATGCTCGCGCTCGTTCGAAGCACTCGAAATCAATTGAAAACCCGGACCCTAGAGGAGATGTGAAGGATGGATTCGTAAGAAACGGCGATTCGGTTTTTTTCGAAAACGGGGCTTTGCTTAGAGACATATCAGGATGATATTTTGCAATAAAGATAAAATTTTAAAAAAAGATGATATAGAAGTATGCGAGTGATGAGTGACATGTCTAACTTGTATTCGCCTGAAAAAAAATTCAGGTACCGTTCAAATATGAGCTTCCTACCGAGAATAATACCATATCGTTAATAGATTACGTAAATCAAATCCATCTGAATCATTGGCAAGTGTGCCTTGTAATAATAATTTGAGTCATTTAGCATCACGTTTTGATAGTAATGTAAGGAATACAATATTGCTCGAGGTAATTTACAATAACTCCTCTTGCCCAAGTCTCTTTGTCTAGTCTCGAGAATTGAGCCGTCCGATTTGAAAGCCAATCATAAATCGGTCAGTCTGGCACATGTGGTTACTTTGTGTCTTGAGTGGAGTCAATCGACCCACCTAACTAAGTCTTAACAAAATCAATTTGAATCACGAAGAGCTAAACGACTAGATGAAGTCTTGAAAAGATCGATACTTTGTAGAAATATAGTGAAAAAAAAATCGTCAATCATTATCAGTGTCTTTCGCGGATAATGAATGCTTGAAAAATATTTTCTTAAAAATGATCACTTGCATCATTTACGAAAATGAATGAACAACGTTTATGAAAATGTTTAGACTCGATAATGAAAATATTTTTATTAACTAATTATTTCAAATTAAACAATTGATCAAAGAAAACATGTTTAAAAACACTCGTTTCCGCCAAAAAAAAAAAAACAAACGGAGAACAGCGGAGATGCTCCGGCCCTTCCTCCCCAGATCGCCGCCGTCCCCGTCCACCGCCTCGCCGGAACCTCCGTCGCTCCTCTCCTTGCTACGCCGGTGCGGCGACCTGAGACGCCTCCGCCGGACCCATGCGTTCATGGTCCCGAGGGGCCTCGACCGGGACAACTTCCTTCTCCGCCACTTCATCGGCCGGTGCTTCTCCCTTGGTCTCGCCGACTACGCCATGGCCGTCTTCGCCCGCAAAGCCGACCCCGATCTGCGCCTCTACAACAGTGTGATCAGGGCCCTCCCCGACGCCGGTTCCGCCGAGATGGCCGTCCGTCTGTTCGGCGGGATTCGGGCTTCGGGCCTGCGGCCCGACTCTTACTCTTTCCCTTTGGCTTTGAGAGCTGCGGTTCGGTTGTCCGCGATCGAAGTAGGGAGACAGATTCATTGCCAGAGCGTAGGAATTGGGTTGGAGTCGGATGCTCACGTGGCCACGGCACTTGTCCGGATGTACGGCTCGTGCGGGTGCGTTCCCGATGCGCGCAAGGTGTTTGATGCGTTGAATTATGGGTGCGTCGCGCTGTGGAATGCGATGATCGCTGGTTATGCCAAGGCTGGCTGTTTGGAGAGTGCCCGGGAGTTGTTCGAGCGAATGCCTGAGAGGGATTTGATTTCTTGGACTGCTGTGATCGGAGGATATGCTCAGTGGAATAGGCCGAGCGAGGCGGTTGAAGCCTTTAAGAGAATGTTGCTGGAGGGCGTAGAGCCGGATGAAGTTTCGATGCTGGCGGTGCTGTCCGCTTGCGCGCAGCTGGGCGCGCTCGCACTGGGGGAATGGATCGATAGCTACATTAACAGGCACGGGTTAAATCGAACCGTGCAGCTTAACAATGCACTTATGGACACGTTCATGAAATCGGGCGACATCGGGAAGGCTCTCCAAGTCTTTGAAGGCATGACGGAGAGGAGTGTAGTGAGTTGGACGACCATGATCGCGGGAATGGCCATCCACGGCATGGGAAGAGAAGCCCTCGAAATGTTCTCGAGGATGGAAAGGGCTAAAATCAAGCCCAATGAGATCACTTTCACGGCGGTCCTCTCTGCCTGTAGCCACAGTGGAATGACCAAGCTGGGTCGAGGGTTCTTTACCGCGATGCCCTCGAGGTACGGAATCGACCCAAAGATCGAGCAGTATGGCTGCGTGGTCGATTTACTTGGACGGGGTGGTTATTTACACGAGGCAGAGCAGCTAGTCAAGAGCATGCCTTTGGAAGCGAATGCGGCTATATGGGGATCGCTTCTTGCTGCTTCTAATATTTATGGCGATCCTGATATTGGAGAACGGGCTCTGCAGCAGTTGATGCGCTTGGAGCCTGAGAACAGCGGTAATTTTTCGCTTCTGTCTAACATATATGCCGGTCTGGGAAGGTGGAACGAATCTGGGTCGATAAGGAAGGCGATGAGGACCATCGGCACTGAGAAGATGCCCGGTAAGAGTTCCATAGAACTGAACAACCAGGTTCATGAATTTGCAGCGGAGGACTGGTCAAACCATCCGGTGGATGTGATTAACGAAGTGCTGCGCGCAATAAACGGACAAATGAGGGCGGATGGAGGTCCATATGAGTTTACATGATTTGCTGCCTCAAACTCGTATAGATGCCGATAAATTGACAGTCCTAAGCCTGGAAATCCGTATTCACTTCTGATAACTGTGCTCAAGCTCGATAAGTGGAGGCTGCCGTTGGAGTTCTACTATTCTCGCTGCATCCACTCCACGGGGTAGTAATTTGTGGGAATTCATAATGTTCAGCTGTTGGTGGTGTCTAATTTGTATCATGGTTATCTGTTCCCAGTAAATCTCTATCCCGGCTCACCTTTTCAATTGATTATTGTTTCAGGCATATCGGGTAACATTAGGAAAGAGGGACATCTCTATGGAGATTCATATCGGCCAAACCGGTAAGGGGGTGTAAGGAACAGCACTTGAGGAGCTGGTGGAGCAAACAAACTTCAATCTGGCTTGGCTTTGCGGCACTCTTCCGTGTCCAAAACAGCAGGGTCCAGTCAAAACCTAAGATCGTTCGGTTTGTTGACCATCGCATGGTGAAGCTAGTCTCCCATTATATCTTCACTCTTCAGCATTCACTTTTGCAGGACTCGTACTTATGAACTGGCTAAGAAGCCTGTGATGCGAACGGGCTTTTGAGACAATAAAATGGTGCGTAGTACACACGAATAGAAATAGTCCCCAAATGGCTCACAAAAATAAGTTACTTACCATATTTCTTTACACCGGATTTATTTTTTCAGCAAGAAAAAAGTTGTAGGTACCCAGTTTATCCAAGATAGCTTAAAGTATTTTCACACTTAAAGCAAAAACATGGAGTATTGTTTTACTTCCAGTCGAATTTATAACATTGTTTGTATTTCACAAAGTTATGAAAATATTGTTATGCGAAAAAGTGTCGATACGTGAGAATTGTAAAAGTTTCGGGAGCTTTGGATATAGAAAATACAAAGTGTGTGGGTTGTGAGATTTGGATCAATGCAAAAAGTAAAAATCAATCCAGACAAGTTGAAATAGTTCTTTCATCTACAGGCCCTCAAATACTCATTTATCATTCCTGGGATAGAAATTAAGTGATCCGAAGGGTAAAAAGCGACCAAACTACATTAAAATGCCAGATACAAGAACGGACCATGTAAAAAATATAAGCAGATGGACAGGCTAATACAAATATATGAACTAGCGAGCACCTTTCATTAAACATCCAGCGGCCACAGTGCCAAGACAAATTACTGAAACCGAGAACTCACGATTCTTGAGGCGCCTCGAATCTTGTTGGAGTTTGAATGCCCATCATGCAACTGAGGCCAGATATTAAGATCACAAGCAACACAAGCCCCTGAAGCATCAGAGAAGCACTGGTATAAGGATGCGATGCTTTAAATGAGATGAAGAGTTACGAGGATGAGGTTGGCTGAGAAAAAAGAGCAATCTCTATTAAACATAAACAAAAAATTAAGTTTACAGGTAGTGAAGCAATTGTTGATATATGAATGTGTCATGGACTTTTAGATGCTGCTGTTTAGGTGCCAGACACATCATAAGTGTCCTACTTTTAGCTGCACTGTTTCAACTTCGACAATGCATTTGAACTTCAATTAAGGGGACACGCATGCATATGATAGCATTAAAGTTGCTCGTCATACAGGATGGACAGACTCCAATTCTAGCAAAAAATGAAAAGCCAAAATAGAATTCAACAGAAATAGGCAGGGGATTATCACATCATGGTAATCATTGCTATATATGATAGGTACAGCAGCAATGGAGCCTAAAACAATACATCTCTCATGCGACGGGCGCTATAAAGATGCAACAGTGCATGAAACTTCAAAAGGAATAAAGCGACGTTCAAAGACAAAGGGGTAAGCACATCAAGGAAAACCTGCAAGAACTTACAACTAAAACTCCTTCTAGGAGTGATGATTTGATCTTGCAAACTCCATCGCATGTTGAATTGGTCGACGCATTTCCAGCACTGCCCTCAGCAAGAAACCTTTCTAGTTCCCGAAGAGAAGGATTACTATAAGGACGTGAAACATAGAGAGAAGCGAATTTCTGCCCGGACTGCTCCATGGATAGAAGAAGTTCAGCGAAAATTTCACCTGCAAAGCTCATAAAAATTACTTCTAAGCATTCTTCAGGGAACTAAGTACAGTATGGAGAAGTCGATTGAAGTACTAATATTAATACAATGATCTTTATTAGAAAGTTTTACTTTTGAAAACTTAAAACCCATACTTTCTGAAGGCAGTACATCAGATTCAGGCGAAAGACCAGGTGCTTCATGGCAAAACATAACAAGATCTGCCTTCCCCTCAGGTCTCTTTTCCTTTCTGGAGGCTAGATAATCCTATTCATCGTTATGAATAGAGACATAAGTAATTTGTAGGAGTCATGGAATCTACAACTACAAGCTCGAATGATTGTTCAGCTTACATTGAGTGATTCCAGGTCAGAAAGTTTATGGTAATTGTCCCCCTTTAAGGAGCATGATCCCAGAAGAGCAATGCTACTGGTTTCTAAATCTTGTCCACAAGTTTCGGTAAAACCAGATATCAACGAAGTTTCCACTGTCTCCTCCTCAATGGCAGCAACATAGGGAAACGCCATTGAAAAATTAGACCTTGTGAAAGACACCTGTTAAGGTTTGAACTATGGATTAATTGGACAATTGAATCATTCAAAGTCCGATCGATTTCCAGCCACAATATCCATTTTACAAAGTAGGCCTTCTTTACCTTAAGCAAGTCTACCAGAGCTGGATCCGCATGGCTGTTAGCAGAAATATCCAAAGATTGCACCTATTGGAAAATAAATGTAACATAACAAAAATGAACAACACAAAGTCAACATTAAGAGGTTTGCAGGGCATCCTAAAATCAATGACATGTCAAACTACATTATTAAGCATTTGCTTCTATGTACCAAATGCCCAATGGAGGGAAAACTATATGCATCATATGCAAAAATCCAAAGTTTAAATGCATGCTAAGGAAAAGGAATTCCACTATTCTAAATGATAAGTCAAACCATAATAAGTTTGAGAACTCTAACCTCTCTACCAAGAAAAACCAGAGCGACATCCACAGGCTGCTGACTTTTCTTTCCCAAGCACTACATTGGAACAGAATAGTACAAAGCAATAAGTAAACCAGCATCTAACAATAGACTTCTTTCTTTTTTTTTTTTTTTGGTAAGGGACTTCTTTCTTTAATTCTGAGAAGAAATAAAATATAAGCTACTATTATTGCATCATCAGTCTAAGAATCACAGCACAGGAATCAAGTACCAAGAAGTCCGACCACCCGCCCTTTGACAGAATTGACTTGGCCAGATCCTTAGGAGATATGGTCTGATAATTTACAAGTTCCTTGATTCCATCAGTGGAAAGCCTGTGACATTCATAGAAAGGAACAAAGACAACAAGGCATGAGAAGTATTAAACTAATGAGAAATATGTCAAATCTCTCCAGGTGAAAATATTGGAAAAAAGTCTGCAATGTGTCGATCACTTGAGGAGCATCCAATCATCATCACTAAACAAAATAAAAAATGCTCAAAGAGTGTGTGCATTACATCAATACGTCTATCTTCCTCTTATTTCCACAACCACAACTACCTCAAGAACAGTTGGCAAGGGAAAGCACTCTCGGGAGAAGAGGGAAAAGAGAACTTATTAATTTCTAATTGTGTATCATCTTCACGAGGAAAACCTAAATGCGCATGTTATTTATGCCGCAAGATTATGCAACAAATATTACATGTGCTGGGCAGTTGTTCACTAAAGATACGTCATTATCATTGTCTATGTGTTCCCTATAGTAAATGCTTTAAATGTCTTAAACTAAGATGGTGGAAGTGGAGAGGAGGTGAAAATAATCCTTTTTCAATAAAAATTTATCGCACAATATCTGGATGCTCATAAGCAATGGAAATAGATTCTACCCAGATGGTTAATACCATGGCATGTTTTGTTTATTGAGGAACTAAAGAGTATCTCAGAGAATGAAAAGGCCTTGCAACTAAAGTTTTGTCCAAGGATAAAAATCTCAACAGAATGTCAAGTACGCGCACGCGCGCGCACTATCAAAGGAGGAAACAAAGGAATCTACCAGTGAAGCACAAACTAGCAACTTAGAAGACAATAATAGCAAGCACTTTGACATAAACAAAGCACAAAGGGATATTTGTAATTGTCAAGCTAGAGATTTTATAAAAAAAGATAAGATCTGACCGAAGCAATTCTTTCTAAATTGCAGAATAAATTGGCATCCACATACGGTATCTTGCTTTTATGCCAACTGTGGACAAGGTTAAAGTTCATTCTCTCGGGAAACTTCCATTAACAATATAGTATTCAAATGTATATTTGCCACAAAAAAGAAACACTGTTTGAAGAAGGATTGACAAAGCATTATCAAGTGAGCATCAATCTATCTACACTGTAGGTGCACAATGGAAGAGCAGTCCAAACTATTGATTCATCTTCTGATTTCAGATTCATATTAAGAGAACACGGTCCCCAACAATACCGTTAATGGCTAGTTTCTTGCTAGCGATGGCATGATTTGCACGGATCTAGTAAGAAAATTCACCTGGAAACGAATATCCCGCAGTTAATTGATGAAAACATGCATATGAAGGACAAGCATAAACTACTCAAACTAAGTCTTCAGAACTATTTCTTCTCGAAGCTTTCATTCCTAAAATCCTATAACCACACCGACAAAATAGAAACGCAAGCACGAAACCTGATAGGTTAGAACCGATCTTGCAGGCACAAGGTCACGGAAGCTGTTTTCCGTACATTAGCAAAAATCACTGTCTGAATTCTATTGGCGTGCCAAGGCATGAGAAGACACGAAAAACTCACTGTTCGTAGTGTCTGGACCAGAGAAAAGCAGGGCCGGTGGCAGGCGACGAGGGTGATGCCGAAGGAATCAGCGACGCCAACAGCATCAGCGCCACCGCCAAAGCTTCCTTCATCCTCCTCACGCCTCAGAGAAAACCTAAGAGAAACTTCAATTGACGTGCCGATCGATCGAGGTCCGGTTCTAATCGAAAGGAACAAGCAAAAACGCGCGAATCAACAAAAAAAAATCCTTCTAGCAAACGGATGAACTCGACGCGAACGAAAAGCGAAATCATCGAGCCATCGGATGTTCAGTCCGCGAACGACGCGCGAGTCCACGAGGACGCGAGCGACGCCGCCGGACGAAGGCGATTCGACGCGACCACTTCCGAATCGTGTCCGCGTCGAATCGAATCGAAGGAACCGTGGAATCGGAAGATGCACGGCGGAGATCGGAGCTTGCGGAGGAGAGATTACCGGCGGGCAGAAGCGAGAAACGATGCGGAGTCGCCGGCGATCGGGGGATCGGGGAATCGGTCGCCGCTGAAGAAGCGAACGAGCGCGGCGCAATAATCTGCGCACGAATCCTTCCGATGGATTGGAGGAGCTGGTGCTTGGAGCCTGCAGATGCAATTTTCTCTTTTTCTCTTTTTCTTTTTTTTTTGTTTATTGCGCTTTTTATTCCGCGATCCTTTTGGCGAGGTTGCTTCTCTTTTATTTGGGACAAGGAAAAAGAAAATGGAATTATGCAGAAACCGCGGTAAAAGAAAAAAAATATATTCGGTATAATTCCTCGGGGTCGCCTTCTCACCAAATAATTTTTTTTAAATTAATACTACTAAAAATCCCAAACTGATACCCCGTAACGTATTTAACCAAACTTAGTACCGTATCTGCGTTTACAAAAAGAAAATCCCAAACCGATACCGTCTCGACTCATCTGCTCCTAATTCATTTTCCTCTCCTGAAAAATCCAACCAATCCAATGCCCCTCCGACTTTCACATTCGAAGTTTCATTTTGTGAACAACATATTTACTCGTCAAAAGTTCCGTATCGATTTTTTCCTCTCGATCGGCAGGAATCCCAAGAGTCTGCATGGACAACGCCTTAACTCTATGAGAATATTATGTTCTTTTTCTTAATTGGTAGAAATTTTTGAATGCTCTTTTATGTGTAATCGTATTTCGATTGAAATTTATTAATTTGTAATTGCAAATCAATTGTACAAGAACCGGATAAAATCTCTCTTTTTTGGGTTAATGTCGCAAAAAATCATAAACGGGTATACCTGTGACAAATTTACTCCGAGTTAATTTTTTGACCACAAAAAATCTCAAACTGGTATAGATGTGACAATTTTACCTCAAATTAATTTTTTGACCACAAAAAATCCCAAACTTACTATCCGTTAAATTGGATTAATACTATAGAAAATCACAAACTGGTATACATGTAAAATCCTAAACTGGTAGATTCGTCAATTGTCACGTATCATCCAACTCAGAATTTTAACGGTAAAATTTAATGAAACTAACAGGGAGTAAAATTATTACAGATATACAAGTTTTGTGTTTTTGGTGATTAAAAAGTTAATTTGGAGTAAAATTGCCACAGATATATCGGTTTAGGGCTTCTCGTGGTATTAACTCTTTTTTTTTTTGTTACCATCTAGGTAGAATGAATAAAATTGAATTTTTTTTGTTATGCTTTATGCTAAAAGAACCTCTAACAAGCTCTTTTTTTTTTCCCATCTTACTCGAAACATTCAAAGGGTGAGCAAAAACGGACCGAGAGCCTGAAATCCCGGCCCGACCGGCTGGCTTAGATTAAATTTTTCTGGGCCCCAATAGGCCCACCGGGATTTTGGACCTCGTTAATTCCTCTGTGTTCTAGCGGGTTTGGGCCCCAGGCCCCGAGATCTTTGGGCCAGCAATGGTTCGGACCAGCCCGAAATAATAAAAAAAAACAAGTATAATTTATTGAAAAGTACGAGACATAAAATAAAAAAATAATAGATGTGAAATAATTATTCTTGAGAATCGCTAATAAAGTCATGAACAATTTACATATACAACTGAAAATCAAATGAACGAGAAAAAGTTGTCGCGGTAAGGTACATATTGCGAAAAAGCAACCGAAAAAACATGTAAAAAAAAATGGTTTTTGAGGCCGAATATGGTCTCGACCTTTAGCCATAGGGCATCCGGCTACGAATGAGTTTTGAATATTCTACTCGCGCCTTCCGTAACTCCATTCGGATCAAAATTTTTGCCCCATTGAAATTGAGGTGCTCGGATTGATTTATCCGTATGCAATTTATAAATTTAAAGGTTGTAGTAAGGTCAGAAAAATAATAACTAACCCGACTTTTTTTTATCCTAAAAGATAAAATTCTGGATTTCGATCCAGGGTTATTATGGATGATGGCTGGGCCTGAAAATCTCAGACATTTAATCTCGAGGCCCGGCCCGCTCGACCCATGTTCGCCCCTAACTCGCGCGTGATGACAATGCGCGCCCCCCTGGTTTCGAGAGCGGCACAAGTCTGGACCGTGACACTTTTGTGTATTGGCATAGCGCCGTATATGCTAAAACTTTCAACGGCAACCAAATATATAGATGTTCATATGTACTTTTTGGAAAACACGGTTGCCAACTAGTTACTTTGCATGCACTAGGAACTTAGGAAGTCAGATGCGGCGGACATGTTATCTTGTCCAAGAACAGTATTGACCCCTTCGCATGATCATAGTCCAGCGACCTAGACATGTTTCCTCCTCTGCATCACAGCCCCGTATTCCCAGCTGGGTTTCAATTGTAAGAACTCAATCTGTGCTTCGTCTGCATCATGGAGCAGAAAGTTCCGGTTTTCCCGGACCGTTCTAATTTCCCGGCATCGCTCGGCTCATCTGGGCATTTCTCTTTTTTCGGCGAACGAAGCCTCTCTCTACCGAGCTAAATCGCACTCGATGTGTATATATAGCAAACGCTTACCCACGACCATTCAGTGAACCATGATCAAAGGAGGCATGCAATGCCATCACCGTTTGATGCAGGTCCACCGTAAAAAAGGGCATAGAACTTTAAATTCAGAGTAAATGTTTCAGAGCACTCCACCAAATTCAGCTCACAGAGCCTTTAAAGCCACCTCAACCCACGCTGACCTAATGAGATAAGAGCCCCCTCTTCTTTCCCTAAATGTAAAGCGGAACAACTTGTGACTCCTCTCCTTCTCATCGCGTCATGTGAATGACATTAACCCCCAACACCGCTCTAATTCACACAATTCCTGAGCTCCGTGAACGTCATCATCATCAAAGCCAAAGACACGCCCACTCCGAGTTCTCTCTGTCTACTTCAAACCCAACGTTCCTCCCATCTCCAAGAACTCAAAACCCTCCCTTCCAATGCCTCTTGGTCGATGAAGGACCTCTCCTTCTTCCTCCTCAAGAACTACTTCGGCGCCAAGATGAAGAAAGGCGTGGGGACCTTCTGCCACGGCGACACCTCCACCTCGATCCTCAGCCAAGGCGGGACCGACCACTCCGCTGCCGCCATCAAGGAGGAGCCCCTGGTCATGGGTTCCCCGAGCCTGATCGGCGGACGGTCGTCTCCGAACGGGCCCACGCTGGAGGAGATGATACTGCAGCTGGAGGTGGAGGAAGAGATCGCCCGGAGGGCGAAGCTGGACGCTTACTACGAGGGCGGCGGTTTTGGCGCGCCGCAGAGGAGGATGTCCTGCGTGAACAACTCCGACATCTTGCGGTGTGCCAGGAATGCGCTGAACCAGTACCCGCGATTCTCCCTCGATGGGAAGGACGCCATGTACCGGTCCTCGTTCAGGAACTTGGAGTGCCCCGAGAGGAAATCGACGGCCAGGAGATCGGTGTGCTGCGACCGGGACCTCAGAGGCGGGCCGCGTGACAGGTCCCGGAACGAAGCCAAGTACGATAGGCCGAACCTCTTGCCGCCAATCCTGGCAGGAGAGAGGGTGATCTGGTGCAAGCCAGGGGTGGTGGCCAAGCTGATGGGCCTAGAGGCCATGCCAATGCCAGTGAGAAGGAAAGCGAGTAAAGAGAAGTTGAGCTTCATGAGGAGGGAGCAAATGAGAAGGAGAGCAGATACGGACCTGAAGCATGATTGTGATGAAATTTGCAGGAGGATGAGAGGTGGCTCATGCTCTAAGGCGTCTGGGTATTGCGTGATGAAGCCGATCGCTGTGGAGCAGCTGGATGTTCGCGGCGGCGCTTCCGCCGGGGATTGGCCGATGAGACGTTATGGTTAAGAAAATGTCCGCATGTCAGATAGACTCGTAGCGAATTGCGACGCGAAAAATATGCAAGGGATTGTTTTTGCAAGGTCCGATATGAATGTTACAGTTTTTCTGAAATAGGATTGATTTGATCTATTACAATGAATTGGTGCGATACCTGATAGAACTGTTCGATCGTGTGTTAACGTTAGCTGCAAGTTTTGCACGAGGAGTTTCCATGTAATTTAGTTCTGTGTAATGTGACATAGGATTTGTAAGAAAGCAAAGAAATTAGACAGTTTGCCCGCCCTTTCTATTAGCAATTTACATACAATATTTGCATTATATATCATTTCTCTCTAGTGAATTTATCATTATACTATATCTGATGGGCTTTACACCCATAGGCCTACCACAGCCCAGCAATCCAACCGGTTCGATCAAGTACCGGCCTGACTCCTGGTCCGGTTTCGTGATCCTATGCCGTTTGTAGCCGAAACCGGCCGCAATTTGGCCAAACCAGTCCACCCGATTTCAACTGAATCGGCACAGGCGATATGGACCGGTTCGATCAAATACCAGCCTGACTCCTGGTCCGGTGCGTGATCGTATGCCGATTTAGCTTAAACCGGCTACAATTTGGCCAAACCAGTCCACCCGATTACAACTGAGCCGGCACAAACAATTCGAACGTGTTCGTGATATTACGTCGTTTCTCATCATATCCCAGTTGCTGGTGGTAATAAGCAACCATTGTTGCCTAAGCACATGGGCCCAAAATCCTTAACCATTACTAGCGGACAGGAGGGCCTGAAAATTTTTGAACTCAGAATCTTCTACTATGATACCATATGAAATGTTACGGGACTATTGTCAATTATTTTAAAAACTTAAACTGTTAAGTGAAGACATCACGGTTTACGTCCAAGTTAACGGCATCATGGAAACAAAAGTATCCCAAATTGGGCAATCCGTAAACATGATCCGCAGGCGCAAGAATAGCCATAGGTAAATTTCAAAGAAAACTCTCTCACAAGTTATTAGTTGTTAAAGCTATTGGTTTTCGAAAATTAAGTAAGTATTTAAACTCATGAAACCCCTTTTTTTTAAAATTTTAGACTCCGTTTCTTTTGCGGAATATTAATGATCTGAAAAATATTTTCCTAAAAATGATCGTTTGTATCACTTGAAATAATTAGTCAATGGAAAATGTTTTTGTTATCGATAATAATTTTATGTCTAAATATTTTCGTAAAAGATGAAAATATTATTTGTTCATTCATTTTTGCAAGCGTTATAAATGATCGTTTTTAGAAAATTATTTTCCAAATCGCTCATTTTTTACGAAATCAACAGAGCCCTAATTAACGGTAAAAATCCGAAGTCAATAAGGAAATGACAAACGGACCGAAAGAATAAGCAAATACAGAGGGCCCAAGGTGAGCCGCACCTCAACCACCTACAACCAAAGCGAATCACAATTTCGAGGTCGCGCCACCACCCGCCAAGGTCCGTCTCTCTTCCGAGATAGAGGCACAACCGTGCTTTCGAGCTCGCACCAATCTGAGGTCACGTGACCTCGAAATTTCAAAAATACTCCCTACGTATTTTGAAGAGGACAAAATATTCTTGTGTGAGCTAACATGTGTATTTCAGCATGGAGACTAAATATCCTCGACATAAACAAGTTCATATGCAGATGATGTTAACTGTAGGACGCCCGTGTAAGTGCCGGGCTTCCCTAATTTGCACTTGGAGAGTAAGATTCGAACGAGCGAGGGGGACGCGGGAACGCTGAGGTGCTTGGAAGGACCAAATAGAAGAACTACTTGGAAAGGATGAGGGTGCGCTTGGAAATAATTTTGTTTTTGAAAATAATTTTTACTCAGAAATGATTTTTTTTATTTCCATTCCCAGAAATAATTTCTAAGCATTTGAAGGCGTTTGGTAACTGCCCAAAATTTCTATTCCTGGAATAGAAAAAGAGCAGAAATGCATTTGGGAACTGCACAAAATTTCCTTTTATTAATAATATTTTGAATTTTGTAATATTTCTTTCTCTTTTTTTTGATTTTTTTTTTCTTCCCCTTCCTTGGCCCATGGCCAGGTCGTTGGTGCCGGCGACCGGCCACAAGCCAGGGCCAGCGAGGGCGGCTCGCGACTTGGTCGAGGGCCACCCTCGTCGGATCTGGCGAGGGTGAGCCTCGTCGCTGCCCTAACCAGATCTGGCGAGGGCCGCGACGCCCTCGCTAGCCCTAACTTGTGGCCGGTCGCCTGTGGGTGGCGACCGGCAACCGACCACAAGCAAGAAAAAACGAAGAAGACCAACCAAGAAGAAGAAGAAGAAGAAGAAAAAATTCATTTTCCATTTCTGATTCTTGTTCCCTTTGATTCTTGATTCTGTTGAGAAAAAAATTTGTGCCTGGGAACAAAATATTTATCAAATGGATTTTTATTTTTTTTATTCTGGAAACAAAATAATAGAATCGGGTGTTATTTAACCGGTTACCAAATAGCCCCTGAGTACATCAATGTGCGAACCTACGACAATTATTGTGAAGCCCATGACTCTCTCTCCCACTGTCCATAATATACAGCTAATATCACGACAAAAGACCCGCTCTTGAAGTGGTAGGTTCCTCCTTTCATTGCTCATAAGAACAGCTAACAATGATCATGAGATATTCTCCACGCCACAGAGTCGACAAGGTCTAATCGCCACTAACAAAAATCCTCCAACTTCAGCATCGTATATGGACACTAGTCTTGTTTATGTATCGAGCATGTGCCGGCTTGGGGAGGCATCTTACCTTACAAAGAAAAGGACGTGACATCTTCTGGTCGCATTTTATTTTATTTTTTTCATTGGTAAAATGGTGGGGATGAACGATCAATGCTAACGATTCCCTCTGAGCATCGCCATAAATTTTTCATTCTCATCACAGGACGTTCGCATTGAGACATAACTACTCCACACCACTTGCGATTCGAAGATTGGAGGTTGGCAATCCCATCGCCGTGCCCCTATCATGACGCTAGCAGTCAGGAAGTCTCTTCACACGAGATAGGTCGCAGTTAAGCAACGCGACATACTTGTATCGTTTTGTATATGAAGAATGCTTTTGGACGTTTTTGCTTGAAAAGTTGTGACACGATATACTTGAATTCACATTCCCACTTTAGGCCTCAAGGATGATTCATATCCTTGGCATAAGCCTGCCTAAATGTGAGATCAACTGGTTGAATAGAAACGAAAGTCAGACACAGTAATCCAGAAGTCCTGTGTCGAAAGGCTATCGCTCAACCAATCAAAGGTACGTCGGGGATAATAGGCCGATTACATTCAAGAGCTCTTATCGACGGAGTCGTTTGGCATCTCGATGTCGTTTGGACCTCGATGTCGACTCATCACATTTTGGGATGAAAAGGTTCCCAAGGCTTCGGTTGTTCGCCAATCAAAGTGGTACGTAAGTTGGGTTTAGAACATCGTGAGATAGTTCGGTTCCTATCTACCGTTGGTGTTAAAGGGACAAAAAGATTTGAACTCGGGACCTTTAAATGTGATATCACGTGAGATTTTATGGAGTCACTGTCAAGTGTTCTAAAAGCTTAAGCTATTAGAGGAATGTGTGGTTTACTATTTTAATATTCTATTACTCTTACTCACGTTTAGTCTGGTCCTTTTTTTGCCTAATACTAGGCATGGAAATACTTCATTGGGGAGCCAAATAGGAGCCTAGAAAGCTTCAAACTTAGGTGCCTTGCTCTTTACCATATAAATTTTTATAAGATCGGTGCCAACTATTTTAAAAGCTTAAACTATTAGATGAATGAATATTTTAATATTTAAATATTCTATCATGTCCGAGTTAACCGCGTCATGGAAACAAGACTACCCCAAAGTAGGCCATCCATAAACATGATCCGCAGGCGCAAGAATAGCTCAGAGGTAAATTTGAGAGAAAACTCTCTCACAAGTCATTAGTAGTTAAAGCTATTGGTTTTCAAAAATTAAGTATTAATACGCATAAAACCCTTTTCTTCTTATCTTAAACTCCGCTTGTTTTGGCGAAAAATGCATGATTTAAAAAATATTTTTCTAAAAATGATCACTTGTGTCGTTTGAAATAATTAGTCAATAGAAAATATTTTCGTTATTGACAATAATTTATATTTAAATATTTTTATGAAAGATGAAAATATTGTTTATTCATTCATTTTTGTAAACGATATAAAAGATTATTTTTAGGAAAATATTTTCCAAATCACTCATTTTTTGCGAAACAAGCGAAGCATTAACTAACATTAAAAATCCATAGTCAATAAGGAAATGACAGATGGAAAGAAAAGATAAGCAAACACATAGGGCCCAAAGTGAGACGCACCTCAATCGCCTACAACCAAAGCGACAACCACCATCACAATTTCGAGGTCGCGCCACCACCTGCCAAGGTCCGTCTCTGGTCCGAGATAGAGGCACAACCCCGCTTTCGAGCTCGCGTGACCTCCAATCCGAGGTTGTGCGACCTTGAAATTTTGGAAATACTCCCATGTATTTTAAAGAGGACAGAATGTCCTGTGTGAACCAATACGTGTATTTCGTTGTGGAGACTTAATATCCTCTACATTTATTAGTTCATATGCAGATGATGTCAGCGATAAGACGTCCGTGTTAGTGCAAGGCTTCCTTGATTTGCAATTGGAGAATAAGATATGGAACAGGCGAGGGGGACATGAGAACGTTGAGGTGCTTGGAAGGACCAAATAGAAGGAGAATCACTTGGAGAGAATGAGTACACCAATGTGCGAACCTACGACAATTATTGGGAAGCCCATGACTCGCTCTCTCTCTTCATAATATATGCCTAATATCACGAAAAAAGACCGGCTCTTCCTTCTTTCAGTACTCATAAGAACGACTGACAATGATTAAGAGAGATTCTCCACGCCTCAAAAGTCGACAAGGTCTAATCGCCATAGACAAAAATCCTCCAACTTCGACATTGTATATGGACACTAGTCTAGTTTATGTAACGACCATGTGCCGGCTTCGTGAAGCATCTTACCTTACAAAGAAAAGGACGTGACATCTTCTGGTCGCATTGTATTTTGTTCTTGGTAAAATGGTGGGGATGGGATGATCAATGCTGGTTCTCTTTGAGCGTCGCCATAACTACTTTGCATTACCTACGATGCAAGGTGATCTTATTGCCACAGCCCTACCAAGATGCTAGTAGCCAAGAAGTCTCTTCATACGAGATAGGTTGCAGTTAGACAACGCAATGCGACGCGCTTCTATCATTTTATATATAAAGAAAGTTTTTTGGACGTTTTTGCTTGAAAAGAAGTTGTGAATGCTTGAATTCACAGCTTTCATTGTTCATCTTGAGATGAACAAAGGGGTAATTTCACACTCTCACTTTAGGCCTCAAGGATGATTCATACCTTTGGTTACTAGGAAAAATGTCTATGTGTGATTTATGAATTATACTCCTAAAGCTTTGTTTTATTTTGGGCACAAAATGTCTATGCGAACTAATTAACCATTTCGACCAAAAAAAAAAGAAAAACTTATTTAACCATTAGGGTTTTCATTGGTTAACTTAACAGAAGGTTATTGCCTAAATTTATATCTCAGCTAGCATATGCAAAATATTTTGACCAAACAAGAAGTTCAAAAGGGTGTTCGAGTCTATAAGAGAATTTTTTTTTTCACTCACAACAAACTTGCTCTGTGTGGTCAACGGACCCTTTTGTCTCTCTTGTTGCCACCGCACCGAACTCATATGGACGAGATTGTCTCGCTTGAATCCAGATTCATGAATCTAAAATGATCATTGGCCATTAATCATGTCTATCCTCAATGTGGGCCTACGCAATCACCAGACATGGCGGATTCGACCCATGTGGACCTTCATCCAAATAAGTTTTTGTCCATGTGGTCCACATGAAATATAGGATCGTGTAAGCACGCAGGCGCTCTCTTTTTCTCATTGCGGAGGCTTTTTTCGGCCAGCTTTGCGTGTAGAGTTCATCGTAATTTCGATCACTTGTTGAACCCCGTGATCCGGCTAAATAAGGTTTCTTCTCAGCGAGAGAGGGTCATTATTCTATCGGAGAAGCAGCATTTCCGACGAGAAAATACGAATGACTTTCTAGTTAACTTATCAAAAAATATCAATACCCTTCTTTTGCTTGTTTTCCATAGCACCTTTCCACCTTTTTCTCCTTAAAAAATTAGATGCACCAACATGATGGCTAATGTGCTAGTTGACTTATACATCTCCATTTTTAGGGTTTTGGTCAAGGAACGTTGTCCACCAGCTACGATTCACACACTATCCTATTGGAATAGAAACAAAGAGAAATATAGAAAAGAATCCAAGCAAGTGGAGGCTTGTTGCAATAAACGAAAGTGATCGAGGATCATGTGCATCGATCGCTATTCTCCATGAGCAAACGTCAGAGAAACTTTTCATGTGATCTGAGGAAGGTTTGAGCAGAGTCGATGTCGTACCATTGCGTACAGATAAACCACGTCTGCTCGTTCTTCGATGATCTAACATGTTCCTTTTCTAATGTTCCAATCTCATTTAAGTGGTTGCATCGCATTAGATTTAAGGAAGATGGCTGTGACATTCTTGAAGTTTCGTGTTGACCTTGATGCTCTATCAAGCTTTCGATTTCATAAAAAATTGTAGTAATTTTGGTTTAAATTTTGCGATGTGTTCGTGATTTCCTCACATCTCCTGTGTGATGACTATAGTCTGTTAAAGAAAGAAAAGAAGAATAGTCAAGGGGAGATCTTGTGATTAGTGTTAATGAAGATTCTCTTTGGAAACACATGACAAGTTCCTAATGAGCTCCATGTGACATCTTAGTCAACATGCGATTGCGGCACCGCTAATGACATTTGATCATTTAAGTTATCAATAGTTTGGATATTCGTAGTAGCGAATAAATGCTTTTTATTAGGAGAAACGGGCACCGCACAAACTGTAAAATTCGACCGATTTAGGAGCCATGAGCCACGACCCTGTGAAAATTGAGTATATCACTATTTAACATTAGAGAGGATAAGAACCCAATCGGTCCTAAACCTATCGTACGGATGCCGTTCGGTCTTAAGCTTTTCAATTTTGTCAATGTAGTTCTGAATCTTTGTGTGAAACTTTAATGTAGCCCTTTCGGCCAATTACTACCCGAAATTGCTAACGTGGCATCTGGTCATCGCCGTCGTAACCCAAAATGCAATTGTCTAATTTAGAATTTTGTCCTCAAAATCCAATACTCCAACCCTAATATTCCTTTCCTAGCTTGCGTCCTAAGAGAAGAAGGATTCGAACTTACACAAAGAGAACGAAATGCAATGAAGGCAAATCAACAACCATGTCTTTAGAATACTCTCACTCCTGTATAAATGGCCAAAGAGGCACGTCCTTTTGAAGAGACGCAACCTTTCGTCAAATAAGAGCAACAATGAATAAATAGATAAGACTCATCCTTGAATTGTATTTAGTTATAGCATTTATGAATTCATTTCGAATTCATAGAATACCCATTCGATTTGGTCATGTCAAGACTCTAAGGTCTCGTTTGGATTCTTACGTAAGGAGGATGAGTGAGGATGCATGCGTAGTAGCTCCCGTAGATATAGGCGAGGCCTTTTGCCTTTTAGCTAATCTCGAATGTTGTTACCCAATTCACTATTCCCACGGTCGGGGCTTTACATCAAGTGGAAAACCAGGCGTCACTAATACTGCTCGTTCTACCGTACTCCTTTTTGAAAATAAAAAAAAAAGCGCTGTCTCGCCCGAGAGGTGGGAAGAGTTGGGAATAGAGTGGCGAACGGTTGCGTAGGGTGTGGGACTCCACTAGACCTGTCAAATAGGTGGATTGGATCGGGTATGGGTCAGGTCATAAATGGTCCGATCCAAATTGATCCATTAACCCATTTATGACCCATTTATGCATAATACAATTTTCTTGACCCATACCTGACCCGACCCATACCCAACCCAGACCCGATTAGACCCATATTGCTAAAATACTTCCATATCTAGTTAAATATAGGAAAATTCATACTCAAGCTGAAATGAGAGTGTGGAGTGAGTAAGTGCAAGATTGAGTGAAGGTAAGAAAGATGTGTTGAATTTAAATTAGTTGTAAACTTATTTATAACCCATTTACAACTCATTTACGACCCATTTAACATCAATATAAGACTTCTACCTATTTATGACCCATTTACTAAATATAACTAACCCATTTTGACAGGTCTAGACTCCACCAAGGAATCTTGGTCAGGATTATCTTGAGTTGTTCGGATTGACTGATGAATTCGATTAGGAGAGCTACCACGAGGTCTCGACTGTTCAGGGTCGGTTCTGGGTTCACCCCCTCAAAGTTCCTCACGCATTTTGGGAACAATTAGAGTTGAAGTTGCCCGGCAAAGCTATAAATATTGATGCCGTTTTTTTAACCAAAAAAAAAACAACATCGATGCCATTTCAATTTCTGAACACGTAAATTACTCCTGCGAGCATACAACTTTTTGCTCAAACCACGACATGATTTTTCCTTCCCTGCTTTGCTGGCATCCAGGTTAGATACGGCCACCATTTTATTTTATAGAGATAGGTATATCAGAAGTCTTAAAACTTATCATGAAAATGCAATTTCGTCCTAAAATTTTCAAAAAGTGCAATCAAGTCTTAAAACTTGTCAACTTGGTCCAATCAAGTCCTTCCGCGGATTGCACTTTTCGAAAGTTTTAGAATTTGATTGCATTTTCATGACAAGTTTTAAGACTTGATTATACTTTCATGACAAGTTTTAGGACTTTCAGTATATTTATCCCTATTTTGCATATGTGATGTTTCCGATCAATTTCATTACTATGGTACTTTCATATTGGGTGAGTTCCACTACGGTCTTTCTCTTTAACTATTTATGAGTCTATGATGATAAACTAATTAAAAGAAACAGGAAGCTGACAACTTGATGACAGTACAAAGGGCCCTCAGATGCCAATTCTTCAGACAAGGCATGGTCCATGGACGTGTCATGTGCAATCTTTTGAGTAATAATCATTAGATTGAAGAGCCTAATAAGTAAAGCGCTCCTCTCGCGCGCGTGCACGCTCACAATCTGCGACATTTTAACATATGCGTAGTTGTACTGTCGCATGCCGGAGCCTTGAATTTGCTGTAAAGCTTGAGTGAGTATAGGAATATTATCCAGGGAGAAGAAAGGACTGCAACTCGCACCCATCATGCAGAAACAGCTAAGGCGGCCAAAAAGAGATGACTGAAAAGGTTTAACTCCTCTTAGACAAATGAACCAGAAGCAAAGCAAGTGAGAGAGAGAGAGAGAGAGAGAGAGAGAGAGAGAGAGCAGTTCAGCTTATCTTAAGCTGGGTTGGTTTGCCACATGCAGGCCACCTTTATTTAACCTAATTTCAAAAGATCCCGAAAAAATTTTGTTATTTGGTCAGAAAAGATCCTGAATTTGAGGCAGTAAGTTTCTTGCTCATTTCTTTAACTTTGGTGCCCAAAGGAAAAAAAGTCAGAGGCTCACTACGCTGAACAGAAGTTGCATTTCCAATGGGAAAATGGCAAGAATTCATTACAACCTTTCTTTACAAATTCCCAGAAAACTGATGATGATGAAAAGTCAGATTAAAAAAAGGTTAAGCCTTCTTCATCACCCAACAGCAACCCCATGTGCCCAGATGGGGCCATGTGATACTACTTTTTTCTTTACTCATAAACCGAAGAATCTCAAGAACTCCAAATCACATAAAATAATATCCAACCCAGGAAAAATTATCAGAAGATTAGATGACCCTTTTGTTCATACTGCCAATTAATGAGGTCCAAGTTGTGCAGCTGATTGCGGCTTACGTCTCAAACTATTACTTTTCATTTCTTGGTTTTTTCCCTTTTTCTTGCTTTTCTTTTCCTTTTGGCTAGAGGAAGACAAAAGGTAGCATAGGACACTGGTTTTGCTTTAAAGTGAATATAAAGCTTGGACTCTGCAATGTTGCCAATGCTGCCTCTCATTTTGTTGAGTCAGGGCATCTATCTAAGAATATAAGCGACCAAAAAGAGTCCCTCATCCACTGAAACTTTAGTGGATTCCTCATACTTTGCTATGCTGATGTTTCTTTCAATACGTTTTCCAGCATCTGTTGACATGGATTTCAGTTGGAGTGCCTTTAACTATCAACTGTCACCGTTCCATGCGAAAAGGAGGAGGAGGAAGAATCTGGCAATTCAATGGCTGACAAAATCGTTGCTTTTCTTTTATCTTTATCCCCCTTTCGGTTGAACTTGAATAGCCCGATGGCTTCCCAACCTCTCAATTATTCACTGACATTGAATAGTACGGGCTTGTTGGCTACATGAATTCATTATGATCATATTAATTATTGACGGCCGCCCTATGGAACCTAACGAAGCACGCTCTGGAAAAGGCCAGACCTTGAGAACCTTTTTAAATTTGGTTTGGGACTGCAATAAGTTGAGGCTATTTGGGTTTCAGCTCAAGGGTTAGCTAACTGCCCCCACCAACTGTTTACTTGCTCGCAATTGAATGCCATTTTCTCCATGAAGAAGCCTTTTAGCTACTTCAATGTATGCCCACATTCATCTGCAACCTATTCCCCCACTAGGGCTATTTTATAACTTTTCTATTGTAGCACAAGTCGTAGCGATATCCGAGAGAAGCTATCTTAGATCGACTAAAGTCGATATGATCTAAGTGTATTTGTGTTCTCATAAATGTTGTGGCTATAGATTTCACATAACGTAACTGCTAAAAGAGTTTCCATGCACCACATAGAGCCTATCCATTTATGTTCGTTGACAATCCTGCAAAACGTATAGTATATTAGCTCGCTTACCGGTCCATATCTTTCTTTTCTCATTTCCTTTTCATTAGCCTAAGATTGCTCTTAGCTGTCCCATACATTCAAAGGTATTAAGCCATAATACACCAACAATAAAAAGCGTAAGTCCATCTAAGTCAATCACGCACCTTTTAATCCTCCCATTGTTTTCAATGCATTGCAATCCCCCAGTGCAGCTACTGAAGCCATCAAACCTAGTGGAAACAGAGATCATGCTCATGCAATTAAGGTGATTTTGGGCAAGTTGAGCAAGTACGAGCTCCAACTAAATGCACTTGGGGGTATCTTTAACACCACCCCTGGAATCAAATTCAATTCCTCCTCACCCAAATTGCCACCTCTCTGACCGGTCTTCAACTGAACCAATGGGCTCTTCCCAATGTGCCTTGGTCCTCACAAACTAAAAGGGTCTAAAAGTCCGCTCAGAGGGATCACAAATCTAGGCAGAATATGGGGAATTCCAAAAAAGAAAGTAGAAAAATTGGAGTCCTCCCCACTCCATGTCCACAAACACTAGTGTTAATTTTTTAGCAGTTTTTCTGTTTCTGTTAGTAGTTTAGATACCGTTCCTCCATATTTCCATCACTTTATTTTATTCCCCACCACTTCCCATCCCCTTCCAGTTCTATATAAACAGTCGACTTGTCCCTCTTCCTCCTCACTTCTCTCCCTGGCCTTTCACCTAAAGTTCCAAGCTGCTCTCTCTCTCTCTCTCATATCTTGGGCTGAAACTTCTCGCTGCAAGCCAAAAATGGGTTCTCTCGGATTCACCATTGTGGCCTTCCTCGCATTGCTCAAGACAGTCCAAAGTGATGGGAGTGCATGGACCAGTGCCCATGCCACTTTCTATGGAGGCGGTGATGCTTCTGGAACAATGGGTGAGTTAGTAGTGACATAAAACAGCAACCCCCTCTCTTGCATTCCCATAAATTCTGCACTTACTTTCCTGTCACTCACATATTTATCCCCTGGCGGGTTCGAGAGAAATCATCGCCTAGTCTCGTCCCCCTTAGACCCCGCGAATCACAAATCTAGAAACAGTAATATCCACGC
This sequence comes from Syzygium jambos, assembly GCA_031216235.1. Classification (NCBI taxonomy): domain Eukaryota; kingdom Viridiplantae; phylum Streptophyta; class Magnoliopsida; order Myrtales; family Myrtaceae; genus Syzygium; species Syzygium jambos. Next base: position 21,191,880 of record CM062229.1, read on the forward strand.
TTACATGTTTTCTCAGAGTGCGATAGACAGACAAATTACATGTTCTACAACATTTTTTTTTCTGGTTTCTGAGTTAACAAGTTCTTTGGATCTGTTTCAGGTGGGGCTTGTGGGTATGGGAATCTAATTAGCCAAGGATATGGCACAAACACAGCTGCCCTGAGCACTGCCCTGTTCAACAATGGGCAGAGCTGTGGAGCATGCTATGAGATCCAGTGTGTGAATGACAACCAGTGGTGCTTGCCTGGTTTCATAATCATCACTGCCACCAATTTCTGCCCTCCTAACCTTGCCCTCCCTAATGACAATGGAGGATGGTGCAATCCCCCTCTGGAGCACTTCGACCTCGCCCAGCCGGTCTTCCAACAGATTGCTCAGTACAAAGCCGGAATAGTTCCTGTTCAGTACAGAAGGTGAGCACACAGTTGAACGAGCTTAGTGTTTGTTTTTGTTAGATCATGGCACTTTCTGTTGTGTCAGAAAATACTAATTGACGTCAACAATCACACTTACGATGTTATGTGTTCATCCAGGGTGCCTTGTGTGAGGACGGGAGGGATCAGATTCACCATCAACGGCCACTCTTACTTCAACCTTGTCCTGATAACCAACGTCGGCGGCGCCGGGGACGTGGTGGAGGTGTCGATCAAAGGCTCCAACACCGACTGGCAAGCCATGTCTAGGAATTGGGGCCAGAACTGGCAGAGCAACTCGTACCTCAACGGCCAGGCCCTCTCCTTCAAGGTCACCACCAGCGACGGCCGCACCTCGATCTCCAACGAGGCGGCCCCACCCAATTGGTCCTTCGGCCAGACATTCAGCGGGTCCCAAGTCTAAACCCGACCCCCTCCCCTGAAAAACCAAAACTCTAACAAAAACTACACCCTTTTTAACCCAATGAAGGGCCTAATTTTAATTTCCTTCAGTCAAACGTAGGCTACTAAACATAACATGTGACATTATATATGTGGTTGGTCATGTGGTGTTCCTAGTCCCTACGGGTGGGCATCCTTAGGAGTGGCCCCAAAGTCGGTTCCCCTCGCTCACGCTCTCTATTCAAACGGGCGTAGCTGTGGCGTCCTATCGTGTCGTGTTGTGCAACGGAGGCAATCTACACATCGTAGGAGGCCTCTTTTTAATAACTTTACTTATCATATAGAAAAAATCATTTTGGCTGAGGTGAATGAGGAATGGTCACCCGCCCTGGAAAATGCACTGTCCAATGTAATTCGAGGCTTCCCTTCTCAGTAAGAACGAGGTTGTGGAAGACTCTTTTAGCAGCTGGCTTTTCTTTTTCTTTTGCTGTTGTTTTGGAAGCTCAGGGAGGCACTGAGTTTGAGCAGTGACAGACCTTTTTGTACACAGCTGATCAAGCTGATGGTGTACCTGAAACACTTTGTAAACTACGTATTCCATGTAATTTCGTTCTTGGTTGCTTGCAGTTTAATGTTAAAAGTTCCAAAGTCTTTGCTGCTGTTTTTGAGTCCGGCGGTTCGAACGAGAAATCCACGTGATCGTCTTGATCAACGTGGTGAAGATCTATTAATATACTCGGTGTATCTTCGTGGCTGAGACCCTCCGATTGCAGATGCACGTGACATCTTTGATTGAAATGCAGCTTTTGCTTTACGGTCTGGTTGGTCCGTTTCCGCGCAAGGAACCGGGAAGAGGACCGGTCATTGCCGGTTCCGAAAATTCGGAACAGAGAACTGCCTAGAATTGGCTGGCTCCGGTTCCCTGGTTGGACCGGACCGGTGCTCTCGCCCTGTAGGCAACCTACTCAAAAAGTTATTTGAATCAGGTTTTCTTTACGGAATCAAACTGGAGACATATTTTATACTGATTTTTGCCGGTCGCCCTTCCTCGTGCTCACCCCTCACTCGTAAGTAAAGAAGGAACTCCGGATCGTTCTTTAAGAGCCAACAAGCTAAGTCACACATCAAAATTTTGCTTTGCCAAAGAAATCCAGCAATTTAAGTGTCGTGTAGCCAAAACCTAGGCCCCACGATCCATGCTAGCGTATCAATTCATATCGGCCCAAAACATCTTATTTCGATTCTACACAAGGAATAATTGAATTACGATGAAAACGTGTTATTTTTGTGTTAATTCATGTTGAAACACAAAGTTAGGCGCGGCACGTTGTGTCGAGTCATATTCGGATTTTTTCTTTGTAATTCGTGTTTGACCTCCCTCATATAAGCCATGCAAATGGATCGTATCTAGCATTGCCAACTCTACGAAAAGATCAACTACATCTCCGATCGATGGATCGCACAAGTAACTGCCTGATATGCTACTTATTTTCCACTATAAAATTAGGTACTTAACGAAAAAGGCATGCCCTTTTTAGAATTCAGTGCATAAATTAAGCATATTGTGAACACGCATCCAACATTCAACAATGATCTGGGAATAGATCTTCTTTGCTTTGTGATATAAATCAGGTAATCAATGTCACGACACGAATGTTAGAATATCTCAAATTTTAAATTACGCCGTTATCTAAAAGTTTAAGTTTTAAAATAGTTAGTAATGGTTATATGAAATTTTACATGGTATTGGACATGCTTCATTTATTATTGTTTCCACGCTTAGTCTTAAAAGGCAAAAGTCTAATTTATGTATCGAGAGAAAGTGTTAGAACATCTAAATACTAAAATCACGGATTCATTTAATAACTTAAATTTACAAAATAATTGACGGTGTTCTTATAAAATTTTTGTTAGATAACAGTTGAGCATAATGTACGCACTGGATAGCCGCCGAAAGCTGACCAAATCGGAACGGAAGCTACCAAAGATGCAGTGTGACGAAGCCGGCAAAAACCAATCATCCTACCCAGCCGATTAAAAAGCCGACTCCCGAGGCTTCAACTCGCCGCACTTCCGTCCTTTGCCTTGAGTCCCTTCTCCGTCCGGCCCTGCTCGAGATCTTTCGCTGTCCTCCGAGCGATCACGAAGCACAATCCTTGGGTTCGGACGTCGCTGAACGCCCATATCGTCACCAAAACAAGAGATTTCCGCGAGAAATCCACTTTGAACTTGGAGAGCTCGGAGTCGCAATCGCTAAATCGCTTGAGTATTTCCCAGCCTAAATTATGCGCAAAACAAAACCATACGAGTGTTGTAGAAATGCTACTCGAACTAGAAAATCATTCGAAAGAGGAAACTTATTCAAATTAGGGAATCCACTTGGATTGGGGTTTCTTCACGAATTTAAATTTGAGACATGTCCGCTAGTCACCCTTCCTCATGCAGATATAACCTGGACAAAGTGCGGATTGTATGGACAACGATGTCCACTGGCCTGTCCTCGTATCCATGGAAACTCATCTATAATGTCATCAATGGATTCATAATTTTGACTTTCTTAATTTTCATTCCGTGTGAAATAACTGAATTACGACGAATACGCATTAATTTGTGTCGGCTCGTGACAAACGTATGAAGTAAGATGTGATGTGTCGTGTTCGGATTTTCTCTCTGTAGTTCGTGTTTTACATCTCTCGTTCAAGTCATGCAAGTGGATCATGTCGAGTATTGCCGGCTCTGTCAAATCCAATCTTGGATCAACTATGACTGTGATGGACTGATCGTGAGGTGAGGAACATGCTAACACAAACCGAATATTCAGCAATTATCCTGGAGTGAAAATTAGTTGATAGCGGTATCACGAGATCCTAAATTTAAATCTTTCGTTGAACAGATAAAAGCGTAAGAACAGTTGATGATGGTCCTAAAAAATATTCACAATGGAGACAATGAATTTACAGTTAGATATCCACAAAAAATACTGTAATCACCAAAATAGGCGCCAAAACTTGACGAAGCCGGAACAGAAGCTGCTGAAGACGAATGCAACGAAGCCGGCGAGAACCAATCGTCCTACCTAGCCGGAACAAAGCGCCTTTCGGGGCTTCGACTCGATGCGCTTCCGTCCCTCTCTTCGAGCCCCCTTGTCCGTCTGGTTCTGTCTGGGCGCGTTCGGCATCCTAGAGATCAGGAAGCACAAACTTTCGGTCCGAACGTCGCGAAAGGCCCATATCTTGAGTACATCTGCGTCTTCCAATTGATTTTCTTCGACGAACGCCTTCCAATTGCCCATGAGTACGTATACCTTGTCGCACCAAATTTTGAACCGCAGAGGAAACGTCTTTCCCTCCGTATTAAACGCCATCACCTCCACGCCTCGCACGGGATCGTCGTCCTCCTCGAGCAACGGGAGTATGAACTCCCGGACGTGGTCCTTCCACAGGAGGAGCCGGTTCTGTTGTTCTCTGAGGTCGCTCGACTTCAACCGCTTCTCGAACGGACCCCGGCATCGCCCGATGGAGTCGATCAGTGCGTTCATGCGCCGGACAATGGGAGGGTTGGATCTGCGCAGCTGGTGAAGCGGCGCGCCCGAACTGCTCTCTGGAACATCCTCAGATCTCGCGTGTTCCTCGCCCTCGGAGACACGATCGCCGGTGTGCTTCAATACGGAAAGGAACAGCGATGCTTGAAGGACTTCTTTGGCTTCATCACTTTGGCTTCGACTGCTCTCCATGTCCGACTGTTTCTCTGTTCACAGCTTCTGAAGGCATTATATATAACATGTTACTAGCCAGGCCAGGTAGAATTTGCACTTTCCTAAGGTGAATAGGAGTCCATCTGAAATATTTCCTAAAATATACCTAGATAGAAGAGTTGCTGTTTGATGTTATTAAGTTAGTCGGGTTGAGAGAGTTTGAACATTATTGGGTTTTCTTCGTGAGTGTCCTATTAAGCAAAGGGTTATCGTTTTCCAAAGATCAAGCTGAACCGGCGAAATGGGTGTTTTTCTATTTTAAAAGGGTTAACACTATGAAAAACTCTAAATTGGTGCACTTGTGACAAACCTTCTATTAATTTACCTTAAATTTTACTGTCAAATTACTAAGTTAGATGATGCATAACACTTGACGAGTGTACTAATTTGAGGTTTGACATTATCGGATTTTCTTCATGAGTGTCCTATTAAGCATAGGGTTATCATTTATAGAGATCAAGTTGAACCAGCGAAAAATGGTATTTTTTCTCTTTTAAAAGGATTAACACCGTAAAAAATCTTAAATTGGTACACTCGTGACAAACCCTTCATTAATTTACGTTAAATTTTACCGTCAAATTGCTGAGTTGGTTGACACGTGACAGTTGATGAGTATATCGATTTAGGGTTTTACCCATATGGTTGTTACAGGTATACCGGTTTGTGATTTTTTTTTTATTAATCTAATTAAACGAAAATTAGTGGATAGTAAATATGTCACAAATGTACCAGCTGGGGATTTTTTATGATAAAAAAATTAGTTTAAGGTAAATTTATTATAGATATATCAATTTGAGAGTTTTTTGTGGTACTAACCCTTTTTTAAATCAATTTATATGCCGATTTTGAAGCCAATGCTCGATTTTTCAACAGGGGAAATAAAAAGGCTGTCATTTAGTGACAAAATATGGATTTTTCTTATCAAAGAAAGGATGAATGTTACCCTTTTGGATTGCTGATTTGGCAAAAAAGAAATACCATAATTACATTAGAAAGACTATTCTAATTGCTAAATATTTATGAGTATCAGAATGTGGATGTTTTCTAGTTAGTCAGATGAAGCGAGTCTTGACATTATCGGATTTATTTTTCCAGAAATCAAGATAAACAAAAGGAAATGGGATTTTTTTTAATTGATTTGAATTGATTTAAATGTGAGTTTTGAAGCCAAGGATAGATTTATTTTCAACGATGGAAATAAGAGGCTGTCATTTTTGTGACAAATTTAAATTTTTCTAGTTAAATAAAGGATGAATTTCCCTTTTGCGGCTGCTGATTTGGTTGGACTTGACATGAATTAACAATGATTTTGGCAAAATAGCAATAATTACATCGAGAAGATTATCCTAATTGGTACAATTGTTACGGATGCTGATGCGCCGGTATGTGTGCCAACCGTGAATCGATGGTAGGATTCAACCCAATTGTGTATGTTTGTATACGTGAGATTATGTGTAGCCACTGTTGATAGCATTAATGCATTTTATTTACTGACATGCTCTTTTATAATAAAAGGATAATGATATAAATAATTCATGAACTTTAATCCAATATGTACTGTGGTTTTTAAATTTTTTATTTGTTGAATGCGATCTTTCAACATTTGGTATATGTTTAATGTAGTTCCTGAACTATATGAAAATATTTAATATAGTCCATAAACTTGAATTAATAGAATGAATACATTAAACATTCTCATATAGTTCAGGGACTTAATTAAATATATACCAAAAAATCAAAGATGACATTGAATAAATTAAAAGTTCGGATACCATATCACATTACATATTGAGTTAAAGTTCATGGACCATATCGAATAAATTAAAAGTTCAAAGGAGTGCATTGCACATTAAATCAAAGTTCAAAGACTATTTATACCATTTACCTGTAAATAAACTTTAAATTCGTGTTTTTTAATCATGTGTCGTTCGACAAACGCACAGATATTAACGGTTCGCAACCCTTAGAGCCGGGCCAGGCCGAGTCGGTTTGGGCTCCTCCGCTCGTTGCAAGAGAAGACTTTGGTGATTTCCTCGTTAAAAAAACGTAGCGAAACCCATGCATTATGCAATGGTTCTTTGCCCCTCTCGTCCTTCTCCTCTCTCTCTTCAGTATCGACTACTTTATCGTAACCCGTATGTATTTAAGGAAACAATTTCTTTTTATTCCAACGCAATAACACAATTCAAAGTTTTTTCCCACGCCGGTCAGTAGACAAATGCTCCAATAGTTTATGTGCATTTCGAAGATAGTACGATATTTGCGGTTCCTTCCTCCCCTCCCCACTCTCTCTCGCGGCCGGAAACCCCAGCTCCGGCCATGGCCGCGACGATCGAGCTGAAGGACGAGGCCGAAGGGGAGCGCGTGGAGACCTCCGATTTCTTCTTCAACCAGATCGGCGACCCAGTGCCGGTCGAGTTCGCAAGGGGCGGCGGTGCCAGGCCGTACGGCCCCGGCCGCTCGCCGTCTCCGAGCGGTTCGAGCTCATCTTCGTGGCCCACTCCTCTGGTGAGTTTGTAGACCTCGATACGTTCGTCCGATTGGTAGCCTGTGGCGGTGCGATTTGGTGCTAATCGTGCTCTGGTCTGTAGGGTTTTGCGTCGCGCGGATCTGGAGTGTGATGGAGTTGGCGAAGAGGATTAAGGAGGGGTTGAGAGATCGTTCCGTGCGGCAACTGAGCGTCGTGGACGTACACATGGGGCCGGTTGGCTTGCTCTCGCTTTCTCCCGATTCTTTGAGGCTTGCGGCTTCTACTGGGAGCATTGTTCACTTCTTCTCGGTTGATTCGCTTCTCTATAACGTTAGTTCAGACTCAGAGACCCTTTTGTTAGATCACGCTATATATTTATATGAGAAAATGGCTGAAACTTTAGGGCCCGAATTCCTTTTCCAATTACACTCCCGACATGTGCAGATCCTTGAAAAAAAGTCGACTTTTTTCTCGTCATGTTGTGATTCTTTTCTGAGCATGTTCATTGAGAATTCTTGTTAGACGCTGACTGACGGCTGTCACATTCGGTTCGGATTAGGAATAGGTATAGCTGGCCCTGCGTTTTGGACATTTTCCTGTATATGCTCTTTTGGCTTTTGGGAATTGAGATATCTCTAGTTACGTTCGCTTTCATTTTATATCTGCAAATGATTATAGGGTTCAAGTTATTCATAATAAAGACAGAATCATGAGCTAAAATTAAGTTGGTGGACGGTATCGTCTCTTAGCAATGAGCTACAGTCCTATAGACGTGGATGCTTAGTTGAGTTTTATTATCCTGGTCTAGCTGGAGCCTCGTTTTGTGGGATATAGACTAATGTTTCATTAATAAATCTGATTCATTAGGTTGTACTTACATTGACAATTGTCAGCTTTGTGCATCTGATGCACTGCACATGTACAAAAATCCAAACCATATTTTGAAATAGGCGGTGATTGTTTGCAATTTGCATTTTTATCCCCTTATTTATCTTTGTTCTCCATAGGTTTTGCATGCAAATTATTTGCTAGGTCGACTTAAAACCAAGAAATTGAAACACCTTGACGTGGGGTTGGAAAGAGAACGCTTCCTTTTATCCGTTAACATCATGTGCAGTTCTTAAAATTCTGCATTTCAAATTATGTTTGATGAAATTATGTTGTCTTTGACTCTTGTTCTTCTTTCATAAAGGAGTAATACATATACGCTTTTTGACAAGGGTTTGCTTCTAATTGAGCCCTTCAATCGTGCAGCGGGAACGACTTCTTTTTTTCAAGGATCTGCACATGTCGGGAGTGTAATTGGAAAAGGAATTCGGGCCCCAAAGTTTCAGCCATTTTCTCATATAAATATATAGCGTGATCTAACAAAAGGGCCTCTGAGTCTGAACTAACGTTATAGAGAAGCGAATCAACCGAGAAGAAGTGAACAATGCTCCCAGTAGAAGCCGCAAGCCTCAAAGAATCAGGAGAAAGCGAGAGCAAGCCAACCGGCCCCATGTGTACGTCCCTTAGCAATGAGCTACAGTCCTATAGACGTGGATGCTTAGTTGAGTTTTATTATCCTGGTCTAGCTGGAGCCTCGTTTTGTGGGACATAGACTAATGTTTCGTTAATAAATCTGATTCATTAGGTTGTACTTACATTGACAATTGTCAGCTTTGTGCATCTGATGCACTGCACATGTACAAAAATCCAAACCATATTTTGAAATAGGCGGTGATTGTTTGCAATTTGCATTTTTATCCCCTTATTTATCTTTGTTCTCCATAGGTTTTGCATGCAAATTATTTGCTAGGTCGACTTAAAACCAAGAAATTGAAACACCTTGACGTGGGGTTGGAAAGAGAACGCTTCCTTTTATCCGTTAACATCATGTGCAGTTCTTAAAATTCTGCATTTCAAATTATATTTGATGAAATTATGTTGTCTTTGACTCTTGTTCTTCTTTCATAAAGGAGTAATACATATGCATCTTCGGAGCATTCATGGACGTTTAAAGTGTTTAATGGATAATGTTGATGCCGGTATGCCTTAAAAATCAAGAACTTCTTCACTTAGGCTCTGCTTATTATGAGTGGTAGTTTAAACAAGTTTTTTTCTGTAGAGACTTTCATTGCTTGTCACCCTTGATTTCCACGCTGCTTCTTTGTTGCGGTATCAATTCATGCTCGAGAACATGGACTCTGTTTCAATATGTTCTTTTCTCCCCTTGAGTTTGAGAGACTCACATATATACTGCTGATTATTTGTATTTAGGAGGATAGACTGAACTATACATAATATAAAAGCCGGTGCATCCATAGAGCATTGATGAAAGTTTGAAAGTTCCACCGAATATAGCTTTTCTTCTGTGGCTGATAGAGTTGACTTGAAGATTACACTTGTCTTGCTCTATTAAATTAGCATGCTGTCTTCATTTGTATTGTGTGCTTATGGGAGATTGTTTAATCGGGATGGCTATCTGATCCAAGAAAGTTGGGTGCTGAAAGATCCATGAGTGGATCAAATGCAGTGGATCGTTTTTCCTAGATATTGTCTTCAAGTACATAAGAAATGTACATGGAAAGAAAGAAAGAAGGAAGAACAAAAAAAACACATCAAAAGACTATAGAGTTTTAGAAACATGTCCAAAGCCGAATAGAGGAGCACAACACAGAAGTAGCCGAAGATTCAAGTACATCAGAAATGTCCAAGGAAAGAAAGAAAAAAAAAACGAAAATAACCAAGGTTGCAGTAAACACTGCAATGACCTCTGGAGTGAATCTTGCTGTGGCTTTCACAAAATATTGTCGTAGATTACCTTAACCATCATTTTTTGTCTAGTTTGGTGAAGCTCTTTCTGTTTAGTGTCTGCGATGCTGCTTTATGTTGTATTACTTATTGTTGTTTGTTTGCATTGTGATTTGGTTTGATTTCTAGGGTTTTTGTTTAATATCAATTCATGCTCAAGAAAGTGGACTCTATTTTACTGTGTCCTTTCTCCCATTGGGTTTGAGAGACCAACTTAGCTATTGCTGATTATATGATTTTGAAGGATAAATTAATTGTACTTGCTACCAATGCTGTTGCATCTGTTGAGCCTTGACTTGAAAGTACCATTGAATTGCTTTTCTTACTTATAGAGTTGATGTGAAGCTCGCGTTCAGTCTTTCTTTTAAATTAGCATGCTGTCTTCATTTATATTCTTTGTTTATGGAGAGCATTCACCTGTGATGGCTACCTGATCCAACAAATTCTGCCGCTAAAATTTCCATAATTGGATCAAACATAGTGTGTTGTTGATCAGTGTATTTGCATACACTGTGATGAGCTCTTGAATCTCGCTCTGTGTTTCACAAAGTATCATTGTAAAGTACATTAACCATTGATTATTGTCTAGTTTGGTAGCGTTCTTTCTAATTACTTTCTGCAATGCTACTTTATGCCGTATTACTTATTTGTTGCGCGATAATGCTGCTTGATTTGTGGTTCTCGTTTTATTTTAGTTTCAATTCATGTTCAAGAACATGGACTATATTTCAATGTTTCATTTTCTCTCTTTGAATTTGAGAGACCAACTTATCTAGTGCTGATTATTGGGATTTCAGTGGATGAACTAAACTATACATACTACGAATTGACGTGAAGCTTGCGCTTAGCTTTCTCTTAGCATGCTGTCTTCATTACATTGCGGGGTTCTGGTAGATCATTCAAATCTTGATGGTCATCTGATCCAAGAAATTCTCTTGCTGAAAGTTCCATAATCGGATCAAACGTACAAACTTTCATCATTCTATTGCCCATTCGTATTACAATGAGCTCTGGAGCAAACTCTGCTCTGGCTTTCACAAAGTATGCTTATAGAGTACCTTAAACATCATGTTTTGTCTAGTTTGGTAAAATTATTTCTGTTTACTTCTTTAATGCTGCTTTATGGTGTATTAATTATTTGTTTGGACGGTAATGCCTTAAAATGAACATAAAAAATTAGCATAGTTGTTCTTGTTATTCTTCATTCTCTGTTTACACCTTTCTCCTTTCAGTTGACTGCAGTGCAAAAGAAGATTATATTGCTGTGGCAAGGAATGACAGGCTAAGTATTCTTTCATCCGAATTAAATGAGAAGTTCCACATGGCATTGTCGCTCCAACGATGGACACGAGAGTCTGACGAATTTAGTGTGAAAGGTAAATCGACTCTGATGTTGAAATTTAGATGTTTTGTCCGGCAATTTGCTTATAATTTGTTATCTGAAGGCATACCTTCCTATAACCCTGAGCAGAGGTTAGTTGGAAGATGATCATTTATGCTGTATCTTTCACTGAGATTAAATTTTGGATAAATAATAGGGTCCTTCAGAAAAAGTTTGCTCCATATTTGCACGTGCAAGGGTTGTTTATTTTCATATATGGATTCTGCTCAGACTTGAATTCTTTCTAAGGAATAACTTTGGTCTTTAAGGTTTTTAATGCGGGTGAATTTGTGAACAGTGGATTCTCTCAAGTGGGTTCGTCCCGATTGCATCGTTCTAGGGTGCTTTCAAATTAACTCAGACGGCATGGAGGAAAGTTATCTTTTGCAAGTAATCAGGACCAGAGACGGCAACTTTTTTAATGTGGGTGAAACAATCCTTGACACAATTTAATGTGGGTGAAACAATCCTTGACACAATTTTCACTATCGATTGTTTAATCTTCAAAAATATTTGCCAAATATTATCACTATCATCGTTATCATCATCATCATCATCATTAAGCAGCTAGCGAGGTTCATGAGCAATCTCCTTTAGGAACTAGAAAAGTTAATTTGTATACTCTTGTGTACTCAAAGAACAGTTAACAAGTGACTTTTCTGAACTTGATTTCAGTATGATTTTATGGTAATTGGCTTGGAATTGAAGTAGTTTTAGTCTCTACTTACTAGATCTGGTCGCACTGATCTGCCATGGTCCCTTAATTACCACATTGTCTTGTATTGTAAATTCATGCTGTGATGGTTTCCAAATTCCTCTCGTAATTAAATTGTTTCGTGTGGAATCCTGTGACATAGTTATTTTTTCTCTCGTGCCAGTCTTAACATTTATGTTCTAATCAAAATCGTACTGTCTGAAAATGTCATTGGTGACAAGAGAACTTTTTGGTGCACCTGCTGTCGTGGCTATACAAAGTTTCTACAAATATCTAAACGAGTCCATGGCTGCTAGATGTTGCAACTAGGATGTGAAGGAGAGGGCATATTCCTATGCCTCGATAGTTTTCCATTTTCATAGGATGACATGCAAATGGTGGCTTGCCATTTGTTATATGTATAGCAACATATTTGAATGTGGGGATGCTGTTCCCGTTGAATGACGTCCTTAGGACTATGTTCAAAAATTTAAATTTACAATCTGATGATTTAATTAGTCATTTTGGTAATATTCATTTCTGTAGGCTTCTTCTGAGGCGATACTGCAGTCCTTTTGTGATGTTTTCCCTGGAATTGTGGATGATATTATTCCCGCAGGACGTGGGCCACATCTGTTCTTTAACTATTTGGAAAAACGGTAATGTCCTAATTTTTACTTTCTCTCCGTATTTTATTTCTTTTATTTGTCATTGAGACTCTGATTGCTTGCACCCCTTAATCATATCTCGTTTGAGAGAGTCATAATTTTAGAATATTTCAATTTGTTTTTCTTTTGACTCGTGGCCATTTAATACGTGATTTGCATCAGGTGCAAAGCCCTGACTTTGGTCTAATTATCTTATGTTGATACTTGTTAAAATTTGGTCTTCCATCATGGAAATAACCCAATTGGCAAATTAACACGAGTTGCATGCCTGTTCACAAATTTGAACTTCTTGCTTTGGTTCTAATGGCACATTGATCTCATGAGAAAGTTAAAACTGACGGATTTCCTCTTTTTTCCTACTTATATAGATATTTGACTTTTGAAAATACCGTCAGAGATTAGCTACTGCATTTTTTCCTGCTACAGTATCCATGGAAATGATATTGCATAGCAGATAAAGGCTAACCTCTTTTCTTCTTCTCATTTCAGCAAGCTTGCAATTGCAGCTAACCGAAAAAATGTGGACCAGCACATTATCCTGTTCAGTTGGTCACTTGGTGAGGAGATGAATGAAGCAGTACTTGATATTGATCGAGATAACTGGCGTCCAAGAATTGAGCATCAAGATACATGAGGTTGTAGATGAACTTAGATATAGACTTGCAAAATTTTTTAATCATTTTCATTTAATACATTGTTTGTTAGTTAATCTATGTTTGCATTCATTTTTCGGGAAGATTAGATACGTATTCTGTCCATTCCTCCTCATCAGGGTTCTGAAAGTACTAATGCTTTCACGAGGACAAGATAACTACATATTCTTGCACTTTTGCAATGTCCACTGTTTCAAGTATGTGGTTTATATTCTTGTTGATCAGACTCGGATTGAATGGCTTTAGCGGAGGATTCCTATGAGATGATTGGATCTATCGTTTTCTTAGGTAGCTCAATGGTAGAGCTGTTGGTGCAGCATAGTGTATTGTAAGTCAAGTGTAAATAAAAAGATGGGCAGTGGTACATTCATCATGCAGATGACAGTCTCCTGTTGCTTTTTGGTTTCTTTTCATGCATATTAATTTTCTTATTTGCTGTAAGTACCAATCTGTATTGAGGAGATTTAAAAATTCCATTATGGTCAGAAAATGATGACGACAATTCAATCCTGGGCTTTGCATTTGCAAAGTATCCATGAAGGAGAGAGTCAGAATTCAACTTGGAGTTGAGGAACAAAGGGACCTTTAGCCATTTTGCACCCTTTTTTGTCTTTCTGTTGAAGGAAAGCTCATTATGTTCAATGTTGCCTGGTATTTTCCTTTGCCCTCTCCTAGTTGCTTTGTTGATTGTGTTTTACCTTATTAAATCTGTTGTCAGCATGGTAGGTCTCTTCAGCTCACTTCTGCTACAGTGCCTGATGCATTATTTCTTTGTAGTGTTACAGAACAAACTGATTTTCCTGATGCTGTCTGGCCGGTTGACGGGGAAGAGAATATTTCTGGAGTTGAAGTCGAAGAAGAATATTTCTGAAGAAGTCGAATATTTGATGGACTTCAACTCCAGAATTATTCTCTTCCCCGTCAATCGGCCAGCCAGCATCAGGAAAATCAGTTTGTTCTGCAACACTACAAAGAAATAACGCATCAAGCACTGTAGCAGAAGTGAGCTGAAGAGGCCTACCATGCTGACAACAGATTTAATAAGGTAAAACACAATCAACAAAGCAACTAGGAGAGGGCAAAGGAGAACACCTGGCAACATTAAACATAATGAGCTTTCCTTCAAGAGAAAAACAAAAAAGGATGCAAAATGGCGAAAGGTCCTTTTTTCCTCAACTCCAAGTTGAATTCTGACTCTCTCCTTCATGGATATTTTGCAAATACAAAGCCCCAGGATTGAATTGTCGTCACCATTTTCTGACCATAATGGAATTTTTAAATTTGCTCATTCCAGATTGGTACTTACAGCAAATAAGAAAATTAATATACATGAAGAGAAACCAAAAAGCAACAGGAGGCTGTCATCTGCTGCCCATCTTTTTGTTTACGTTTGACTTACAATACACTATTGTCACGGGTCGATCGATCTAGCGTTCCCACACCCGTGTGGCCTTAGGAATTTCTTTCCAAGGAAGCCTTCCCACACTCACTCACAAGAACTTTAGAAAGAGAAGCTATGGACTTGTATTGCTTCTTGAAAATGAGAGATGATCAAATGAGGGGAGGAAACCCCATTATATACAAGTATTGGGCTGACCATATCCGTAGATCTCTCCTCGATATCAACAGTCGAGATCGTACTCTCCCACCTACCGCATTTATTACGGAAGGGTACAATTATCGTATCGCTCGCAAGAAAAGAAATCACCAAAACAAGAGATTTCCGCAAGAAATCCGCTATGAACTTGGAGAGCTCGGAGTCGCAATCGCTAAATCGCTCGAGTATTTCCTAGCCTAAATCATGCGCGAAACAAAACCATACAAGTGTTGTAGAAAAGCTACTCGAACTAGAAAGTCATTCAAAAGAGGAAACTTACTCAAATTAGGGAATCCATTTGGATCGGGGTTTCTTCACGAATTTAAATTCGAGACATGTCCGCTAGTCACCCTTCCTCATGCAGATATAACCTGGACAAAGTGTGTATTGTATGGACAACGATGTCCACTGGCCTATCCTCATGTCCATGGAAACTCATCTATAATGTCATGAGTGGATTCATAATTTTGCCTTTCTTAATTTTTATTGTGTGAAATAACTAAATTACAATGAAGACGCGTTAATTCGTGTCGGTTCATGACAACGTATGAAGTAAGATGTGACATCTCATGTTCGGATTTTCTCTCTGTAGTTCGTGTTTTACATTTCTTGTTCAAGTCATGCAAGCGGATTGTGTCGAGCATTGCTAGCTCTGTCAAACCCAATCTTGGATCGACTATGTCTGTGATAGACTGATCATGCGGTGAGGAACATGCTAACACAAATCGAATTTTCAGCATTTATCCTGGAGTAAAAATCAGTTGATAGCGATATCACAAGATCCTAAATTTAAATCTTTTGTTTAACAGATAAAAGTGTAAGAACAGTTGATAATGGTCCTAAGAAATATTCACAATGGAGACAATGAATTTACAGTTAGATATCCACAAAAATTACTGTAATCGCCAAAATAGGCACCAAAACTCGACGAAGCCGGAACGGAAACTGCTGAAGACGAATGCGACAAAGCCGGCAAGGACCAATCGTCCTACCTAGCCGGATAAAAGCGCCTTTTGGGTCTTCGACTCGATGCGGTTCCGCCCCTCTCTTCGAGCCCCCTTCTCTCTCCAGTTCTGTCCGGGCACATTCGGCGTCCTAGAGATCAGGAAGCACAAACGTTCGGTCCGAACGTCGCGAAAGGCCCATATCTTGAGTACATCCGCGTCTTCCAATTGATTTTCTTCGACGAACGCCTTCCAATTGCCCATGAGGACGTACACCTTGTCGCGCCAAATTTTGAACCGCAGAGGAAACGTCTTTCCCTCCGTATTAAACGCCGTCACCTCCACGCCTCGCGCGGGAACGTCGTCCTCCTCGAGCAACGGGAGTATGAACTCCCGGACGTGGTCCTTCCACAGGAGGAGCCGGTTCTGTTGTTCTCTGAGGTCGCTCGACTTCAACCGCTTCTCAAACGGACCCTGGCATCGCCCGATGGAGTCAATCAGCGCGTTCACGCGCCGGACAATGGGAGGGTTGGATCTGCGCAGCTCGCGAAGCGGCGCGCCCAAACTGCTCTCTGGAGCATCCTCGGATTGAGCGGGGTAGTCGCCCTCGGAGAAATGATCGCCGGTGTGCTTCAATACGGAAAGAAACAGCGATGCCTGGAGGAGTTCTTTGGCTTCATCACTTTGGCTTCGAGTGCTCTCCATGTCCGACTGTTTCTCTGTTCACAGCTTCTGAAGCATTTTTATATAACATGTTACTAGCCAGGCCAGACAAAATTTGCACTTTCCTAAGGTGAATAGGAGTCCATTTGAAATATTTCCTAAAATATACTTAGATAGAAGAGTTGCAGTTTGATATTATTATTAATCCAAATGAACAAAAACTAATGGAGGGTAAATATGTCACAAATGTACCAGTTGGAGATTTTTTGTTGTCAAAAAATTAATTTAAGATAAATTTATCGTAAATATATCAATTTGAGAGTTTTTTTGTGGTACTAACCCTTTGTTAAATCGATTTATGTACCGATTTTGAAGCCAATGCTCGATTTTTCAACAGGGGAAATAAAAAGGCTGTCATTTAGCGACAAAATATCGATTTTTCTTATCAAAGAAAGGATGAATGTTACCCTTTTGGATTGCTGATTTGGCAAAAAAGAAATACCATAATTACATTAGAAAGATTATTCTAATTGCTAAATATTTATGAATGTCAGATCGTGGATGTTTTCTAGTTAGTCAGATGAAGCGAGTCTTGACATTATCGGATTTATTTTTCCGGAAATCAAGATAAACAAAAGGAAAGGGGATTTTTTTTAATTGATTTGAATTGATTTAAACGTGAGTTTTGAAGCCGAGAATAGATTTATTTTGAACGAGGGAAATAAGAGGCCGTCATTTTTGTGACAAATTTAAAATTTTCTGGTTAAATAAAGGATGAATGTCCCTTTTTTGGCTGCTGATTTGGTTGGACTTGGCATGAATTAAGAATGATTTTGGCAAAATAGCAATAATTACATCGAGAAGATTATTCCAATTGGTACAATTATTACGGCTGCCGATGTGCCAATATGTGTGCCAACCGTGGCTTGATGTTAGGATTTAACCCAATTGTGTATGTTTGTATACGTGAGATTATGTGTAGCCACTGTTGATAGCATTAATGCATTTTATTTACTGACATGCTCTTTTATAATAAAGGGATAATGACACAAATAATTCATGAATTTTAGTTCAATATGCAATGTGGTCCTTGAACTTTTTATTTGTTCAATGTGATCTCTCAACATTTGGTATATATTTAATATAGTTCCTGAACAATATGAAAATATTTAATATAGTCCATAAAATTGAATTAATGGAATGATTACATTAAACATTCTCATATAGTTCATGGACTAAACTAAACACATACCAAAAGTTCAAAGTTGACATTGAACAAATTAAAAGTTCAGATACCACATTACATATTGAGTTAAAGTTCATGGACCACATCGAATAAATTAAAAGTTCAAAAGATTACATTGCACATTGAACCTAAGTTCAAAAATTATTTGTGCCATTTACTTATAAATAAACTTTAAATTCGTGTTTTTTAATCATGTGTGATTCGACGAACACACGGATGTCAATGGTTTGCAACTCTTAGAGCCGGGCCGGGCCGGGCCGAGTCAATTTGGGCTCCTCCTCTCGTTGCAAGAAAAGACTTTGGCGCTCTCCTCGTAAAAAAAAGTAACGAAGCACATATGCATTATGCAATGATTCTTCGCCCCTCTGGTCCTTCTCCTCTCTCTTTTCATTATAGATTACTTCATCTTAACCCGTATGTATTTGAGGAAACAATTTCCTTTTATTCCAACGCAATAACACGATTCAAAGTTTTTTCCCACATCATTCAGTAGACAAATGCTCTAATAGTTAATATGCATTTCGAAGATAGTACGATGTTTGCGGATATATGATTTTTTTTATAACATGCTTTTGAATTTAATGTTTATATAATATGGTCGTTTCATACTTTGGCAAAGTCGCGCGACTCGGTAGCCTTCTCTAGGGCACGAACCATCAACTCCCTCTCGTTCTCTCTCTCTTTCTTTCTTCCCGCCCAAGAAACGACACGCACTTCCACCGGCACCGTCTTCGTCATCACCGCCGATTACCGCCGATCGGAGCTCGTCTGTTGCTTCCCCTTCCACTCTCTCTCGCGGCCGGAAACTCCAGCTCCGGCCATGGCCGCGACGATCGAGCTGAAGGACGAGGCCGAAGGGGAGCACGTGCTGACCTCCGATTTCTTCTTCGACCGGATCGGCGAGCCGGTGCCGGTCGTGCCCACGGGGGGCGGCGGCGGCGATTCCAGGCCGTACGGCCCCGGCCGCCTCCCGTCCCGGCCGCTCGCCGTCTCCGAGCGGTTCCAGCTCGTCTTCGTGGCCCACTCCTCCGGTGAGTTTGTAGACCTCGATACGGTCGTCCGATTGGTGGCCTGTGGCGGTGCGATTTGGCGCTAATCGTGCTCCGGTCTGTAGGGTTTTGCGTCGCGAGGACCGGGGATGTGATGGAGTCGGCGAAGAGGATTAAGGAGAAGGGGAGTGATTCTTCCGTGCTGGAACTGAGCGTCGTGGACGTACCCGTGGGGGCGGTTGGCTTGCTCTCGCTTTCTCCTGATTCTTCTACGCTTGCGGCTACTGTTGGGGGGACTGTTTACTTCTTCTCGGTTGATTCGCTTCTCAGTAAGGTTAGTTCAGACTCAGAGTCCCTTTTGTTAGATCACGCTATATGTTTATATGAGAAAATGGCTGAAACTTTGGGGCTGGACTTCCTTTTCCAATTACACTCCTACATGTGGAGATCTTTGAAGAAAAGTCGACTTTTTCTCGTCATGTTGTGATTCTTTTCTGAGCATGTTCATTGAGAATTCTTGTTAGACGCTGACCGACGCCTATGTTGTTACATTCGGTTCGGATTAGGAATAGGTATAGCTGGCACTGCGTTTTGGACATTTTCCTGTATATGCTCTTTTGGCTTTTGGGAATTGAGATATCTCTAGTTACATTCGCTTTCGTTTTATATCTGCAAATGATTATAGAGTTCGAGTTATCCATAATAAAGACAGAATCGTGAGCCATAATGAAGTTGGTGGACGGTATCCTCCCTTAGTAATGAGCTACAGTCCTATAGACGTGGATGCTTAGTTGAGTTTATTATCCTGGTCTAGCTGGAGCCTCGTTTTGTGGGACAAAGACTAATGTTTC
Source organism: Syzygium jambos (assembly GCA_031216235.1). Classification (NCBI taxonomy): domain Eukaryota; kingdom Viridiplantae; phylum Streptophyta; class Magnoliopsida; order Myrtales; family Myrtaceae; genus Syzygium; species Syzygium jambos. The sequence goes on from CM062229.1 coordinate 21,211,398, forward strand.
GTTAATAAATCTGATTTATTAGGTTGTACTTACATTGACAATTGTCAGCTTTGTGCATCTGATGCAGTGCACATGTACAAAAATCCAAACCATATTTTGAAATAGGCGGTGATTGTTTGCAATTTGCATTTTTATCCCTTATTTATCTTTATTCTCCATAGGTTTTGCATGCAAATTATTTGCTAGGTTGACTAAAAACCGAGAAATTGAAACACTTTGACATGGGATTGGAAAGAGGAAGCGTCCTTTTCTCCGTTAACATCATGTGCAGTTCTTAAAATTCTGCATGTCAAATTATATTTGATGAAATTATGTTGTCTTTGACTCTTGTTCTTCTTTCAGAAAGGAGTAATACATATACGCTTTTTGACGAGGGTTTGCTTCTAATTGAGCTCTTCAATCGTGCAGCAGCAAGAACCTTTTTTTTCCTGCTCATTAGATGAAGGAGGTTCTTTAAAGGACATGGAGTGGCTAAAGAAGAGACAAAATTCATACATTCTTCTGACAAGTCGCGGGAACCTGTATCTCGGGAGCATTGATGGATGTTTAAAGTGTTTAATGGATAATGTTGATGCCGGTATGCTCTAAAAATCAAGAACTTCTTCACTTAGGCTCTGCTTATTATGAGTGGTAGTTTAAAACAAGTTTGTTCTGTAGAGACTTTCGTTGCTTGTCATCCTTGATTTCCATACTGCTTCTTTGTTGCGGTATCAATTCATGCTCGAGAACATGGACTCTGTTTCAATATGTTCTTTTCTCCCCTTGAGTTTGAGAGACTCACATATATACTGCTGATTATTTGTATTTAGGAGGATAGACTGAACTATACATAATATAAAAGCCGGTGCATCCATAGAGCATTGATGAAAGTTTGAAAGTTCCACCGAATATAGCTTTTCTTATGTGGCTGATAGAGTTGACTTGAAGATTACACTTGTCTTGCTCTATTAAATTAGCATGCTGTCTTCATTTGTATTGTGTGCTTATGGGAGATTGTTTAATCGGGATGGCTATCTGATCCAAGAAAGTTGGGTGCTGAAAGTTCCATGAGTGGATCAAATGCAGTGGATCGTTTTTCGTAGATAATGTCTTCAAGTACTTTAGAAATGTACATGGAAAGAAAGAAGGAAGAACAAAAGAAAATCATCAAAAGACTACAGAGTTTTAGAAACATTTCCAAAGCCGAATAAAGGAGCACAACACAGAAGTAGCCGAAGATTCAAGTACATCAGAAATGTCCAAGGAAAGAAAGAAAAAAAAAACGAAAATAACCAAGGTTGCAGTAAACACTACAATGACCTCTGGAGTGAATCTTGCTGTGACTTTCACAAAATATTCTTGTAGAGTACCTTAACCATCATTTTTTGTCTAGTTTGGTGAAGCTCTTTCTGTTTAGTGTCTGCGATGCTGCTTTACGTTGTATTACTTATTGTTGTTTGTTTGCATTGTGATTTGGTTTGATTTCTAGGGTTTTTGTTTAATATCAATTCATGCTCAAGAAAGTCTCCCATTGGGTTTGAGAGACCAACTTAGCTATTGCTGGTTATATGATTTTGAAGGATAAATTAATTATACTTGCTACCAATGTTGTTGCATCTGTTGAGCCTTGATTTGAAAGTACCATTGAATAGCTTTTCTTACTTATAGAGTTGTCGTGAAGCTCGCATTCAGTCTTTCTTTTAAGTTAGCATGCTTTCTTCATTTATATTCTTTGTTTATGGAGAGCATTCACCTGTGATGGCTACGCGATCCAACAAATTCTGCCGCTAAAAGTTCCATAATTGGATCAAACATAGTGTGTTGTTGATCAGTGTATTTGCATACACTGTGATGAGCTCTTGAATCTCGCTCTGTGTTTCACAAAGTATCCTTGTAAAGTACGTTAACCATTGATTATTGTCTAGTTTGGTAGCGTTCTTTCTAATTACTTTCTGCAATGCTACTTTATGTCGTATTACTTATTTGTTGCGCGATAATGCTGCTTGATTTGTGGTTCTCGTTTTATTTTAGTTTCAATTCATGCTCAAGAACATGGACTCTATTTCAATGTGTCATTTTCTATCTTTGAATATGAGAGACCAACTTATCTAGTGCTGATTATTAGGGTTTCAGAGGGTGAGCTAAACTATACATACTACGAATTGACGCGAAGCTTGTGCTTAGCTTTCTCTTAGCATGCTGTCTTCATTACATTATGGGGTTCTGGTAGATCATTCAAATCTTGACGGTCATCTGATCCAAGAAATTCTCTTGCTGAAAGTTCCATAATCGGATCAAACATACAAACTTTCATCATTCTATTACCCATTCGTATTACAATGAGCTCTGGAACGAACTCTGCTCTGGCTTTCACAAAGTATGCTTATAGAGTACCTTAAACATCATGTTTTGTCTAGTTTGGTAAAGTTGTTTCTGTTTACTTCTTTAATGCTGCTTTATGGTGTATTAATTATTTGTTTGGACGGTAATGCCTTAAAATGAACATAAAAAATTAGCATAGTCGTTCTTGTTATTCTTCATTCTCTGTTTACGCCTTTCTCCTTTTAGTTGACTGCAGTGCAAAAGAAGATTATATTGCCGTGGCAAGGAATGACAGCCTAAGTATTCTTTCATCCAAATTAAGTGAGAAGTTCCACATTGCATTGTCACTCCAACCATGGACAGGAGAGTCTGACGAATTTAGTGTGAAAGGTAAATCAACTCTGATGTTCCAATTTAGATGTTTTGTCTGGCAATTTGCTTATAATTTGTTATCTGAAGGAATACCTTCCTATAACCCTGAGTAGAGGTTAGTTGGAAGATGATCATTTATGCTGTATCTTTCACTGAGATTAAATTTTGGATAAATAATATGGTCCTTCAGAAAAAGTTTGCTCCATATTTGCACGTGCAAGGGTTGTTTATTTTCATATATGGATACTGCTCAGACTTGAATTCTTTCTAAGGAATAACTTTGGTCTTTAAGGTTTTTAATGCGGGTGAATTTTTGAACAGTGGATTCTCTCAAGTGGGTTCGTCCCGATTGCATCGTTCTAGGGTGCTTTCAACTTAACTCAGACGGCATGGAGGAAAGTTATCTTTTGCAAGTAATCAGGACCAGAGACGGCAATTTTTTTAATGTGGGTGAAACAATCCTTGACACAATTTTCACTATCAATTGTTTAATCTTCAAAAACATTTGGCAAATATTATCACTATCATTGTGATCATCATCATCATCATCATCATCATCATCATCATCATCATCATGTTCGTCATTAAGCAGCTAGAGGGCTTCATGAGCAACCTTCTTTAGTAAGTAGAAAAGTTAAATTGTATACTCTTGTGTACTCAAAGAACAATTAACAAGTGACTTTTCTGAACTTGATTTCAGTATGATTTTATGGTAATTGGCTTGGAATTGAAGTAGTTTTAGTCTCTACTTACTAGATCTGGTCGCACTGATCTGCCATGGTCCCTTAATTACCACATTGTCTTGTATTGTAAATTCGTGCTGTGATGGTTTCCAAATTCCTCTTGTAATTAAATTGTTTCGTGTGGAATCCTGTGACATAGTTATTTTTTCTCTCGTGCCAGTCTTAACATTTATGTTCTAATCAAAATTGTACTGTCTGAAAATGTCATTGATGATAAAAGAGAACTTTTTGGTGCACGTGCTGTCATGGCTATGCAAAGTTTCTACAAATATCTAAACGAGTCCATGGCTGCTAGATGTTGCAACTAGTATGTGAAGGAGAGGGCATATTCCTATGTCTCGATAGTTTTCGATTTTCATATGATGACGTGCAAATGGTGGCTTGCCATTTGTTATATGTATAGCAACATATTTGAATGTGGGGATGCTGTTCCCGTTGAATGACATCCTTAGGACTATGTTCAAGAATTTAAACTTACAATATGATGATTTAATTAGTCATTTTGGTAATATTCATTTCTGTAGGCTTCTTCTGAGGCGATACTGCAGTCCTTTTGTGATGTTTTCCCTGGAATTGTGGATGATATTATTCCCGCAGGACGTGGGCCGCATCTGTTCTTTAACTATTTGGAACAATGGTAATGTCCTAATTTTTACTTTCTCTCCATATTTTATTTCTTTTATTTGTCATTGAGACTCTGATTGCTTGCACCTCTTATCATATCTCGTTTGAGAGAGTCATAATTTTAGAATATTTCAATTTGTTTTTCTTTTGACTTGTGGCCATTTAATACGTGATTTTTTATCACTTGCGTCAGATGCAAAGCCCTGATTTTGGTCTAATTATCTTATGTCGATACTTGTTAAAATTTGGTCTTCCATTATGGAAATAACCCAATTGGCAAATTAAAACGAGTTACTTGCCTGTTCACAAATTTGAACTTCTTGCTTTGGTTCTAATAGCACATTGATCTCATGAGAAAGTTAAACTGACAGATTTCCTCTTTTTTCCTACTTATATATATATATATATAGATATTTGACTTTTGAAAATACCGTCAGAGATTAGCTACTGCATCTTTTCCTGCTGCAGTATCCACAGAAACGATATTGCATAGCAGATAAACGCTAACCTCTTTTCTTCTTCTCATTTCAGCAAGCTTGCAATTGCAGCTAACCGAAAAAATGTGGACCAGCACATTATCCTGTTCAGTTGGTCACTTGGTGAGGAGATGAATGAAGCAGTAGTTGTTGATATTGATCGAGATTACTGGCTTCCAAGAATTGAGCTTCAAGGTACATAAGGTTGTAGATGAACTTATATATAGACTTGCAAAATTTTTTAATCATTTTCATTTAATACATTGTTTGTTAGTTAATCTATTTTTACATTCATTTTTTGGGAAGATTAGATACGAACTCTGTCCATTGCTCCTTATCAGGGTTCTGAAAGTGCTAATGTTTTCATGAGGACAAGATAACTACATATTCTTGCACTTTTGCAATGTCTACTGTTTCAAGTATGTGGTTTATATTCTTGTTGATCAGACTCGGAGTGAATGGCGTTAGCAGAGGATTCCTTTGAGATGAGTGGATCTATTGTTTTCCTAGGTAGCTCTATGGTAGAGCTGTTGGTGCAGCATAGTGTATTGTAAGTTAAGCGTAAACAAAAAATGTGGCTGTGGTACATTCATGGTGCAGATGACAGTCTCCTGTTGCTTTTTGGTTTCTCTTCATGCATATTAATTTTCTTATTTGCTGTAAGTACCAATCTGTACTAAGGAGATTTAAAAATTCCATTATGGTCAGAAAATGGTGACGACAATTCAATCCTGGGGCTTTGCATTGACAAAGTATCCACGCATGAGAAAGTCAAAATTCAACTTGGAGTTGAGGAACAAAGGGACCTTTCGCCATTTTGCGTCCTTTTTTGTCTTTCTCTTGAAGGAAAGCTCATTATGTTCAATGTTGCCTGGTATTCTCCTTTGCCCTCTCCTAGTTGCTTTGTTGATTTTGTTTTACCTTGTTAAATCTGTTGTCAGCATGGTAGGCCTCTTCAGCTCACTTCTGCTACTGTGCCTGATGTGTTATTTCTTTGTAGTGTTGCAGAACAAACTTATTTTCCTGACACTGGCTGGCCGGCTGACGGGGAAGAGAATATTTCTGGAGTTGAAGCCCAAGAAGAAGTCAGTTCCACTGTTTCCTCAGGTTTGGGAGAGGTGATTTCACAGCAGGTTTTTACAGGTCATCAAATTCAGGACATCAACACAATAGGATACAACTTACCAAAAGATCGTGAGATTGCTGTTAAAGCTGACACAAAGTCTTCTGAGTCTGCAACAGCCAGACAAATAACTAATCAAACAGAGAGGAAAGAAGCTATAACCGGAAAATGGAATCTAAATTCATTTGCACATCCTCAAGGATCTAATCTAATGGAGAAGGCTCTGGATGAAAAGCATTTAGTTGGCGCAGTTTCCGCTCAGTCTCTCTTTCCAAGGCCCCAAAGCACATTTCTTGACCAATCAACATCGAAGCTCCCACTGCCTAAGGAAATACAGAACATCACAGAGAGCAAAGAAGATTCTAAACAGATTGTAGGGGTTGGATCTAGTCCTTCATTTGTGGAAAAATTTAGAGTTAATTCCAGTACCACTGCTCAAGTGATGCAAAATGATGTTCAGGCTGGTCAGAGAGTGGCAGCTGAAACAGCTTCACATGGTTTTCAAATCTCTCCATCTCAGACATGGCTGAGTGGGAAAGGCACATCTTCAAAGAGCTTTGAATCAAGTTCTGCATTCACTTCAAATCAATTTGAAGGCAATAAGTTTCAACCTGCCTTTGGTGTAGCTTCTTGCAATGTTCCAAGTACTCCTTTTGGAAATCCCATACCCAAAGAAGGTGCTGCCCCAACTACCTCAGTCAACCTATCTGGTGTTCCAATCAAAGGTGGAGGACAGAGAGCTTCGAAGGAGTTCGGGATTATCGAGCCATTGCCTTCTATTTGTAGCTCGCAGTTGCTGCAGGAAAGCTCTGCTTCGGGTTTGCCATCTAGCCATCATTTGTATCCGTCCACGGATAACATAAAAAGTCTGCCCAAGACTGGGATGTCTAAGAAGGATCCAATCACATCAAAACAATCTGGAAATGTGAGATTCTTTTGTGTTGACATAACCTCTTACCCATTACGTACTTAATCTTGGTTATGCAAAGTTTGTACATTTTGTGCATCTTCTTATCTTAACCAACAGTGCTATCATGGGATTGATTGTTAAATATGGTGAATATAAATTCACTTGCCATCTCTGTCATGATTTGACATAATTTTGTTCTACGCATAGTTGATTTGTCACTGGAATACCTTAAGATTCTTTGTTTTTATTGGTACTTCATATGCTTATGACTTTGGGATTTTAGTCTTCATGGTGTGGTGCAGGAAAGGGATTGTCCTGGATTTAGATGGTTTCTTGTTTATTAAGGACTAACTTTCATTGAATTTCCAGATCAAGGAGATGGTCAATGAACTGGACACACTTTTGGACTCTATAGTGCGGAAGGGTGGCTTTAAGGATGCATGTACCATCTCATTGAAAGGTCCAGTTGAAGAGATAGAAGAGAGAATCGGGAATCTTTCTAGCCAATACATGATGTGGAAGGTATATGTCTAGGCCTCATATATTTCCTTTGTGTTCGCTTGCAGTTTCTCTTGTAGCTCAAAGTGCTTCCTGTCTTGGAATTTTTTGTAAGGGTCGTCTTTTATTCAAAGTTCTGTGTCGCGTCCCTTCACCACTCTAGTATAATTCAGCTTATGTTCTTATGCATCTATGCTATGTCACTCTTCAGATGAAGTTTTTCTGATTGCTGGAAGCTTGGTAATTTTTTTGCGTCCTTTATCAATATAAGAAACAAGGACTCTGAGTTCCTTTCTGTCATGATATGGTAGATGCACGTATACTGAGGAGGTCACTTCTCGTTTTTCTATTAGCTCTTAAATTGCTTTTTTTGTTCTCCATATCTGTCTCGTCATAGCTTCGGATGGTTGTAATCTACAATCATTTTGTACAGAGCTTTAACATGTTTTTTTAGTTCTTCCTAATTACTCCCTTTTACTGTATATGTGGCTGTTTCTGATAATCTTGTTGTTTTGCTCCTCTTTTATAGTAAATTATGTACGTCTGATAATTTTGTTGTTTTGCTCCTCTTATATAGTAATTTATGTACGTTATATCTTTGGTTCCATCAACTTGCACTTATATATTACTTAGTTTTAGTGATTTGGACATTGTAGAGTATAGTGGAGGAACAACTTGAAGAAGTTCAAAGCCTGCTTGACAACACCGTACAAGGTACTTTCAGTTTCAAGATTTTCTATAATTGGATGAATGTATGTAATTCATTTGGAAGCATCTATATATCATATTAAGGCTGTAGGCGAGTCACTGTTTTTGCTAATTTTATTCAACCAATTTCTTGTGTAGAAACGATATGCTGGTAAATAAAGTAAATTTCATCACAAGTGCAGAGTTAATTAACTATCTTCCTACTGAACTTTGTAGCCTAATTGTGTTTTTAGCCATTTATACTCTGTTTAACTGATGGAATACGTTCAACATTTCACCCTTTTTTTTGGGTCGAACTACTTTTCGCCCTTCATTTAGTGAAGTTCTGCTTCTGCTTTTCACTGGATTGTCTAAAGAAGGTAAGCTTATCAGCCATTTTTCACATGGCTTTCAGTTTTGGCAAGGAAAATGTACATGGAAGGAATTGTTAAACAAGCCAAGGATGATCAATATTGGGAACTTTGGAATCGGCAGAAGTTGAGTATGGAACTGGAGATGAAGCAGCAACATATTTTGAAACTAAACCTGGTTAGGATCTCTTATGTATGTTGTTAATGTATATACTTCTGTTTGGATGAATTATACTGATTACGTGTTATATTCCAGGATCTGACTAATGAGCTGATTAAATTAGAAAGGCACTTCAATACTCTGGAACTTAACAAATTTGGTGACATAAGTGAAGCTCATGGAGGTCGAAGAGCTCTCCAAAATAGATACGAACCTGCCAGGTTTGATTATATCTTGAGTTTGAGTTTAGCATATGGCCTTTCTCCTTTTGATGCCATTACTGCCATCCTATTAGAATTGCAATCTCATCTTATAGTTTCTTTGCAATCCCAAAAAATTGCTCAAACTGCCTGAGACTCTTCCACTGCTAGATTTTGCATAATTAATTATAGGGAGCCTTGCCACATTAGGCAGAGTTTGTCTGTTTCCATTATGTTTAATCTTTGTCTCCGCTTTGGTTGTGGTGGAACAATTTTACCAGTGCACTCTGCTTATCATATTTGCTCTATGGCTTGCTTTACACATTTGAAGAAACTTGATGCATGATACATGGCTTATACTGTAATATGCAACATTAATTCGACCATTTTGCAGATCGATTCAATCCTTAAAAAGTTTATATAACACGATGACATCTCAAATAATGGCTGCCGAGCAACTTTCTGACTGTCTCTCAAGACAAATGTCAGTGTTGAGTATTGAGTCACCTTCAGTTAAGCAGAACGTTAAAAAGGAATTGTTTGATGAAATTGGAATTTCCTATGATGCCTCTTTCTGCTCCCCTGATGTGACGAAAGTTTCTGAAAGTCCTGGAGATAAAAAGATCATGCTTCCAAATACCATTGCTACAAAAGACCATTCTAGAAGAAACCAGACTAGTGGCCTGAAGCCTTGTGAGCCGGAAACTGCCCGGAGACGGAGAGACTCTCTGGATCAGGTGATTATCTTGTCAAGTCAATTTTTCACTTTTGTTGATACTATGGTTTAGAAGATGACTTTTATTTGATGCTCACTGGAAGAAATGCCTCTTTCATGTAATGCTCTAAGTTGATTGAGTGGCTGACCAGTTAACTCAAGTGGTGTCTTGTGTACTCTTACGGCTGGCAGCAGAGACTTGCTGCAGCTACTTAGCTGTCTGCCAAAGCACTTCTTCCTGATTATGTCATGTCGTGCGGTATAGTCTTGTCTCCTGTTTGATGCGGAATTAGGTTAGAACTAAGAAAATGCATATGAAGTGGAAAATGAACATGCAGCAATTTTTGTTCGTTTAAATACTGAGGAACATGGACCTTTCATCTGAAACTGTTGAAATATCACAAAACCATACATTCATACATTCTGGAGAGTGCAGAGTAACAAGTCCATTGAGTACTCTATAGTTCAGAAAACAGAAGTGCATAGTGCGCTGTTGAAATGGATTTAAGCATGCCAAGCTGAATAAATGGTAATGCAATTGCATGGACATAATTATACCAGTTGTTCCTTGAAGAATTTGGGCAAAGAGAGTCATGTCCTCTTAAGGAGACTAGTCAATGGTGCAGAATTGTTGACTTTTAGATACAAAGTAAAGCATTTAGATGGATCCTCATGTCTAGTCTCTGAACCGGAAGATCAACTGACCCTTGTTTTTCTCGTGGCACCCATGTTTAAATGGTGCCCTAAAAATCTTTGGCTATTATTTTGTTGATACAGAACTGGGCAAGTTACGAGCCTTCAAAGACAACAGTTAAAAGGATTCTCTCACGAGAATACCAGAAGGATAGCACAAAGTCGTCTTTGTTGATGGATGAGCCATATTTTAGCTCTTCAGAGAGATCAGCGGTTGCTAAGTCAAATCACACTACGCCGTCTACCTACACACGTCGAACGAGAGTTAATGGTGAGTGATGATTCAATAGTTTTTCTTCTTTTGGTAAGTTCAGTAATCTGAGGAATGGCTGTTTAATCTGCTCTCAATAACACATGTTCTGCAGCCATGTTTGAGATTTCTGGGGAAAAGGCATCTAAGAGCCCATCTAGTCCTTTCAGACAGGTTGATGGAACTTCAGGATCGATGGTTCCAGCGGCACAAAAAAGCAGTACCTTTAGTTACTCCTTGTCTGCATCCCAAGCATCACTTATTGATGGACAAGCCAAACCGAGGAGTATGAGTAGCGGTAAAAACAATCTTGCAGCTGAAAAGTATACTGGTGAGACTATTATTGATAAGTCAAAATCAGTTTTCGGTTATCAGATCAAGCCCACAATGGCAGGAGACACAGATATATATCAGATGCCAGCTCTCTCCATAAAATCACCCATGCAGACTCTTGAAAAATCTAGTGAGACTTTTAGTTTGAGTACTAAAGAGACTGTTCTCGCTGAGCCGACAAGTGGAAACGTGAAGCATGGGTCCCAAATAATTGAAAGCTCACTCTTTGGATCCCGAAGAAGTGAGGACCCACTGCTGGCTGCCACCCCTAGTGCTCCTCTGGCCAATTCTCATCCTGAAAAGGTTCCAGATGAACATCTGGTAATAGGAAAAAGCTTTCCTGGTGGATCACTACCATTTTCAACCCCATTTAAATCAATGTCGTCTCCATTAGAGTCACTGGCCAATTCATCTTCCATTCAGCCTTCTACACTGTCTAATGTTCCTTCAATCAAAGGGAATTCATTATCTGAGGTGTCATCTGGTGGATCTTGGCTCACTAGCAGAGCAACAACAGATGTTAATAAGGCACTTCCATTAAACTTCTCATCATCAACATCATCATTCTCAGTCGCTTCTCCTCCTCCCCCTTCTACCTCTCCCTCCACCACATCTTCTTCTACCCAGGCTTCTAAAAATTCAGTGCCTTCGCTCGCTTCCTCACAACCCCTGGAATTAAGGTTGGAAAATCAAAAGCGAGAGGTACAACAGGATTTGCCCAAAGTCAGTTTTAGTGCTCCTTCAGAACCCCCACCTGTTCCAACTGAGAGTTTTACTGGTGGATCTGCTGTGAAAATAGAAGCTTCAGTCTCGTCTACTCCCAGTGAACTTTCTTCTGGACCAATATCTGGAGTTCAGGGTGTTAGTAACCAGATAGGTAGTCCTCAATCAACTGAAACGCCGAATGCTCCTTCAGAGCAGCCATCTGCGGGAAAGTTTTCGTTTCCAACTCCATTTTCAACTTCTTTGACTAACACAATTCAAAAGACTGAAAGTCTGGATGTCACAGCTACACAGGAGGATGAGATGGAGGAAGTGGCTCCTGAGATTAATGAAAAACCTGATCTTGGTCTGGGAAGTCTCAATGCATTTGGCCTTGGATCTACTCCCAATTCGACTGCACCTAAGGGAAGCCCTTTTGGTGTTTCTTTTGGTAGTGCAGCAACAACCCCAACAAGCTATCCATTTGCTATGGCAGCACCTAGTGGAGAGCTGTTTCGCCCTGCTTCTTTCAATTTCCAGTCTCCACAATCTTCACAGCCATCACAACCACCAAATGCAAGTGCATTCTCTGGAGCCTTTGGTACTCCAACAAATGCTCAAGTTCCCACTCAGAGTGGATTTGGTCAGCCATCACAGATTGGACCTGGTCAACCCGCTCTTGGATCAGTTCTTGGGACTTTTGGACAGTCGAGACAGATTGGCTCTGGTTTTGGAGGTGCTGGCTTTGCATCTTCTAGCAGTGTTGGTGGGGGTTTTGCCGCTGCTAGTTCAACTGGTGGTTTTTCTTCCTCCGCCACTGCAGGTGGATTTGCAGGGGTTGGTTCTACTGGAGGTGGGTTTGCTGCTTTAGCATCTTCTGGCGGTGTTTTTGGTGGTATGGGTTCAGGCGGTGGTGGATTAGGTGGTGCAGCCTCAGCTGGTGGTGGATTTGGAGGATTTGCTGTGGCTGCTTCATCCGGTACTGGATTTGCAGTAGCTGCTCCTGGGGGAGGATTTTCGACTGGTGAGGAACTCTCTCTCTCTCTCTCTCTCTCTCTCTCTCTCTCCTTGCATTGGGTTGGGTATACTGTCTCCTCAACATAATACGTTGTATTGTGCAGGGGCTGGTTTTGGGGCGTTCGGCAGCCAACAAGGTGCAGGTGCCTTCTCTGCTTTTGGTGGTGGTGGAAATGCAAAACCACCTGAGCTTTTCACACAGATGAGAAAATAGTTTCAGCAGAGCTCACGGGAACTTAAGAATGATATAATTACATAGGTTAGCAAAGTCAACTAGTTATCTAGTGGCAGTATCTTCTCTTTTAATCCTGGCGCCACCAGACTAGTTCTCATGTACCATAATATGACAGCATGATGGTCTGCATATCTTCTGGCTGTGGCTTGCACTTGTTGTGAGTGCGCTTTCACTTGCGATTTTTCCTGTAAAGCGGAAACATAGTTTTATAGGGATTGTTCTGGTAGGTATATTTATTGGTTAAAGACTGCAAACTTAATGTTACCCAAGGCAACGAAGTTTCTCTTCTTTTACAACCCTCCATGTCATGGGTTCTCAACTATATATATGATGCCCTGTTTTTCCTTTTTCTTTTTCAAAAATTGCGACGAGAATTTCATCGAATAATCAAGGAGATTGAGTAATGACTTGCTAATAGTTGCTCTACAGTAGACGAGATTGTATATTGCTGCAAGAACAGAAAAATTTATATGGATGGCTAATTACAGGAGGGAGTTCATGACTGATTTCATACAAGGACGACCAGCAAACTGTTGATACTATGTTAGAAGATTTCAAGCATCCAACATGTGTCGTGCCATGATCTGGTTGTTCAACCTAGTAACTGATCAAATCCTACTTGGGTTTGGATCCAAATTAGGTTTGAAACCCAAATTAGGTTTCAAGGCTTTGGGATATGGTAGATTGCTAATGAATCCATTTTACCCTCAATCGAACTTTTTGACAAATCAGCATATTCGCTAAGCAATGAATCAAATTGACTCATAACTGAATCGGACCATTCTTATTAACTACCGGTTCACGCCTTCGTGTTTAATCATTTTGTAAGTGAATTGAATCAAGTTATACGATTTGAATCATGATCATATAAATTAACATTTAAATACTTAAAGAACGGAAAATAAACATAGAAACATATTGTTGGTCATATCGACCATAGCTAACGGGGGATGACAAAGACCAATCAGCCAGTTTTATGCAAGTCATGAGTAAACCGTGGGCTTTAGGCTAAGCTTCAAATGATCTTCCATACAATCCATTGACTCACTGATGACCACAGGCGGCAAGCTAACTTCAGCATCAGTCCATCACAAAGAGTTGTTCATCCTTGCGTAATCAGTTGTCTTTCAGGCATCCATGTAAGAGTTTAGGTATAAAAAAATTGAAGAGGAGAACATATTGGATACCAAAACCGAGCTTTGAAAAACTCGTTCACTGGTCTGCTCTTACAAATAGTTGAAAAGAAGACATGTACGCGAATTTTCATTCTCTGTTGATATGCTTTCCCGATGCTCATCACGCTCCTCTACAATCAAACAGCGACACCTAGTTCAGATATCTTTACTATTCGTTTCTCTGTTGCAACTCTTTGTTGCTTCAAATTTGAAGCCAATGAAGCAACCTGAAAAGGAGAGGGAGAGTAGACAATGAAACTTCCCACAAAGTAGAGAAAACAAGAAGAGGCACAAAAAAAATTAAAGTGGACATGCCTCAGCCCTAAGTTTGAGTGCCTCCCGACCAGGAATTTCACGTAGGTCATCCATTAGACCTGTCCAAAGATGTAGGCAAATTAAATGGGTACACAATTTCGATTCCTCTCCCTCTTAATTAAGAGAGAGGGGTTACAATCACTATTGCAAATTCTATCAATGCACGGAATGAGAAGGTGATTATGATGACTAATGATTCAATGAATAAGCGATGGTTCCATAAGTCTTGACTTATGTTCTTCCACGAAGTTTTGCAATTGAGAACTCAACCAAACAAGTTAAACATCCTATAGACAGATATGATTTTTCCAACTAACTAAATAAAGATCTTACTCAGGATGGTCATAGCAACCGAAAAGAAAATCCAAAATGGAATTAACCAACTAAACCATTACAAGAACAAAAAACAGCCGAAAGATCTAACAGAGCATGCATACCTCCTGCTTGCGATTCAACCTTGTAAATTGATTTAGCAAGACGTTGGATTTGATTTCCTGAATTTCTGCAGTTATTTCAACAACAATAGACTCAGAAGAAAAATAGAGTGAAAGGTTAGGCAATATTAACAATGAGACAATGGTAATGATCCTACTTTAGGTCAGTAAGGCCACGTTTCATATCTGTTTCTGCTAGAGCTGCCCTTTCTAACAGCTTCCTACTTTCCTTCTTCATCAAATCAACAGAAAGAATAAGATCTTTCACATTTTTCTCGGCTCGAACAAATTGTGCCTGCATAATGGTGCAGCAGCAGAAATGAGAGTGAGAGATTAACAATGTCTTAAAAGTATCCATCTGCACCAAAAGCAGCTTTCATGGCAACTTATGCATCAAATGTATCAATCGGCATCATGTATTACAATAAGCCTCTCTAGGAGCAATCAAGCAAGCAACCTCCTCACTCTGAAGTCGACCAAATGTCTGACGAATCAGAAACCTTCTAGGACCTGCATGGAGGGAACACTTTCGAAGAATCAGTTTGCTACAAAGTGATGCCAACAACAATAAGCATTTAGAGCCAACAAATGTGCAGTAGTCTCTAAGTCCTGGTGGCTAGTATAGTGTGCCAGTAAAGTGAAAGAAAAAAAAGCGCCTGTCTCCTCCTCAAATGTGATAAAGAGGAAAAGGATCTTCAACCCCTGGCAGCAATCTACTGATGAGTTCCTCAGCATTTTCAAATAACATCCAGGCTTCAATGAGATGCAGAGATGTACAAGGACAGAGGATGGAGAAGTCAGAAAGAATGGATTACATAGTAGCATTTCAAATTATTTCCTGTCCTTTTGAAATAGAAAACTCAAAAAAGTTGCATCCTAACTAGAAATCTCCGCGTGTCAAAAACTTCTCTTTTCTAAAGGGGAGGGGGCAACAATCAAACCCACATCCTCTTCACATGCCAATGATGATAGAGTGCGACTGTCCTCACTATCAAGACTTTAAAGGAAACAAGTAGAGTTTCACAAATCATGCTTAGATTATTTATTTACCTTGTTTCTGAAGCTCAACACATGACAGTTCTTGAAATGACATCGTTTTACGCAGTCAGCCAAAACCATGGTCCAAGACAACCGTTCAATTTTGCACATGCTAACCTAAATGATGGCTAATTGGTACCCTCCTTATCTTATGTCCGAGTAATCACTATTTGTGATTAAACAGAACCTTGGTTATACAAACATAGATTGTATTGCTAGGTGAAAAATCTGACACAGCTAGCGATAAAAGGATGTAGCATCTGACAGCTCCTTGAAAATGACTGGTGGAAGAATATCATGCGTAACAAAATCTAAGAAATTATTGCACAAATGACAAGTGCTCATACCCCGCAAGAGGAGGAGGGCAGCTGCAACAGAAACCCCGACAGTTGTTCCGGGATGTTCCCTTGCACTCGTGACTTCATCTGTGAAAAGAAGACAGTGCATCATGAGAATCAATAAGACTAATCCAATGACTGGCTCCTATATTAAGATTTGCTCATGCTGCTCACTTATCTTATGGCCTCTCATTAACAGATCCTAGACAGATCATTTTCAGATTACTCCTCAGTTGTGCAATTTCATCACATCAGAAACAAAATCCCAAGTAGATTTTGTGGTCAGAACTCCCAAGTCCTTCAAACCGTGAAGTTCTAAGATCAACACATATTCAATCAACACAGTTCATGCGGCATTTTGAAGCTATGTCACTGAAGCAAATAAATAAAGCTCAAATCGTAGGCATGTCTCATAATGCATCCAATGCCAAACATCCCAAAGTAAAACGTATATTTACCTTTGACCCTATTGACGAAAGCATCTTCATATGCATGATACTGAGACTTCATGTTTGTCAGAAACTCCTGAAAAGGATTAAAAAGAATTAACCGCGAGCAGCTTCAAAATCAAGAACATAAAAAATAAAAAAAAGCGACAGCATGAACCAATCATTCCTCCAGGACGAATCATGAACTCTTCACCACACTCCCACTAATCACTCAAAACACACAACCAAATCGCAAACATCACTTTAAAAAGATCGAATTTTTACAAACTAACAGTGCCCAAGTGTCGACTTTGCCACAAACCCAATTCATCGAGACAAGAACGGATTATGACCTCGCCGCCAGAAACTTCAAAAAAATCAAAGAAATGGCAGGACCCAGATCGGGAGATCGATTCCTAGCACCAAAATGGAATAGACGGAGGAGATGAATGAAAAGAAAAGAAGGGACCTGGAGGGAGCGAAGATGGGTGGAGGAGTTCTGGTGGAGAGAACGAGCGGTTTGGATGGCGGAGTCCCTCGACTCCAACACCGTCCGCTGGACATCCTCCGCGATGTCGGCGATCGACTTCCCGTTTTGCTTCGACGCCGCCGGCTCCGCCGCGGGCGGCGGTGGAGATGTTTCCGCCATTGATCGCCTCCTTCCCTCTTCCTGGAGCGGCGCGGCGGCGTCTCTGGCCTTTCCCCCCGCTTTCGCACCTCTTCAGGAAAGAGAGAACCTCGAGGCCGGACCACTATGAAATTTTCCGACAATTTTTTCGCGAAAAATAAGGATTTGAAAATATTTTTAAAAAAAATTGCTTATATAGCTTACAGTAATAAACGCATTAAAAATTATTTTCATCATCTACAAAAATATATATGTTTAAATTATTATCGATCATGAAAATATTTATCAATGATTATTTATTTCAAGAGATACAAATTATCATCTTTAAGAAAATATTTTCCAAATTATTCATTTTTTCGCGAAATAAATGGAACGTCAAGAATAATAAAAATTCTAGATAATTTAAAATTAATAAGATTCTAAAAATTTCCAATCTGTTTATTCAACGTGATCCATGAACTTTAACTCAATGTGCAATATCGCCTCCGAACTTATAATTTATTCAATTTTTTTTGCTAAAATTATAATTCGTTCAATATGGTCCATGGACTTTTGGTACATATTCAATTTATATTCTTGGACTGTATGAAAATATTAAATATAATCCTTCCATTAATTCAAATTTATGGACAATATACAGTCGAAAGACTAAATTGAATATTACCAAAAGTTAAGGAACTACATTGAACAAATTAAAATTTTATGGACAACATTGCACATTGGACTAAAGTTCAAGAACCACATTGAACAAATCTAAAATTCATTGATCATATTGCGCATCAGGCTAAAGTTCATGGACCATTTATGTCATTTAACCTTTAATGCGTGATTTGAGTTTAAAGTAGGAATGATTTTTTTGAGTGGACTCGAGGCATATCATAAGTGGGTGGCATAAACAATAGATAAATGTTTTAGGTCCCTTAGCATTCATGATAATTACATTCAATTGTGTCCGGAGACACGGTTGAAGCCACACCGGCCCATTGTGCTTCTTTCACGCCATGCTTTGGTCCCAGGTGTCTTCCGGTGGTTTTCTAGTGTTAGAAGAAGTCGTGTTCGTCCCAGACATCTGCAACGTCCTCCCACACATTTTTTTTATTAAATAGGACAAACCGAAGGAAAGGACTTACCATTCGGTGACTTTTGCGGTCACCCTCACTGAACTGAAAGATCTGTTCTTTGGACATTTACTTAGGAAGATGATATGGAATTGAGCTGAAAATAGAGCCTGGAAAGATCATGTAGGAACCTAGTTCTTTCTCCGCACACGTAATATTAGGAGGTAAGGAGTAGACAAAAAGTGTTCATAGAAGGTATGTCCTGGCTTTTGCGCACGGGACGTGGACGAACTTGTCTCCAGGGGAGAAGGGGGAGCCCCGGTGAGATACTGAAGGTGCAGAAAATTGGTTGAGTTCGTCTTGAAAGCCAATCTCATTGATCTGGCTCACTCAGGCCCAACATGTACAATATCCAACAGGGTCGAGCCAATGGGCTGGACAGAACATTATGCCATCGAGCCTGGAGGCTTCAGTTTCAAGAAACTTTTGCCAAGCACCTCCCCAGAATGCATTCCAATCACCATCCCATTTTTATATAACGTAAGGACCCTCAGTTCCTCAGCGCACACTCAGATCTCTCCTTTGGCGAAACCTTCAACGACCTCCATTCAAACAAATAGAGAAATAAGCTCCAGAGATAACAAGTTTTAACACATTGAGTAAACTGCCGAGGCATTTGAACAACATATAGCACAGCGAAAAGGAAATCCCACCTCACTGAATCAAAATGCTTTCATGATATTTGGTCATTGCTCGAGGAGAAATCCCAGAGAGTTCTTGACAAATCCATGAGCCAAGGGTATGTTTGTCAGAAACCCCTTCTACCTTCAACAAATGCAGCATCGTTGTAGCCAATAAAATCAGGCAGAAACTTCTTCAATCAAGTAGCCAACGCCTCGGCGATTTGCCTGCATAGTATGTTACAGCAAGAAAAGGGGCCTAAATCGAGTCATCCCGGAGGCTTCTTCCAACCTTGGGAACAAGTGTTGTAACTAGCTGTGGCATCCACCTTCTTCAGCTACTTTGAAGCCTGAAGAAAATTCATCACAGCTGCTGCTGAATCAGGACTAAACCACTGGCCATGCCGCTTTAAAAAGAACGAAAAAGTACTAACCCGTCCTGATCGGGAGCTCGCTCTTGTCCTTACCAAGGGCGCCCTCCTTCGCATCGGCCCGTTCCGCTCAAGAATTCACTGTCGAAGTGCTCCCAACACGATTTGAACCGGGTACCATAAAGAGAGGAACAAACTCTCTTGTCAACTCTCTATAGTCAATGTCGAACTCAACTTATATTCATGAAAAAAGAACAGAACACCACCAATCCGTGACAAATAGGAGAGGAGACAACACTGAGGAGCAATCACGCACGTGCGCTGCACGTGGGCGCTGGAACGAGGTTCCGTCATCAGAAACGGAAGCGCAACCTCGGACACCGTAAAGCCCAGCCAGTTTTCCTCCTTCCTTCTTCCTCCTTCCTTCTTCCCCGAAAAACCAGAGCTCCCGCTTTCAGTTGCTGCGTATCTCTCGCCATTGCAGGAGCAACAGCTCTTCGCGCTTCGGGCTCCTCCTCCTCCTCCTCCGGCCGCGGCGGCGCCCACTTCTGTTCATGTGCAGCCGCGCGCGGTTCACGCATGGCCAGATCGACGTAGGCGAGATTCGACTGGTCCTCGCGGGCATATGATGCCTTGTTGGTCGCTGGGAGACCGCATCCGGCGCTTCCTTCGCGATTACGACAGCCTCCAGTCCTTGGCCGTCGTCCTCATTTACATCCAAGTGAGCTCCTCTTTTCTCTTAAACTCTCTCTCTCTCTCGGGATTCTCTGTGTTCCCGGGCTCAAAGCTAGGTTTTTTCCTCGTTTTCGGGTTACGATTTTTGGTGGGTGTTGATTGTTTGTTTGGAATTCGTGATGTTCTATGGACTTTAGATTGGTTGCGCGTTGGTGGGATCGCTGGGCGCGATATACAACGGGATTCTGCTCATCAACTTGGCCATTGCTCTGTTTGCTCTGGTGGCTATCGAGAGTAGCAGCCAGAAGCTGGGTCGAACCTACGCCGTCCTTCTCGTCTGCGCGATTCTGCTCGATATCTCCTGGTTCATTCTCTTCACCTATGAGATATGGTACGTTGTTTGCCCAATAGTCCTCTCAAATACTTCAATTATGTTGAACTGGTGCTTTGCCTTTATGTCATGCCTGGTCATTGATGCTGAAGCAGTTGACCCACTTGTAGAAAATTATTAGATGTGAAAGCTTTAATTCTTGTTCACTTCACTGCCTATTCTTGTAGTGATTTTTTCCTCGTGAAAATTAAGTCCCTCTATCCCATCATCCTCGTTATTAGTTCACAGATTACAGACTTGTGTGTATATGATGATTGATTGGGACCTTTCCCACCATCGATGCAAAGTTCAGCTGCAGATCTTAATGAAGTAGAAATATCAATATAGACATTGGATCGTAAATCTTTGGCATGCCATAAATGCTCTTTGTGAGATTTAGTCAGTCTAACAAATGGGAAGGGAGGTTGATGTAGGACCATGAGTCCCACAAGTAATGAGCGCAAGTTGTAAGGGAACTCTCAATCTATAGCTTTCTAAGCATCACACCTAGGCTTCTTGGGCCTCATACTTAAGAGAATTATGGCATCACAATTAAAGCGAAACTTGCTAGGATTCGGTACTCTCCATTCGCTCTATTTAAAAGGAAGGTAAACAGCAATCCTATTCAAAGTCAGAATAGGTATTGGAAAAGGAAACTTAACATCCTACTGAGAATGGGAAAAGGAGACTTACCATGCGTCTTCACTGAATTTTGGTATACCAAATGGCCTAATTCTCCACGCTAGAAGCATGAACATTGAAGCTTTCTTCCTTGCCCGTTTCTTTGACATTCATGTCATGTGATTCGAGTTCCTCACCCTCTGGGAAGATTCTTCTAACTCATGAAGACCGTGAAAACTCTATATCCCATGCTAGAGAGGCTTGGTTATTTGTGGTTTTAACTGATTACAATCCACGGCCAATGGGTATTGTGTTTAGTTGCTAAAAAATTTCATGAACTTTGTTTATTAGTGCGCCAAAACTTGCTTTATTTATTCATCTATAAATCTTTCAGAGGATAAGCAAAATTTTTGTAGAAAAAGGGTACCAAGGAGGTACCACCCCTATACAAAATGACTTCATAGGTAAGCCGCCCATATACAAATATGAAGAACAAAAGACTATTTCTATCATTCCCCACGGGCTATAAGTGTGAAATTGAACTTTTCCACCAACCAAACGTGAAGAGTGGATGGACACTGATCTCTCTTCTCCTTGAAAAGCCCTCTTTGTAAAAACTTGTTTTATATTGTCATGAACCTCGCAAAAAGCTTCAAATTTTGATTTCAATTTGCCAAAGTCATAGTGCAAATTAGTTAGCCTAGAGTTCGATTTAGTGTCACTCACCATTTTTGGAGAAAATCATAAGTCAGCGGTAGAAACATTTGTTTTGATTCCAAAACCTGATATAGGACGAGTCCCAACTTATTAAGCCAGGACAGAGAATGTGAAGGAGAACTCTCAATGAATAATATTAAAAAATGAGCACATTTTTCTTTGGGATGAGTGCACCGGAAGTCCTAAAACTTTTTACGAAAGTGCAATTGAGTCATAAAACTTTCAAAGTGCAGTCAAGTCTTAAACTTGTCACAAAAGTGCAATTGATTCCTAAAACTTTCAAAAAGTGCAATTAAGTCATAAAACTTGTCAAGATGGTGCATTCAAGTCCTAAAACTTGTTCGCATTTTCTTTTTGTCAATTGGGACAGAGTTAATGGAAGGACTTGAGGGTTCCAACTTGACAAGTTTTAAAACTTGATTGCACTTTTTGAAAGATTTAGGACTCAATTACACTTTCGTGACAAGTTTTAGGACTTCGAGTGCACTTATCCCTTTTTCTTTTTGCTTTACACTTAAAGTTTCCTAAGCATGCAACTAAGGCTTCTTAGGTATCAAGCTTAAGAGAAAAATTGCATCACGCTACTCAAAGAAAGACTTGCTATAATTCAATAGTCTTCCTTAACTTAATCTAAACGAAATAATAAAGCTGAACAGGAAACATAACTGAAAAAGGGAGCCTATCACTAATGACAACAAGAATACTTATTATATACCTAATATAAGTTGCTGATCAAATCCCAGTCTCCAACATCAGTAATAAAAACTGTCCAAGGATTATGATTGTGGAATCTAATATGCTGTCATTCTATTTTTCCACCAACCCCTCATTCTGAAGTAGCCTCGAAATAGTTCTGAGTCAATGATTCCACAGTTATCCAAGTTCCTTTAAGTTGATTACTTTACCAAGAGTTGCTTGGAAATGAAATTTGACTCAAAGGTCATATTTCCTGGCGAGTACTTTTCTTAACAACAATATTGTTAGGAAAATTAATTTAAGTCTGTCTTGTAGATATTGAACTGAATTTATATGCAATGGTTTTTTAATAATTTATCCAAACAGTTGAAGGTGATATTGAAAATGAGAAAGTATTTATAGATGTCAAATTGAAATTTTAAGAATATTGTAGGGCATAAAATATATTTTCCCTGTGAAATAATCATGACCTACTGTAGTTAATAGTTTACTCCAGGGAACAGTCTTTCTCTTCTTGCACTTCCTTTATGTATAATCTTGGAGTATTTTATGTTAATGCAGGAACATTTCTTCTGATGACTATGGAGTATTTTTCATCTTTTCAGTGAAACTCGCGCTGGCTATGCAAATATTTGGGTTTTCTGTGAGGCTGTCATCCTCGTTTTTATGGATTCAGATATACAGGCTAGGGGTTTCACGTGTAGACAGTGCATATCCCCATGAGGTAGATACTGATTCAAGAACTAGCTTTTTAAGTCCAGTGACTCCTGCTGCAGTTAGACAAGACCCAGATCCTGATGAGATACTAGGGGGCTCAATCTATGACCCCTCTTATTATTCATCACTTTTTGAAGATGGTCAAGACAGACGCTTAAGTAGGGTATAGTTTTTTCACCTATTATTATATTAATTGTATTTGGCTTGCTCTTTTTCCCCACTAAAGATGCTTCCGAGTTATTGGGATTGTCATCTAAATTGGTTGCATGGTTTTTCAAATGTTTCATGTTGTTTTACCTGATTTCTGTCCATACACCATTGTTTGCTTATTTTTGGATCTTTTCCCTCGCAGATAATATTTACTGCCAGGAAAGTGTGATTCATTCTGCTGAATAGAGTATATGTATGTTATATATGTTGTTCTTGACTGATAATGTAAGAATTGGAGGACTACTTTGATATGATGAGGACATTATGCAGCAGAAATTGGTTATTGAAACTATAATATCAGTTGACATTTTGATACATTGGATTTGGAAATGTGAAGTGACATTGAAAGCATCTGGGCTTTAGAAGGATATTTGGGTCAAATACTGTCTTAAGTAAGTGAGGTCTTTTGTAAATGGGAGTACAAAAATCATTATGGAGCAAGTTTTGGAGAATATAGTTGGAGCCATTTTCTAGACCAGATATGATCTTAGGGAGTGCCTCCTTTATCAACCATAGTAGTGCATCACCAGCAACTTTTCCATTTTGCGTAAGAAGTGCTATCATAGTTGTTAATGTTGACCAGTAAAATGTCCATTTTCCTTGTATAGTAACTTTATGACATGGTTGATCTCATACTGTCATAAGTTGCTTCCTTGTCTCCATGGTAGCACCTTCGTAGTGGAAGCATTAAGTAGGGTTAATAGTTTAACTGTTTTGATTACAAGCTGTGTTATTCTTCATTAGAAGCTGTAGCAATGCTTGTGATCAATCATGAGCTTTTCAAGAGCTCTGGGAAATTCTTGACAAGTCCCTGCTTTAAAACCTTTGCCTTGCAGCCAAGTCAATGATGCATGGTTCAACGCAAGTGCCTACTAAATCTTCAGGATATCTATTTATGTTTTATACACTTCTCCATATATCTTGAAAGGTCTTTAGTGAATATTTAGTTAGTGTATAATGGATGTCTCCTCAAAATGTGGTGGTTTATTTTTGTCTACACATCTCATTTCATTCATGGAAAATCTGGACATCTGTCGCGACTTGCTTGATTAGGAACTAGTGAAGGCTCTCTCTACATGGTGTGTGAAAACCCATTCTTTGTCTTCTCTGCATTTCCCCTAAACATGTGCTTTCCTGGGATCAAAATCTGCTCTGGAGTGGTTGCGCTGCAAAGCTGATTGTGCAGAATGTTTTGTTTCCTTGATCTGACTATGTGTTTTAATCTAACATTTCTTTGAGTTGAGAGTATATTGATTAGAGCGTTTAAGCGTTATCCTTGGGCTCAGGTTCTCAGAAGCTGTGGAGTTCTTCATGACGTGGTACAATTTATGAGTTCTGACACCATCTATCTTGCACGTTTCAATTGTAGGTTAACCGAAGTGGCACTGGTGATGATGAGTCTTTATCTGCCGCAGAAGCTTCTGAACTGAAGACATCCGTTGGGAGGTCCTTTCGGGATGCAGTCCTTTCGGGATGCAGATGTATGTAGCGATCTCAATATTTCCTTTAACCTCTTGCGATTATACTCAAGGATTGATTCGTGGAGAATTTAACTCTTTATAAATACAGTACTTGGTTCACTTGATGAACCGATTGAAAAAAAAGGGGAGGCAGGGAACTTGCAAGATTGATGTTTAGTTTATCTCATGAAACATGTTGTGCTCAAGACTAGGTGTGAGTAACTAGGCCGATTCAATCCGAGAACCGAACCAAACCGGCCTTACCTGACCAGTTATGCCAGTTCACAGGGGACCTGGTAGATTCTACATAAAAAATTGAGGAGCTTGCCTTGACCCATTAGGTTGCCGGTTTTATACCGTGAGCATTGGTTCTCAGGTTGAACAGGTTTTAAATTGGTTTTTAACCTTTGTTTTTGTTCTTTGTTTGAAAAAAAAGATAGATATTGTTGGAGATATGTTTTCCTAAAATTATAGTAGTAATACTTAAGATCAGGCCCGGTTCTGAGTTGACCTTGGAACTGGTTGTTCGGTTCCTGGTCTGACAGGGTAGGTTCTAGGTTCTTGGTCTGGAACCTACCTACTCTGAAACCAGTCTCCTTTACTTGGGACCTCTTTAAATTGCATAAACAAGCTATAGGAGATAAGGACAGCCAACCCATCTCCGTCAATACATGAGAGAGAGAGAGAGAGAGTATCTAAGCAGCATGAACATATGAACATATATTTTGTTAGTTGTCCATGAAACTTTAAAGAGAGAGAGAGAGAGAGAGAGAGAGAGAGAGAGAGAGAGAGTCTCTAAGCAGCATGAACATATGAACATTTATTTTGTTAGTTGTCCATGCAACTTTAAATACAGATATTCCCAGCTTCTCCAACAGATGGACATATATTTGTAAAGGCAAAAAACTGCTAGAAAATTTTTTGGTGTTTCTTGAATTTGCTGGAAGATGATCCCAGTTTTAGGACTAGGGTACGAGATTCTGCTTTTGTCCTCTGTAATTTTAATGTATCTTTGCAGGTTAATAGTTCAAGAACCATATCACAGCATGAGATTGCAAATAAGCCTCAGAGTGTATAGGTAAAGGACATATGAGAAATATGTTTTTCTATGTACTGCATCCATATATTCTGAGATTTCATCATTCAACTTTGCAGGTTGAGTTATATTGGGATGGCTTTGTACATTTTCCTATTTTTGCCATTCTTTTTGCATGAAGAGGATGCTGAGTGTAGATTAGAAGGATCATACTCACACGGCTCATGTGGAAATTGGAATTGACTAATTGAATGATATTGTATTCTTTAACTTTTGAGAGGGAACTTCAATGGAAAATGTTTGGTTTAGCTACATTTGAATGCCACTTGCATAGGATATCATGTCAGGCATCTCTTGGTGGCGGTCGGAATTGTTCATGCATGGCCATGATTATGTACGGATGATACATGGATTTCTCGTCTTTCTCTTCTTAAAGACAATAGCATTACTTGTGGCATAGATGTGGTCCTTTGTTGGGTAAATGGCCTATTTGTCTAGTTCTGATCTCAATTTATGTTTTGCTGATGTCTTAAGAGTGTTAGAACGGATGTTTGCTTGGCACGTTGAGCGCCCTTCATCTCTCTCTCTCTCTCTCTCTCTCTCTCTCTCTCTCTCTCTCTCTCTCTCTCTCTATATCTCTCTCAAGCTATGTTTTGCCGATATCATCATAGTATTTGTGTAACCATGATTACAGCTGCTCGGGTGCGTTTTAGCTGGAGCATTTTCGCAATGCCTTTTAGATACAATATCATGAGTCATATTTCGGGGAAAGTGATTTGCGGAGTCACGACGGTTTGTCGTAATCGAATCTTAAAGTGTGATGATTGCACGTTACAACGTTTTGCCTTCGAAATTTCCCTGTACATTGTTTTGTGTCCAGAGGATATCCCACCTAGCGATGCCTGAATATATTCCCTTCCTTTACGTGGTTTTAGGTTTGATGCTACCTTCCACTTCTCATTTTCTGAGTCCCTAGTTTGAAAAGGACGACAGGGGAACGACCCTGTGCTGAGGAAAGACCTGGCAAGCAGCGTTTAGGAGCGGGACCTTTTTGCTTTCTCGTCTGCTTTTCTGGACTTTGACATGAAGTGAAGGCCACGCAGCAGATGTGAGCTGTTCCTTTTGCCCTTTCACCAATGAAGCTAAGGTCAGTGACATCAGCCTCGTCCGACCAGTCAAGGTCACGTGACTCCACCACCAATCTGCAAGTCAAGCTCTTGTTGCCTGATCTAATCTCGTGTGCTCTATATCTACCACCACGCATCATCTTTGAACCAAATTCCTGCCTCGACTGCGAGGTCTTGTCAAGACTCGGCGGGGTTTGCGCGGTCGTGGACCGAAAATAGTCATTAATCTCGTGGGACCCACGCGATTAGCGGTCGCGATGGACTCGATTCGTGGGGGACGCAGACCCGGACAAGTGTCTGCCCTCGATTGCTTTATCTTGTGCTCGTTTCCCAATGGTTCAAGGTAAAGCCAAAAAAAGTCGCTATAATAGGGCTACATCGGTTGGTATTGCTAACTATGACTAAATTAAGACAGGGTTTCAATAATTTGACGTAGTGCATTTAAAGGGTAAGTTTGTTTCGCAAAAGATAAAGCAATTGTCGAGGTCCGTGACGAATAATCAGTTTGATGTTGGGTTTTTTAACTCCGGTGGAACAGCTCTTGATGTGTGGGATGCTCAGAACCTTCTATATATTTGGAATTTAGTTCTGTTTTGTGTTAGCATTATTTATGAATGCTGGTGGAGGCAAAGGTCGTCAGTCTTCTGTCCTCGAGAATGCCCCGCTGCTCAAGCTGGAACTCCTCCAGGTCATGTCATAACTGCTCCAAAACACTTTTTCAAACGTGTTTAACGAGGAGACATTCAATTTTCAAAAATCTAAATTTTTGCATAATGTAGGCAACCAATTCATTAAAACAAAAACATTTTTTTTATTTTTAATTGTTAAACGAGTGTTTCGGGCTATTTTTAAACGAAGTCACTAATATTATGGTCTCCATCCACAGATTAGAAGTTCTTTTCCTATGCGGAAAACGATTTCAAGCGCCAGCTGCTGCAAGAAAGACTCCATTCGTTTGGTCTTCTAAGTAACAAAATGTGATAAAATTAACAAAATCCAGAGCTTTTTCCCGATGCAATACAGTACACACACACACACACACAATTATAATAGGCCAGTGCAATAGAAATTCTATTACTAATTGCCACAGTTCGATCGAGCATGACCGCCACGACGAGAGGACCCGCATTCCCTCGGCCGACCACACGCTAGGGCGGTGACTATAACGGTGACGGCGGCAAGCCACAACAGGTCAACACGAGTAGTCGCATCAGCAGTGCAGAGGAAGGAAGAAAAAGTCTAGGAGGAACAAGGAAAAAAAAAACCAGGTTTTCAGCTTATTGGTAAAAAGAAATGACCTACTGTTTCAAGTCACAATAAAAGGACCGTGTTAAGGCAATTCTTTCAAATTGCGGTCCTCAATTTGAAAAAGAAGAAAAAAAACAAAGTTCCAAACACCAGATTGCACAAAGAGAAAAGGGTTTCCATCATCTCTGTCATGTCTCTCTAATTTGTCATTCAATACAATCATATCCTATTCAAGTCGCTTCACGAGACGGACAAAAGCAGCCCATACATCCACCTGAAAGTTCTAGGTAGCCTGTAAGTCCAATGCACGTTCCCTGTTCTCTAGCATTACCCACAATTGACCCAAATCGCAATATTGAAAGTCTTCATACTACAATCTGAGCTTAACACAAGTTTCTTCGATTCCAAAATCTAATGTTATCCAAAACTTTTTAAGATTCGGCATTAAATCAACCGAGTGCTGATCCCCAGCTCCTTTGTTCATTCACAAGTTACAACTACTGCATAAACAAAAACAGGACAGAAAATTCTTTGGACTCTATATTGCTGAGAGAAAAGGAGTCCCCGCGCATGCACATTGCACGGGTACTAAGCTAGTTATTTACATCAAAGCAATCTAATTTCTATGGACCAATTATCCAAAAAGGGAATCGCGATGACATTGAGGCCACAACAGTCTTTGCCATGCCATCAATCTTACCGGAAAAAAGACGAGCATTCCAGCAGTTGATTGATGGGTGTCTTGCATCTTCTCATTCATTATGAATTTTTGAGAACCACATGGAGTAACTGAGATGAAACCCAGAACAGCAGCGACAGCACCGTATCTGGAGCTTCATTGACATTTTTAGTAAGCAATTTGAATCAGTCCTCATACAGGGGGGGTTTCTCTTTTCTTCGAGCAATCCCAAAATGATGAAACTCAGCATTAGTTCAAGATCAGTATTAAGTATGATTGACGCACTCCACCTGCAGCGTAAGATCGTTAATCCCCACATCATGCAGCATGCGGGAAACTTGTGCTTTTGTGGAAGCCTTGTCGGCTTCCGTCTCGACATGAAGATGGATTGTTCCCACTACCTCTGTGTTCGTAAAGCTCCATGCATGGAAATGTGGAATGCCTCTCACCTGCTTTATCTTTGTGACATTGTTTAGAGCATTAAATATATCCTGTTCGTGAGCCCTAGGCACCCTTTGGAGCAAAATCTCTGCCGAGTTCCTGAGCAACGGGATGACTGAGGACACAATTAAAATGGAAATAAATATAGAGCTCGCAGGATCTGCAACCAGCCATCCCTTGTACTTTATCAACAGAGTCGACACAACGACTCCAACACTTCCCATTGTATCTGCTAGAACGTGCAAGAATATCCCTTCCATGTTGTGGTCAATGTGATGGTGACTGTGTTTTTTAGCTTCCCCTTCACTTGATGGTAGATTTCTCTGGTGGATGTGACTAATGGACGAACAGTGCCCGTGGGAGTGTGGAGCTGCTGTCTGAGTAGACAGACGTCCATCGGCATGACCTTCAGTGGAGTAATGATGTGCGGAGACCGGATCATGATGATGATGGTCATGGTCATGACCATGAGCATGGTCATTGTGATGAGCATGATCACACCCATGAGAACCTTCACTATGAATGTCAGCATGGTCATGACCATGACAACTAGAGCTCCCCGAAGTAGGATAAGCACTTTTAGCATTGTCATTGCTGTGGTGCTCAGAATGATGGTGACCATGCTGGTTATGATGATCAGAGCAAGATTTTTCATGGCAATCATGGTCGACAGAAATACATTTCTGATCCTCACTGTGGCAGTCGTGGTCATGTTGGTGTTGGGAATGGGAATGGAAATGGGAATGGGAACCGGAGGGAGAATTTGAGTGCGAGCAGGATCCACCATGCGCATGATGATGCTCTTCATGGAAGAATATCAACCCAACCACATTGACAAGAAGCCCGCCAATGGACACGGTTAACAAACTATTGGTCGAGATCTCCTGTGGGTCCAAAATTCTTTCAAAAGACTCTAACACAATAAGTGCTCCAACCAACACCAGAAAAACTGCATTGACATACCCAGAGAGAACCTCAAATCTCCCACGACCATAATTGAACTGACCATTAGCAGGCAAGCGTGATATATACGAAGCATAAAGGCCTATAGCCAAAGCAGCACAGTCAAACAACATGTGGCATGCATCTGATATCAAGCCAAGACTGTTGCTCATGAACCCAACTACAAACTCGACAACCATGTACCCGGTGTTGATCAAGAGGAAAAGCGCAATCTTGCGAGACTTCCTCTCGCTCAAAATGTGACGGATAGGCCTTATGATCGAGGTAGTAAATGGCTCCGACGATTCCAAACCCAACTCAGCGTAGCTCGAGTAAACAGGATCCAGCTCCGCAACGGCAACATAAAGAAGTATCCCACAAAGCAATAATCCCCAGAGCGAGAGCTCAGGGAAGTAGAACAACTCCAAAACCACCGTGCAAGCGAACGTAACCAAAAATTCCCCCCGAAAGTCTTTAGAGCTCACAAACTTCTCATCACTGCAATTCTCACTCAACAGCACTCCAAAAACAACAGTATTAGCTAGAGGCCAACCTAAACTGGTAACTGAAATACTATCTCCTTCGTGCTCAAACACAAGAATGCTAATAACAGCAGGAACAAAGAGCACAACAGATGTATAGAGCAGCGAAATCAACCTAACCCGTTTCTGCCCCAGCTCCTGAAGCACTCCCCGATTCATCGACACGCGCTCGTAACACCCCAAAAACCCGGACAAGAACGGCAACAGCATCGGCCATATCCTCAAACAATTCTCTCTAGGCAATACCGAGAACCTCCAATTACCAACAGAAGACGATGATCCGGAAAAGGGGAAACACATGTTCCGGTCCCAACTCAGTGCCAAAAGAAACAATCCCAGAAACAAAGCAATAAACCCGCGAACCCTAGAGGATCGATTCTTACCCAGATAGCTGGAATCCCTAATCTTCCCCTCGGCGAGGAACCGCGCGGCGACGTTGCCGGACAATTCGGCGAGGATCATCGCCGCGGCGCTGCAGTACCTGAGGGCCTGGAACCGGAGGAGGAACACGACGGCCAGGAGGACCGATTTCGCGGCGAGGGACCTGTTCTGCGAGGGGGAGAGGGAGGCCAGGACGAGGAGGGGCCGCCGGCCCTGGAGCCTCGGCTGGAGGGGGGATTTGGAGGGCGGCGAGGGAGGGGAGAGGAGGGAGAAGGACAGGGAGAGGAGGAAGGAGAGGAGCGAGACGAGGAAGGAGAAGGGGAAGAGGGAGAAGGAGGGCGGGGAGGAGCGGAGGAAGGGGAGGAGGCCGTAGAGGGATCGGAGGGAGAAGAGGAGGAGGAAGAGGAAGGAGAGCGAGGATCTGCTGCCGCCGCCGCCGCCGGAGAGCCGGGCGGAGGAGGGGGTGAGGAGGGAGAAGCCGCGCGACTTCGACGGCGTCGGGGTCGGGGTCGACGGGGGGAAGGAAAAGGCGGGGTAGGGCGGCCTCGAGGCGGCCGCGGCGGCGGCAGCGGCGCGGGGCGGGACGGAGATCCTGTGAGGGCGGTGGTGGCGGTGGTGGTGGCGGCGGTGGTCTTCCATGGCGGCGGCGGCGGTTGGGTGTGGGGAACGACGGCGGTGAACTTGCGTTTGCAAGCGCGACGGTCCTATAGCTCAGTCAAGTAAAGGAGAGAAGACCGTTTTAAATCATTTTCCATAAAGAAATAATTTACAAAAATAAAAAAAAAACAAGAAATGAAGACCTTCACTCCATTTTTTTTTGGGGTCAAATTAACATTTTTGTAAGAATTATTGTTAGGTCTGCCGTCGCCGGTACGAAAAAAGAGTTGGGATGAGCGACGTGTGTATTTGAAATCGGTTTTTTGACCAGTTTGTTTCGGAATCAATCATTTTAGCGGCGGATATAACTTATATTTTATATCGACCGTGAATCTAATAAAGACTGTATTTTTTATCGGTGAACCGTAGCGCTGCATAAATAAATTATCACGAACTATGAATCTTAAATCCGAATAGATGAAATTCGATATTACCCATCTTTGTTATTTAAAAAACCATGCTTGATCTTTCGGTAGGAACATCATAATCGAGTTTTTTTCTTTTTTTACGGACATTGGTTGCTAAATGAAATGAAAAGAATAGTAAATGCTACATTATGGTACTAATCATCAAAACGAATCATTTTATATGTTTCGTTTTTTTTATATTTAAAGAAATGATAAATGCGAAGGCGCTCTTTGAAATCTTACTTAAAAAAAGAAGAGGTGACAGCTTCGAACAATTACAACACTTGAACAATTCTTGGATGGAAAAATTGTACTCATCTGTCAACAGTTATAAGATAGGTAACAACAGCTTTAAATCTATTAATCTTAACGAATGCGCACGCACATCCTCCTGCCTACATTCATCGAGTAAGGCCTTATGCAACCATGAACATTGCTCAAATACAGCACATGCCACATTGGACCAAACATCATGCAACAATGTACAGTACGCATAAGCTAATTTGACAGAGCTACATCAATCAAGCGTTAAACGAAGCAAGCTAAAACTTTTATTTCTATCTCCTAAATTTACGGATCTTTTTGCATCGGGTCCATCAACTTTTAAATCGCCTAATTAAGTCCTTAAACTTGTGCAGCTATTCAAGTCGAGTTCCACCAACTTTAAATTCCGGTTATTTGGAGCTGCATGTTCATCGAAGCCGACGAGGCCTTATGTGAGAAAAAGCTTTTTCTCATCTTGGACTATCGACTATACGGAATGAAAACCACAATAAGACATCAAGCAATGACATTCCCCAACATGAACGGCCGAAAATTAAGCTATCCGCATCAAACTCTTATTTTGCTCCGACAAACAAGTCAAACTTTAAATAACCGAATTTGAAGTCGGAGAGACTTAATCAGAACAATCACGCAAATTTAAAGACTCGATCGAAAAACAAACCAGATCATGGACATAGCGGCCAGCCCTAGGCCAGGTCGAGCCGCAAGGGCCGAAAGACTTTCAGGGGGGAGTTCAGATAAGGGTACTTTATGGTAAAATCTGACCTGACCGAAAATTATATATTATAAAAGAATTCGAGTCAGGTTGGCTCAGGTAAAAGCATAGGCCCCGCGACCTTAACGTTCGGTTTGGTCCGGCTCGAGCCCGCCCAATGATCACTTACCTTGGACAAACCGATATGGCTTGATTGAAAAAATTTTAAAAAAATATTT
This sequence comes from Syzygium jambos, assembly GCA_031216235.1. NCBI lineage: Eukaryota > Viridiplantae > Streptophyta > Magnoliopsida > Myrtales > Myrtaceae > Syzygium > Syzygium jambos. Next base: position 21,244,417 of record CM062229.1, read on the forward strand.
GGGGGTGGAGGGGAAATTCGGTAACCAAGAAATGAGAATTATTTAGGGTTAGGGTTAATACCACGAAAAATCCAAAACTGGTACACCTATGATAAATTTACCTAAAGAGAATTTTTTTTACTACAAAAAATCCCAAACCGGTACACCTGTGACGATTTTATCCAAAATTAATTTTTTGACCACCAAAAATCCTAAATTAGTATACCTGTAACGATTTTACGCCGAACTAAAAAACCTCGAACTGGTATACATATGATAAATTTACCCTCCGTTAGTTTCCGTTAAATTTTACTGTCAAATTGTTAAGTTTGATGACACCTGGTAGTTGATAGATATACAAATTTGGGGTTTTACCTCTCTATTTGTCACAAGTTTACCAATTTGTGAACTTTCGTGATATTAATCCAATTTAACAGATACTAATGGAGGGTAAATTTGTCATAAAAATCAGTTTGGGGCTTTTAGTGGACAAAAAATTAGTTTAGGGTAAAATTGTCACAGGCGTACCACAAAAAACCCCAAACTGGTATACTTATGATAAATTTACCCCTATCAGTTTTCGTTAAATTATGTTGTCAAATTGCTTTGACGGATGTACCGATTTTGAGTTTTACCCTCCGTATGTCACGGGTGTATTAATTTGTAATTTTTTGGATATTAATCCAATTTAATGGAATTAACGAAGGATAAATTTATCACAAATATATCAATTTGAGGTTTTTTGTGATGAAAAATTAATTTGAAATATATTTGTGATAGATATACCAATTTAACATTTTTAGTGATCAAAAAATTAATTTAAAATAAATTTATTGTGAGTATATAAATTTAGAGTTTTTTGTCGTATTAATTTAATTATTTACGTATAAAAAACGGGGGAAATTCGAGGTAAGAAAGCGAGACAAGTGGAAGAAAGAGAGAGAGAGAGAGAGAGAGAGAGAGAGAGAGAGAGGGGATAACAGGACAGGCGTCGTAAAGGAGAGGGGAGAGAGAGACAGAGACAGAGAGACGCGGTTAGTTTGTCCTTTTTGGCAAGAATCTTCAAACCCATTTGCGTTCGCCTTTTCCTTCTTTGCCTTCTTCTCTCTCTCTCTCTCTCTCTCACTTCCTTTCCGTCCCGGGAATTCCCCCTGTTCCAGGCCGCGGAAGACGACGACGGCGACGACGACGGCGACGCCGAGTCCGGAGCTGCGACGGTCTTGTCGGGTCGGTATCCTTCTCCTCTCTCTCTCTCTCCCCCTCTCCTCTCCGCCTTCCTCGATCTTTCTCTCTGGAGCGGTTCTCTGATCTATCCTTCCCATCTGGGTCCTCGTCCGGTGTTGGATCGGAGGAGCGCGTGGGTGTCGCGGGGGCTCTGCCGCCTCCTTCTCCTCCCTCCTTTGATCCGTTCGCGGTGTCGGGTGCGTCTGGATTTGTGCGGTGGCGATGTGTTTTGGGTGGAGCCCGCGGCCCGCTTGCGATTTTTCCCCTTTTTTGTCCAGATCCTCGCGTTTCTGGGTTCATTTTGGGATTTTGTCCTTTTGTTTTTTCTCCGCCGTGATGGAGCGCGGTTGTTTTTCCGGAGCAGAACCCGCTCTGGGGGATTTCTCCTTTTCCCATTTTCCAGGCGATGTGCGAATATTTGGGAGCTTAGTTTGAAGCTGCTGGGTTTGGTGTTGTTTGGGATCCTTCTGAACTTTGGTGAGCTTCACGATGTGCATCTTGCTTTTCTCTTTTAAAATTTAAAGCAGAAAACTTTTTCTTTTGAGGGAGGGGGGGGGGGGTGGGTGGGTAAAGTAGATTGAACGCAAGACGTTGACTTTGGTCCAACGTGTTTTGTTGAGGAACAAGTTTGAGATTAACCCTTCTCTCCAGTTGAAGGATGATTTTTGGCCCCCTGCTGTATCTGTGGACTTCTTGATTTTTTTCCCCGTTTATTCCGAGCTACAAAGTTGAAGATGGACCCAATTGGACCTCGGAAGGTAATCGGTTGGGTTACCGAATGATTTCAGTATTTATCAGATCTTGCAGTTTTTTTCCCCTTGTATGTGCATGTCTAGAGGACAGTTTTGATGTTTGGATGTCACAAATTGATTGTTTATGAGCTAGATCTGTTATGGTTTCGCACAACGTGGAGCCTCTGCTGTTGAGTGTAGACTTGGGCTGCATATTGTCTCAGTCTACCTATTAGCCTATGATGATCGTTAATTTCACTGCTTTGGGCATGGCAGAACTGAAGGGGGAAGAGGGAGAGACAAGATGGAGGAAGCAATGGTAGCAGGATATTGGTGCCACATGTGCTCCCGAATGGTGAATCCCATTCTGGAAGCAGAGATCAAGTGCCCGTACTGCGAAAGCGGTTTTATTCAAGAGATGAGCTCCATCACGAGGGATACACGGGACTCTGATGGCGAATTTGGTTCAGACCGTGCGCTCTCTCTCTGGGCACCGATTTTGCTTGGCATGATGGGCAATAACCGTCGAAGACGTAGGTTCAGACGCTTGGGATTTGAAGATGAAGATGATGATACCGAGGAGGGCGAGTCGTATCATGGAGTTGATGCTGAGTTCGATCGGGAAATTGAATCCATAATTCGTAGGAGGAGGAGAAGCTCAGCCACTATCTTGCGATTGTTGCGAGACGCTAGAGCTGGAATTGCGTCTGAATCAGAAAATGGAGGTACTGCTAGAGACAGAGATGGAGATGGGGATGGGCATAGGGAAAGAGAGCGTGTCATCTTGATAAATCCATTCAATCAAACTATAGTCCTTCGGGGTTCGTCAGATTATTCGAGCCAGAACTCAAACCTAATTGGCTCGCTGGGCGATTATTTTGTCGGCCCTGGTTTGGATTTGCTGTTGCAACATTTGGCGGAAAACGATCCCAGTGGACACGGTACGCCACCTGCCAGAAAGGAGGCCATTGAAGCTATGCCAACCGTGAAGGTGGCGGAGAATGTTCAGTGTTCAGTATGCTTGGATGATCTCCAGATTGGAGCAGAAGCTAAAGAGATGCCATGTAAGCATAAGTTCCATAGTGGCTGTATCTTGCCTTGGCTTGAGCTCCATAGTTCTTGCCCGGTTTGCCGTTTTCAGTTGCCTATTGATGAATCAAAGACTGATGCTGATGGATCCAGGAACGGAAATGATACAGGTGAGAGGGAGAGTGAGAGTGCTCGGGGTAGTGTTGACGAAGGAGAAGGGAACCGCAGAAATGAAAATGGCAGGAGGTTTTCATTCCCATGGCCTTTCAGTGGTTTGTTTTCTTCCAACTCTGGATCGCATTCTGAGGGAGGAAATTCTACTTCCTCGCCGTCGGGTTCATCATCGAACGAACGTGAAGGTGCTTCATTTTAAACTGGTGAGAATCGATAACAATTCTTACTAGTCCTGGTATTTCTTCCTTGGCTTGTTGCTGTGGTGATCTTGCATTCCGCCTGTACATAGTATTGTACTTGCTTATGTGGAATTTTCCAAGAAGATATTACTATTTTTTTTCCCATTTGTTGGAAATTTGTATTTTCTTTTGTGCTTTTTAAAATAGAAACGAGGAGGATTTGCAAATCCTCGTGTGATGATAAAACAGCTACCGCGACTGTGATTGGCATTGCTGTCAATCTGCTACCCTTTTTCGTTTTCAAATATATGATGCTTCAAGGGTGTCCTTTTTAGCCTCTCCAATGGTAGAAATTGAAACTATGTTGGGGAAGTCGGTGTGCTCGGAGAGAACTTGGCACAGGCCACTGATCATAAGACGAGAAAAGCTCGTTGAAGTGATTCTGACATGTGGGGTGGCAGCTTCCAGTGCTCCAACAAGGAAGAGAAGAGAGACCCTATGTCGGAGATGGGGGTTAAAAAACAGGTTAATGTCCCTTTGATCTCACTGAAGGCAAAGGCAATGAGCATAGCAGGTATAGCAAGATGCTTCTAACACATTTAAGGTAGGCCAATTTCTATTTTCTGTTGCAGACAAGTTCTGATTGTTGTAATAGAAGCTAAAAGAGGAGAGGAATAGCAGGCATAGCAAGATGCATGCAACACATTTAAGGTGGGTCAATTTCTGATTTCTGTTGCAGACAAGATATGTGCAAAAGCAGGATCTTTTTGCCGCAATGTGTCTCTTTCGCTTGCAACTGTTCCAAAGCTTTACATACTAGGTCGAAGCGTGAACGTGGTATAACAGGGAATTTGGCCAGAGATCCTGCTTGTAATTTTTTACCCCTTGCTATGAAACTGTGACCAAAATACAGTAAGACATTTTACGAATGAGCCTGACCTTCTGCTTATGGAGGCATTGGTCCAGATGGGTTTTTGATAATCCGAGTTTCCCCCGGACTAGGGAAAGAGTTTGCGATGAGTACATCAGGGCTTGGCTTCAATTGTAACCATTGGAGTACTCGCATTCGCCCTAAGGTCAAGCTGAAGTAATCTAGGGTCTAGAGTCCACATAAGATGCAGAGGAGCCATTCAGCGTGCGCATATCTCGCATATAGGCTTTTCATTGAGGCGCGACTTGAAAAGGTGCCAGCTACCATGACGGCATCTACTCTGGAAAATAAACATTCGTACACATCCTGTCTAGGCCTGCTCATGCGAAGCGCAGTAGTCGGACTGCTGCAATCAAATTGGCTACCTCCATGAAGAAAAGCATATTCTAGTTCGATCACTTTGAGGCGAGGTTAAAGCCGGTTTCGGCTGATTCTTGACACTTTCGGTGCTCCTTGCACGACCATCGCGATTATCAGCACGCTTTCGCAGGGAATCCTTGGCAGTGTTCATGGGGGTTTGGATGTTATGCTTGTTTGAAGTTTGAATTGGTTTGAGCTTTAGGAGGAGTGGGGCTACATCGTGTTAGGTGGACCAGAAAACCACGACTAAGGCGAACGTTTTCAGAAACTGCTCCCCATGTGGAATCCGACTCTTTCCCATGTACTTCCACAGAAGAGAAGGCGTCGAATCTTCATGTGATCCACGAGTTCGTTTTCTTCTTTTTTGGGCTTGTCGTGCACGACAATCAGAAGTTGACGATGTCAAACTGCCCTCCATCGTCGTTTCTTCATGGTGGTTACCAAAATTGATGCGGACATGGAGGCTATATCACCAAACGCAACCCATCATGCATTGCTGGTTGCCATTTTAAATTATTTGGTAAAGTACCACGCTGGGTCTGACCGAGGCGTTGATGCACATCCTAGACCGCAGCGACAGGAATCGCTTGTCCCTCTCCAGGTCTGCTCGATTGGTCGATCGTTCCAAAGTTTTAGATGAGATATAAATTCAATTTCATGCGACGATGAAAATCGCATTGACAAACTTGAGATATAAGACCGGTGCCAAACTTTGCGGCAAATTCATCTATGATTTGAACAATTAAAGAGCCAGAGATTGTTCTTTTTCTTCTGCTTCAAGACGGGTGGATCAGTAGTAAAATCTCAGTCTAATTTTTTTCTCTTACACATGCAGGCTATTAAAGGAGACTCTGCGGTTCCCCTTTCAAGTTTTCTCATCATTTTAACTTTTTTTTGTCCAATGTAAAAACCAAATCAATTCAATAGAATTCATCTTCACTTCTAAAAAATCAACCTACTACTTAGGTGAAAACTTAATTTCATTAAAATTACATAATTTGAGATGAACATCGGCATACATGGCTAAGAACACTATGCTCCACTCCCCCGACACACCAAACACTACAGGCATAGCCATAATATATCGCAGCACAATAAAGCATAAGAAACATTAACACGAGCACCAAAGTAAACTGGCACTAAATGGAATCTTAGTAATATCAAAAGAGAACAGTTGATAAATAATAGGATCCCATGTTCTTAACCAAACAGATGGACCCCATCTGGAGCATAGCAGAAAGTCTCCAAATAATTCATTCACAAGTCTCTGCATCTGTGTGTGTTTCACCATAATATTTTGAGATTATGATAATCTCAATTAGGAATTACACAATCTCTAGATATACCAGAGTAAAATTCCTCTCTCAAAAATTGCAAGACAAATGCAAAATCGAACATCACCATACCTCCCATTATTTCACAATCAAGATCTTGATCACGGAAGCATTTCCAACGCGATGTAGAGCCACTACGGAATCTCCATTTCTGCACAGTCCTTTAGCCTTGGCGAACTGAAGTGCAAAATCAATGGCTTCTTCTGTAGTCTCTGCAGAAGAAGCCCTGGAAGATCCTGCACATAAAACAGGCACCAACCCCCTGAATATAAGGCTGTGCCTTGCTGGGGCCTCGTCGCTGCACAACCAGTCGAATGAATCTGTTGTGATCTCAGGGACAACAACTGACAATATGGGGATGCCTGGCCTGTACTTAGCCACCAGTTTTGCAGTGCTGCCTCCTCTAGTAAGAACCAGTATAAGAGCTGCTTTAGCAGAGTTCGCCGTTCTAACAGCAGAAGAAGCCAGGCTCTCCAATGGGCTCATGGGAACTGGTGAGTGTTCCATTATTCGTTTAAAAACATCTCCATAGTTAAGAGTGCTCTCTGCTTCTAGGCATATTTTTGCCATGGTGCGAACTGCAAGATCTGGATAAGCTCCTGCAGCCGTTTCACCACTTAGCATCACACAGTCGCTTCCATCAAGGACGGCATTAGCAACATCAGTAGCTTCCGCTCTCGTCGGCCGGGGTGATTTTATCATGGATTCAAGCATCTGTGTGGCTGTGACCACTGGTTTGCCTTGAATGTTGCACTTGTAGATCATCACTTTCTGTGCAAGGAATATCTTCTCAATTGGGATTTCCATTCCAAGGTCACCACGAGCCACCATAAATGCATCAGAATTTGCAAGAATGTCATCGAAATTTGCAACACCTTCTTGATTCTCAACCTACCAAATGTCATTCACAAAAAAGGACCAACCAACATTTAGAATAGAAATCTTGACTAATCTTATAAATTGCAACTCATTGGCTGCTAGGATACCCCAAACCCAAGGAAGACCTATAATGCCGTACTAATACATTTGAAAGAATCCAAATATTCAGAAATGCATTTCTCTATCCACTTAATTGTCATTTAAAATTTAGATCATTTTAATACAGCATTCATACTAGCCCAAAAAAGTAACTATTTTCCTAGTTGTCACTTGTTAGTTTTCTATAAGAGAAGACAACTTTATAAATTGCTTCCTGATAAATGCATGTTAGCAGCAGCTTGGACAACAGAAGTCATTGGTCCAGATTAAGGAAAAGATTCAACATACCTTTGACATAAGAAGAATGCTCTTCGCATGCTTCCCAAGCAACTTCCGTACCTCCACAAGGTCTGAACCTTTCCTAACGAAGGAAAGAGCAATCATATCAATCTTATTGGGAACACCCCACTGCATAATATCTTCTTTGTCCTTCTCAGTCATTGTTGGAAGGTCCACGACAACACCAGGAAGATTCACATTTTTTCTCTCGCCAAGAACTGCAGAGTTCTCACAGCGACAATGAACTAAACCCTGTTTTTTGTCACAGGATAATACAGTAAATGAGATTGTCCCATCCGCACAAAGAATGACACTTCCGGGCTTTAGATCCTCAGCCAACTTTTTGTAGCTCATGCAAATCATATTCTCATCCCCCTTTATGCTATAGTCAGTAGATATCGTGATCTCATGGCCCTGCTTCAATTGTACGGGCTTAGCATCCTTCAGAAATCCAGTTCGAATCTCTGGCCCCTGAGCATTGAAGATTAGCAATCAGAATTCCATTTGTGTTTGTCTTAACTGAGGGCTTTGTATTAAAATGATAGGAGCGACATTAGCAAACGCAAAGAATATCCTAATGGAAGAGATAAACATGCCAACATCTCATGTCAATAGAAGCCGACAGAAACAAGGATTTTGGATAATCTTCACAATGGGATTGTTGGTGGAGCTTCAAACAAGATACAGTGGAACATATCAAAATGAATAGCTTACTGAAAGCAACATGAATCTTTGGCCTCTGATTGGACATAAATAGATGCTACAAGAGAGATTAGTTTGCCGTGGTCGACCTCAAAATTCCAGCTAAAAACAGATTTCAACAAGATTGTATATCGCACAAGAAGTAGCATCCTGAAGAAAGCACATCTATGAATCCCAGCAAGATGCATTTTCCTATTTTCAAACATCACCAGTTCAGTTTTACTTCTGTGGAAAACACAGATGTTAATCCTGTGTCATTCAACTGTTACACCAAGTAAATTCCATTCTTACAATCAACAATTTCTTCTAAAGCATATGAAAGTAAGTTTTGCTCGACTTCTAAAAGTTCAACTGTCAGTTTCATGGCTAAATAACATCTAGGTCACTTGTACTTTGAGCGAGGAAAAGCCTATCTGCCCATTGGCATGACATTTTGTTTGGCTCACATATGATACTTGTTCGACACCAATTAAGATCTATGTCAGCAGCATTAGCAAAAAGGGAGATCTCTCTCTCTCTCTCTCTCTCCAAAAAAATTTCATTTATTCTGTGTGTGAGTGAGTGGACACCACACACGTCAGATGAATCATCAGGAAACTTTTGTACTCAGCCACACGAGCAGACAAGACAAGCACTACTCTGGTCTGTGGAAGAGCTTGCTTGCTTCATTTACCTAATGAAAGAGTAAGTGGATCGAAATTGAATTACTAACAGCACAAGAGTGTAACATGTAAATAATAGATCGTCAAATATTGCAGTGACGAGATTTTCACCTCGAATGGCTCCCAATTAATTTCTTTCCAAAGCATTTATTGTCGCAATTCAAAGATTTTCCACCTCTAAAAGGAACACTCTGTTAAGACAGGAACAAAGAGAACGACTTTCTTCTCTTCAACCGTTGCGACTATCACCGAGGCACATGGTGCTAGTCGAAAAAGCTGTAGTCGAGAAAAAGTAGAAGAAATATCTAGTAACTTGCGGAGCAGCTCAGATTGCAAACCTACGCTTAAAGATCACGGGGCCATCAGTACAGCAGTCGTCATCTAGATTTTCCAACTGTAACTGTACACACACATGTTCAGATCAGATTTCAACTTGAATCTTGGCCAGCAAAAACTAGCACACAAAGCAGCTGCCAGAACATGACAACCACCACAGCACAGCACAGCACAACACAACCAGTCAACACAACACACCGAATCATGCATATTCCAGCGATCTTCGACCCATCCAATCCAAACCCAGATGCATATCAAAGTCGATACATCCATCCGCAACCGCTACGTACCGTCCAAAAACAGCCTCATCCCGCAGTTCACAAAATCAGGAAATCGAAATCCAAAGCACGCGAGACACGGGAGCCCCGGGGGATCCGGGGCGCGGGGGGGGCGGGGGCGCGGGGGCTTACCTTGGTATCGAGCATGACGGCGCAGAGGATGCCGGTGTTGTCCATGGCCTGGCGGAGGTTGTCGAGGGTCTCCTGGTGGTACTCGTGGGAGCCGTGGGAGAAGTTGAAGCGGGCGACGTTCATGCCCGCCCGCAGCAGCTTCTCGAGCATGGGCACGGACCTGGACGCGGGCCCCAGGGTGCACACGATCTTCGTCTTCGGCCTCATCACGGCCCCCGCACCACCAGCACCACCCCCACCCCCGACGGCGACGGCGACGGAGCCGTTGACCTGGTCCATCTCCGCCCCCTCGAGCGGCCGCTTTCCGATCGAAAGGAAGAGAGAGAGAGAAGAGGAGGAGGTAGAGAGAGAATGTGAACAGCAGACACAGAGAGAGAGAGAGAGAGAGAGAGAGAGAGCAAGACTGGGTTTTGACCTGACAGCGGAGATGAGGAGGAGGGGTGTGTGGTTTTATATAGTGGTAGTTTTCAGACGGAGAGAGAAACCGGGAGCGGTTTTGTTGATTTCACGCTACAGTCGACGGCTCACGGGATTCGGACCGTAAAGCGGGACACTTTTCTTGACCGACAATCCAATTGGGAAATTACTAATTAGGGGATTCTCTTTTCTTTGTTTATTTCCCTTTTTCTATTTTTAAATCATTAAAATAAAATCGGAATCGATTATAGGGATGAGCAGCTGGAACCGAGCCTCCTTAGGAACCGGCCAATTTCCTCGTTTTCTTTTCTTTTTTTGCTTGAGATGATGAATTTTAATAAAGCGTCGTCTAATTTAGAATCGAGGAAGATAGCGGTCGCAACAAAATAATGAAGTGACATGACGGCGAGAAGTGCGGTACGAAACGAATAAAAAATAGAAAGCGATGGGGAAGTGTCCAACTCATCGCTTGGTCAAGCGAAATGAGAGTTGGGGCAACGGCATATAGGGCCTGTTTGGTTTGGATTTGGGAAAATGCATTTGGAAAAATGCAAATACCTTTGAGTGAAAGCCCATTGGGGAAAGGCAAATGGTGTTTGGTAAAAATAATTTGTAAAGTTACTTTGGCCAAAGTATAGTGTTTGGTAAATTTTTTTTTATAAATGGACTTTGAGAATTATTTTATTTATTAAAAAAAAAACAAAACTTACTCATCGCCGGAACCGGCCGTCAGCCGCCGGAACCGGCCGCCGGCCGCCGTCGCCCGAGGTCAGGCGACCCCCGGCGAGCCAGATCCGCCGCCGGCGGGGGTCGCCCGAGGCCAGGCGACCCTCGGCGGGGTCGCCCGGCCGCCTGGGTCGCGCGACCCCAGGCGGCCGGGCGACCCCGCCGAGGGTCGCCTGGCCTCGGGCGACCGCCGGCGGCGATGGATCTGGCTCGCCGAGGGTCGCCCGACCCCAGGCGACCTCGCCGGCCCTCTCCCTCGCCAGCCACCCTCGCCGGCCGCCGGCGCCTGCCCGAAGAAGATGAACAGATTCCAGCCCTAAAAAAAAAAAAAATTGTGAACAGTAGCATTCCGAGAATGCTGAAAGCTCAAGGCACCTCCTAGGGTGCCTTGAGCTTTCAGCCTTGAGAAGGCCAACATTTGGCCAAGGAGCTTCCAAAATATTTTGCCAAACACAAAATATTTCCCCAAAAGGCTTTGAAGGCCCAAAGCCCCTTTGGAAAGCCGAACCAAACACCCCCATATTCTCGTTCGTAAAAAGCAACAGCTCATGCGAAGATGGAAAAAACACAAGGCGTCTTCGGCTACGGTAATGTGGAGGGCGGTCGAGCGCCGGTGGACAGCTTGAAAAAAATTGAATTATTTGAAGGAGGTGGAGATCAAATAATCCATGTCCACAAAAAATTTGCCCGATGTGTTAGTATTCACCGAGTTGGGGACAGATTACATGCCGCCAAAAGCTACAAAGCACACCACTCAGCCAGGAAAGTGATTGTGGCCTTTCGGTATTGTAAGGCATAGAAGCATCATCCCGAAAGTACAAGGGTTTTTGCTGGACAAGTCAGCGTGCAAGTCAGGGATGGGCAGTCCAGAATGGGTAGGTTCCAACCCTTGAAAGCTAGATGTTGGAACTGATTTTTCGGTTTTTTGAACATGGAATCGGACCAGAATTGGCTAGGTAGGATCGGTACGACCGGTACAATTCGATACCAGGGTTTGCCCTGGATTAGTGCTCACCCCTAATCGATTCTTCTGACAAGCGCAAATATGGAGGAACATCAGAGCCGGCGAGTCTAGCTGTTAAATTACATGACCTCACGTGAGTCCCACATCATTCGATCGCTAAAATTTTTTGGGCTCGCGTACGAACGATTTGTGTAAGTCTTGGTCCACATTTTGACCCTATGATAATATGGTGCAATCCCTCATATCCACATCATGCTGCATAGCCACTTGAGCAACCAAGTCATAGTTCTTCAAAAACATGATTATAAATCGTTAAAGTTCATCGATAAAAAGTAAATCGATATTAAGTCGACGTATATATATATACACCAAAATTTAGATCATTGAACTTCGATTTTCATTATATATATATAATGAAAATCGAAGTTCAATGATCTAAATTTTGGTGTCAAGCAGTAGAGATTACTCACTTTTTATCATTGAATATGAATCACTTGAATATCGTTTCCGATTCACTCGAGATGCAAGCGCACCGATTCAAAACGCACTGGAAGGAAAATCGTTAAAAAGTGCCTTTGAGGCAATTATTAAGGACCATTAATTATGTTTTGGAAATATAATAACTTCTATTTAAAGTATGTGACTTTTTTGAAATGCGTCATTACCCAATTTCTAGAACGCGTTTGATATGCGTTATTACTGTTTTTAGTAGGCACTGATTGATAAGATCCTTGGATTTCTATCATTGTCATGTGCACCCGTTGCATAAATTATGTGAAATGATGTGAGATGACTCTATCAACACATGAGAAAGTACTTAGAATACCTAATCCTGGTTATAGCAAATAAAATCATTTTCCATTTTTTCCGCGCATGCTATACACGAATAGTCGTTCACGTTATTTTTATAGGATGATATCATGGACTACAAAAAGCCAGGAGATAGAATATACGGGGGCTTGCGAATACATGACAACATGAAAAGTCACATACCAAAGTCAAGAACATAAAATTATATGTTAGTGTCCACGGTGTACGTATGATAGGCAGTGGCACAACATGCGTGGCCACGAGCATGCCCGGGCAACGGAATTCCTTCTCCGGCCGGACCCGAGTTTAGCTAATCCAGCAAACCATAGCTGATAATGTTGTGGATCCCATGTGGGGCCGACACAAATTTAGCGGATCCAGTGCATCATGGTAGTTGATATTATGGATCCCAAATGGCTGGACTCGAGTCCTCGACAATTGTTTTGGTTCGGCTGATCAGCATTTAATTGTTAGGATGTGATTCATACTCTCCATCGATAGGAAAGTACGGAATCTTCCTGGACGAGCGAGCGGAGGTTATAGGGGGCAGTGCCCCGTGACGCAGGTCTTTATAATTTGAGCTAATTTAAGGGTGAATCATGATGAAGCTTATGCCTCGACTTTTCTTTTTCGCTTTTACTCTCTATTCCATTAGGTTTGTGTTGACCGGCGAGAAAACACCCACAATCATTTAAAGGTCAGCACTCTAATATTGGCCTTTGGAGACTGTGATGGGTTGCTCCTCTCCTCGACCTGAACTTGCTGTATATTCTGCAATTCCTGATCAGTCCTGTCGTCCATTCATCATTTTCTTCTTCCTCTCTTTTCAACGCGATTCGTAGGATGGACCGTGATGGCTCAAATCACTTTGGCATCACCATGAATGCGCTCGCCGCTAAGGAAGGTGGCGTCTCCAATTCTTAGCTGGAGAAATGTTGTTCTTAGTATTATTATTACCACTTGGTACTCTGATCTCTGACTTTCTCTCTTGTCCTTATCAACGTATTGTCCACTCTCGAACGGCCGGGAAAAAAGAAAAGCCACCACCAGTTGACCTTTTTCGCGCATGATGTATTGAAGTTTGTCAAGAAAACTGCTCGCCCCGCCGTGCAGTTCCGGCGTTTCTAGCCGTTCTGTAGCCCACAATACAGTTGGTAGGCCGATGAGATTGCGAGGAACTATTGAGTTGGTTAAGATGCGACGACCACCGTCATGCTCGACTCGGTAATTGCTCGATTGCATTGAGAGATGAGAGGACTGTCGTGATGTGGTACAAGTTTAGACTGACGGGTGTTAAAAAGAATAGCCTGCTCATGGATTCCTTATAGCAATAGTCGTCGCCATTTTCATCTGCTGTGAATTACCAATTATGTCTTCTGCACGATCTAACATTCAAACTAGCTAACCGCCGTTCGACATCTGAAAAGCCCGATATTGATATACAAGAGAGCTGTATACAGTCAAAGGAATAATCATGTTTTGGGCATACACAAAACTATCGGCATTACAGCAAACTGAAAAAGGCTGCACGAGTCGCTCCTTTACTTGAGAAATGTTACGTGTAAGCCTCTTATGAACAAAGTGGATAGTACAAGCTCAATAAGTCAGCATGCGAAAGGAATCTCCAACTCGTTGATTCCATCCATCTATTATAGTTCGTCATGGCCGTCCATCAGTTCTCTACTCATCATGTCTAGCTTATCTTTAAGTTCCTGTAGCACGTTAGTAGAAAAATTTAGGCATCCATAAGAAACTACTTGAATTAAGAGGTGATTTTGAAACAGTGGAGACATGACAGAATAAGTACCTTCAGTTTATCTTCTTTACAAAGAGCTGGAGTGGATAGCAGTGCTTCATATCTGTCACAGAGAACCAGATTTTACACAAGAAAGAGACGTACAATTACACACAGGCAGTAATAGGGAAGAAATCCTTACTCGCAACGACTTGGTTCGTCTACATGAGTAACCTCATTTTTCAACCCACATCTCAGCTTCACCTGTAAACGTGCAATAGCAGACATCATAACAGCAATACGTACCACCACCTATCCCACTTAGAGGCTGGCATTTCTTGACACGTAATGATCAATCGAAATCGGCCTCATCTCAAAATTAAGGAAATCGAGCAAGCCTTGCAAAACAGCCAATATACAAGCTATTCGATCCCTTAATTTAGCACATTGCGCAATGGCTTATCCTTCTAAGAGAATCGCAAAGCTGAGAAGTCGACATTGGTACCAAATAAATTACGTCTTAGAGGGAAAAAAACTCTCAACCATGTTTAATTTATGACAATCTAAACTCTAAAGCATCAAATAAAGTACCTTCATACTTCTGTCTGGGCCATTCCAGCACTTGTCACCAGATGAGAAGATCATGACTCTGTAACTGTCGTCAAATTTGTCCCACTTCCTAGTAACCGCACATGACAACCATCATACAGTATTATGAATAAAAAATCCAGAGGGAGTATAGTGCAATGGAGATTGTGACGAGCGAAAAAGAAAAACTAGGATGATAAAATTAATATCCGAGATGCAGGGTTTGAACATGCGCAACATCAATCAGCTGAGAAGAATTAAAGAATATCTTCATGGTAATTCTAACAGTTTATGAGACCACAGACAAATTGCATGGACTTCGAGGGACCAACATTTTCCCTCTAAAGATGACATATGAATAAGGAATGGTTCAATTCATCTGAGCCAACATTATGTCTCATTTAGAAGAAGATTACCATAATTTACAATTCAAACGCCTACAAAATTGTACATCTACGGTCTGGTTCGGTCAACTAATCATGGCAAAGTAAATTTTCCTAAATATCTCAGGGACAAAAAAATATAGGTGCTACATGAATAGTGTTAATTCACACAAGTGGGCATTTTGGCATCTGCCAAGACGAATTAGCCCAGAGATTTCTTATATTTGCAATTAAGGCCTAAGGCTTTGTCGGTTGAATTCATGATGGAAAAAGTCAGTACTGCCAAGTTTTATTAGAGCAATTTGCTAGCTACTTGTAGATAGACAACAGGTTTATTTGCATTAGAAACAAATCTAACCTATGTTTGATCCACTGGTAATTGAGTAGACTTAAGAGTTTAAGATGTATTCCTTAAACCAATCATCAAGATTTCTCGGCGATCTCTCTATCAAGCTGAAGAAGAAAATTGGTGCCTCTATAAAGATGATGTAAGGAAAGTGATTCTCGGCACAACACACAAATAAAGTAGCAACTCTTCTAACATGAGAATAGCAATTGCATAGATGAAAATTTCACGACAAATAATATAAAAAGCATACCCCAAGCGAGTTGTAGAGTGCCCTTCATGCTGGCAAGCTTCTTTAAAGGGGCACAATTTGTAAACATACCTAGATCAAGAGATGAGAAATTAGGACACTGACTGCTGAGAAAGCTTGATCTTTGCAAATTGGTCGTTGACTCGATTTGAAAAACGTGACGATCGGAAAGAACATCCCAGAAAAGAGAAGTAGTAACTTATTCTGTTTGCTCTCAAAACAGCGATCATAGTATGAGTAGAACTCCTTTTCTGGGCCTGTACCATTTAATTCTGAGTTTTAGTTCACAAGAGCACCATTGTCCAAGATATTCTCACAAGTATAGACGTATCTTCTCACCAAAATCCTGTTTCAGCTTTTGTGACAAGCTTGATATTCTTGACTGGATCTTAGATAATTTGGTACTCGATTCATCATATTCTTTGCGTACCTGAGCAGCCTCTGAAGAAAAAAGAATAAACAAATGATGTGATTCTGTGCCATTCGAAATTAAGATTAGAAGTCAAACTATAATGTCACCACCAACCAGACATGTCAACAGGAGTCTGGAATATATTGATAGCTCGAAGAATTCCCCACCACATTTTCTTCATCTTCTCTACCCAAGAAAAGAACTTCTGGATTGCTAGATCTATAAGTTGATATTATTCCACGTAACATGACACATCAGGTTACTAAAATTCCAGTGATCTTTAAGAACAGGATATTCAAATTCACAGGAAGCCGTAGAAACGAACCTTCTAAGTCTAAATCATCGTCTGAGTCACTATCTGATTCATCTTTGTAATGAGAACTGAAATCATAATGATTCTTCGCTGCAGAATCTTCATCAAACCCATCTTCCACGTTATCATACTCATTCTTTTTGCTGTCAGCAGTATCTAATGCATATATATCATCAATACCATCATGCATGTTTTTTGGGATCTCGCTACTTTGTTCCTCATGATTATTATCTCTTGCAAAGTCTTCCCCACTTTCCTTCTCTGTCTTCTTCCCTGTCCAACGAGAAGCAACAAGTTGACCCAACTCTTCCTTTGACAGTTCCTCGGCATTCTCAGATGCGTCATCTCCCTATGAGTAATAAAAGAATCATTCACAAGTTTTGGAAAAGCCGGTTAAAGTGAGATATCTGAGATCATTTCAAATTCAAGACCACAAGAACTTCAGAAACTCCATAAAAATAAAAAAATGTGCATGGGGCAAGAGGAAGAAAAGTAACATGCAGCCATGTAAACACCTCAAGTAAAGGTATTCATTCTCAAACCCATGATATCTACTTGATGGATATTAAATGGAGAAATAAAATTGCTCTTGCCAAATTTTGAAGGATAGCTGCATTTTCTATTAGAACTATTGCCTCAAAATTATGATCAGAATATATTTCTTCATGTTACATTAAACCTGACAGGATTTTCCATGACATGCGAGTTATGTTTCATACACTGCCAATGGCAGAAAAGGAGCAGGCTCGACCAATTCATTTCAAGGAAGATCATCCGAAGAAAGCAGAGATACCCAAAACATTGAATGGGATCATATTGCACAAAAAAGAGGAGACAAGAGGAGTCCATTAATGAAGGTGGTGAGGACGACTCTAATTTCTATGGCCGAAATGATTTTCTGTCAGACATTCACTTTCGCCAAGCCATAACGTTCTCTGCAATGATTGACTGAAATCAAAGTTTGGTATGATAGCAAAAAATTTCATGCACATCGCAGAATTGCATAGGCAGTATTAGTGGTAAGCGAATAGCATCTATGACATAATACGTACTTATGATTGCACCAGATTTTACCAGAGAAATCTAAGGGTTTGCAGTCACATTAAAGCAATAAAACCAAAAGGATTGAGTAAAAGCACTTCTGCAGTTATATAGCCATTAGCCACCTTGCTTTCAGCGTCAACAATAGGTTCAGATGAAACGATTGACTCTTCCTCGCTTGCCGGTGTTACCGACTCATCTTTCTTTTCCACAGCATGCTATACAGAACAACAAATGTCCAAATTGTTGGAATTACGTTGACTACAGAAAATCAATTGTCTGTATTGCTAGGTTAAACTTTTTGACAACTTACAGTAATTCCCTTATCTTGGACTCCAGTTGATAGATGATCATGTTCTACTGCCAAATCTTCTTCCAAATCCTATTGAAAGCGCACACATGTAAAGAACTGGGAGGAAATTTATCGCATAGGAAGTTAACATACTAATATGCATCCCAAAATTTTGTAGGCATGCCCTACTATTAAAACTGAAAAGGAAAAGAAAGGTATCAAATCAACATGCATGTGCAAAAGCACAATAGCCATGATGCAAACAAAACATTATTCAAGCAGTCCATAGATGATTTTATTTCGACCAAAAAAAAAATAATTTAAGACATTGTCCATGCAGATCATGTTCTGCACACTACAAAACATGCAGCAAGCAATATAGATCCCACGACAAAACATTCAAAAATTAAGAAACAACAATTTTCTACAACCCATTGACCTACAACTCGCCAAAAAGTTAATAGGATAGAGAAATTCTATTGAACCTGGTCAGATGGATAATCATCTACAAGTCCAATCCTTTCATCATGCGTACTCTCTGTAGCTGACGTATCCCTTTCACCTCCTATCCCCTTTTCAATTCTCTCTTGGTTGACACCAGCTTTCTCCTCAGCTTCTCTTTTTTCTCTCTCTTCTTTTTCTTTCCTCATGCTCTCTTTCTCCTCTGCTTTCTCTATTTGTTCTTTGCGCTCTATATTGAGAGATGAAGCAGGACAAAAACAATTGAAAGTAACACAAAAAAGAACGCATGTAAAAGAAATTTTAACCTAAGCATCATAAAGTGCCCAAACATGGAAGAAGGGTAGTCCAAGCACATGTAGAACAACAGAAATAGCAAATAGTGACCATGACACTAAGGCTATTTTGGGGCACTGTAAGTTTAGTAAAATTATCAAACAGTTAGTACTGTAAAATATCTATTTGCAAGCTATATCAAGTAGAATCTCAATAATGAGTTCATCATCATCATCGGAGTTTTAGTTTTCCCAATTCCATAGACCATATTATGCTGCTATCACTGAAACTTCAGCAATAGATGCAGTATCAACAAATGAAATATATGAGCCATAGCCAGCAACTACGTTTTAAGGGCGAACTCAGATTTAATGAGATCACGATGACTAAATTCAAGTTATTTTGCCAAGATACCACCAAATTAGGAAAAATCAAACCTTTAAGCTGTTCAAACTGCACTTTCAGTACTTTCTCCTCAATTTTCAGTTTTGACAATTCTTCCTTGTCTTTTGCAAGAGCTACTTTTGCCTGTTCCACTTCCTGTTTACGTATGGTGACGCCCTCCTGGTACACAGCAATTTTTTTCTTCAACTCTTCTCCTACTGCTTTTCCAGCTTCCTGACATGTATTCAGGCACTTCACTTTATCGTTGTATTCATCACTCCCATCGCAGCAGTCTGAATATCATGGAACAGGCAAAGAACATACATTAGGAGGAAACACTAAGAGGGAGCAGAAAAGAATGACCACCCGCTAGTTACCCCTTTGTCCAGCAGATGCTAAAATCAGTGTTACAAGAACCAGAACGATTTAGTAATTCTGTCAACCTATCCAGGTCAGATGATGTCAGCATGTAAATTTTTTTGTAAGACCTTAGCATTTAGTAATTGTCCAATTGACAAAAATCCTAAACGATAGAAAGGGAAAATTAGTCTAAGCATTAACTAGATGTTATGATGTTACTTAATCTACACATTCATCATCCATTTTACTTACAATTGATCACTCTGCAGTTCCGTGCATATAACAATTAGCATGTAGATTTTATTTAAATATGCACCGTTTGTTTTCTCTCCAACCTTTCCCCTTTCCTGCAATTTTTCTTGTATTCTCAGAAACCCTGTTCATTGATGAGTGTTAAGGAAAAAATCAGTCACAACTCAACCACTTCTCCATTTCACCTAGTTTTGGCCACTTTCTTTTCACTGGATTGAACCGGACTGTGCAAGCAAACTGTTCTCCATTGAAGAAGCCGCTCTTGTCTAGCTTTCCAAACGATCCATAAGATATAAAGCCGAAAAAAAAGTTTCTATTCATTTCCCATATGCATATCTCACAATTAGTGTCCTTGTCCTCAAAAGTTGGAGAGTCCTTAAGAAGTAGTCTCAAATCTGTTATCACTAGAAATTTACCCTCGTTCACTTGTCTTCATGGTACTGGGGTTCATTAAATAGTATCCAAAGTAAACTTTTAGCGATGATGTTTGTTTGGTGAGGCAGACGATCCAGGACAAGAAGTTGCTAAAGCAGGTAAAATAAATATGTTGTTGCACAAAATATGATTAATCAGCGCCTCATGACACTAAAGCATGGAACATCTCATTGCAGTGAAGATTAGAGATATCCTTGGCATTGAAGCAATTAAAATCTGTAAAGAGGACTTCTGGCCTTGGCCATACATGATGTCATAGCTAATATTTCCATGTCTAAGAAGGAATTGCAACCTTATTGGCCGTTTCAAATGCAGCAGGATCTTGTTTGATGGCCTTACATGAACTTACATGCATGTGTTGTGTACAGATGGTCAGAA
Source organism: Syzygium jambos (assembly GCA_031216235.1). Taxonomy (NCBI): domain Eukaryota; kingdom Viridiplantae; phylum Streptophyta; class Magnoliopsida; order Myrtales; family Myrtaceae; genus Syzygium; species Syzygium jambos. The sequence continues at coordinate 21,264,546 of CM062229.1, forward strand.
GGGAGAACGAGGTCCACAACAACACAGGAAAATAAATGCTTGGAACGGGCAAGACCGTGAAGAAAAAGTTCTCATGAACTACTTACCACAAATACCGTCATTTACTCTTGAAGAAAATATAATGACAGGAACATGTCCTGCATTCCGACAATAAAATTTTCCATTTGGGCATGCTGATGTTCCTGCACTATCGAGTCAGAGAAAGCAAAGTTACAATTAGAAGAGTACATAGCTCTAGTGGTGGACACTACAAGGAATTTGCAGACATACATGCGATGTTCTAAAGAAAGAAACAAAGCCAGGTAAAAGTAACAGTGTCATTTAGAATAGTCTAACATCAAAGCGGGTCCAGATATGGACACTACTAGGTGTTTGCACACATACTATGTTCTAAAAGAAGATATAAACCCTAGGAGAAGTAACAGTCTTTTTTGGATAAGTAATTTATTTCATAGATTATCTAAAACCAGGATGGCTAATTCATACTACAAGCCTAACAGAAGAAAAATTCATGGTTCGTGACAAGCACAATACAACTGAACTAACATGAGGCTGGCTGAGCTTCTTGATGAACCATCATTACCAAGATATCAATAGAGAGCATCGTTCAACAATCCCGGTTCATGAAATTCCCATATAAACTTAATACGCATCGTTGCTCTTCAAAAGCATTTATATCAAATAAAGCAATCCTTAGTTTTTGCTGATCTATAAAGCAAAACTGATTATTCATGACAATTACGAAGGAAAAGATTAAGTCCTAATAATATACCCGCCAGTTTATAATATCCGGTAAAATTGCTTAAGGTAACAATTTGTCTGCTTTGTTTGGGAAAGAAGAAAACCAGGAGTTCTTCATACGCATCTCGTCATTGTACAAGACGGACATCAATGAAAAGAAGGGCGACAGTGATTCATGAATTTACTTCTGTTTCCTCCCAGTTTTGCGCCCGGGGAAGGTCTATGGCCTAAAAAAGAAATGTTTATTCTATTATTTCCATTGTTCATCCTATTCATAATCTCTGTCCTTATTTCCCTTCCGTTGCATCCCCTCATCCATGTAAACACAGTGCAAAATGTGAGACCAACCAATAGCAAGGACGATATAGCAAACCAATTACTCAAAGATGGCTCAAAAAGGACCTGGCTCATCCGTGCCATCGGGGCAGTCGCAGAAATCGTCATTGAGCTGGGCTCTGGTAAATTTCTTCGATCCATCCTTACATTTGATCCCGTCCGATGAACTGTAATATTTCACATCTGGGTATCACGCAGATTCTCATCAATCATCCAACCACAACCTCAAAAAGCCAAAACCCAACAACCCCACACACTCTAGCAAGCTTTGTCCAATAACAAATTTCACCAACAAGACACCAGAAGAAAGCGATGAGCTCGAACCTCCAGGAGCAATCCCAAGAAGCGGGTCATTGGGTAGTGAAGTCGAGGACGATCCGCTGGACAGCAGAACCAATGTGACGACGATGGAGATGGAGATGACTGGCAAGAAGTTCATGTCTGGAGGGAAGTGGTCAAAAAGTCGAAACCCAGAAGCAGTAATTCTTCAAGATGTCTCGACCGTGATCTTGGGAATTCACTTGCACGCGGAGACAAGGAGCAGCGGGAGGAAGGCTCCCGCGCCAGAAACGACGTCGTTTTTGGCCAGTCATGCGAGTCAACTTGCCGACGTCGTGTTACGTGGAAATCTGCATTTTCAACAAAACCTATGGAAATGATTTTTTTTTGGGATCGAAAATGGAAATGAATTTAGTCTTTTTCTCGTCTCATAATATAATAATGTGCAGTAAAGTCGAAATTGCAAGTCAAATGACCAAATTAGTCTCGACCTTATTAAGCATGCATTACTAATAGGATTAATACCGCGAAAAACTCAAATCGATACTTATGTGATAAACCAAGACTAATTTTTAGACTACTAAAAACCCCAAACTATTGCACCTATAATAAATTTATTTCAAACTAATTTTTTGACCACTAAAAATCCTAAATCAATACACATGTGACAAATTTATTCCTTGTTAGTTTCCGTTAAATTTGATTAATACAAAAATCACAAAATAGTATACCCGTGATAAATGGAGGGTAAAACCCTAGATTGGTGTACTCGTAAACTGTCGCTTGTCATTCAATACAGTAATCTGACAGTAAAATTTAATAGAAACTAACAAGGATAAATTTGTCATTGGTATATCAATCTGGAGTTTTTGATGATCAAAAAATTAATTTTGAGTAAATTTATTACTAATGTATTGATTTGAGTTTTTTTGTGATATTAACCCTTACTAATACATGGATTTAGGTAAATTAATGATCTATGAATTGATACTTTCCTATTTCGATTTAATTTGATATTTTCCCTTTTTATCGTTTCCTGAACCTAGCTTGAGAAGAAAGATTCATTTTTTGCCTTCGAAATAGCAAAAACAAAATCCGACCGTTTATTCAGTTAAAAATCCGATCCACCTGTTTTGTCTTTTTTTGATAGTTAAACATAAGGACTAGAAAAAACAGTGAAAAAAGGAAAGAGAAAGATCAAGTTAAACTTTCTTTTATTGAACACTATTGATATCGCTCACGAATCTTATTGTCGAAGTTTTTCTTGTATAGAAACTTGAATGGACGTCCGCCAAAATCACTTAAAACTTAAACAAAAGGAGCTAAACGAACGATTTTCTTACAAGTCAAATTAACGGCATTGCATCTTTAACAAATTGATGATTTCGTGATCGCCAAAAGGAAAAATCTCGTCCAACCTTCGAAACATAGTTTTACTTAAAAAGATGAAGGCCTTTTTCTATTTTTACTAATACAAAAGAATGATTTTTATTCAGAAAGTTCCGCACAAATATGTTACTAAAAGAGAGAGATGATGAGATTAACTTTATTGGCACATGGGGCAATGTTGATTAGAATATTGAATTGGATGGTAATTTTTTTTTGGTCGAATTTCGAATGGTAATTGAGTCAACTAATATAAAAAAAAGTAGGTTTTAACCAAACAAAAAAATATATGAAAAAAAGGGCCAATAAATCCAGAGAAGGTCCCTTTAATTCCCCAACATTAAGGAAAAAAAAACGAGAAAGAAAATTGAAAAAGAAAAAGTCGACATCGCCGTTTCGTACAGGACCCAACCAAAACGACGAGACGCGTTTTCAACCTGACGTGGCGAGCAGCCACTGGACGGTCGCGCAGCGCTGCCCCGTATCCCCAGCATTCCCCGCAACGCATTTCCCAAAACGCCCCTCGGAGCCCGCCGTCCCGGGGCCGGCCCACGAGGGCACTTTGGGGAGACGAATATAAGGGGCGAGGAGGAGAGCTGTCCGAAGAACCTACGCAACCTGCCGTCGCCTCCATAAGCAGCAGACCACCACAGCGTCCTCCCACTTCCTTCACAAATCTCTCTCTGCCCCTCCTCTCTCCTCCCCTCTCCTCTCTCCCTCTCTTCTCCCTCCCTTCCCTCATCTCTCTCTCATTTTTAAGGCCTCCCAATACAAATCTCTCGTCCATAAACCTATAAAAGACTCGCCTTTTCGAACTTTTGGCGCTCCACCCGCCGGTTTCCCCCCTTGGATTCCGCTCAGATCTGTACCCCCTGAGCCGATCCCAACGGTCAAACCCCGGGTTTCGAAGGAAAGGTCCGATCTTTTCTGGTTTCGGGATCTGGGTCTGTTTGATTTCGGCTTCAGATCTTTGGAAAAGAAGTGGGTCGTTAATGAAAACCTGGGTTCTTTAAGAATTTGTCAACTGGCCGAAGTAATTGAAACTGAAAGATGTGATTAGGGCTCGGAAAAGAGAGATGGGTCGATCTTGTTTTAGCTTTTTGGAGTAAAAATATGGATTGGCTTCTTCCTTGTTGTAGGATCTGAGAGAGAGGGAGATAATTAGGGTTTTTTTTTGGTTTGTTTTGGACATGATGTGACGTGAGGGTTGGCTTAATCTTGTTATGCCTTCGTGAAAACTCTGTAGGTGGACGGGGGTCTCCGTGTTGGATTTGTGTGTGGAGATTTTGGAGGGGACGAGTCATGGCGGATCAGGGCTTGGAGGGAAGCCAACCGGTTGATCTGTCCAAGCATCCTTCAGGAATTGTTCCTACTCTTCAGTGAGTCTTGCGACTTCGCGCCTGTGATTTGTCGTTCTCTGGTTTCCTGAGAGCCCGGTCGAGGTCGCTGTAGCTGTTTGTGTTGCTGCATCGTTGTCTTGTATGGATTGGCAACTGATGTTTTGATGTGATAGTATGATCAAGGAAGTGAATGAGCTTAACTATTTGATTTACTTCATAAAATTAATTTTCAAGGATAAAAGTGTAATTTCTTTCAAGTGGGTTTGGTATTTCAAGAATGATCGAGTCGAAAGAAACCTATAAAAGTTGAAAAATCGGAGCTGCAAAATACCCTTGGTTAGTTCTTGAGAACAAAATTTTGAACTAGTGCAGATCTTCCACCTATGGTTTTTTGTGCTTTTGACTGCTCGCCGTACATTCTTTTGAACCTGATGGAGCTCTTTGGAAGCTGAAGCAGCTTCACGAAAGTTTTCTCAGTTACAAACTGGGTACATAAATGCTTATTTTGTGCCCTAGAGTATTTAGATAGATAAATGGAGCAGCTCCATTTCCCAAACTTTAATTTTCCCTTCCACAGATCTTTGAAAGTTGTGTCATATGTTCTTTATGCGAGGGCTGCACTAAATTAGAGGACATAGGAAAACATGATTGCTGGTAACTAACGACAACTGAAGAATGACCTTTAAATTGTCTCTTGCACAATAGGGAGGCCACTTTACTGGCTAAGTAAATTCACCAAATATGTGCACACTTGTATGCATGAGTATTAGTTTGGTTGGTGCTGTCATGGTTTTAAGCTAGTAATGCATCTGTATGTGTGAGTAGCTCTAAGATCTATTCTTTTGAAAAAGTAGATATATGTCTAATTCTTGCTTTTGCACAGTATAATGTTCATGGAAGGTCTTGTGTGGCCTTATATTATTCTTTTTGCATTGTTTGTCCATTTGTTCGGCATAAACACGGGGACATGAATTATCTCATGACAACGGGTGGGTGGTATTGTCTTGCCCGGGAAACTATAATCTCCCTTTCCCGAGACAATTTGGATGCTTTACTTTGTTCTATGAAAGCAATCAAAACACCTCCTATTTTTTATACACGTATTACAAAGAGAATAATTAGTGTTGTGTTTCTTATCCAGGAACATAGTCTCAACAGTGAATTTGGACTGCAAATTGGATCTCAAGGCCATTGCTTTGCAAGCTCGAAATGCTGAGTATAATCCTAAGGTATTTGCCTGAGGCATCATTCCCTTTGTTAATTGTTTTTGACCTAGTTCCTTAAGATCTAGTGTTGCTAATTATTTTGGTTACACAATAATATACTTTCTTGTACTTCTACGGATTAATGTTTCCAAATGTTATCTTTTGCAGCGTTTTGCTGCTGTAATTATGAGAATAAGGGAGCCAAAAACAACAGCATTGATATTTGCTTCAGGGAAAATGGTAAGTCATGTTAGATCAGACTCCTAATATGTTTCTGTTGGCCTCTGAAATTTCTCTCTGTGTCATTTTTGAATTCATAGAAATCTATCCCCTTGATTGTGTTTGCCTGAGTTATTTTCTTTAGAACTCATTTAGTCATTAATTTTGAGTATTTCTCCGATTGAAAGAAAGGAAGCAATCACCTCTATTCATCTCTTCGTCCTTCCGGCACCGACTACATATAGTTGTATACATATAGTTACTACCTTGCTCTATGGCTAGCAGTCTTTACATTTTCATAATCATCAGAAAACACAGAAATGCAAAGTGGCACATAATTACAAGGCCAACAATACGTCTCATAATCATGAGAAGCTTTGTATCAACATTTAATGGTTGTCATCTTGATTGAAAGATGCGTGTATGTATTCCTTGCCATCTTGAGCATAATTTCAGGTCTACTTGTTGCTTCTCTTTAGGGTTGTTATCTTTGCTTACTGTGTGCACTATGCTTTTCAGGTTTGTACTGGAGCCAAGAGTGAACAACAATCAAAGTTAGCAGCACGAAAGGTAACTTGATAAGTGGAATGGTGTATGGCCAATGACAAATAGCACCATCGTACAAAGTCTAGGTTCACAATTAATTGGTTTTCTATGGAACTGTCATATCTTTGTAGCTGTAAATTAATGGGAATGGAAAATTAGATGTGATGGTGTCATAAGAAGCAGTTAGTCTTTGGATTTGTCACAAGCAATGTTCATTAGTACATGAAGAAGAGAAAATTAGGCAAATCTTCGTGAAACGATAAGTTCAGTCGAGGCTGCAACTTGCATCTTGATTTGGATTGAAACAATAATGCAATTCGACACAATGATCATTTGAAGGCTAACCTTTTTCTTCTTCCTGCCAGTATGCTCGAATCATTCAGAAACTTGGATTCCCGGCTAAATTTAAGGTACATATGTCTCTTTCTCTTTCTGTTACAGAATATTGTGGTTGACTGCTTGTAGTTACTGAGTTACTTTATGGTGCTCGTCTTTGCCAGGATTTCAAAATTCAAAATATCGTGGGTTCTTGTGATGTGAAATTCCCTATCAGGCTTGAAGGTCTTGCATATTCACATGGTGCCTTCTCAAGTGTAAGTTGTAGCTGCACATCTTACCTCTTATGATGGCAGGAGCCCTCTGCTCTTTTTTGGCCTCAGTATTACTGGATTTTCTATTTTAAAGTCATTGTTACCGGAAGATAATCTGCAATTCGTCTCAAGGCATTTTCTTGGAACTGTTGGTTGATGTGCCTTTTTGTTTGAATTTTGTGGCAGTATGAACCAGAGCTGTTCCCTGGCTTGATATATAGGATGAAACAGCCAAAAATCGTGCTGCTAATCTTTGTGTCAGGAAAAATTGTCCTCACTGGGGCAAAGGTGATTATCTAGCTTGTACTCATGCATTTGGTTCTGTGGGTGTTTCTGGAGTCATATTAGCCCACGCTCATGCTATTTGATTATCCAGGTGCGAGATGAGACATACACTGCCTTTGAGAACATATACCCTGTGCTCACTGAGTTCAGGAAAATCCAGCAATGGTACAGCTCTTATTCTTTTGACGCTGCAGCATTCTTTGTTCTTCCTTTCAATTTTCATTGGCTCTGCAAACGCGTGGCTTTTGGCATAACTAAAGGGTCACGTGTCATGTGCATGTCCTAACTTTATCTGCTAATAGATGAAGTTTGCCCCATAGCCTTGCCTAGCAGCAGCTGCAAAGATAAGCCTATGATATCTGAATAAAAGAGCACATGCATGCGATCATGCATAATGACATAACTTTGGTATGAACATACATGCACATATACATATGGAAGCGACGGATGCTTATGAACAGACACATGTATGTATATAGGGTATTGAAGATCTTCAATTTATGATTAGTCAAGTTTCAGATTTTGCAGTGGTTGTATTAAACAATGTTGCTTCTTTTCTCTCTTCGTATAGGATGTGGCAATTTTGGTAAATATCAATCAAGTAGTCTGTTTCTGGCTCCAAATTGTAGCATGTGATATCCCCCTATCAATTAATTTTTGAAGTTCCTTTCTCGTTGCTCATACTTGTTATGGATCTTCAATTGTGTTTAAACCTGAGGACATGTCAGAAGTATCCAGCAAAGGAGCGTGACATAGAGGAAGATACACTAAGCTTATGTTCTATCGCTTGCGTAGTCTATGCTTGTAGCATCTGAGCCCTGTTGATTTTTATTTGGTGACAGATATCTGATGTCGAGATCAGATTGACATAATTCGAGCAGTCGTGGAGGTGGGAAAGCTTGGCATCGAGGGCGGAGACTGGGTTGAGTTGTAAATAATGGAAGGATATCGCGCTCGAGGCCCTTGCCAATTTGAAGATAAATTAAGGGAGAGCAAGAAAGACTTAAGTTGTTATGTGCAAGTATCTTGAAAGAAAATAGTATTGTTTTGTTTGCTTGCATCCAGTGTGCAAAATTACAGCTTCCTTCCTCTTAAAGTCACCAATGAGAAATACTAAAAAAAATTAATGGTGTCAGAGTTGACTTTCTGGACCCTTGCTGCTTAAAAGGACAGCAAAGTGAGCTTGCTCTCTCTGGCTATGTCCTTTTCCTATTCTTGGTATTTTACAAGTGTGTTTTCATTTCAAGAAACATTATGGGTGAGGATGGCTCTTAAATCTCAATGGTTGGTATAAGGATGATTTGCATTATCGTTCAAATTTGATCTTGACCGAGTGACGTGGCTGTATCGAGCAATTGAAGTGCTTCTTAGGTCTTTGGGAAGGCAAAGATTACGATTTCACTAGAAAGAAATGCGTCGAATATGTGAAACGCTAAGTGCCGGAAGTATGCATCATCATGGGTTGGAGTAGAAAAGCTTTGTTTATTGAAGTAAGATTGAGTAGGAAGGATGACCTAGAGGAAGATATACTTGGAAAAGGATATCGTTTATGATGTCTTAGGTGTCTAGTTACAGGGAGGTTGCCTTTCAAGAAACAATCAAATAATTAAAATTAAATAACAGAATTAAGAAAAAAATGTTGATAACAGGGAAAGTTTTCAAAATGCGTTTTGAAAATCTGCAGAACGCGTCCGACATCTTTGAAGGTACGGAAATTAAGGAAAACGTGTGAATGTGGAAGTTAAACCATTGGAAAATCTTGTAGGATTTGATACAATGTACGCGTTATAACTCCTCTCGGATAAAAAAAAATTATAATTGTTTGAAGTTAACCATTGGTCATTTAATGTGTGGGCGGTCCATAATTGTTTGAAGTTAACCGTTCGTCATTTAATGCGTGAATGGGATCGCCTGCTCTTATGATGCTCGGTGTTTTCACATAAGCATTTGCCAGCTGTTCTGCATTAAAGGCCGAAGCTGATAAACATTGCTGAAAAGAGATTCCGTCCTAGTTCTAAATGTAGCCGTCTCAAGCCGATCCTAATCTCACCTCGCTTGTCCTCGGCAGTATTTTGTTTGGTGCTAAGACAACGCGACAATGACACGTGGGGCTGATTGTAGTATATATTACACGAGTGATATGATCGGACAAATATATCATGTCAGCCTCGTCATCGATACATATTGTACCTTGTCCACTCATGCTTTTCTTCACCAGTCACAATAATGATTTAGTGGGCACCGACTCCAACAAGAATCACTCGTTGTCGGATTCCCTGCCGCTGTTAGAAATAGAGCATGTTTTTCGGTCCTGGCAGACCGTGGAGTGAGATTTAGTTCGAACTTGGAAGCTACACACTTAGTGTACAAATCTTTATATCTAGATGTAATTGCCTGAAAATTTTGCTAGCCCGGAGTTGCACTTGTGCAAGTTCCTTCACTTGGTTAGTAATCGTCAGGATTTTCTTCTCATTGCTTCGATTTAGTTCAAGAGCACTGAAGTTGGTTTCTTACAGGCCCTTTTTGACATAATCTTATGATAATCCTCGTCCATTCTGGGGCGATGACGATATTACTGTCCCAAAGGAAGAGAAGGAAATGGCTGGATGGGCAAATTGAAGCGTGTCGATGCCTTTGTCGCACTAAGCGTAAAGGTTAACTATCATTTCGAGTTTCGAAGTCCAGGAAGCGATACCTATTTAGCTAGCTGTCAGACTTCTACATAATACCACGACATTTTTCTCAGCTGATTCCTGATATGATCGAAAAGTAACGTTCCATTCATAACTAGTTCTGTCATGTACATTTTCCGATAAGTGAAGCGCAGCGCTCCACTGATCATGGAAATGAAATGAACAACGAACCTCTCACTCCCTGCAACACATATGACAACCTCGGTGTGATAGATACCGAGCACATACATATGTACATACTAGGCGGAACTTCAAGTGCAAAAACCTTTCATTTTATTTTTATTTGAGCAAAACTACTGCTACATACCGAATCTACAGATACATTAACAAGAGTTGAATAGGGTTAAAGCCAAGGCAACGAAAGACAAACTCTTTATTCCAGCCATGGACGACCCCGAAAAATCATTCATGGACACTTTCACATACAGCAGGGATTGATACAGTCAAATCTTTCAGGCATGAAGTATCGAACAACTGGTTTCTAAAATTTTGCTAGTCTCAATTTGTTATGCACATCATATCAAGGCATAGGACTGGAGTGAACAATGAGAGTCAAGTACCCATTAGTAATTTACAGTTGATTTTATGGCATCCAGTATCTGCATCCAGGACAGAAGGTCACAAAATCAGCGAATTCTTCATTATTCTTATGTGAAGGCAATGCAACAAGACAAAAACTGATCACCTTATTTTTGTTGGGTAAATAGAAGGGTTCGAAAACAAGGGGAAAGGGTGTGTCCAGACCACAGATTCTGGCAACTGGGGCTTCTAGCTGCAAAACAAATACCGCTTTTAGGGATTAGAAGATTTCTTGTATTGCGCACAAGAAGAAAGAGAATCCTTGAACCAGAATTGCCATGGAAAAGAGAATGAGATAAAGATGAATGTCTTCACGCTTACTCTTAAGAAGCATCTTTCAACAATTGAAGCAGAGATTTCAGCACCAAAACCTCCAGTTACAGGAGCTTCGTGACTAATCTGCAAATAGGGATCTGAATTACTTCAATAATCTCATGTTATCAGAGGGAAAGCAGAATGTACCAGAAGTCTTCCAGTTTTCCTGACAGATGCCTCCACTGTCTCCTTATCCCAGGGTATTAGAGTTTTAAGATCTATCAGTTCACAAGAGATCCCATCCTGCAAAGTTTCTTGAGAGTTTGAGGACAATAGATGACTTCAAACAAGCAAACCATCTCGAGACCCTTTAACAGATGATAGTGATTAAATGTTGTGGCAGTATCGTGTCTGGACACATAGGGGATTGACGAAATTAATTTGTAGATGACACGTACATTATACATCACAAGTGCTGCACAAGCTGTAGAAAATCTAATGGCATCGTAGCTATCTGCACTTATCATGATAAACATTATACATTTAGAATTGTGATGCCATTCATCTTTCCAGAAAACTCCGAGAGATGAGATGTTGGAATGATGGAGTCGGAATCATAATTATCAATGCTGAACAGAAAAAAACAATTATATTCAAGTCCAGAGTTCCCACACTTTGAAATTACATTCGAGATGGCCCACAGCAGCAGGAAGGTAGATCATTAGGAAAATAAGCTGGGAATAGGCTTACGTTTTCTGCATCAAGGCAGGCTTCTTCCATGACTGAAAGCTGAGCTCCCCATCCAACCAATGTTATGTCAGTGCCTTCACGAATCACCTACAACATTGGAACTTTGTTAGAATCTTAAGTCTTTAACTGCGTGAGCTAAAAGAAGGGTACCTCTGCCTCCGACAATGGCAACATGTAATCGTGTTCAGGAACCTCTTCGACAGCCAAACGATACAGCCACTGGAATCCACCGAAATATAAAATCTCAAAGTTGGAAAAAGTTATCATTAGTCATCGAGCTTAGATTGAAAGACTGAATACCTTTGGTTCAAAAAAGACGATAGGATTTGGATCACGTATGCACGAGAGTAATAGTCCTTTGGCTTGACTTGGGCTTCGAGGGATGACCACCTATAAAAAGAATATTTAATAAAGGTGTCGCAGTTTCTAAACCACAATATAATTGAGTAATGAAATAATATCAGTTTCATTGAGGGAAAAAAAGGTCTCTGAATTTCAGTGAACATCTCGAGTAAATTTCATGGCTATACCACAGACAATTTAACTAACCACTGATCTGTTCTCAAGTGATGCAAATTTGATCAATTCTAATCTTTAAAAACCAATCACGTCCATGATTTCGATGCACTTAAAAAAGAAATCATCACAAACACCAAATTTGTCCTGTCCTTTTCTACCTCACATACAATGATTCAGCAGAAACTCCGAGAGGCCAAACAATGAAATGGTATGTATACGTTCATGTAATGGTCAATACTCATAAAATAGATGTCTTTTCCTTCAGACTCCCAGAAGATAGGGAAGAATTTGCTAGAGAAAAATGAACCTGAAAGGAGCAATCCAGATTTTGGGAACGAAAGCCATACTTTGATACCCGGGACATGACAGAAGAATGCTTCTGGGGATTGTGAATGATAATGCCCCCCATGTCCTACTGCTCCATAAGGTGCTCTTATTGTTAAGCCTAAGAGTATCACATTAAATCTCATCAGCGACAACTGGCAAAAGAAAATCTAATTTGACCATCAAATACTGACTGATAATGAGTATACCTCCACAGTTAAACTGATTCCCACTTCGATATCTGAACTTAGCAGCTTCATTAACAATCTACATAAACAAGAGTTTCTGTTACTTAAATCTAAACATGTGGTAATACAGTATTTGCAAGATGGAATGCATACCTGATCAAAAGCAGGATAAATGTAATCTGCAAACTGAATTTCTGCGATAGCCCTATTTCCCTAAATGCAGTATAAACATAAAAAAATCCAATGAGAGATCTTCAAAAACAAATATGATTTGATAATCCTGAATCGCATAAGAGAGAAAAAAAAAAAAGTACTGACCATTGCCGCAAGACCGATACCAAATCCAACAAGTCCCTGCATGCGAATCGTTTCAGAATGAAAGCTTATGCAGTTGTTTACAATGTCGGAAAAGTTATAAGAAAATCATGATTTGCTAATGCTCGGTCGTATCAAATAAAGAAAAAAGCCACAAACTAGACATTTTTTGTGAAGTATTTCTTGTTTGAAAAGGAGATCAAGAGAGTGATGGACAAAGAATGACAAGAAACATCACACTTTGGTATTGATCACCAAAAGCAGACACCTTTTTTGTGGAAAACAGTCAAACATTATCAACCAGGCATTTAAGGATGCGACTCTTTTCTTCCAAGAATCGTGGGACAACTTCTTTTTCCCTTCTGAGAAGTCAGGATAATCAATAATCCATGGACAGCACTAGAACAAAGAATACCTGCTCGCACAGAGGGGTATTAAAAACCCTGCCTTTACCAAATCGATCAGCTAATCCCACTGTACAACGGAAGACCCCGCCGAAGCTCACATCCTCTCCAAATACATAAGAACTGAAGAGGAAAAAATGCGAACGATGAGTTTCACCATCAAACACCAAGAGTGTCCTTCGAAGTGAATTAAGAATCGCGAGCTTCACTTCAAGAATACCAAGATATCAAGAAAGCAGCAGTTAACTCGACTTTATCCGGACCAATTACATACAAAGCACGCAAGTGCCATGGACATATACCAACAACAGAGACATAAAAAATTAACTATTTCACATCCGAAATTTGACTGCACCGCATGAAATCATATTTAAACTGAACACCCAAATCCTGATGCTGCCCACGGGACCGAGAGATCATAATCTAGCACAAATTTCTTTTCCGGAGCTGACCGATGACCTACTGCGGAAGTGCGATCACCTCACAGCGCGGGGGAAAGAAACAAAAAAAATACAAAGCCCATCATTTGACCGAGCGACATCATCATGCATGGACCAGAGCAGAGACCCCGTCAAGGCCTTGCACAAACGAACATCTTTCTCTCCTTTTTCTCCTTACTTCTTTCCCTTTGTCTCGCTCAGTCTACGCAAGAGACTCAACTCCATCACAGGAACGATCAAACTGATTGGAAAAAAAAAAAAAAAACAACAACAACACCGAAGCCCGTCCCGAATCAAGCGAACAAGAACCCGACGACTCGAGCTCGACATCAAAAAGGAGAAGCGCAGAGAGAGCGAAGGAGGGCGTCACCGAGGGTCGGAGTCGAGGGCGATGTGGAGAGCCTGGTTGATGGCGGAGCAGAGGTTCAGCGACGGGCTCTGGCTCTGGCTCCGGCTCCGCTGGACGGCGCCCTCGCCGGCGGCGGAGGACGAGAGGAGGCGGCGAGGAGCCGAGGAGGCGAGCCGCCGGCCGAATCGCTGCGCGGTGGGGGTCGCCATTGTCGCGGCGGGTGGGGGGAGGGAGCTGCGATGCGATTTCGCCAACGAAGCGCAGGCGCGGAGCTTGAGCTTCAGAGGTGAGCTGAGCCGAGCTTGGGAAGGAGGGAGGAGGATAGACTCAGCGAGTCAGCACGTCTAATCATCGTTTTCGAGGTCAGGGGGGAAATGGAGAAAACGAAACGTGGAATGGAATTGTCGGTAGGTTCACGCGGCCTATCTGCTACTGACGTGTCGTGCATTATTGTTTTTTTTTTCTTTTTATGTCTATATCTAGCTAGAGCTGGTCCTGAACGGGACTTGTGAAAGGCTTAAAAGGGAAATAGGGAAAAGGCACTCTCCGATACGATGGAAGGATCTCTTCCTAAGTTTTGTTCTTCTCCCTTTTTCTCACGGGACTAGAAAATAATAAGAACATGGGTTTTCTTTCTCTCTCTAGCATCCCTTTGCCTTGGTTTCCGCGTACGTCCGCCCATCCGAGAATCGAGCTCGGCTGTCACCACCCGCCCAAGTCGCCGCACCAGATCTGGCCGGTGACGCTTGTAGATCTAATCCCTCCGCCGCCCCGATAAGCTGAGGGGGTCGTGAAGTTGGAGGAGGAGGCGCTCGAGGGAGGTTGAGGAATATATGGCCATGGGTCCAGATCTGGTGACGGGTGGCTCGACCATGGAACTCCCTATCTACCTATGATAAGCCGCAAGCAACGACGGAGAGGGTGGGCTCTGTTTGCGAGTCGTGGCGACGAGGGAGGGGTGGCTTGACCATGAACCTCCTGATCTACCGGTGATGAGCTTGGACTGCAAGCAACGACAAAGGGCTGGACGGAGAATGACCGTAGATGGAGATTCGTGGTGGCGCTCGACCATGGATGGTCGACGACTACAAGCTTCAGCGACTGAGATGGTGGCTCGTTCGGTCGGCTCCGTCTTCCCGTGGTCGCCATGGCTTCGGCCACATCTAAACGGTAGCAACGGCAGGAAGAGAGGAAAAAAAAATTATATTTGTGTTAGTTTTTTTTAATTTTAAGTTAATGTCCATGTGTCAAACCCTAATTGGACAAGGGGGAATGAGCGCACACGCCACGTTAGCAACTGACGTGGCACTTTGAAACCTTCATGAGAAAGGACTCCCCTTAAGGGACGAGTCGGTTACCGTAGCCCCCGCAAGACGTCAGCGATCATAGTGTAAGCATTTGATCCTCGGGAATCGCTACTGCAAGGGCGATCGAACTTGCGAACACCGAAGAAGAATGCGAAAACGATCTTCCAACCTGTTTTGCTATTGAGAAAGAACACAAACAGTTCCTAAACTTTGATTCCGTGTGTAATGTGATTTTTGAATTTTTAATTTGTTCAATATGAATCATAAGTTTTAACTCAATGTGCAATGTGATTCCTGAACTTTTAATTTGTTCAATATCATCCTTGAACTTTTGATACATGTTCAATGTAATTCCTGAACTATATAAAATGTTCAATGAAGTCATCGAACTTGAATTAATAGAAGAATTACATTGAACATTTTCATATAGTTCAGAGATTACATTGAAAATATACTAAAAGTCCAGGGACCATATTGAATAAAGTAAAAGTTCATGGATCACACTGAACATTAAGCTAAAGTTCAGAGATTATATTAAATAAATTAAAAGTTCAGAGACAGCATTGCATATCGGGCTAAAATTTAGGGATTTTTGTATCATTATCCCTTTGCTAATCCATTTACTTTGACGGTACTCACAATTTTTATGTTGCTCGCGCACATGTGCATGCATCGACACCAATCACCGATATGCCTCGTTTGGGTCAATGTGCAATTGGGTTCTTTGAGAGATGGGATTCTGAATCCTATAATTTTCATGTTTGGAGGGTAATCAAAACGTAGAATTGGGTTCCACATGGAATAGGAATCACTCAAAAAGTTAATTTCACTGAACTATCTAAAACCCAATTCAATCACTTTGTCGCCGCCACCGATGGTCGCAGCTGATGGTTGCCGCTGCCGTTGTTTGCATGCTGCCGCCACCACTGTAGGCCACAAGTTGCCGCCATCGCCAATCACCTATTGCCATCGTCGCCAGTGATGAGAGTTCTTTGTCAAAAGGGTTAAATCTTTCACGATTCACGCAATTGAAAAACGGAGAATGAGATTCCTTAACATAAGAATCCATTTGAGAATTACTTGTCATGCATGGAACCAAAGGGCCTTAGCGTACGCTTTTAGTTCGAATATGAAAATGCCTTCCGACCAATATATATTACCGTCCCAACATACGAGAGCAACCTTTCATTTTGGCACACACAATAGAGTTTTTATTAAGGGTTAATAGCATAAAAAATTCAAACTGGTACACCTGTGATAAATTTACCCTTCGTTAGTTCCCGTTAAATTTTACCGTCAAATTGTTGAGGTGGATGACATGTGACAGTTGATGATATACCGGTTTAGGGTTTTACCTCTCTGTTTATCACATATTTATCAGTTTATGATTTTTCGTGATATTAATTCAATTTGACAAATGTTATATTTGTTGCAAGTGTACCGGTTCGGGATTTTTTGTTATCAAAAAATTAATTTAGGGTAAATTCGTTACGAGTATACCGGTTTAAAATTTTTTGTGGTATTAACCTTTTTGTTAGTACGAAACACATTGCATTTTTAGAATAATAAAATAATTCACCGCAAACTTTTGTAAGGGAAAAAAAGCGAGAGATTAAAGTGTAACACCGCCGCTGGGACTGAAGAGATATTCGATAATTCTCGAGTCATCGAATTTGTATTCGTATATTTTTTTGACCGCATCCGTATGTAAGGGCAAATTGGGAAAATAAGTCCATCTGTTGTTTCTATAAAGTAGTAGCGGGTTGCGTGCACGCTCCCTCTTGATCGTCTGATTTTCAAAAGGGTGGCTATCTAAGTACGCGTCAGAAAATTGTGGCGAAAGAAAAACACGTGTCATTATTGGAACCTAATAATTTTTTTTAGCTTTGATTTCG
Organism: Syzygium jambos; assembly: GCA_031216235.1. Taxonomy (NCBI): domain Eukaryota; kingdom Viridiplantae; phylum Streptophyta; class Magnoliopsida; order Myrtales; family Myrtaceae; genus Syzygium; species Syzygium jambos. The sequence continues at coordinate 21,281,491 of CM062229.1, forward strand.
ACGGATCAAGGGAAAATCATCGATTCATTACTGAACCTATTGTACGAATATGCCGCCCTAAACTTTTGCGCCGAATTCCCATACGCTCTTCCCAATCAATTTTCGCTCGAAATTATTCGCGTGGTGATTTAGTCATTACGGATTGCCTGACGTGACAGGCTGGTGATATGACGTGGACAACTCTAATCGAAACGACCCGGTTTGTTCTTCCTTTTCTTTCCTTTTCATCTTCCGATCGTGTACTGTTCATCTTCTTCTACCCATCAATGTTCCGCGGAACCCACTTTAATTTCTCGAGGCGTGTTTCTCCGGTTCGTCGAACAACTCACCCGCGCTTTGATTGCGACGAAGTTTAATGTCGTTTCGTTTGGCATCTACTGGCATGCCCTTGTAGGAAAACGAGCAGTTCGGCTCTTGCTAGTGATAGAGCTGCCAAAACAGATTATCGACCCACTTTTAAATCCATATTCGACGGTTCGATAAGAAACAAGATCTATATTTGACGGACCGGGATTTTCCGACACTTCATAAAATTGATAAAATGTGTTGGTGTGAGTGTATAAAAAAGCAAAGCCCAGTTGGGTTTTATGGGTTTAGACTAGACCCGTTAAACGGGTGGGTCGGGTTGGGTTTGGGTCGGGTCATAAATGGTCCGACCCAAATTGACCCATTAACCCGTTTATGACCCATTTATTCATAGTGTAAATATCTCGACCCATACCCGACCCGACCCGACCAATATTGCTAAAACACTTTTATATTTAACCTAATCTAGGAATACTTGTTTCTTATGATTTTTTTTTAAATTATACTGCTAAAACATTTTATGCAATACAAAGCTAGTGAAAAATTTTATAATTTTTTTTTAAATTGAGATTCTGTTTGTTTTACGAAAAATGTGACATTTCTAGAAAATATTTTCCATAAAGTTATTATCCAAGAAAATAATAAAAAATTAATTTTTTTATTTTTAAAATCGAATTTTTAATTATTTTTTCTTTTTTCTTTATTTTTGGCCGATCGCCGGCCGCCGGCCGGCGACCGGCCACAGGCGAGGACGAGCTCGCCGGAGGCCGGCGAAGCTCGTTCTCGCCGATCTGGCGAGGCCGAAGCCTCGCCGGCCTCGGGCGAGGCTCCAGCCTCGCCGATCTGGCGAGCGTCGAGCTCGCCGGCCTCGGGCGAGCTCGACCTCGCCGGATCTGGCGAGGTGGAGCCTCGCCCGAGGCCGGCGAGCTCGACGCTCGCCCGAGGCCGGCGAGCTCGACGCTTGCCAGATCGGCGAGGCTGGAGCCTCGCCTGAGGCCGCGAGCTCGAGCCTCGCCCGAGGCCGGCGAGCTCGAGCTTCGCCGGCCTCCGGCGAGGTCGTTCCGGCCTGGTGGCCGGTCGCCGTGGCCAACCATCGGCCGGAATAAAATAAAAAGAAAAAGAAAGAAGAGAAAAGAAAAAAGAAAAAATAAAAGAAAAAGAGAAAAAATAAAATAATTAAATTTCGATTTTTTTAAAACATTTTTGTAAAGAGGGAGAGAGTGTGTGGATGGGTTTAGTAGGTGGGTTGGACATGGGTTCCAAACTCAACCCATTTAGACCCATTTATATTTAAGCTTTAAAATTTAAAACCCATTTAAGCTTGACTCTTTAAAATTAAAGTGACCCATATATGACCCATTTATTTTTAAATGGGTCATAAACCCATTTCTTAACCTATTTATTAGTAAATGGGTCATAAATGGGTAGAAGTCTTATATTAGTGTTAAATGGGTCGCAAATGGGTCATAAATGAGTTTACAACTGATTTAAACTCAACGCATTTCTCTCACCCTCACTCAATCTTGCATTCACTCATTCTGCACTCTCATTTCAACTTGGGTATGAATTTTTCTATATTTAATTAAATATGGAAGTATTTTAGCAATATGGGTCTAATCGGGTATGGGTTGGGTATGGATCGGGTCGGGTATGGGTCAACAAAATTGCATTACGCATAAATGGGTCATAAACGGGTTAATGGGTCAATTTGGGTCGGACCATTTATGACCCGACCCAAACCCAACCCGACCCACCCATTTGACATGTCTAGTTTAGACTTGCCCAAACCACACCCAGACCCGGTTTGGGGAGTCTCTCTTTGCTGTAATATAAACACGGAAGAAACCAAGAAACCACCACCACCACCACAACGGTCATCATTTATAGGAAGATTGAGGCCAAATGCTCACCCTTGCCTTAGATTTTACAATAAATTTTTTTGAAAGAAGGCAATGTGGGGAGGAGGCAGTGGATATTCTTAGTTAAATCGATTCTGATTGAGTAATTATCTGGAAAGCACACAACTTTCCAATCGTGGTTGTTAGCTAACCTACTTCACGGCGCGAGGCGAGGGAAAGCAAGTCATAGTCTTCCACCATCTCGCTTCGCTTAGTTGCATTTTCCAACCCCTCCTTTTTTTTTTTCAACCCACCCCAAAAGGCAGCAAAGTTGGGGAAAACTAGCACAAATTAGTCTATGCTCTGAATGTTCATCTTCTTATCGTTAAGTCTGTGCCTCTGTAATCTGCAGGGAAGAGAGCGAGTTATAAGTATCGGAAGAGGTTCTTCAATTTATGAAGTCGTTTGCTCAAGCTTCGTGTAGATATAGCACTCTTTGCAAACTATAAATTTTCGAGAATTACGTAGCGGATTCCACGATTGTTGGAGCTGAGAGAATGGAGCATGCCGAGTGGAAGATCGAGCCCACTACAAACCTGTCACGCATCTCTTCTGTCTCCTTAGTTCTTTGATTATCTATTTGATAGAAGATACTGTTTTGAATGATTGCTTTCCATTACGGCAGCGCATTCTACGTGGCCTTCACGAATTCCTTTTCCCGAGAGCAACCAGTTCACCTCCCTCTTAATCGATGCGCTTATTCATTTATCAGAAAATATCTTTGGTTGTTGTTGTACGTGTGAAAATGAGGAAACGTGATCTTCGCCTTTCTGCTGTATTGTTAGGTAATTGCTTTTGGTGGTCGAAATTGAAAACAGAGTGTTCGCTCGTTTTAAGACGAGGAAAATCTTTCACCGAAACTTCGGTTTTCAGTCTTTATTAAAGTAGGTTCTGTGGTTTGATTACTAGGAGAGTTGTGGCGAAAAATAAGGTGTGACACATGATTATATGGAAAGGATAAAAATCGGATGGATTGAAAATGGATCTGGGATCAACAGAGTTCCAAGCTACGTTACAATACTCCTACGAAAGCTGTAAAGGACTCGAAAGTTAACTAAAGCTAGAGGAAGCTGTAAATGTAGGAAGTAAAGATGCGTCGGAAACTAAAGTGCAGATAAGCTTGAGTGTTTTTGCATTATTGTTGTTCGTGTCCTTTTCTCTTTGCTTCCTCTGAGTATTTATATCTTTTCCTATCCTGCAACTGCTCGTCGGTTACTTCCATATTTTCAAACTTCGAACTTTGAACATTTTGACGCATCCAATAACTGCCTTTTCTAACCACGTTTTTCCAGTTTTATTGTTCGCCAAAACTTGATCTTAACCGCTAAGATAATTTCAAATCTGGACAAGTAACTTTCCATAATATGCTCGTGCTCATTATCCCCACTACTGCTCATAACTTCTTGCTGTTGTGATTTACATGACTGGGCTGTGATTTTTCAGTGTATTCCCAAAGTGTGAACTTCTCGAATTTCGGGAAAGGGTCGCTGTCCTGAGGTATAAATATTCCATCGTCCCGAACTATAACTCTCCATATTTTGGTAAATATACATATTTTCATCAATTACCGAATTCGGGACACGATGCCATTCACACTTGCTTCTCAGCATGTTTCTGAATTTGGTCCTGACGTGTTTCGGAAGACGGCTGATTTCCATGATAAGCCAAATTCGGCATTAAAGACGATTCGGCACTTATGCCAATTCTTATTTTGGTGTCAACACAGAGAAATAAGTTTCATCCTCAGTTGCTAGAAAAACAAAGAAAAGAAAATCGAATAAAAAATGGCATGCAGTTTACGAAATTGTTCATGAAATTCTGATTCATTATCAAAAGATATGCCAAAAAATAGAACGCGGCTTACGGTCCATTATTAAAAAGGTTTGATGTACTTGTTTATGTGTTTATTTGGAATAAAATTTCGTGGTAAAGGAAAACGCTTTTGGCGGAAATCAGTTTTCAAGGAAAATGTTTTTCCTTTTTAGATTAGGAAATTTGTTTTCCTCACTTTAAGCATGCAATTTTTATTTTACTGTAAATAGTTTTCTATCGACTAATCACTTTCAGCAAACTCATGAAAGTGCAGAAGACTAATTCGCAGGATTTTTTTTTTTCACCCAAACAAGCACACTTGGGTAAGGTTGAAAACGCGTCATCAAGAATTGCTAATTCATTGCAACTAGGCTTCTTTATTTGATACGGTCCATCATCATAAAAGGTTTGAAAAATGAATGACTAATGTCGAGGAAAAAAATTGCGTAGGGATTTCTAATAAATAGCCATGAAATTGGGACAAAAGGGCAAACAAGGAGAATAATCAAATATTAGCGTGTTGTAAATGTTCTATCGTTTGACAACCATTGATTGACTTTGACTATTCAACAACAGTTTAGGAAGAGTTATTGGAGCTAACTAAACTATTCTCTTAATGAATTCTAAAGAGCCATACATGGGGTTTATTTTTTGGCTGGTTGAACTTTCATTTTATATCAATCTAGGCCGGGGACGACTAATAAGTAATAAGTCCAACTTGGCTAACAAAAGAAGAATTCATTAGTCTGCCTCACTAGTCGCTGATTATTTGTCTTGGTCTTTTATTAAGTCTTGGTCCTTGTTATATTTTCCAGCTAGGTTCCATATGGAACCTTAAAAAGTTAAGTCGTGCCACGGTTAAGAATCGATAATGCCTTTTGAAAATTTGTCAAGCACAACAACTATCGAATAAATTTTAATTGCAAAAACAGAATTAGGTAGGAAGGCAACTTTAGTTTATAGATGTACTTTGCGCAACACCATCATTAGATCATAATCATTAGTTGTAATCTCGCCGAGCTAATTCATTATTTCCCAATGTTTCGCACGTTTCTTCCAAAATGCAGCCAACACTCGAATGACCATGGAAACTTCTTGCAATTGCGACCGAAGGGCAGATAAGAAGAACTTTGCGTCTCGAAAATATTTTATCGTTTAACAACCTTTAATTTTCAACATTGGTCGCGGGAAGACAACCATAGGTAGATGCTAATCTCCGAAATAGCCAAATGACTCTTGTCCATCATCTTTTAAGTATTACTAGAAAAATTTTATCAAATGTGGGAGTATTCCTCAGACCAATTGCAAAGTACACCTTGATTCTTGCAAACTTCCCTATTGTATTGATCAATCAATGGGTTGTCATCCAAGAAGTTTCCTTCTCCCGTTCATTTGATGACAAAGCTACCAAAGTGACAACAGAAAATCGTGGATTCATAGCTTAAAAAATAGAGGATATAAAGTGGAAGTGGAATTGGGATAGAACATGAAGATTGTTTTTGAGCTTATATTTATTTTCGTCGTGTTAGAGAAAATTTCAAAATCCTCTTAAACTCTATATCTATATGAAATACGTGTCTCAGTTTTAAGTTTTCGACATTCGTTGCAATGTTCATCTTTACGTAAAAATCCCTAACTAAAAGATCAAACTACCCCTCTACTATGAAAATTTATTTTATGTACCCGTCACATTATTGGCCATACAATATACATGTCAACTTAATTGGCACATAGATATTGGAGAGACTCACTTTTCATTGGTTAATCAAATCCCATATCACTATAACATGGTATGACTGTCACATGAAATGCCTTTTCTTCTACCATATCATTTCTCTTTCTCCCCACCATACTGCCGGTCACTATCCTTTTTCCCGACGGACGCTGCCACTCCCTCGATCGACGCCACCAACGGCCCCCTCTCTCTCTCTTTGTGCCATGGCCAGACTCGAAATTAGAGGTGTCGAGCTGAAAAAGCAGCGACGCTTGTCTAGATCTAGCGTCGAGTTTGAGCAATTCTGGTGCTTTGACACGTCGATGGTGTTTTACTTAAATTTTGGTATGAAATAATATTTCCATATAATACAACAATGACTAATATAATAAATAGAAAGAAAATTTAGGATGTCGCGGCTATAAGACCCTCTTCTACCTCTTCACGTCCCACCGCCCCTCACCGCAAAAGAGGGTTCGCCCCTTTGTAATTCGTTTTTTTAGCTTCTCTTTCTTTTGTAGGAATTTTTTGAAATTTTTGATTTTGAACTTTTGAGTGAAACCTAAGGAGACCTTGAGCACCATTTGTTATGCCCTATCGATAATTCTCAAGGAAATTGGTTAAATTCCGATTAAAGTGTATTATTAGTTACAAGTAAATTAAAGTTCGGTGAGCCAAACCGGAGCCAAGGACGACAGTCTCAATTGTATATATTGTCGCGTGTTCGATGGGCAATCGCGTGGAAACTCTTATAGAAAGTAAGAAAGAAATTTCGTCTGGATTAGTTAGAATTTACCTTGGACAAACCAAAAAATACGTCCTCCAAACACCAAGCATAACAAGAAAGGACTATAGAAAAAAATCAATTGTGCAAAAGTGGGGAAAAAACGGGTTTATGAGTAGATTTCAAATTTAAAGAATTTACAAAACTCTGATTCATAATCTGCGAAGGAAAGAATGAATAGTACGGCTCAATAATAAGATCAGACAAGTTCATCAATATTTTACATTTCCAAATTGAGAGAACCAAGTCCTTTTAATTTGAATATGAGGCTAGAGCCAAACAAGACCTTCATAACCAAACGAACCAAACCTAACCGATAAAATCTGAACCAGCAAAAAGAATTGTGGTTTTTTTTGCATTATCCGTACTGAATTGAAAATACACAAAATTTTTGCCCACTTCGGTTTTCGATTCAATTTTCGATTCGATTTTCTAGTTCGATTCTGACACCCCTAACTAGAACCAAAGAATTGATTGTTGATTGAGAGACCAAACCCAAACTCAACCCCCCTACAAAAACAAACAGCTTCTTCTTCTTCTTTTCTAAAATTGGTGAATCATTGAATATCCTAACATTATGTATTAAAATTAATCTTAATTATTAAATTTGATGAGATCCACGGGGAACTCACCATTATCAATGCTCAAAATTTAGATTAGTATAAATTCTACAATTACACTAATCTATATCTATTTATCTCAAAAAAGTACATCACAAATATCATAACTTTTATACGATACTCACTTGAGGACTATAACTTTCTTTTTCGATTACTTGAGTGCCATAACTTTTTTTTAATATCTTAAATGTCACGTAACTTTTCAATCAATCACTTGAGTGCTATATTTTTTAAAAACGTTTACCATAAATACCATGCCACATCGGATTTTCAACACTTGGGTGAATGTTTTAAACAATTTGGATTAATACCACCAAAAACTCCAAACTGGTACATCTGTGACAAATTTACCAAAAACTAATTTTTTAAACACCGAAAAATCCCAAACCAGTGCATTTATGACAAATTTACTATTCGTTAGTTTCCGTTAAATTGGATTAATACCACGAAAAATTTTAAACTAGTATACTTATGACAAACAAAGCGTAAAACCCCAGACTGATACACATGTCAATTGTCACGTATCATCGAATACAGTAATTTGATAGTAAAATTTAACAAAAACTAACAAATAGTAAATTTATTACAGGTGTACGAGTTTGGAGTAAATTTATTGCAGATATACTAGTTTGAGATTTTTCATAGTATTAATTAATCCATTTATCTATCTTGCCTCGTCCACGCTCACGCCAAGCAATTCTTCCCCATTCTCAATCAGGTTTTGACCACCGTATCGTGCCCGACACTCCACTTGATAATGAAACTTCAGCCTTGTCCACCTCTCCAACTTCTTGACTTGCATGAATTTGTCTCGCAGATGATCCGATCTTTTCTCAGTCTTTATCTATCCTGCCTCCTCCACGCTCACGCCAAGCAATTCCTCCCCATTCTCTTTTTGCCCAATGACAGAACCAGACATGATTAATGCTGTCGGCTCCACGAATACCTATCAAGTGCTGCTGCTCATTCTCGTTCTTTTGCGGGCGATGACCAGCAGCGCCGAACCGAGTAATCGGCGGTGTGTCGCTGCATCCTGCGGTAACATTCACAATATAAGCTATCCATTTCGATTGAATGGCTCGGAGGGATGCGGTGACTCGACAATAGAGCTGGCTTGCGAAGATAATCGAACCGTCTTACATTTCCGTGATGGCCGGTACTATTTGCAGTCCATTGATTATTCAGCTCGAGAAATTAGATTGGCTGACGACGGGCTACAAAAGGACAATTGCTCGTCTCTCCCCCGTCAGTCGTCGGTCCGGTACAAGTTCAGGAGCGCCCGCTATCCATACAACCCATACTATCTGGACGTCGCCACATTGGTCATTGTGAACTGCTCAAAGCCGGTCAGTTCTCCGTTGTACATCTCTACCGGTCCATGCATCCCGGGGTCGTCTTCGTCCAACACATCATCGAATTGGAACTCGTATGCTCTGGTCCGTCCGAAAGCATCGGATGTTGGGGACTTTTGCACCATTAGCAGCTGGACGTGGGTACCGTGGCCGACGGAGATTAATGGCAGCTCCAGCTACGAGCTAATCCATAACATCATGGCCGATGGATTTGTAATCGGCTTCAACGTATTTGCGGTGAAGAGAACTTTCTTTTGCTTCTTTGATGTCTACAGCATCTACACAGGTCAGGTTTGCGGATCCAAGTACTACGACGGCGGTAAGCATCGGTTGGCAGTGAAATTTTACAGCAACTTTGCATGAGAGTACACTCTTTGGCTTGCCACTTTCTTCTCCAAAATATTCAGAGTCCAAGAAACTTATGACAAAATACACATGTTAGTATAAGTCAACATATGTGTATGTGAAAGGTTTTTGGAGTCTCACGTTACTTATTAAAACCAAATTGTAGGAGTTGCAAGACTCGCAAAAAAGTAAAAGTTTATATTTTCTTTTTTTCTTAATTAGTTAGTTACTTAACTAATAATGTAAGAGACATTTGTTAACAAATTACTTACAAATTGTATTCATCTATCTATAGGAAGAACAAATGATTTATATTAAGAATGAACATCACCGTTCCTCTGTATTTGTTGACTCCTAACAAAGGAACGGGCGTTTCTTGTGTTTGTCTATCATCTACGTGAAACGAAGCTTATTATTTCCATTTATTTGCGAATGCACGCATCCTGCTTCTCATATTCTTTTGGACAAAATTCAACTTTTACAAAGCGGCTTGCTACTACTCTGTTTCGTCAGTTTTGTTTCCCAAATTTTTTTCCTTCAATTCCTTTTCACATCATTTGTTCCTTTCGCAGGTGTCCTAAATGATATTGTAATTTGGACAATTGGAGGTTTTATAGTACTACTAGGTAAGCCGCAATGATTTGTTCTTAATATAATTAAAGAAAATAACTCATTCTAACCTATCAATATTTTCCTCAGTGTATTTTTGTGTAGCAAAATTCGTGATCGGGACGCCATTTGTTGCGATATTCCTAATCTACAAGTACAGAAGAAGGCACTTAGCAATGGACAAGAATATCGAAGAATTTTTGCAAGCTCATAACAACTTTTCGCCTATAAGGTACTCTTACTCAAATATTAAGAAGATCACTAGAAATTTTAAGCACAAATTAGGTGAAGGAGGGTATGGTTCTGTATACAGAGGAACTCTCAAAAGCGGCAACAAAGTGGCCATCAAAATTTTAAAGCAGTCCAACACCCACAACCAAGATTTTATCAGTGAAGTGGCTAGTATCGGAAGAATTCACCATGTTAATGTAGTGCAACTCATCGGTTTTTGCTTTGAAGGCTCAAAACAAGCTCTTGTGTATGATCTCATGTCAAATGGATCTTTGGATAAGCACATTTTCACCAAGGAAGATGATAAGTTTCTTGATTACCGGAAAATATATGAAATTGCTCTTGGGGTGGCGAGGGGGATTGAATACTTACATCGGGGGTGTGACATGCAAATATTACACTTTGATATCAAGCCTCACAATATTCTTTTAGACGAGAATTTCACTCCGAAAGTTTCTGACTTTGGACTCGCAAAAATTTATCCCACTGATCAGAGCATAGTCTCATTGACTGCTGCAAGAGGAACCTTCGGATATATGGCGCCCGAGTTGTTCTACAAGAACATTGGTGGTGTTTCTTATAAAGCGGACGTCTATAGCTTTGGGATGTTGCTCATGGAAATGGCAGGTAGAAGGAGAAATTTAGATGAACATGCGGAGCGCTCAAGCCAAATTTATTTTCCGCAGTGGGTGTACGACCAAGTAAATGAAGGAAAAGGTGTTAAAATGGAAGAAGTAGTAGAAGAGGAAAGGAATGCGATAATAAAGATGACAATAGTTGCACTTTGGTGCATACAGTTAATCCCTGACCATCGGCCTTCAATGAGCAAAGTCCTAGAAATGCTTGAAAGAGATATTGGTAATCTTCCAATGCCTCCAAAACCACTTACTTACCCAACGGATGTGCCAGCTAACAACGACGAAGCCGAGATGGAACTAAAAACATTCTCAACTTCATCAAGCGGTCTGATAAATTTCGTCTAGTTTTTCTTTTCGAGATAACAATGATATGTAGAGAACCATGCAGAGTTTGATTTGGAAAAGCTCTGTGTCTTTGTCATGTGTCCCCACAATCTAGTATTATGTGCGAAGGGACTCGAGCTAGTTTAGCTCGACAGTAACTACTTTTAAGATTGTGTCCTTCTAGCTCTTGGGTTAATGCTGTGTTGTTGTGGATCATGTAGTTCTACTACCTTGCATCCTCCTTCGAAAGGATAAACGAATTGGTGATATTGATGAAGCCAACCTTAATTGATTGAATATTTTGGTGGAAAAGCTCTAGCTAAAAAGTGAAAATTTCAATTTAACATAATTATAGCCAAGAGTCATCAAGAAAGAAGTATTCCCCCGTATTCATCTTACTGCATTCCTCTACTTTTAGCAACTGGGAGGCACTGTAAATTTGGGATCCCGAACCCTTCGCCGAGAATTAGGGATCATTCACACATTTCATGAAGGTTAGGTATCGAAATCCTTGATAACGACAGAATTTGACCCTTAATTGAAAACGTCGACATTACATCAACATGGCATTCATGTTTCTCACTGCATTTCTTCTTCGCTTAGCAACTAGAGATGTTACGTTCTTAGGACCACAAACCCGGCAATGAGAATTTAATTGACAAAGTATCGGGTTCACATTAAATTGAATCCTTTCTCACATCATTTTTTTGCCAATTTGGTTCACACCCCCGAAGCACTCATTAAATCTCACATTCCTACACATCACTAACCTCCCCAATCGGCTCAGCCCCCATCCTAATGTAAAATGTTGTCCATAAACTTTTAATTTGTTTAATACGGTCCATGAACTTTTAGCAAACGTTGAATCTAGTCCCTAAATTATCCTTCCATTAATTCAAGTTAACGGAATTTGGCTAATTTGGCTTCCAATCAGGTAGGCTTGAACGGTGGACAAAAAAATAACGTTACAATGGAAAGAGGAGGAAAATCTAACGGGTTTTTTCTTACACAATTCGGCCCCAATTGCCTCATTCAAAGCCCAACTCGAAAGAGTTGGGCCTCATCTAAAGTTAAATTAAGAGGACCATTGATGTTGATTTGGTATGGCTTGTAAGCAGGAAGAAAACCAAATCAAACTTTTGCTCTTTTCTTCCAAATCAATCGGATGTTTTTAAAACCGCATAGGAGACCATACCGGATTACTCGGCGGTATGTGGCCCAATCGATTCGATCGGTTGAACAGGTTATATTGGCCGGTTCATTTTAAATATTACATCTTTAAGCAGCTTAATTACATATTTATACGCAATTGAAATGATGAGCGCGCTATTTTCTCGCGTGAGAGGGTCCCTATTTCCCACTGGGCTTAGGCAATATTCTCGCTCATTTTCAATCAAGTATTTTTGGTTTCTACAGATTAAAAAGATTATTGGAGTAAAATTAAAAAATAAGAAGAAGCAACGGCTGAAAGAGAGAGTGTTGTTCTTTTCGTCTCGACAAAAAATTAAAACCGAAAGTGACAGGCCTCATCTGTACTGATCCGGTATAATTTGTAACCTGGATTGAAATCAAATCAGACATTTGCCCTTTTTCTTCCATACCAATCCAATGTATTTAAAACCGGGCCGGAGATCATACCGGATCACTTGGCGGTATGCCGTTCGACCGGTTCAAAAGCGGCCGGTTGAATATAAATATTATGTATAATTTTAATTAACTTAATTACATGAGATGGCGAGGGCGCTAGTATTCTCTCACCTAAGAGGGTCGCGAGTTCAACATTTTTTTAGTGCAAATTGACACCTGTGTGTTTTTCAAAAAGGAGCAAGCTAGTCAAATGGAGTTAATAGACATATTGCCTACTTATAGCATGAAGCAGTCCTACGATTCAGCTCGTAAGGCGTCCATGCCATCTTTGATGCATAAATGGTCCAGACCGATTCCGGTTAGTCCGCTCGTTGAACCAGGTCGAATCTGATTTTTTGAGGGGTCTGATGTGTCCGTCGATGATGATATGCACCGTACACTGAAATTCCGCACAAAAATTCACGACTAAATTGGTCAAATCAAAAATTTTAGGACTAAATCGGCCACCGTATAATAGATTCATGACTTTTTAGTTAATTTCCCTCCGGTAGGTGCCCAAAGAAGAAAAGGAATTTACGCAATCGTAAAAATTTTCCAAAATGAAAGTATGTGCGCTTCGATGCATATTTTATGATCCCCAAACTTTCGATCGAGGCCGTATTTATTTAAGAAGAAACATGACCAACACAAGTTTTGCAAACTATTCTCAAATGGGAAATCTAGGGTTTTAAAGGTAGTGATTTTGCAAGCACGCAACAATTTAACGGCTATAACTTTGTAATGTAGCATAAACATTAAATATGCTCGTTAGATCAAATGTCGACATCAGACATGCTGGCTATCAAATTCCACACCAATTAGAAAGTGGTCACGGAAAAATTATATGAAAAAACGTACCTCCAAATGGTATAATTGACCAACAAAGGCGAACCATCGAAACCTAAAAATGAACACGTACAGCACAAATAATGTCAAAAAAATTCGACAGAATTTAAAAAGAGGGACTAGAGTCTTCACAGTATGGCCACGGGTGGCAGCCGAGAACAGGGCCATGAATGGCGACGCGACCCAAGGTCCGATGGGTGGCGCATGGGCACGAGGAGGTGACGGTGTCATGGCGGCAATGGCAGCTGGGGTCGACGGTGACGAGGAGGTGCGTGGTCGCGGGCCGTTAAATTAGGACGGAAGAGAAGGAGAGGGAGAGAGAGTGAAATTAGGGTTGGGATTAGGAATTTGAAGCTGAGTTCTAGCTGTGACCAAAATCCAGAGGGCTAATTTTTGTGGTCAAAGACCAGTTCCGGCGACCGGATGATACAAGCCCTCTCGATTTGGTCGCTAGAACTGCTTCTAGCATCAAATTTCGTTTAGTCGCTACTGACCATATTGATTGCAGTAATTTGAAGGACAATATTGAATATTTTCATATAGTTCGTGAACTAAATTGAATATGTACTAAAAGTTCAGAGACTACGTTGAACAATTTAAAAATTTGTGGACGAAACTACACGTTAGGTTAAAGTTTATGAATCATATTGAACAAATTAAAAGTTCATAGACCACATTATATATTAGGTCAAAATTCAAGGATCAGTTATGTCGGACTACTTTAAACACCACTTAGCGTTTCTAGGACTTGTGAAATTGACCGGGGTATGGCTTTTCGGTTCTTGTAACGTTGAGGACGTAACTGAGAGAGAGAGAGAGAGAGAGAGAGAGAGAGAGAGAGAGAGAGAGAGAGATCAGGCGCATGCCAAACCCTAAGTGAGGCTCATAGTGATGCTTTTTGGTTCTTCCATCACTGTCAGTGCTCCTGGTGGTCCACCTCCACCTCCACCTCCAGGTCTTTCTACTCCACTTCCAGCACCAGAGAGAGAGAGAGAGAGAGAGAGAGAGAGAGAGAGAGAGAGAGAGAGCTTCCATGGATGATGAGACAGAGACCCCGCCACTACCACCACCATCACCACCACCACCCAGATCAGTAGTAGTTCACCCCCCCATTCACATTCATCTGCACTCCCCTGTCCAACCCATATGATCTGACCAATGCCAATAGTTTCCTGAGCTCTCCAAAAAAGTTGAAACCTTAAAAACCAAAAGCACAGAAAGAGAAGAAGATTGATATAATTCAAGTCAAGATCATGGAAGGTGGGACACAGCTCCACTTTAGCCTTTTCATCTGGGTATATCCCTCTCTCTTGGGTAGTGCCATAAACTAATATAAAAAAATATCTACAAATTCACTTCATCTTCAAGATTACTACAGTTCAGCATCATAAACTTCTCGATCGTTGTAAAACTGTATGCTGCCGGCTGATAAATAAGTGCAAAACTAGGGTTCAAGTATTACAAAAAAATTGTCTGACGACATGGTTTGAATCTTTTAAGGATAGGAACATTGTCGAGCTTGACGTTGTGGTGACAAACATGCTGATTGTTCCTGAAACCCCGGAAGGTGAATAAGACGAACATGTACGAAGCAAGACGGAACATCTTGACTTGCGAATGAAAATCGACAAAACCAGCCACCTGTACCCCAGTTCATAGTCAAACCTCGTGGTAACTTTCACAGCTCAAAAGTGGCAAAACCTCAATCCTCCGATGACACGAAGCGAAACCGATTTCGTCACTCGTCACGGTTCTTGTAGCTTCCCTCTCTATTCAAAGATCTAGGGTTATGGTATTAATAAGTATAGGATAGAACTCTAGCTTTGCGGGAGACATTTGACAGTGAATCTCCAGGTTAAGATCGGTTGGTCCATGCTAACCACGCTAGAGCGCTTGTAGCATGTACTATCGATGTCATTATTCAAGAATGACAATGACGATTCGGTTCTTATACAGTTGGAACATATCGAGACAAATTTGAACTTGACAACATTAACTTGATCCAATACGAATCAAACACGGTTTTTGTTGTTTTTGATAAAACAAATCGCTTTGTGATTATGTTGCGCCATTTTGGCAATAGCGTGAATATGACGACACGATAGGAATTGCCAACCCTCCGTCGTACCTACAACGAATATCATGTGTCGAGGATGAACAAAATCATGGAGGTTGGGATAAAGGGCTTGCGCATAATAGCATGTAGGCCAGGTGCATCTTCTTTGGTCCGACGTTTCCTTCTCGTTCAAGCATATAGGACATGATATTGGCACGAAAAGATAGAAACAACAGAGGACACAATAAAGTTGAACGTGTAAATCGATCTAATTAATTATTGTTGGGTTTACAGGACTATTGAAAACAAGCCACTACGTACCATGAATAGCAGCAACTGTGGAAGCATAATTAACAATTTGTGTACTCACCAACATGGCAAGACTCTTCCCATAACAGAGTGAACTGACCCATTAATAAAGAAGTGGTGGGCAATGGTGGTTGCAAATGCTGGGGTGGGAACATGGAAAGGGACAAGCATAAATATAGATGCCGAGGAATAGAAAATATTTATTTTTTAGGCTTCATTTGTATCGCGAAAAATAAATGATTTGGAAAACATCGTCCTAAAGACGATCTCTTATATCGATTACAAAAACGAATGACCAAAAAGATACTTTTATCATTTACGAAAATGTTTAGACATTCATTATTATCAATAATGAAAATATTTTTTATTAACTAATTATTTCAAGGGATATAAGCGATTATTTTTTAGGAGAATATTTTTCGAATCATTCATTTTTCGTAAAACAAATACACCCTACTAAGTGCTAAAGTGCTAAACTATCCTTCCAATCATAATTTGGGATTTTTTACGGTGTTTTCCCTTTTTTGTAATACCATCATATATCAAGTGTTCTATGCCGTTGTAGTTTTCATCTTGCTTGATCTATGTGATGGGGTCGTATTGCGGGTGCGACATGTAAGGTTAAGCACTGCAAGCTTTGCCCGCAAAGCAGACGATGCTCGATGTGGTGCCTAATTTGCGCCAAACAAAGGAAAACACATGAATTTTGTGCCACACTATCGATGTCACATCTATCATGCGATCAATAAAAGTAAAGATGGTAATATAAAAATTTAATTGCATCGACTAAAAGTGTGTCCGGATAGATTTTTATTTCTTTTACTATTTTCTTTAATCTAATTTTTGCGATAAACGCACTTTTTTCAATTCAAATCACTTAAAACTTTTACAAAATGCGAATAGTCACGTGTGATTTCACTTTTAACTCCTTCATAATTTTTAAATTTTAAATAATATTTTAAATTTTGATCGAATAAGAAAAGAAGTCGCTCATTTAACATTAACAAAAATACAAACAAACAGGTTTGGAAGACTTAATGGCAGTTCGACCCCCATGTTTTTTGCAATTTGAAGTGTTGGAAATAGGGTTAATAGCGTAAAAAATTCCAAACTGGTACATATATAATAAATTTATCTTAAACTAATTTTTTTACCATAAAAATTCTAAATCAGTGTATCCGTGACAAATTTACACTTCATTAGTTTTTTTTTCAAATTTTACCGTCAAATTGCTGAACCGAATGACACGTGACAGTCGATGAGTATACCAGTCTATTTGTCACCGATGTACCAGTTTGTGATTTTTCGTGATATTAATTCAATTTAACGGAAACCAACGAAAGGTAAATTTGTCACAACTGTACAGTTTGGATTTTTTATGGTTAAAAAATTAATTTGTGATAAATTTATTAAAGGTGTACCCTTTTGAGATTCTTAATGATAAAAAAATTACTTTGAAATAAATTTATCACGATCGTGTTAATTTAAAATTTTTTCTAGTATTAACACTTTTATATCTATGAACAATTGTACTATCACACGGTCACACCAACAATGGAAAACATAAAGGCTGCGTTTGGTTGACCGTATAAAAGCCAGGATAGGATATGCTTTATCCTATCCTGTGTTTGGTAGTGGTCCAGGATAGGATAAGGTCGGATATAGACCGGATATAGCCCGGATAAAAAAAATCCGGGGGGTGGGGTAGGATAGACCCGGATAGGATTTCTAATGCCTATTTTTCTAGAAATCTTACGCTCCACTCGCCGTCATCTTCATCTCCACACCTTGTGCGCTTTCACCAAAAAAATTTCTCGGTTTTTTTTCCTTCACCGACTGCTCCGGACATGTGAATATCAAAAAAATAAAATAAAAATTATCCTATTCGACTTTAAATCTGTAGTCTACTAAACAGTGGATAGGATATGAAGAAATTTCAGGATTTCTTATCCTATTCTATCCAGTCCTATCCTGTTTAAAAATCCAGACGATCAAACAAAGTCAATGGGAATTTTGTGGATAGTGATGAAAGGGATTGGCCGGCCGGCTCCGGAATTGAAACGCGCCCTATAGGCGCACTCATCTCGACCGCCCACGGAACCAAAGAATGCAGAACACATGAACAGCCTCTCGAACCAGAAACGGACAAGAAAAATTCGGAATATAAAAGGAAACTGCTGCTGCTGCTCCTTGCTGCTGGCTGCTGGCTGCTGGCCGCTGTGTGTGGGTCCATTTCCGCCATGGCACCCACCTCAACACTCACTTAAACCAACATCATTGCCACCCAGAATCTCTCCCCCCCCCCCCCCCTCCTTCTCTCTCTCTCTCCCACCAACACTAGCACCCAGCTCTTCCTTTCATTTACCACAATCCCACAAGAGGAAAAAGGTTGCGTCTTTCTAATTTGTCTGGCGTTCCTGTGGTTGTGGCGGTGCTGAGGTTTCTGCCGGGGGGAGTGAACGAGAAAAGCTTCGGTTTTTTATGATAGGCAGCCGGTGAAAAAGGAGTTGGGGTCTGGGCTGTTTTTGGGTCTTGGTGTGATGGGGAATTGCTTGTGTAGATGGAAGCCTTCGATTTACAGAGTCTCCTCCAATGCTAAGTCAGGTTGGTGTTCAAATCTCTCTCTCTCTCTCTCTCTCTCTCTCTCTCTCTCTCTCTGTGGTGAAGTGAATCATTAGCAGCAAATGGGTTGTGTTAATGTTTGATCATGGAAGCGCCTTTGATGAAAGATCAGGTGAACTGAGAACAAATTTTGATGCTAGTGTGTATATACTCTGTTTGTACCTTTTTTAATCCTGCCTCATTTATTTTTTAAATTTCGGGTACTCAGTTTTTCATTCTTATTTGCAGTTTTTCTCTTTGCTGTCTGTCTTGTTAGTCCTTTCTTATCCCATTTTTATTTATTTATTTCTTAGTTTATCAAGTAATGTGCGATTGGTTAAAATTTCTCAAATTTTTTTGCCATCATCCTTCAGAAAGTTGGCGGCCCTTTTGGAATCAGAATTGGTGTTGTGCAAGATATGCCCTTTTCGAACTCTACGTGAATCTTCTTAGAGCTTCATAGGATCTTGTTTTTCTTGACCCAAAGGATACACTATTTTTAGCCTGCGCATTGCCTGACAGAATCTACCTTTTCTTTCCATTTTCTTTGCCCATTTTAGAATATGGTAATTTGATGTTCCTTGTGAGATTTGTGCTTGTATAAAGATAGAAGGTTGGTTTTGCACCTTCTTTCATTTTGATGCATGCATATGAGGCTTCCAAGTCTTGTCCCGTGCATGTCATTTTTGCTGTTATTTCCCTCCATAAAATTAATTTGGGATCCTTTACCATTCAAAAGATATTGGATTCGATTTTTAAGATCCTTTACCGTCCATTTTTACCTTGTTCTATCCAGATGAATATGGCACATAGTTGTCTGGAAATGTTGGTATTCTTTCTCGTTGTCAGGGCAGGCTTTTGGCTTACTGTGTTAGGCTTTTGCCTTTCTATTTTCAGAATCCCCCAAGAACGAGAGCCCGTCTGCGAAACATAAAAGGGATGAACGAAAATTACCGTCAAACCCTGAGGAAGTGGAAGATCTGCGCCGTGATGCAGCTGCCAATCCGCTGATTGCGTTCACCTATAGCGAGCTGAGGATCATCACTGCAAATTTCAGGCAAGATCGGGTGTTGGGTGGCGGTGGATTTGGAAGCGTGTACAAAGGGTTTATCTTGGAGGATTTGCGGGAGGGACTGGAGCCTCTCCAAGTTGCTGTTAAGGTTCATGACGGCGACAACAGTTATCAAGGCCACCGTGAGTGGTTGGTGAGAAATTTTGCCCTTTCCCTAGCTTAATTATGAAATAATTGTTTTTAAATTGCTGTAACCTCTTTTCGATGGATATGAAAGTGTATCCTGCTTTTTCAAGTTGGTTTGATTAATACTTTTCTGGATTTTAGGCAGAAGTCATATTTCTGGGGCAGCTTTCTCATCCGAATTTGGTGAAATTGATCGGGTACTGCTGCGAAGATGAACATCGAGTATTGATATACGAGTACATGGCTCGGGGTAGTGTGGAACATAACTTATTTTCGAGTAAGTAGTCCCTTACAATTTTCCTACCAATGACAAAGAAGAACACGGAGAAGTGATTTTAGGAAGAAATGTTTCAGATGCACTTGAATATGACGATTCCGTTCATTGCTCAATGTTAATGGCCTCATTTTGTTCGCTCCCTCTTATGAAGAAGAACACAGGGAAGTTATTTAGGATAAGGAAGAAATATGTTAGATGCACTAGAAAAAAGAGGTTTTAGTTTGTTCCTCAATCTTATTCATGCCTCATTTACTGTTAGCTCTCTCTTATGAAGCTTCAAGATTCACCCTGATGATCAATCTTTCTCCTTCTAATTAACTAGGACTGGTTCAACTTCTGAAACTTAAGAAGTCAGTTCAGGGTAAATAATGTTTGTAATGTAAGTTCCTTGGGAAGAAGTAACAAAAAGAATGTGTCAATTACCCTCTGTTAATCGGTATCCTTGAAAGGCCACAGTATCTAGTGGGATAATATACATCTTTCTTTCATGGTTGCTTTTGTCCAAAGATAACCCTTCAAATTAATGCCTTGTATGGCAAAGGAGGGCACATATTCTTTTCAGTTATTCTCCCCCCTGATGATTTTTGCTCTGTATCCCCAGTGTTAGACTCTAGCTTGGCCATCTGAAAAACTTTGTTCTCAATAATTATTGTTGAGACATCGATTGTTGTTCTTTGAAGTCCAATATATGCGCACTCTTTGATTTTCTTGTTTTCTGTTTTTGTTAGGAGTATTGCTCCCTCTTCCATGGTCTATCAGAATGAAAATTGCATATGGTGCTGCCAAAGGTCTTGCTTTCCTCCATGAAGCTGAGAAGCCTGTCATCTACCGTGATTTCAAGACGTCTAATATTCTCTTAGATCAGGTCAGTGGATCAAATGCTCTATAATTTTTCTACTTTGAATGGAGGAAGAAATTTTACAGGATTCAGTAACATGTATTGAAGTTTGTGATCGAGAGCAAACAACAATGCCGTGATCCACACATGGACATAATTTTGCTGACAGTGGAATTTGTAATCTTCTAAGATAGTTCAATAGCATAAAGGATGCCCATTCACTGACTTCAAAATCACCAAATCACATGTAAAAGCTCAAATTCATCCTCTGGTAGTACCATTTTGTCGAGTGAATCACTAAATGTATTGGTCATGGTTAAAAGTCAAAATTGCGGATCCCTGTATTGGACTAGAAAAATGTTAGTTCAGTAGACACCGAAATAGCTGTTTCCTACTTGGCATTTGGTTGTCTTTAGCTCACAATTCTAGTTTAACCAAACAGGAGTACAATGCCAAGCTATCTGACTTCGGTCTTGCAAAAGACGGACCTGTTGGAGACAAATCACATGTTTCCACTCGCATAATGGGAACATATGGATATGCTGCGCCGGAATATATAATGACAGGTCACAATTCTATAAACTGCACTTTTTAACTTGTGATGTAATCTTGTTTGTGTCTTTACTAGCATTTGAACAAATTTTTTTCCCTAAAAGAGCTTTTTCTAATGAACAGCAAGACTGAGTTTATGTCTGCTCTCTTGTAATAAGTCATCTCTTTATGCATTTTGTTTTCATTACTAGAATCCATCTCTGTGCAGGGCATTTGACTCCTCGGAGTGATGTATACAGCTTTGGCGTAGTCCTTCTAGAACTTCTTACAGGGAGAAAATCGTTAGATAAATCTAGGCCTGCACGGGAGCAAAACCTCACGGATTGGGCGCTTCCTTTGCTCAAAGAGAAGAAGAAGATACTCAACCTCGTGGACCCAAGGCTGGATGGTGATTATCCCATCAAAGGAGTGCACAAAGCGGCGATGCTCTCCTTCCATTGCTTGAACCGGAACCCCAAAGCTAGGCCTCTTATGAGAGACATAGTAGATTCCTTGGAGCCTCTTCTGGTAACTGATGAGGTTTCAATGGAGACTACTGTGACTGTGATTAGTAACGAAGTTCCCGATGCTGATACGAAACAAAAGGAAGATATACAATAGAATTGCATTCAGACTGTCAATTTTCTTGGGTTCTTTTCCATTTTCAGTGATTTCCATCTGCAACAGAAAAAAAAGGAGATTTTTTCTTTTCATTTAGATAGCTTTCTGCTGTGTATCTAAAGGAAGGAGAGCAGGGTGTGGTTTTTTTAGTGCGGAGGCATACTCACAACACCTTTCAATTGAACTGGTGTACTGTACTGAGCATGTAAATATCGATCTGACCGTAAATGTATGCATGCGATTGGCTTGCTTGATGCAAATTTTCATTCCATATTGCATTTGCCTCCTTGAATGTAAGCTTCGATGATGAATTCATTACTTACGGGGTTCTTCTGCAAGGTGAACATTCCAAATTACTTCGAGCTCTTGAGATGAACTGGGGTTTGATTTTGAAGTAAAAGCTGAGGTCTAGATTTCGTCTTCCGCTTCTTTCTCGGCACTTCGCTCCTGGTAGTATGAGGGCATTGCAAGCGTGCAATCTCTGCACTGTCCGATGCCGTGAATCCCATTGTCACTCTGATCTGATGTGGATCTCATGGCTTTTGACAGTCCAGATTGCACAATTTGTGGCTCATTACTCTGCATGGGTACTTGTCAAACATAATCTGTGAAATAGATAACAAATTGTTTTGGGTGGAAATAACTGAACAACCAGAAGGTAGAGCTCGTGGAGTTTCTTGAAGGTTTGATGCGCATTGCTCCATAAATACTAATAAGAACTACACAATCAATCTTGAAGAAACTGATTGCTGTAAGGATCGAGAGACCCGAAAAGTCCTGCTGAAGTTCGTGTCGCCATTACGAAATAAAGATGCCGTGGCTTCGGCATCTCATTCCAAAATGCATGGCCATAATGTCTAGGATTGATTGTGTTGCATACTCTTCGTCCTAGAACATGATCTATTCACTTCACTCCAAGAAGAAAGACAGATGAAACGAGCATTTGGCGTCGATAGAAGATGCACTCCTCACTGCTACCCGGTGACGACTCGCGCCAAATCGATTGGGTCTCATCATATCTGAAGAGGTTGAGCTTCTTCACCCACTGTATGTAACAAGAAAAGTGGTCCTACTGTGATTAGGAGGGCATGGCAATGGATTGGAACTGCATTGAGAAGGTAGGCATGACAAAAGTTGATGATCGTTGGAGAACATCTTTTATATGCATTTATAATTGGAGAAGCATAATGTATAACGCTTGCCATGTTATACAAGTCTTAGGACCAACTCAAAAGGCTAATTAACATCCATAAGTTACCACCATTGCCTCCGGTAAACCTCGCACTGTTGCCGCCGCGATAGTCTTGCCCGGGCAATCCATGTCCCCTCTTAAGCATGGATCGCATATAAATTTGGGCGGTTCATTGAGCTCTCCAATATAGAACACTCGCATTTCAAGCCTAAATAAATTTGTATGGGTCATCGGGCTCAAAACAGATCTAATGTATGGAGCGGTTAAAACTGAACGAAATGAGTTGCAACTCCTAGCATGCACGCCCGAAAGGAACATGCACGAAGCAAACAGAAGGGAAACTCTCAATTTTTCATTAACTCAAAAGCATAGACTATACTATTTTTGCAATAAATATATAGTGAATCTCTCGAGCACAAACCCTAGCAAACTAAGGAAATTAAATATCGAATTCTGAAATCCTAAACCTTTTTTAAAAAAAGCATGTAGATAAAATCTGGAAGTACCCCACATCATTCTCCCTTTGTTAGAAAAAAACTTGACCTCGAGTTGTAAAACATGCCGGATGATGCGGTAAAGCAAATCTATGCCTATCTTCCCCGCAATCTTCGAAATAAATAAAAATTTGATTCTTTTAAAGGACTATCTAGAAACGGGTAAAAATCTACACGTGATGTCACATAAGCTCTTCAATAAATTAACATATTGAAATATATTTAGGAGAAATTACGCCAAACCTCCCTGAATTATGAGGGCAGTACACATTTACCCAGACTTTTCAACTGTTAAGCAATATCACCTTAAAATTTTATTTTGTTATAACCGTCAATCCTCTGTTACTGTTTTTTTCATTAGCATGTGCAATACACATGACGTCTCCGAGGCAAAAGTATATTTTCATCTCATTTTCTTGAAAGAGGTCTCTCTTTTGCCCTTGTATGCCATAAATAAGTGAAAAATATGGACATCGGGTAAAAACTAAATCAACTATAATAAATATCAATAAATATATTAGACAAAAAAAATTTGTTAAGATTTGATGTGTATATATATATATATATATATATATGTATAGCCACTTTAATAGAACTAAATAAGATATTTTTGAGAAGAAGAGTAAAATAAAAAGGGAAAATGCTTCAATAACAAAAAAAATGACGGTATTTATTTGCACGATGGAGCGTGGGCAGGATTGACCCATTCAGTAGAATTTCGAAGAAAGATTATTGGTAGTAGGTGGAGATATTTCTTTGGCCCGCACTCACATCAATGATCAAGCAAATGAGCGAGAAAATTCCTATAGAGCAGGAGAAAAAAAATAAAATAAAAGGATGAATCTACGGAATTTAGAAAACAACATTCATAATGATCAACTTTACAAAGATCCCGTTGGATTGTGGAAACTTGTAGCAATGGTCCCAATATACCCCCAATTTATTGCTTCTTCTGGACCAGTCATAATCTCTTAAATGAGAAAACTTGTAGTTGCAGGAGCAGTCCCTCTCCAACAACCAGTTTTCTTGAAACTTAGTAACGTAACGGCGTGAATGGCGACCATTCTATTTCAGAAATTAATTTCTTGTCAGGAATATATTTTTCTATTTCTATTCCATGAATGAGTTTTTGAGAAAAAATACGCATTTGATAACGATACAAAATTTATGTTCCCAAAACAAAAATTATTTAATAACAGCATAAAATTTCTCCTTTCCGGGTAGCCGGCGTGTGGACGGCAAGCGGGCGGCGGACGGCGAACAGCAGCAAGAGGCGAGTGGAACGGCAGGCAGGAGACGGCGGCCGGCAGACGATAGGAGGTGGCGGACGGCAGGCGGCTGTAGGAGGGGGGAGGCAGGCTGCAAATGGCGGGTGGTGGGAGACGGCGGGCGGCATATGGTGGGAGGCGGTGGACGTCAAGTGGGCGGTGGTGGACGGTGGATGGGTGACTGACTAGTAGCGAGAACGAGCGATGAGAAAAAATTTTATTTCTCATTTTTGTTCTAAAAATAGAAAAGTAAAAAAAAATTTCTTCTCATTTCTATTCCAAATCTATTTTCGAAATCAAAATTTGTTCCAAAAATAGAAAAATGGAATTGCGTTACCAAACGAATTTCTGTTCTAAACCTATTTTAGCAACAGAAAAATAGAAAAATAAAGAAACGGAATAGTTATTATTCGCAACATAAGCGACTGTTGCATTGCTAGGAGTGTAATTTAATCTATCCACTAGTTCTGGCGGGTTTTCTTTCAAAGGCATTACAAAAATTGGTTATACGTTATGTATATTTTTTTAGAGTTAATTAATGGAAAAAACAATCGGTTAATGAAAATATTTTTAGAAAAAAATAAAAGGAAATGATGTCCTTAACCCATAAGAAGGAAATGATCAAACCAAATTAATGTGTTTTTCTAAAGAATTTTTATTGATCAATCTTTCTTTGCATTAGTTAACCATTTAAAAATACACCATCGATGATGAGTGTAATTTAACTTATTATGTGTGTTTTATCTTACGAACTTATTGTTGTGTCAATGCTTTTATTAACTGATTATGCTACGAAACTCCATTGCAATCAAACTTCAATTTATAAGCAGATATAAATAAGAGCCTAAGGCAACAAAAATTAAGAATTTGTCGCGGTAACTTGTCATAAAAATTAGTCTAAAACAACAATAAAAAAGTACGAATTGCGATAACATTCTCGTCGTGTTTTGACCTTATTTTTGCCGAAAAATCAACCTAAGGCGACAAAATAAATTTCCTCATCTTATCCCGATACGAGCTAATTTTGTCGCTTTTGGATTCCTAGGGCGACGATGGTTTCGATTGTCACTTGTGGCGCCCAAGGTGTGACAAATCATTGTCTATTGCCTTTGACATCTAAGGATTCATTTGTTTTGCGGAAAATGAATAATTTAAAAAATATTTTCCTAAAAATAATCACTTGCATCACTTGAAATAATTAATCAACGGAGAATATCTTTATTATCGACAATAATTTATATTTAAATATTTTCGTGAATAATAAAAAATATTGTTCGTTCATTTATTTTTGTAAGCGATACAAGCGATCGTTTTTAGAAAAAATATTTTTCGAATCATTCATTTTCCTTGCAACAAACAGAACCTAAGATGAAAGTCATTTTTATCGTTTTGGCAATCAAACGGGACACGCCCAATTTGCCGCTATTGGTGACTCAAGTGATAAAGATGTCTTTCCACGGCTCGAGTCGCCTCCGGCGACGAACGGTTTAGCAACAAAACTTGGGACCCAAAGCCGACAAGTATCACCTTAGTCCGATCGTTTCCTGTAGAGAGATGCCGGACGCCGGTTAATCCTCCTTGCTTAGAGCAGGTTTACCGAACGGTTCGCCCGCGGGCTCGAATCCCCCCGCCGGCGCCACTCCCCGTTACCTCGATCTGATCGTCTCTCTGCAAGGCGAAAGCCCTCCAGAGCGGGGCAGTCATGCTGTCCGCCCGTCCCCTAACAGCCTATCGAGATGCTCCAGAGCGCTCGAACAATGCACGTGCTGGATCGAATCCCGCCGGGAACGACGGGGCGGGGTCTCGCGTGGATCCCGCAGCGAGACCCATCAAATCCGGTGGCCGTGCGTGCCGGGTCCGGCAAGGAACTTCCTTGGGCGTGCGTGCGCGCGCGTGGGGGCGACGACATGGGACCCCGTTCTTTTGCGCACGTTTCTTGACGAAACCTGCCGACGCCAATTTTTCCCGCCCTCCATCGGTACGGACCCGCATCCAGAGCCGTCACGTCACCGTCTCCGGCTCCCCGCCGGGCCCCCGCGCCGCCTGACCCGACCAGCCGTGACGTCAGCGAGGACGCCTGTCCCGGGGCGAGTCGCGACAAAAAGCTGAGGAAAGAATTCGCGGGGAGTGACGTCGCCGCGATTGCGTCACACCCTGCTGTCCGCTTCGTACTCTTACCGATTTTTTCGAAACATCCCTGTCTGCTCGGGCTGCAACCTTGACGTTTTCTTCTTCTTCTTCTTCTTTCTTCTTTTTTTATGGGTCTTCCCTCCCGTCTTTGAGACATGTTTTGAATTTTATTTTAACGTTATTTGAATCTCGAGAGCTGTGCGTTTTTATTTTTATTGTCAAAATTCGAAGCTTCTAAGAATTTTCGCGCCCTCCATCGAGGGTTCTCCTCGAATCATTAGTGCCCGATTAAGAATTAACCTTACCAAAGAGGGGGACGCCGAAGATCCGACAAGAGCCTCCGCGGTTTGTCCATTTATATTATAGTGACGGCGGGCTCCATGGATGCGATCTTTATTTTAACGTGCCGGTACCCGTATGTTCTATACCTCCAATTTTTCCTATATCTTTTTCTACCCTCTATTTGCTTTGTGTCGTATGAATCTCGTGCTCTAAACGAGATATAAGATAAAGCCTTTGCATAGCAACATTAATATCGGCACGTAAGTTTGAATATATATATATATATATATCAAATTATTGAATTTAATATTATTTTAACTTTTTTTTTTACTTTTGAGTTTCTGAATTTTCTTGTGGGGGTGGCGGCGGCGGCACACTAAATTTCCTGGAAATTTAAGGCTGTAACACGTGCACGTACTTTAGTGGCCCAAGCTCGGGAGGATTTAATGTTATTCTCGCCCTTACTTCACCACTCATTCAACTGTTAGAAGTTGACCCTCCCACCCAATGATATGAGTTTTCCAGAAAGTTTATATGTTTATTATTATTCAGTAAAGCAAAAGCAATGGGCACGCCGAAGAAAGAAGGGTTTACTACTTACCAAGTCAAGATTCATTTTAATAATAGATTTTGAATATTATGATCGACCCATTCCATGCCCTTCTTGGAAGTTAAGACACTCGATTAGAAAGAGCGAATGTGTGATCTTAATTTTCAAATTTTAAGAGCCGATGATCCCGTTTGTGTATAACATTCTTTGCACTCACGGTGTTATTTTATAGGATAACACCGTAAATGATTCGATGATATGTTACCGTCTCGAGATATGTTCTTTCTCAATTGTCAAAAATGCTCTAAGATGCACTTTAATTATGTACTCGTTAACAAGACCCTTTTTCTCTTTTATTGGGATGGGTTCAATTTCCGCTCTAATTTGTCTAAAGGAATGGTCTAGCCGATAACAAGAAGAACGATGCTAAAGGTATAAAAATTATTTTCCGAAAATGATGTCATGAAATCTTATTTTATAATTGATTAGACGAATTCATTTCTTTTTGTGGCGTTGCTTTCTATTCCATTATTGTTCGGGTAAGAAATACGACTAGTGCCAGATATTGAGAGAGACAAAAGTGAAAGGGGGTGGGGCAACGGTGGTTTAAGGTACCGATCTTCAAGAATAGAAAATCATCTCATTAGAAATTGTTCGTCAGCAATCGAAAAGCCGTCTGATCGCAAATTATTAGATCTCAACCGTTCATTAAGAATTTTATCGAGTTTTCATGCGTTAGTATATAAACACGCTATACATTGAAACTATAATAAAGTGAACTTTGGACGTGTACTATCCATCACGGCGATGGTTGGCTGGAGTGGTCCGGTCTTTCTCTCTCACTTCACTTTCAGGTTTTCTCCCACTTGTTAAGAACTCAAGTAGGTATTTGGCCTTTTGGGGAACAGAAAGATATCATCAGAGAAGCTTCCCTACTCAGAGCAGCAGCAGCCACCATGTATGTACCAATATCACGATACCCTTTGTTTCTCTTTCCTCACTTCTTCCCACCGAGCTTCTGCTTGTCTTCCTTTGGAAAATTGGGAGCTGAGGAGGATGATGTAAAACCATTGACGATATGTGGAAAATAAGAGGTGAGTGCGTGCGGGCGTTGCTTTCATGCACTTTCCTCACCCTTGCCATGTATTTTCTCAGAACCCAAGCCAAAGCCCTCCCAGATTGGATGTCCTGATGCTTCTCAGATGTTACTTTGATTGAGATGGTGTTTACTTTATTGATCTTGGCGAAACTTGTGGTATTTATACCCCTTGGTTGGCATTTACTTCTCGGAGTGGACTAAATTCTCTCCACTTGTTTGTAAGATTCTTGCATCTGGGTTCTTTTTTCTGCAGCTACTGTTGCAAGAAAACCTAGAAAAGAGGTTTGTTTTATATGATGCAAATTAAGTCTATGCCTTTTATGAACAGATCTGTGTCTATACAAACTGTTTCTCTTCTCTCAGATCTCTTTCTTTTTGGAAGTGTTCACAGATTCATAGATCCAGGCCAGCTTGGTAGTGGTTCTATTTCACTGCCCGCTCAGTTCTTTCTTTCTTTTATTTTTTCCCCATCTCAAGCCCTAAACATCAAGAAAGACAGTTCTTTCTTGAAAATGTTATCAAGATTCAACCCATTTGGTACCTCTTTTCTGGGTAGGTCTACTTCAGCTTGCCCGTTAACTTGTCCACTTAATTGGTGTCTTAAAAACCAATATCATAGAAAATGCCTCTCTCTCTCTCTCTCTCTCTCTCTCTCTCTCTCTCTCTCTCTCTCTCCCTCTCTCACAAATGCATTTGAATAGATCAAAGATAAGATGTGAGATTTTTATGAGTATAGGTACTTCAAGTTAGACAAAGAAGCAGGTATTCATGCGCGATCCTCTCTTTTATATTTGTTCATTCATAGGGGAAGCTGAGTAGAAGTAAATTGGCCAGGAAAGACATGGACCGAGACACCGGTAACAGATTGGAATTACCTCAAGATGGTTATGAATGGAGGAAATATGGCCAAAAATTCATCAAGAACATTGGCAAATTTAGGTAATAACCAATTACTTGTCAATAATTCATGAAAACTTGATCGTTACTCTTAAAAACCAGCCTCTCAAAGGCACATCATTGAGGAAGCTGATGTTCTCTGGATGAATGAAGTTGAGGTTTTTTAAGTTGAGTGAGTATTTGTGGGAGGTGTAGGAAAACAATTGTAATATTTTACCATTGGTTTTCATTTGATTAGGAGCTACTTCAAGTGCCAAAGGGCCGGATGCAATGCGAAGAAGAGAGCTGAATGGTCAGAGACCGAGCCAGGAGATTTACGAGTTGTGTACGAAGGGGTTCACAATCACAGCTCCTCCTTGCAAGATCAGTCCGGTTCATCACAATCCGGTGCATCCAGCACGGACGCCAACCAATATAACTTAATCAATCAAGTGTTTGGAGACAACCCGCCTTCTGATTACAGGCGTTCTGGAGATTAAAATCTCAAATGAAGGTTCATCTAGTTTTGTTGCAATGAGGTGGTATTCTATATAAAACCAAATTCACCTCTTCATCTCGGATCGTCCTTTAGGTTCTTTTTTGCCGTATCCCAGGTATGTTTTGGTTTTCTGCTGCTATCTCCTGATATGGAACTTGAGTTTGCCTCTTATCTTTTGCCCTCTTCGCTCCTCTATGTCTTGGCACCCGTGAAAAATGATATAATGCATGGAAGATTTCTCTCTTCAGCTACAAAACACCAGCCCTTTCTAAGACTTCCTGCCCATCTTTGGCAGAACATATATGTGTAAAGTAATGCTTTCCCTTGTCTTGTATAACTTTCCTTAGTTAAAATATAATCTCGTTTGTTTTTTTCCTTTTTGCGGTTTCTTATGTCGACAGGCATCCTTTCTAAGAACACAAGCTACATACACAGTTAGAAATACAAACGAAAGAAGAAATTAAGCTGGTGACCTTCAATGAACCAACTCAAACCTCAGAAAGGTAGTCACGGGATTACAAATTTGGAAATTCATACATAGAAATACTGTGACATACTCACCAGTATAATTGCCTGAGAGATAACATGCTTCCCGGAAACTAATTTCCTACAAAAACCACTCGTCAAAATGCGCTGCAACAGTAGCAGAAACAGAAGGATCAAAGTCTGCATTATGCAACCTGATAACACTTTGATGTTGAATTTAGGTATCTCTAACAGTCCTAGTGATGTTCCTCACCTTCTTGTGTCATTCAGAAGAAAGAAAGAGTAACCTGAAACGTCTGTCTAGAGGGCATGTGTGCCCAAATGAGTTCAAATATCCACTTGTAAATGGAGGACGCTCCAGCCACCACCAGTGCAAAGAATGTGTCGGAGGTCGGTGTGAAGAATGCATGCATTTGACACTTATTTTGGAACAACTGCGTTTCATATGAACGCCTGCCCATGTTTCATATGAACGCAGCACTACGCTTCATTATCACATGTAGAAATTAAATTATTTTTTCCATCGGATATGACAGAACAAATTCTCAGATATACGTTAGCTGTTTAGCACTAGCTGCGTTCCCACAGAACCATTAACTCTTGAGTTGTAACGGAATTCAAGTTCACATTAGTCAATTTAATGGTCGGTGGCAACAAAAAATAGAAGTGCAATCAAAATGAAACTTGATTACGTTAGCTTCTTAAGAACATTCGGGCAATATGGAAAGGACGTTGCAATCATTGTATCTAATTTCTTCGTTCGAATTTGTGTAGTAATTTATCCAACGACAAATGAAACAAATGAAAGTATTACAAAGTTTCTAAAATATGGAACTTCTTACGCATAATGCAGCATCGATCCAAAAGTAGTGGCATTACTACAACTCAAATTAAGGATCTTCATTGAGCAAGACGAGGGTCTTTGCCATTGCGCTTTTTCACCTTGTCCTAACATATGTGCATCCTAACATATCGGTATATAATACGACTAGTGAAAATGATCTCCGTCCGCTTATGACACCTCAAGTCCACATTGAATGACTAAGGTCTTGTCATGTTTATCATTTCGTCTGTTATTTTGAATACTTTTTCTCAAAACTTGACCCATGTAAAATAGGTTAAATCGTTACAGATGATATCAAACACGACTCTCTTTAATAAATGTGTGATTCGAGGACGGCTAGGCCCAGGCCGATCCGACAAGAAAGGGAGAGTGACTGCAGGGTGAAAGGACTCGGATAAGGTTCAACTCCTAGCAAATTTTAAGGAAGCGAATAGGTAGGAATGGATTGGATCGTGCATTAAATAATAAGAGTACCGCTTGATTGTTTAGGCCAAAACCATCCAAGACGTCGGCAGTTTGATGGGGGAGTCACAAGATCTCACCGATCCGATGTAAGACTTGGGCATACCGTCACACTTTTAATTCGAGTTTTCCTCTTTCTCTCAATACCATCAAGACCTTTTACTGCTATCTGAAACCCTAAGACAAGCTCAGCGTGCAATGGTCAAAGACCTCGCTCCATTCTACGGGGCTGGTACGAGGAAAGAAGGGACACGGGTCATCCTTGTAGCATGTCATGGTGCAGGCCCATCTTGGACTGACCACGCGTAAAATTTTTCTAAGTCGTCCTCTTTTACGTCCTGATCAACTTGTGAAGATGCTGCAGCCAATATGGATAATTTGGATTAAAGTAATCCCTCCCTGCTCTTGCTTCTTGACGTTTTGTGTGATTCCATTGGTGATCAGCTCCTCTTCTTTTCAATATGTTTGAAAAAAAACTAGCGATGTGTTGCCATGCTTAATACTTGTCGGTCCATGAATGGTTCAGTTGACAAGCAACATTAAAAGGCAAAACGAAAAACAGGTCGGAATGCCTTGGAACCTAAAGTCTTGACCCTTCGCACGTTTTAGAGGATGTTAGATAAGACAATCTTTTTTTCTTCCCCCCAAAAGCTTTTAGTTGTTAGGAAGCTACCCATCAATTGGATTGTACAATATATTTCTTAACATCTCTCGTGTGTAAGCCAGTGCCTTACCCGCACAAAATAGGATGTGAACATAATCAGGTCAACGAGAGATCGGGGAGTAGGAAAACAAACGGAATAACGAAAGTAACATATAGGATAAGATTAAGGTGTGCAAAGATTTCAACCCGAGACCAATGCTTTGAAAGCACTTGAAAAACCATTTTTCCGGAAACCCTAAGTCGTTATTACACGGGTCAATAATTGTACATATAACATATTGCTTAACAAAGTTAGGCTCACCTCCATAAGTGAAGTCTTGTTGGGTAGTTTGCATGCCCCGGTGGAAATTAGTCGAGTCAAGATTTGGATATCCCCGATTATCTAAAACCATGGAACTGAGATTTAATCCTCCTGACCCCGACCCATAAGCAAATATGAGCCGATAAGAAAAGAACTTGGATTTTGGCCACATAACTTTACATGCTTTCTTCCTTCCATTTTGGCCCAAATTTAGAATAGTTGGCGGTGATCCTGTTTATGCTTTAGTGCAATTAGCTGGTTATCACTAACCACATCTCACTCCTAGTAATGGATGCTCATGGCCTTTTATCACCACTCGATTCCAACTAATGCCGAGAGAGAGATAAGCTAAATGAGTTAATCAGGGGACACATTAATTCATTGCATTTGCATGAACTGAATATTATTGGGTATATATCATCATATATATTCCACGCGCAAAGAAATTGGCGAATATATGGACAAACCGGAGGAATCTTTGTGCACCAAATTGTCTAGTGCATCTACAATACTTAGTGAACCAACTACATAGTTGAATCATCACCCTTGTACCTTTTGTCCCCTTGAAATGCCGTCGTGCGGTAAGATAGAAACGAAAAAGATGTTGATTTTTTAAAGATGCTCGAAATTTCAGTTCCAATTCTTACTTAACGCAATACGTTGAGATTAGCTTATGAAGAAAAAAAAATAGCTAATGAAGAAGTGTGTTTTTATAAATTTCTAATCTCGGTGCAAATAGCTAATCTTTGGCCAGGTTAGAAATTTGGACTTTATTCTAAAACGCGAAACGGGCCACTGCACTATCTCCAGAAAAAAGGAAAAGGAAAATTTCCAAAAACCCTAACGATTGTTCATCAGAATACCACTTTTCATCTTCTTTTTTTTTCACAAAAATGCATTTTTTGAATTTATTTATAAAACGAATCAGGCCACTGCACCATCTCCAAAAAAAAGGGGGAAAATACTAAAAGCCCTATTGAGTGTTCATCTGAACACCATTTTTCATCTTCTATTTGTTTTTTGTTTTTTTTTGGTCGTGTTCATCTTCTATTTTTTATTCTATTTAGAAAATGCTTTGAGAATTACAAATTGGAATAGCGAAAACTTACCGAGTGATACATTTGAAAATTAACTATCGTCTGTTGATCCGGAGGAAAAACAAAATATTTGAAGTGACCACAAAATTCAGGGAAAAAGAAAGACAAATCTTCCCACGTCCAGAACTGACAATGATGACGAAATGGTCATGTGTCTGTCTCATGTTCTCGAAGAGGTGCTTTTGTCAGTACCTTCGACAGAAAACTTCAAAGGCAAGGTTTCAAACTTCCCACGGATCTGACCAAAAAAAGAAAGCTTCCCACGGAAATATTCATAAATGAAAAAGAAAATCGATTTAATAGATTTTTATTTTTTTAACTTTTTTTTTTCAAATTTTGCAGTTTACCTAATTTAATTTTAATTGAGCACGAGATATCTATAAAACATTTCAAAATGTGCTAACATTAATATATAGTACTCACATTTTGAAGTTCGAACAGTATTTAGGTTTTGGTAGAAAATTTCATAAAGTAAAATTATGACTTAAAAAAATTGAAACTGAACTCACCAATCCATTCAGCAAAATGAGAAGAAAAAGGCACGATTTTATTTTGGAAAGAAGGTTATTTATTGGGTTAATACCATGAAAGACTCCAAGCCAATACACATGTGACTAATTTTTTAATCACCAAAAATCTCAAACTGATTTATCTGTGACAAATTTACCCTCCGTTAGTTTCCGTGAAATTTTACTGTCAAATTACTGAATTGAATAACAAACGGTAGTTGATGGGTGTATCAGTTTGGGATTTTACCCTCTGTTTATCACAGATGTACCGGTTTGTAATTTTTGGTGGTAGAGGGTAAATTTGTTACAAATGTACTTACCAGTTTTGGGTTTTTGGCGCCTAAAAAATTATATTGTGATAAATTTATCACAGATATATCAGTTTAAGATTTTTCGTACTATTAACCCATATTCATTTAGCCCTTTTCTAAGAAAATGATGGTGGTGAAAAGTGATTCAATGCAATCTATGGTTCATGATTAACCTACCATCCCCAGCTCCCTCGCCGTCTCAAGCTTTAACATTACATTATTTTTGGACTTTCTTGTTAAAAGTTGGGAACGATATAATGAATTCATTCTTGGAGATTAATTTCTTGTAAAATTTTTCTGTGGGAGTATCTAAATAGTTTACGTACTTTTTAAGTATTTCATACATTTAGTGGGTTTGACTGTGGTTCAACAAAATTAGTACAAGAAATCAAAGTAGAAACTCCCCAATTTCTATCTTTTTTAACCCCGATTTATGTCTTTTATTATATATTTCACGTTTTAATTTTCAACCAAAGTCCAACAACTTATACATGAGGAGTAGTATTAGAACATATAAATTTAACCATTCATTCTTCTAGTAGTTAAAGTTTTTAGTACGTCTCTAATATCGTCATCAGTGGTCGGTGCAATTGAATAGATCATAAATGTGGGTTTTCCCCATCGCATAAAAATAGCCTCAAGATATCACTCGATCGATACAAAAGTATAAAATAAAATAAAATAAAAAGCAAAAAGGAGTTTGATCATCTAACTAGTAAAAACTCCACTTCGGACCATGATATAGTAGCCGTGGAGGGACTGACTTGTCATCGAGATATAGAAAGATTTGACTTGTTAGGATAACCATGTCACGCGCATCGTTTACAAATTCAATATTATGGGAAATACTAAGAAATCGCAATTAGAGTGACAGAAACTCATGTTACAAAAGAGACCCATTAACAAAAGAACAATTAACATAAATTCAAAATCAACTCTCCAGTAACATCATTTACGTGGACCCTAAGATAAGCTCCTTTTCTTCGAGTCCATAATTAGCCATTAGAAAGACCTAAATTGGATTTTCCAAGCTGGTTTAGTCCTCCCTCACATATACCAAATTGTTAAATTTTTTCTTATTAACCTTTCGATTTATACTTGTTGTGAATTTAGATCATTTATTTAATGTATGTCCACCGCAGTCTGCTCTATCATTGCTTCGCTTAACTCCAACTTAATTTTTCGCGAAGCAATTCATTTTGGATGCATTTTAGTAAAAATTCACATGAAATAAATCATTAGTTCGATCTTCCATGGGAAAATAAGATTGACTTTCCTTTTCCATTTTCATTTATGGAACATTTTTGGGATAGTTATTCAAAATGTCCTAAAGTTATTATTCTAAAATTTTCAATTTTGTCAATTTAGTTATAAATCTTCTGATGATCTTTCTAGCCAATACAAATAATACCTTGAGTAAGTTAGTCTAAGGGTGTTACAATATAGTATAAGAGAAGTAACCCTCAATACGTAAAAAAAAAAAGGCTGTTGTTTGGGGACAAACCAAACATAAGCTAGTGAGCCTGTAATGACTCGATCCAATGAGAGCAGGGTGTGATTGACTGAGTGAGATGGCCCTTGTAGGGAGTGTCTGTTGGTAGGCTTCTATGATGACAAATGGGGCAAGAATCAACTGAATTGCATACCTTGGAAAAACGTTTTTCGATTATATATATAGCATTGGAATTAACTCATAAGAAACATTTTTGGACGTGATGACATTGTTTAGCATTGGAACTCTAATATTAAGCATGTTTATGTGAGAACATTACTAGGATGTTGACCTCCTAGGAAATTACCAACCTATACCCCAAATGACAAAATTGCAAGGATGGGATGTGTCAAAATGGATATACCTCAAGTGAGTTAATTCAGAGTTGTCGAAATACATTAGCGCAAAATCTTGAGATAGAATTATGGAGAAATTGTCCAATCAATCCTAAACCTATTGTACGAATGCCAATTCAGTTTTAAACTTTCCAATCTTGTCAATTTAATCCTAAATTTTTGTACAAAACTTTCAATAGTCATTCCGATCAATTTTCGCTAGAAGTCGTCAACATGGCGGTGTGCCATGTAGAACGGCCGATGACGGCCAGACCACCGCGTCAATGATGTCCGGCGAAAATTAACTTGAAGGATCGCATAAGAATTTCGCACAAAGATTTACGATCCAATTGGCAAAATTGGCAAAGTTTAGGACTAGTTTAACATCCATACGATAGGTTTATAACTGCCGGAGAAATTTTCCCCAGAATTAGAGATAAAACAAAGCAGAACAAAATTTAGTGAGAATTTTTTTTGTCCTAATCACTTCTCATGTTTTAAGGATCGTAATGTTTTTTTTTTTTATACTGGTCACCACCCTAATGCGTGCATCTGTACCTGTGATGTATGGGGTTGGGTGATGGGGCGATCCATTGAATTCACATCAGGCCACTATTAAAATAAAGATGACAAAGGCTCCTTGATAGTTAACGCTATACTTCAAGAAATTATGCCTAATTGAAATTAGGGAAAATTCCAATTAGGGACCCCAAGTGGGGTCCTTTTCTCAAAAGAGGACCCAAAGTAGAAATTGTGTCAAATAAGGGCCTGAAGTGCCCAATCAGTCTCAAATAGGGGCCCGAAGTACTCAATTTGTCTCAGTTAAGGGCCCGGGTTCGCCGGCCGGTCAAATCTCGCCGGCCGGCGAGGACAGTACTGTTCCGGTTGCCGGAACAGTACATTCGTCCCTGTTTTTTTTTTCTTTTTTTTTTCTCTTCCCTCCGCCGGCCATAACTGGGGCCGGCGGAGGCTGCCCTCGCCGGCGTCGGGCCCTCGCCGGCGGAGGGCTCGGGCTCGAGCTCGCCGGACATCTGGGCGAGCTCGAGCTCGCTGGCCATGGCGAGCTCCGCGGACATCTGGGCGAGCTCGAGCTCGCCGGCCATGGCGAGCTCCGCCCAGATCTGGGCGAGCTCGAGCTCATGCCGGCCCTCGCCATGGCTGTGCGGGCCGGCGAGGGCGGAGCTCGCCCAAATGGCCGGCGAGCTCGAGCTCTCGCCGGTCTCAGCGAGCTCGAGCTCGCCGGCCATGGTGAGCTCGGCCCAGATCTGGGCGAGCTCGAGCTCGCCGGCCATGGCGAGCTCGAGCTCATGCTGGCCCTCGCCATGGCTGTGCGGGCCGGCGAGGGCGGAGCTCGCCCAGATGGCCGGCGAGCTCGAGCTCTCGCCGGCCATGGCACCCTCCCCCTCCCCTTCCTGCTCCAAGTTCTCCCCACGGAAGCCCCCGCCGGAGTCCCCGGGCTCCGCTGCCAGCCCCGCCCCGCCCGATGCGGCCCTCGACAACCCAAATCTCGGGCCCTTCCTCCTCAAGCTCGCGCGCAATACCATCGCCTCCGGCGACGGCCCCTCCAAGGCCCTCGACTACGCGATCCGGGCGAGGCCGGCCTCCTCGAGCTCGCCCAGATCTGGGCGGAGCTCGCCATGGCCGGCGAGCTCGAGCTCGCCCAGATCTGGGCGGAGCTCGCCATGGCCGGCGAGCTCGAGCTCGCTGAGACCGGTGAGAGCTCGAGCTCGCTGGCCATCTGGGCAAGCTCCGCCCTCGCCGGCCCGCACAGCCATGGCGAGGGCTGGCATGAGCTCGAGCTCGCCATGGCCGGCGAGCTCGAGCTCGCCCAGATCTGGGCGGAGCTCGCCATGGCCGGCGAGCTCGAGCCCGAGCCCTCCGCCGGCGAGGGCAGCCTCCGCCGGCCCCAGCTATGGCCGGCGGAGGGAAGAGATAAAAAAAGAAAAAAAAAACAGGGACGAATGTACTGTTCCGTCAACCGGAACAGTACTGTGCTCGCCGGCCGGCGAGTTTTGACCGGCCGGCGAACCCGGGCCCTTACCTGAGACAAATTGAGTACTTCGGGCCCCTATTTGAGACTGATTGGGCACTTCAGGCCCTTATTTGACACAATTTTCACTTTGGGTCCTCTTTTGAGAAAAGGACCCCACTTGGGGTCCCTAATTGGAATTTTCCCTTGAAATTAAATTTAGCACTAGACATTTCTTTACATGCGAGTCCCAATCAGACCGTCACACTCCCATATTTTCCTTTTTTCTTTTTGGAATTTACCTGAAAATATCGCGACAAAAAATCCGACACCTGATTTTATGACCGATATAACGAGATATTATTATATACCTCAAAAAAGAATTATAACGTTGAAATAAGGCCGGCAGAGATGGAGGCATAAAAGGTGGAAATCATGGGCAAGGTTGGTTAGGTTACGGAGAGACATTAAGGGAGTTTTTGTTTTGCGGAAAATGAATAATTTAGAAAATATTTTCTTAAAAATGATCACTTGTATCTCTTCCAAAAATGAATACATGAAAAATATTTTCATCTTCCATGGATATATTTAAATATATATTATTGTCAATAATGAAAACATTTTTCATTGACCTTAACCTGCAAGTAAGGTTTAATTGAGCCGAGAAGGGTCAATGCACTACCAAGCTCGTACTCTATTGGACCTAGCATACTCGATGCTGGAAACTTTACTTGACTTTGATCGAGTATTAATTATCATGCCGGAGCTCGACTAGACCACAAAATCAAGATATTCAACCTTGAGTTGATGGGGGCTCAATTACAATTAACCTGTAAATGAGTATAGTAAGCTCGAATTCGAGCTCGAGCATTATAAGCTCGAATGCTATGGAATTTTAATGATCCTTTTTGTCTACTTTTGCAACGGTTAAATGTTTTCAAAATTTTTTTAAAAAAATAGAAACTCGATTAGGTTGAAGAGGTTATCGAGCTGAGTATAGACGAGTTCAAGTTCAACTCGACAACATATTCGAGTAGCTCAAGCTCCACATGGAATTACACAAATCTATCTCAAGTAATCACTAAATCGAGCTCGTTAATAAAGGGAATTGTAGAAACATTAGTGACAAGCGGACGATACTAACAGATAGGGAAAATACGAAACACAATTTACACCTCCGTTGTGCATTAGACAAAATTAAAGTTCTTTAAAATACTTGATTAATAAGGAGATTTTCTAGAGTGAAATTGCGGGGAAAATTAAAATCGACTCAAAATGGTATTTAAGTGAATTTCATATATCGTGGCAAGCTAGACCTTTGAATTTTCTCTGTTAAAAGCCAAAATACTGTGCAACTGAATCGACCCACGAGATTAGTCGGACATCATGGGGACGAAGATTGTCATGGATTCGAAATTTTCTAAGAATGAAAAAGAGAAATTGCACCGGCTACCATTTATGGTCGTTGCTAATTTAACAGTGGAGAGGCTAGGTCAAACTAGAACGATGAAACAAAAGATGCGCTTACCGATCTCGGACCTCAGAGTCGCGTGAGAAGAAATGTCTTATTTGGTATTAATTGGATCGTAATCTCACCGTGAAAACACAAAAAAAAAGGAAGGAAGAATGAAATCGTGCACTATCAAGTCCCAAGCTGGCCTTCGGCGAGTCTCCGACGTCTGGAAATCGGGACTGCCGGTCCAAAGCGTCATTTTTTATCGCGCGATTTGCCTAGGTGGCTAAAATTCCAGAACAACAGCACCGATGGTTTGCTGCAACATGAATCGGCTAAGTCTAGATACAAAGAACGTGCGACGCAAATTGCTAAAGAATGAAATGCCCCCGCACCACATTAAGGCAAGTACCTACCGCATACAGATTTCGATACCGATGAATCTAAAGTTCCTTGAACCTTTATCGGCTATTTGTTCAAGCATCTGGTTTCGCGTCTCTCGACACAAGGTATAAACACAACCGGAGGGAGGGGAATACGTAAAAACCGGCTCGTTGCATCGCGTCGTACGTTTGCAACGTCTTTGAGGGGGTTGGGGGGAACATGGAAACTATACACTTAGGAAGCATGTCCAAAATATTTTAATTTAGGAAGAGATGCACATAAGAATAGAAGGAGAACATCAACATCACTATCCCCCACCTCCATATATTCTAATTGGAAAGGCAGACGGAGGGAGGACATTATAATAAGGCCTTCACAAGAAAGCTTCCAAACCCAAGAAGCCACCGGTTACAACAAAGAAGGGTGGAAGAGAGAGAGAGAGAGAAGAGGGAGAGGGGCATGATGACAAGCACACATGCCATTCTCAAGCCCATGCATGAGGGAGGAATGGGTGGGGATGATGAGTGATGAATGATGCTGATGATGGGCTTCCTTAGTTCTTAACAAAAATCTCTCCTTTCTGGTTGGTGTGTTGTTGTAGTAGTTTCTCTGATTTTTTCCCTTGATTATCTGACCAGCAATACCTCTTCTTTCTCTCTCTCTCTCCCTCTCTTTCTCTCTCTCTCTCTCTCTTTTCAGCAGTCATTGATACACCTCGTCCTTCTGCTTCACGCCGCACCTCCACCAACAACGCTCCTCACTCCTTTCGCATTCCCCTCTTTAATTTTACTCGAAAAACCAAGAGAACCCATCTTTTTGTTCTCCCCCGTTCTTGCTTTTATCACTGAGACTCCCGGGCTTCGCTCTTGTGTGTGTTGGAGCTCGGCTCTCTTGGTTTTCTTGTGATGGAATTTTAGACGGAATCGTCTCCTACGTCTGCCCGTTTCCCGTGACTGGTACGTGGGGGTGATCGAACCTCGGTGCGTCTCGCAATCGGCGGGAGTTGTTTCCCCTGTTTCTGCATTGTTGTTGTTCGTGCGTCTTTTTGGCCGTTCGCTTGTCCTTCGTACCCTGTTCTTCTTCTCCCGTTGTCTTGTGCATTGCGAGGATCGTTGTCCTCTCATCTGATCATGGAGATTCTTTTCTGGGTTTTGGCGAAATTGACCCTTTTCGCGTAATGTCTGTTCCGGTTAGATGAGTAGTCTTGTTTAGATAGTTTTGTGTACCAGACGTGAAAAACGAGGAAACAAGGTCCCCTGATGATCCAAATGGCTTTAAATTTTTCATATTAGTCTTGGCTTTCTTTACTGGGGTCTGGTTCATTGTGCTTTTTGAGGTACATTTCGTCACTAAACGCTATGGGTGACCAGGCTAATGCGAGTTCTGGTCATCTGTTGGTTTAATGTGAGGACAACCTTTCCAAAGAGATCGATTCCGTGTAAGGGACCTCTGATTGTATTCTTGTTTCTGAATTTCATGACCACACTGGAGAATGATATCATCCAAATGGGAAGGTTTAGAATAGTGGATTCCGTTATTCAATCATATTGTCGATGCCGACCACTTTCTTTACATTGCTCGGGACGTATTTCTGATGCTCCGATTCCATGAATGTCGCTAGTGATCTGCACAGATGTCTGACAAGTCTCTTTGCATTTATGGGTTGCTGATGAATGTTTGGTCTAGCCAATCATTGACAATTTAGCTGAATTTTGGGATATGAATGGTTTATTAACCTCATTCTTTTGTTTGGTGGAAGGTTCTTATTGAGGAGTGCATTTGGCAGTGGAGATTGTCCCTGTTTGCCAGAGAGGATTTTGGCTATTCAGCAAATGACAGGAAACAGAAAGGGACTAGATATTGATGATTTTGAGAAGCTTCTCTGTGAAATACCCAATGGTACTTCTGGATTTCGACAGCCTGAGGATACTGGACTTGAAAGGGTGTCTTTGGGCGATTCGATGTCTCCTATCTTGGTTGAGTCTAGCAAAGGGCCTCACAGTGAGAATTTTCCAAACAATGGCGGTTTGCCTGGGAGAAAAGCATCAGCTGATCAAGTTGACAAGAACCCTCAAGTGAATGAAATAAGACTGCCTGATGAACAATCTGTTGCTTTTGCATTTGCAGATTTGAATTTAGAGAATGGTTTGGCTGGGGAAGCTGTGTGTATTCCTTCAGCTAATGGTATGCCTATGCATAGTAATGCCTTTTTATTGGAAAGCCAATATTGCAACAACTTAAAGATTCATAATCTAGCTACACATTCACAATGGAACACTGTCTATCCTTGTCAGACAAGAATTAGTGCTCCCTCTGGTTTTGATGACTTCTCTGGGAACCAAATTGGCCAAGGGTGTCTGGATTTGAGTAAATTTGATGCTCAAGGTCTAAAAAAGTGGCAAGTTAGTGGTTTTCAGTCGGTTGGTAACTCCAATGCTTCATCAACGGCAGCAACTAATGGGGTCCATCTGCTGCACAATCTACATGTTCCTGCTGTAGAATTTCCCGTAAGCTCTAACCAGAAGCAATGCATCAGTGCACTATCCCCGCTTCCTTACTTTCATAGACAACATAGGAATGAGTGCCCAATTCTTTGGAGGAACACAGAGGAGGAAAACTCTCACTTAATGTGGCAGCAAAACCTTCATGTCGAGCAGAATGGTGACTGTCAGTTGGAAGATGGACTTCCGGTCCAAGTGAGTGCAAATTATGTGAACGGGATACTGCATGAAAATCAAAGGATGCAGCACAACCAGGTGTCAGGATCTCACCAATTTGGACAATTTGAGCAAGGAAAATTCTTGAACAATTATGTGAATGCAAGGTGCCTGAAGCAAGCAAATTTCGGGCTTTCCCCCACAGATGTTCGCAATGTGCAAGTTTTGGACAGAAAATTGCAAGGGAGTTCTGCCAGAAAGAATCTAACTAGACCGCACGACTTGAATTCACCAAGAATTTTGAAGTTTGGTTCAGGAAATGAAGCACTTAACCATTTTACTGAAAATGGAAGTCACACCTTAAATGGGCTACACCACTGCTGCCTATGGAATCCGTCTGCTAGATGCTTTATGGCAGATGATTCTCACTCATGGTTCTTATCTAACGACGCAACATATTTTAAAAGTTGTGACCCTAGGTTGCTATATCAGAAGACAAAAACTGTGGATGAAGTCAGAGGTAGAATTCCTCTCATGGCAAGGGACCAACATGGTTGCCGCTTATTGCAAAAGAAGATAACAGAGGGGCCCCAGGAGGCTGTTGACAAGATCTTTCTTGAGGTCATTGACTGCATAGTTGAGCTAATGACAGATCCTTTCGGGAATTACTTAGTGCAGAAGCTTTTGGAAGTTTGTCGTGAAGATCAGCGAACACGGATGCTTCAAGAGATCACTAGGAAACCAGGGGATCTAGTTCGCATCTCATGTGATATGCACGGGTGCACTCTCTCTCTCTCTCTCTCTCTCTCTCTCTCTCTCTGTTGCAAGTAAATACAAATAGACGTGTATACGATTGATCAACCTTTTTCTGCTGATTCCCCCTGCATCAACTTAAGTTAACTCTGGCTTGTTCTCTTCTTATGACAGGACCCGAGCTGTTCAAAAAGTCATCGAGACCCTCAGAACTCCAGAGCATATTTCAATTGTGGTTAATTCTCTGAAGCCATGTATAGTGACACTGATGAAAAACATGAACGGCAATCATGTTGCCCAGCGCTGCTTGCAGTTTTTGATGCCTGCTTACACTCAGGTGCGAAACAATAGTTGGGGATTGGTTTTGTAGTTTACTCCTATGAAGATGTTCCTCATCTATGATCACTTTTTTAACTCATGCATAATTCAAACACAGGATATTAGTAATCCTCCTGAGTAAGGTCATTGGAATCTCTTTATAAATGGAATACAATCATCTGTACATTACAAATCTGGGGTATAAACAGAAACTATGAATTTCTCACACTTAGTTCAGGAGTAAAACCAGACGATGTTTAAAAGTGTATTGTCTTCTCTTGATTTTGCCTTCTGTTATAGTTAATTTGGAAGGACTAAATTCGTGTCAGTTTAATATATGTTTTTAGTTGATAACAATATCAGGAAACTTCCTTTTTTATCGTTCTTCGTTTGACACGAGTTATTAAGTACATCTCAGCTCCTATGGTCCTTGTTGTGTTGCTCTGACTTATGGTATATTATCTTTTGAGATTGGTTTCACTAGATTTCTGAGAGAATTACATTTTTTGCTTTAATCTGAGTGC
Source organism: Syzygium jambos (assembly GCA_031216235.1). NCBI lineage: Eukaryota > Viridiplantae > Streptophyta > Magnoliopsida > Myrtales > Myrtaceae > Syzygium > Syzygium jambos. Next base: position 21,325,976 of record CM062229.1, read on the forward strand.
TGTCACGAGAAGCCTTTGAAGAGATTCACTTCCAGTTTGTTTGACAATTTTTCTTCCACTGCTCTTTATTAGATTTTAATAGGTCCAGCAGGAAAATATAAGCCAATATTTCTGCATAATAGGACATCATGTATCATTTTTCTGCACATTGGGTTGTGGTTATTTTTGTTAAAATGAGATTGGAGTGATTTGACAATTTTCTGCTGCAGTTCCTTTTTGAAGCTGCAGCTGCTAATTGCGTTGAACTAGCAACGGATCGCCATGGCTGCTGTGTGCTTCAGAAATGCCTTAGTCATTCTGTCGGGGAGCATAGGAAACATCTGATCTCTGAAATAGTTTCAAATTCGCTAATCCTTTCCCAGGATCAATTTGGGTATTTGTTTGTCTTATCTTGCTTAGCTTGATTCTTTTTCCTTTTATATGTCAAGCTGCCTGTAAGATTTAGTGAAAAAGTATGTGTCGTGTGTTTATTCACTGTGTTCGAGTGTAATTCATCTCATAAGAAAAAAGTTACCAGCATGGTATCTATTACTTAAAAGAATTAAGCATGGCCCTAGATGCGGCAAATTGATTCTAGGTTTATTGGAATATAGACAGAACATTCTCTGGTAAAAACTGCATCTCCATGGTCCAACGATACTAGCATCTGTTAGTTTGAAGTCCTAGTACTCTAATGTTAAAGGGTTTTAACATCCTCAAACCCTTTCTTAGCAAGCTTTTAAAACTGGGGACTGCACAACGGGTCTGTTATCATCAGTGTGCTGTAGATTGTACAACCCTACTTGAGCGTAAGTTTCCTCTAACAAAACTTAAGTTCAGTGCTTTCTCTGCTGACGACTTAATCATGTTTCATAAGAAATTATCACCAGGACTGCTACATGTTTTTCTTGCCTATACCACTTGCAGTCCATGATGGCATGTACATAGTTAGATTGAGCTTCGAATTTTTGTTTGCCACTGCAGGAACTATGTTGTGCAATACATCTTTGAGCTTCAAGTCTCCCAGGTAGTAAAAATTATTGATCAGTTGGAAGGCAGATATGGGGACTTATCGATGCAAAAATATAGCAGTAATGTTGTCGAGAAGTGTCTGAAACATTCTATTGGGGAAGGTAGACGTGTAATCCAGGAGCTTATTGATGATCCTAGGTTAGATCAAATCATGCAAGATGCTTATGGCAATTATGTCATCCAAGCTGCATTGAACATCTCAGAGGTCGGTTATAACTTTCAAATTCATGTGAGGATTTTCTGCAATTTTTTAATGTATTTCTTTAGTATGAAGTGAGATTTAGGTGTAGTTGTACTTTTACACTATCATAAAGCCTATGATTTGGTATGTCGGTGCACTTTGGATAATCTTCTCAAGGTCAAAAAGTATAAAAACTTCAATGTCAGCCAGGGCACCAAGCCCTGGCAGAGGCATGAAATTATGGTGTCACATGGGACTTACTAGAAGCATCTTTTCCCAGTATTTTGTTGTTCCAAGGACTCGTTTACTTTTCCAGGTGTAAATGACTACCATTGTCCTGAGTATCTGTCACGGTGCGGAGATAACAACTGTTCTGGTCGTTCAGGAGATGTTTTATTCCTATGGGTCACTCCATATATACGAGTCTTGCCCCTCTTTTTCTTCGGTTCTCTGACTTTTCTTTCACTTAATTGCTGGATAATTGATCCCCCTTGGGGAGTAAGGGGTTTTGAAAGGTTGATGTCAAGTAAATTTTGTAGGAGTGGTCATGGGAGATGCGATCAGAAGAACTAGGTTTCAAATAAACTGGAAGTATTAGAAAGCCAAGGACGAGCGGTGCGAATGAACTGATAACTGGGGAATATAGTTTAAGCTACCCAATCCGTAATGAAAGTGGATACACAGAAGGGCATTTCCGCACGTGGTAGTAATATGCATTTTGAAAAGCCTATAGATGGCAGAAGTTCTGTTTTGGGTTCTGCAAACTTTATGCTGTATTTCTTTTGGCTCTCTCTCTCTCTCTCTCTCTCTCTCTCTCTCTCATTTGAAAAATTACAGTTGTATTAGCCACATGCTTATTCTCTTAAGCGAAGAAACTTTTAGCATGCTTTTTTTTACCTGAGCTCAATCAAATTATAGTCAATGTGATTGAACTTGAAATGCTGAACAGTACCTTTGGCTAGGATTAATATGGTAGGCAATTGACTCGATCCTTCATGAGAGCTTGGCTATGTATTTTATTTGCCAAAGTTTTGTGGCTTTACTAGTTGCAGCAAGTAAAATCATGTTTAGTTGCTGCCATTTCTATCTTCAAGAGTTGGTCTTGTTGCATGAAGCACAACATCTGTTGTTTGCTGTTAGCAGACAAAAGATTAAGACATGGTATCTATCTGGTTCATGAAAAAAATAACTGCACTTTTAAGACGCTAAGGCTCACTTGTACTTTTCTTTGATCAGGGAGATCTTGAAGATGCACTGGTGGAGGCAATAAGACCCCATATTCCTGTGCTGCGAACCAGTCCATATGGAAAGAAAGTTCTCTCATCAAGCAACCGTCTAAAGAAGCTGTATCTATAGGTATAATCATATCGATTTGTCTTGTGATGCGGTGTACAAGGTGTACTATAGTCTCATGAGTTTCTCAACACAATCTTCAAATCTCTTCTATATCATACTTTACATGCAGAATTTATTTCTTGTGTGGCTCAATGGTATGGTACATAACTAATCATTGAATTCCCTTCACCAGAGAAAAGAGTCTTGGACTCCTCTGCAGCCTCTGTCTTCATCGTGGGGTTGGTGCTGCTAAGGCTTTGATCACTTGAGAGTGTAATTATTATATATTGCAAAAGCATGCGGAGGAAAGCTACGAGATCCCGAAGTCCAGATATGAGGGCAATCTCAAATAAATCGCATGAACAAAAGAAGTTCATTTCGGTTATTTTGATGCTTTACTTGTTGTTGAGCTAGTTGGAAGTTTTGCATGACCTACACTGCAGAGAGAATCTTGCGTGATATTTTCTGCATATGCCAAGATCGGCAATTTTTGTTGTTGCATAGAAATAAACGGAGCTGTAAAGGTGTAGAGAAAGAGGGGTTCTGAGTTTATGCTAACATTGTGTTCAGGGGTCATTGTCTGGCGTCTATCTTGATGTACATCTCCTTTTTATGGACCTGTACTGTATGCCTTGCTATTTAATGGTTCACCTATGGTAATGTTAGCCCTCCTGGCCTAATTATATCTTGATTTTAAGGCTTGTTTCATTTTCTTTCCTTTTCTTTCTCTAACAATGGGTGTCTGGCGGAAAAGTTTTTCTTTTTCCTTTTTTGTGTTGGCTGCACGGCCCGACGTAGTCTGGAATCAATCACTTTTTATTGGCTTGTAACACCAGGTGTAACTACGGTGTAACAATTTCATGAAATGCCTTCTCGTGTCTAACAACACCCTTTGAGTAACCGTTCCAAAACCGCAGGTTCGACGATGCCGAAGGACACCGAGTAAGTACCAAATATAGTAGGTTCATCTTCATAAGAGCAACCCCGAGAGAGTTTGGCTTGGGGCCATTTAGATTCGGGTCGAGCAAGAAAGAGGAGTATTCACATTACCTGAGTGATTTCATCCGAGGGTTTGCTATATTTCAAGAGCCACTAACCATTGTGAAGTCCTTGGGCGTGATGTTGGACGGAATCCAACGTCACGGCATATGCGAAAATGAAGAGTCGAAGAGCAGCCTTGACTCTCACGGGGACCTCCATGGTTTGTCCATTTGATTTACAAGGAGGGCAGGCTTCATAAATGTGTTCTTTATCATAACGTGTTGGTGTACGCACGTCTTGTGCTCCAAATTTTCTTTATATCTTTATCTTCTCTTCTCTACCGAGAGAAAATATCCCTTAGAAATTTTACATCCTAGATAACTCGAGGCCAAAGATGAAGCCTTTTAAGGACTTTATTGGGTTCGATGTTACTTACATACATGGGAATTAAATAATTGTACCATTTGAGTGACAGACATTGCAGAGTCAAACTTAATCCCTCCGCTTTGGATATGAGTTTGACAGAAATTCATGAATATGGTATCAGATTCACACGAGCATTTACTTGAGAGTGGGAAAAGATCTTTCCATCTTTTTCCACGGGCCAAGTCTTCGTAAGACTTGCTGGGATTCATCCTAGTCTTTTTACAGGAAAACCAAGAATCCTAGTCTTGCTGGGGTTCATCCTCTCTCACCTGCCATGTCGATCTTTACCTTATCAGTGTCATCCTGAGGCCTACAAGTCTTACAGAGGTGGCAGTACATCAGCAACGAATTCGAGTCGTCAAATTCTAACCGATCATGAACTTGTAAAAATGTTTGGATGCTTTGTGTATAATTTGCCCATTTTTAACGTCAAACCAGCAACGTCACACTCAAATACGCCTCATCGAGCAAGAGTCATCGAATGGAGATAACAGTATTATTTTAACCGATGTTAGGTATGCATTCACTTGAACAAAAAGTAGAGCAGAGTTCACAATGCCTAGTGAGTTGATGTGTTACTGAAGAAGAAAATGATGAATTTCGCGGTGTTCCCAGATGGCTTGCCGGTATGGTATTCTATGTGCAAAGTTGGAAAAAAGTGGCCAGCAAGTGGTGAAAATGGTACAGAAACATTCACGTTGAAGTAGACGAGCACCACCCATGTGACCCATCCCCAGGAAAGGTAATGCGATTGGTCTATGTAATGCAACCTATAAACTGATCCCCAAGATCCTTGCTAATCGCTTAAGACCTTTGCTGGAAAGTCTAGCTTCTCCCACTGCAAACAGGCTTTTGTACTTTGGGAGGCATACCGACAGAAATTTCTATTCTGGCACACGAGGTGGTGCAGCGCATGAAGAGCCTAAGGAGAGGGAAGGGCTATGTAGGGCTAAAGGTGGACATGTACAATGCTTACGATAGGTTAGAATGACCCTTTATATTGGCTATATTTAAAAATCTCGATTTTGACCAAAGATCGGTGTAACCAATTGAACAATGCCTCTCATTTGTCTCTTTCTCTTTGCTACTAAGGTTTCTTTGTTTCGCGAAAAAATGTAACATTTTTTGAAAATATTTTTTCAAAATTTATTTTCTTGAAAAATGATCATATTTTCCGGTGTTTAGCTAAGACCTGAAAATTGACCAAAAAATCTAGCCAGCCATGGCAATTGACCATGGGCGAGGGACAAGCTCGCCCGAGCCTCGCCAGATCTGGCAATGGGCCTTCTCAAATTTCCAGAAGCAATTATTAGCGAACTCTCACCGATCTAGCACCACCTTTCTGAATCCCTAGAAGCCAATTGATTACAATCATCAACACGAAGAAGATTTCACGGAAATCGAATCCTAAACCAAGAAAATTCGCATTTTGGGAATCGCAATCGCAAACTTATGTAAGTGTCTAGCTAACGAACAAAGCTGGAAAAATTGTTGTGCTTGAAGTACTTGGGGAGCAAATCCCTAGCGAATTCTGCTAGCCGCCACATTAAGAACGTCGTCCCATCCTCATTCCACAAAATCAAATCGTCCACGAGCTGGCAAGCCTTGGTGAGGAACAGTGTAGGAGCCTTGCCCAAGGCTAGCAAGGGCAAACTCGACCTCGTCGGATCGCCAGATAGCTTGTCCCTCGCCTGTGGCCAATCAAACTCTGGAGGTGGAGCAACAAGGCAAGGGAGAAGGAGGAACACCGGAGGAGAAGAGACGGAGGAGGAGGACGAACTCCGAAGCCAGAGAGACATGAGGATCACATAGGCAGACAGGACGAGGAAGTCCGAAGCTGGAGAGGCAAAGGATCAACTCTAGAGTCGGAGAGAAATGAGGAGTGTACCGACGAGAAGAGGAAGGTGAAGGACTGCAGTGTATGAAGGAGAACATGCTAAGCGGAAGAAGAGGAGGGAAATTTTTCTCCACTTTTAAATGTGTTTTGCTCATTGATTGAAAATATTTTCCTTGACTAGTTTATTTACTGCGAACCAGATGCCGGAAAGTCCGGAAAACTTTTTTCTGAAAGTTATTTTTCGTGAAAAAAATGGAGCCTGAATGAGGCACTTTTGGCTAGTTTTAACAAGAGAGGGATTTCAGATAAGACGATCCCTTATACTTATATAATGTTTTTATTCAGAGGCTTTGTCCCGTGTGTTATTGAGTGGGGAAAGGTTTAAAAAGATTAATAGGTATCAAGGTAGGCCGAAAGTATTTACCAGTATCTCATTTGGTGCATGTGGATGACTAATTGTAGATTTGCAAGCTGGATCAAACGCAAATGTGAGCAGTGTCAAGAATCGTTTCTAAAAATAATGCGATTGCTAAAGTACAAATTATGAAGAGTAATGTTAGAAATATAAAGATAAAAATGGAATTGCTAAGTAAATGAAATTGGAGCACCAGCCCAGCCCAAACCTCAAAATCACTTAACAGTTAACACAAGGAGGATAGAGGCAGAGATACGCTGCATTTCCAGCCACGTGTCCTCACAGGATCTGGGGAGTATCTGATGCTTCATATTCCGACACTCCACATCGGCCGCCATCCACAAGCGGACACGTGGCGGTTTCCGAGCGAAGCGAAAAACTACACTGACGCCCGACCGTTTGCAGCCACTAGTCCGAGCGCTCTTGCAATCCAAAAGGCCTCTCCTTTCTTCTTTCTCTCTCTCTCTCGCTCCCTCCCTCCCATTCTTCAACCAAATCCAGACTTCCTTACTCTCTCTTGACTCTGATCTCTAACGGAGAAGAGCCAGAGCAAGGTCAAGGATCATGTCCATAGCTCAGAGAAGCTATGCATCTTCTCTCTGTTCTTCACCGCCATTACCAAGAACCGCTCAGAACAAGCCGACCCATGTCGTGCACTTCCACGCCAAGCATTCGTTATCCAAGAACGGCTCTCTCCTGAGCCTGTCTGGTCATTTCTCGGAGACCCACTTGGTAAAAGCGTCCGCTTTGGTGGTGAAAGCATCTGAAACTGAGTCGCAGACGTCGTCGGAAGCAGCCGACGGACAAGGGGAAGAGAAGTATGAGGAGTATGAGGTGGAGATAGAGCAGCCATATGGGTTGAAGTTTGTGAAAGGAAGAGATGGTGGGACTTACATTGACGCAATTGGGGCCGGTGGATCTGCTGACAAGACCGGCATGTTCGCTGTGGGGGATAAAGTACTCGCCACCAGGTTTTCTTTGCGAATTTCTCCTTCCTTTTTCTTTATCTTTTTTTGGGTCTGTTTTGTTTTGTGATAGTTTAATGTTTGTGCAAGAAATGAGGAGAAAGGGACCATCTTTTCCAGTTTCGTATACATTGGATTCATGCTTACTTGCAGTTGCAGCAATTCAATGTATGGCCGCAATTTGCTGTTTAGCTCATTGCAAATTTGCAAGTGCTAGGCAGCACAAGTATTTACATAATGTGGCCAATCAAAAAGAATATCAATCGAGCGCACCGATTGGTAAATGACAATTGGGTCTTACGATGGTTGATAGTGCCTTAGCTTGTGACTGTGTTAGAATATAACTGTTGGACAATAGCTTGGTTGGCAGATTAATGGAAGATGGGGCTAAGTTAAGTAGCTCATGTTTGAGACAGCTCAAAGTAAGAAGCTTAAATGATGCGCAACCTGAGCCCCTGCAACTTTAAGGAAATAATTCAATGAATAGCCTGGACGGCTGACCTGATAGTCTTGCCTTCATATTGAGTTCGTTGGCGACTTGTGAGTGATAGTAAGGAACTGCAAATTAGTTGATATATGCTTCCGACTTGCTAATAGAGGTTGATTATTAATGGTCAAATTGGTGGTTCAGATAAACAATTCTCTTGAGTAAATTTACAATGGAACTAGAGATACTTGACATCAGTCGATGAAGTGTCACATTATGCAGCTTCCAAGTTCCTTATTTACTTCTTTTCCGGCCTTAATTGTTTCTTTGTCCAGTATCTATGGCTTCTCCTGCTATTGTCATCCTGGAAAATTTTGTTAAGAGTGCACATTGAGACAATGACACGAGTCTAGTAGTTGTATGCAGTGCAGTGTTTGGGACGGAGATATGGCCTGCGGCTGAATATGGAAGGACAATGTATACTATCCGTCAAAGGATTGGCCCATTGCTAATGAGGATGCAGAAAAGATACGGTTTGTTCCTTCTTTATTGAACCTTCCAATCTATCTAGTGCTTATTGATTTCTACACCATTATGCAAGAAAAAAGTTTGGTGCCATTTTACCGTGGCTTGAACTGCACAAATTGTGTACTTCTCAGGTAAACTGGAGGAAACTGGTGAGCTAACAGAGAAAGAGATCATTAGAGCAGAGAGGAACTCCGGGGTAATAAGTAACAGAGTGAGGGAAATCCAAGTAAGTACAAGATGGTGTTCTGTTTAATCTTCCCCTATTGAATTTTATATAGCACTTACCCTTATGCGAATAGTATTGCTTTTTATAAATTTAAAAGACCGGCATATCCAAAAAATTTGGCTGTTGCAGATGCAAAATTACATGAGGAAAAAAGAACAGAAACAGAGAAGAGAGATGGAGCTCCGTGAAGGGCTGCTGCTCTACAGGTAGTGTCATTTCTTTGTTTATTTTTTTATGGTTTAATATTTTTTAATTTAGTTGCATTTGTTACTATGTCATCGATGGGTGGACTGTATTTGTATGTGCTGGAAATCTAATCTTTCATACAGCTGCAAGTGCGTCACTGAGGGACTATAATATCAAACTCCATCGAAATTTCTGGCTATGCTGCTCTTAGATTCATGAGTATTGTTGCGCAAGTTTTCTGCTGCTGATTTGTTTCTGTGGATCCTGTAGCTGCCGCTGAGCAGAGAATTGCCCTTGGTTATGTTATTAATTCTCTCTTTCCTGGGTCAATCGATGTAGTACTGGCAAATATGAGGAAGCATTGGAGAAATTTGAGTCTGTATTGGGATCGAAACCTGATGCTAATGAAGCATCTGTCGCAAGTTACAATGTCGCTTGTTGTTATTCTAAGCTTGATCAGGTAGCTTCTGGTTTTTTATTATAACCACAACTGCTTTTCTGGTTTAGGCTATGTCGTTTTATTTTCCTAGCAGCTACAGATCCAATTTTTTTAATGGTCACAAACAGGTACAAGCTGGACTTTCTGCCCTGGAAGATGCTTTAGAAGCAGGGTTCGAAGACTTCAAGGTAATGAATCGAATGATAAGTGTCGTAGTTAGCTGAACTTGCGTTTCTCATGTTTTTGCTTGTTGATGCAGAGAATTCGAACGGATCCTGATTTGGAAAATGTAAGGAAGTCCAAGGAATTTGATCCTCTTCTTAAAAGGTTTGACGAATCCTTTATCAATGAGAATGCCATTGACGCCATCAAATCTTTATTTGGCTTCAACAAAAAATAGTGCTGAAAATTGGCTGTGCAATTGAAGAACCTTGGTTCTCTACCGAGGCAAGGCTTAAGACAAGGATCGGAGAAGCAACTGCTTATACTGACAGAGCTTCAGGAAAATTTATTCATTCTCATTATGCGCATCACTTTTATCTTGGACTTGGAAACGCCCTGAGTGGAAATTTTTCTGGTAGTTACCTATTTTTCACCTTTCCCCAAAATGTGAAGTTCTGGTGGATGTAAAGTATATCAGTGAGAAATTGAAGAGGAATCGATTATTCTATTCATCTCTCTCTCTCTCTCTCTCTCTCTCTCTCTCTCGAAGTAGTAAGGACAAAAACACGAGACAAGTTGTATTCACTTTGCAGACAACCTTCTTTCGCATGATGATATGTGTAATTCAGGTTGCCCATTATTTGGATCCCTTGCAGCTTATGCGCGCATGATCAGCTTGCAAGTGTGAGTTTATCGTGGAGAGGGTGATATGGTTTGGAAGGAAGCCTCAGGCATGGCGTCTACTGAGGTGAATGGTAGAACGCATTAGATATTTATGGATTACATTGTGAGACCTGCCAACTTACCGCAAATCAGACAATATTCTTTCTGACATGAAAGATACATAACACATTATGTTCACCTAACAGCAACATCAGAAACAGTGGTCATTATAGTTCATTGCTGTTGTGTCAACTGCTTGGTCACCTGCTCGAGGTCAAGTCCGAGTGTTGTTGAGTAATTTTAAGGGATAATTCACCATAAGGAGGAGCGGGCTCTAAGTGAAGACCAATAAAGACGGTGAGAGTAGGAAAACGATCAATTTGAAGAAAATAAATCTCTACATACAGCAGAGAAAACATACGTAGTTCGATCCTTCCCACCAAATATAATGAAAGAGCAAAAATATTTAACCTTCTCCGACTTACTAGAACTCCTACATTAGGAGATCATAACTCTGCACATACCTTACAGGGAAAGTGTAAAGAGCAGAGTTTCCAGATAGAAATGATTGTATTGCATTGGTCAGTGTGATATTGACCCTTATTGATTTACATATTCGAGCTTCTATGCCCAAGAAGACGACCTGCATCTTCAAAATTCAGATAATTCATCTCGGAGTTTGGTAACTAGACTAGAGGCTCACTAGCAGTTGAAGATGATAGACTTAGCGTCTGTTTAACAGTCTATGTGGTAGAAGACGGAGCGGAAGCCCCTGTTGTGGCGAAAGCATGGGATCATAACCAATTGCTTCATCCGGGATTGGCAAATTCCACTTGAATCTTGTCATCATATTGTGCAGAAATATAAGGATTTGAATCCTGGCAAATTCATGCCCCAAGCACATCCTTGGCCCCCCTATAAACGGTACGTACGAGAAAGGGTTCGATCCTGATCCTTTGAATCTCGACACATCGAACTTTTCAGGATTCGGGTAAAGTACTGGATCTTTATGTGTCGAGCCAGTAGTCCAATATAGCTAGCACACGCAGTGAAAGATGCACTAGTCAGTTAAACTGCAGTCACGTCATTTCTAAATTAAAGTTTTTATGCTCGTTTGATCTCATAGAGTTGGTCAGCCTGATCATCGGAAAAATTCATGTAGTTCAGTTCTCTTCAAAACCATTCTTCTATTACTGCTCCTACAAAGTTACGGGAGGATGATTGCGAGAGTACCTTCCATCCTTTAGGAATGGTATAACCAGCATATGTGAAATTGACCAGGGCCTCTCGGAATGCACCGGTCACTGGTGGCATCAGCCTCAAAACTTCCGCGACCACATTCATGGAGTACCTCATCTTCTGCACATCCTCCCACAGCAACCGTCCCGGTTCTATCGATTTGGCAATATCTTCGTGCTCTGCTTAAACATGAAAGGACCGAAGACATAGTGCTTAACATCGCTTACAACAGGTTAAAAAGTTCTGAATAATTGTAATTTCAACAAAAAAAGGCCTTGCAGAAGTGTTTTAAAGCTCATAACCTTTGCAAATCTTTTCATAGACTTCAGGATAATCACTCAGATACTTCATGAGCAACGTGATGGCGGATCTTGTGGTGTCGTGCCCAGCGAATAGTATTAGGAGTATGTTGTCAATGATCTCCATCTCACTCAAGAACCGTCCATTAGCGTCGGCAGAAGTGAGCAAGAAGGACAAAAGATCTTGGTCAGGCATCGCCTTTTTTTCCCATAGAGCTAATTTTCTCTCCCTAGCAATCGATCGAATCTCTTCCCGGATTTGACTGGCGGCCCTGGTTGAACGGTAGAATGCCGTTCCAGGGAAACTTATAGGCAAATTCACAACTCCATTTACAAAAACATCGAATAGGGCGGCCAGGGTTGAAACTCGTGTAGGGTCATCGGTGCTGGTGAAGATGCGACAGGCCAATTCGAAAGTGTAGACCTTAAGCATCGGATAGAGTCGCACTTCTTCTCTTCCTTCCCAGTGCGTGTCAAGGTGGTGTCGGGTGATCATGTCCATCCTCTCAATGTACCTCTTGAGCGCCTCAGGATGGAAAAAGTTAATGAGCATCCCCTTCAGGGACTTGGCATCCTCACCTGCAGCGTTGACCAGGCTTGACCGGAACAGCTTCTGCACAGTGCTCGGCCACCAGACACTGACAGCTTTGTTCTCGTTGCCGAACAAGAACTTGTGCCCCGCAGTCCCACAGAAGACAGCCATCGGCTCCCCAAGCAGGGACGTCTTGAAGACCATTGCATCGTGCCTGTCCTGTTGGCCACGAAAATGGCACGCTCAGGATCACCATAATCAGAAACCGAAACACGATAATGGAGAAATTGTCGATTCACGTACCTAGTTTGGAATCAATCGAACTTGACGCGGAATTTGCGACAGTTTCCGAACACAAACTCAAATTCTTCTCCCCTATACCCTTCGTTTGAACACTGGCCTAACGAGATTGCCACTCACGAGAAGAAAGTTTTCTTTAGATCCGTAGGTGAGTCAGATTGTGCATCATTAGGTTAGGACAGAGACTTGAGCGCTATTTATAGAATCTTCGATCATGAACCCTCTCATTACAGGCCGGGCCGCACTCGGCCCACACTAGCCAGCCCCATATTAGACTGATTAAGAACTCATATATCTTACCTTTATTAAACCAAACTAATTCAATTAATTTTAATTAATGAAGCCCACATTAGGAAATTCTTATATTCTCCCACTTGGGCGATATTAATTAAAACAGAACTGTGTTCGCACCATTATATTGATCTAGAGATTATTCTTAATAGTCAATCCGATCCCATAAAGTCTCAAACACCGAATCATGGCGGTAACTACATGAACTCACGTAGTGCCTTCCATGGTCACGAGTGTTTTCAACTTTATTGATATGGATTCAATATGATAGTGTGTCAAATGGACAATACCTCATAATGAGTGATACTTCATGTGTTGTCCATTTTGTTAGTTCAAATTCTCTCTCCTTAAATGTCACAAAATCTAGTGTGTCACCAGAGAATTTCCTTCATGGTTCCAACGAACCTGCATATGTCTTACCTTGATAGTTAACTGTACTTTATGTGTAACAAGACATATTGTTAAGGCTAATACCAAGAATGCCTTATAGCCTGTACTCAAGATTTACACAATGCCTCGAGATTTTCATCAAATATGTGTACTCAACTTGATAAATCTATATTCACAAATACCTCATTTTTTTTTTTTGGTCAACCACAAATACCTCATTGAATGCAAAAGAATTGATACATATTCAAATATTACAAAATGTAACGATATCAAATACAAACTTCATAAAAGTAACATAAAACTAAACAGCTCCCACTAATTCACAGTATCCCATGATACTCCTAAGCCCATGTTAATGACATGTCGATCAAATACACAAGGGCGAAGGCCTTTAGTTAGTGGATCTGCAATCATATCATCTATTGAAATGTGCTATACTGCAATGTTACCATCCTGAACTTTTTCCTTTATAGTCAGGTACTTGACCTCCATATGCTTAAACCCCTTGAGACCTCTATTGTTGTTAACAAACAACACTGCAGAGTTATTATCACAATACAACTATATGGGCCTATCCACAAAATCAAATACGATCAACTCCTTAATGAGGTTCCGGAGCCAAATTGCCTGAGTGGCGATTGAAAAGCATGCTACAAACTCCACTTGCATGGTAGAGGATGTCATTGATTTCTGTTTCTCACTTTTCCATGATACTGCACCTCCTGTTAACTTAAAGATGTAACCCGTTGTCGACTTCTTTTCATCCTGACAACCAGCAAAATCTGAATCCGAATACCCAATCAGCTGTAGGTCTTGAACATGTTTGTAAATCAGTATAGTTTTTTGTCCTCTTTAAATACCTCAAAACCTTCTTGGCAACAACCCAATGATCGTGTCCTAGATTTGACTGATATCTGCCTAGAAATCCTGTTGCAAAAGTAATATCTGGTCTAGTACATACTTGAGCATACATAATACTCCCAAGTGCACTAGTATAAGATACATTCTTCATTTGGGCTTTCTCAAAATATGAATGAGGTCATTGTGACAGACTCAACTTATTACCCTTACTGACAGGAGCAATTCATGACTTATATTGCTGCATGTTGAATCTTTCTAAGATACGATCAACATATGCCCTTTGAGATAAACCCAATAATCGGCGAGAACAATTCCTATGAATCACAATGCCAAGGACAAAAGATGTCTCACCAAGGTCCTTCATGTCAAAGTTCTTTGACAACATCCTCTTTGTCTCATGCAGTAAACCAACGTCATTACTCGCAAGCAGGATATCATCCACATAGAATATAAGGAAAATGAATTTCCTCTCACTGACCTTGCAGTATATACATTGATCTATTTTATTCTCAACAAAACCAAATGAAACGACAACACTATGAAACTTCAACTACTATTGTCTATAAGCTTGCTTGAAACCATAAACAGACTTTTTCAGTCTACGTACAAGCATATCTGAATCATCTGCGGTAAAGCTTTCAGATTACATCATATAGACTTCTTCATTAAGGTCTCCATTGAAAAAGACAGTTTTAACATCCATCTGGTGTAACTCCATATCAAAATGAGCTACCAATACCATGATTACTCTAAAAGAATCTTTAAAAGAGACCGGAGAAAAAGTTGTTTTATAGTCTACTCCTTCTCTCTGGGTGAAACCCTTGGCTACTAATCTGACTTTAAACTTCTCAATCTTTCCTTTAGAGTCTATTTTAGTCTTATATACCCATTTGCAGCCAATGGGTCTATGACCTTCAAATAATTCAACAAGTTCCCAAACTCCATCATGCTTTATAGACTGCATTTCATCTCCCATTGCATCCATCCACAGCTCCGACTGAAGACAAGAAACAGCTTTCGCATAAGTCACTGGATTAGCCACAGAACCGATATCGTAGTCTTACTCTCTTATATAGACTAAATAGTCCGGTGGTATGGCTTATCGTCTCTCCCTAATGGATCTTCTTACTGGAGCAACAACAGCCTCATTCTGTACCTGAAAGCCTTGAGAAACTTCATTAGGAGCTGTCTCGACAACAGAATCCTAAGCCTCAATAGGTTCAATATGTGGTGTGGGAGTCTCCACAATTATCTGTATAGGAGGAGAAAAAGATACAACATTACCCACCGTATTATTATCCTCAATAGTCTGTGAGCAGCTACTTTTTTCGGCCACATCAAACTCCGGAAACTTCGCTGTTTGTGATTCCACAATTCTTGTGCCTCTATTGGGATTATAGAACCGATATCTCCTCGAATAATCCGGGTAAGATACAAAGTAATACCAAGTGGTTCTAGAGTCCAACTTACTTAATGTTTGATTATATAACTTCACTTCTGCAAGACATTGTCACGCCCCATACCCCACGAAGCGCAAACATCCCACTTTCAAGGTCGATTTTGATGCGACGTCCCAGGCCACGTCGCCGACCCAACTCCCAACACAGAGCATAAGGCACATGCAGAAGCAATAATTAAAACACCCGTACAAAACAATACATGACCAAGGGTAACAGAGACATTACTCAACGGATAACAAACAACACTATTAACTGCCATCAAAATACTTACAATATCCATCTTACACATCAAATACAAACAGCCTACCATAAATAGATCAGCGGCCACTAAGGTCAAAAGGTTAATGGCCCTACCACTCTACGACTAAGACTGATCCTAGGAACATCAATCCGGATCAGATCCTGATGACTCAATCTCAACCTCGATTATCTCATCTTTCGAATGCATCTGCACGACCTCGCCAACCTGATCGGGATCCTGCTCTATGGGCTCCGGATCCTCATATTGATCGGGTACACCGGTTATCCTCTAACAGGGGTCTGAAAAACGGGGTTTAAACAACTATGAGACGAATCTCAGTGAGTAGGCCTCCTAAACCGAAACTAGGCTAACATGCACCTCCCGACAAGCAAATCAACACAACAATCGACAATAATGTCAATCAAATGACCTAGGCCCTTGAGCCCGGATCGCTTACCTTGCTGACCCTGCAGGTTAGGCACTTTATATGAATCACGGCACATACGCGACACACTAGTCACACGTACGCCATACGCATGTTCATGCTCAATAGTGCCTATCTCACACACAAATCACCGGTGCGCACATTAGTCACATACTCCGGCACACAATTGCCATGCTCATGATTTAGTTCAAATGATGCATGCTGACACACGGCTCATTTTGTAATTTATAAACCGACCCGAAGGCCCGACCCGTAGGCCACAGTAATAAACCGACCCGAAAGCCCGACCCGAAGGCCACAATGATAAACCGACCCGAAGGCCCGACCCGTAGACCACAACACTTCACGGCCCGCGCCGAAGCACATATGGCCCGGTGTCTCTAGCCCGCAGGCGCAACACCGATCTCCTCGATCTTCCGGACAAACCGGGCATCGTCCCGCATAAACGCAGCGGACGGAATCGACCCGAAGGCCACGACCCGAAGGCCTTAAGCGATCACACGGCACACTGCCAAATTTTATCCGAGCCCTGCGTAAACGCATTAGGCATTTAGGTGATCACATATGCTCATGTCAGGCACGCATTCTCACACAATCTCATCTCATGCCCCATTCTCGGCGTACACAATGCGTGGCCATGCAATGTCGTACAATGCAACATAAGCATTCAATTTCAACGCGGCATTTCAACAAACATGCCAAGCCCACGTGCTCAAACGCCAATCAGTTGCCCAATTTAATAGCACAATATGCGCACTCGACCAACTAATACCATGTGGCCCAAAACATGATTCACGCACTTGGGCAATAATCATTCACACCAATGATTGGCCAATCACACACCGCATTCAGTCGATCACGCGAACACGCGGCATGGCAACGCCCCAATTGGGGCTCAACAAGCAACAATCATTCACAATCTAGGCAAAATTCAACACATTATTGGCATGTTCAATTTAATCCCATTCTAGCCCAATTAGTCCGGCCTTTGTACCGCGCATTCATATCAATCCAACTCAATGCGCCTAAGGCCCGCCATGACCAATCAAACTTAATCGATCAATCCTCGAACATGGCGACACCCAATAGGATTTATACAAGCTCTAAATAGTCCCCAAATTGCCTAATTTCAAGTCATTAATCAATGAACCAACTAAGTCCCAAAGTGGACAGCCACTATTCATCCCAACCTTGGCTTCCGATTCAGCTCTAATCGGCACAATAAATCACTAATCAGCCAGAGAGAGAAAAATCGAAAGTATACAAAATCGGGTCCAAACTGGGCAGTTACACAGTGACCGAGATCCATTTGAAATAAATAGTAAATAAATTACGAAAATTCTGAAATTTGGATATGTTGTACAAAACATCTCAATGAACATTTTTGGTGAAGAACTCAAAACCCGATTCTAACCTTAAATACCTCGTTTTGACACTCAACTTCGGACAAAATCTGGTTCGCTCGGACAGCCCCTCAGGCCATCAAAATACAACTCATTCGGTACACAAATCATTTTGGAAACCTCTAGAATTTTTATATGTTATAGCCACAAATTTCCCCAATAATTTTTGTGAAGTAAGTATTTGAAAATAAGTCTGGAAAAATTTATAAAAATTCGAACAGACCCAAAGGTCGGGTGAACAGTAAATCGGGCAGACCCATTTCGATCCAAAGATGGACTTCCGAATGGCATCAAATGATTTCCAAAAATTTTCAAATTAAATTATGTTATACTTCAAGATGTTGGGAACAACTTTCATGAAGAACACTTCTTCAAATTCGGCCCACACAAGTCACACCAAAAATAACAAAATCCGGAGACGCAACAGTAACCGTACCGAGAATCAACAAATATGCATCATCAATCAAACCCAGCACTACCAGCCACCAATCCAAATATCCATAGCCTTTAAACCATCCCTAAATCATCACCTTAGGCCATTAAAGTCACCACAACTTCGGCCCCAAATTAGCCCATTCTAATTAACCCCTAAAATACCCTAATAATCCCTAAACTTGTCCAAAGTGCATATAATCGTAATTAGGGGTTAGGATTTCCACTCACCTAGATTGAGCTTCCAAAAGTGGGCTGAACAAGTGAGGAAAATGGGTGGGCTGAGCTGATTCCATGGCGGCGCAAGCGGCGGCGACGGTCCTCCGGCGGGGCCTTTCACGGCCAAACAAAGAAAGAAAAGAAGAAGAGGAAGAAGAAGTGGCGTGGGAGAAGGAGGAAGAAGGGAAGGCACGGCTGAAATGAAGATGGGGGAGAGAGAATGGGTCAAAGAAGCCTTATGGGTCAAAAGTGGGTGCCACTTGTCAAGATCTTAGCCCCTTTGACCATTTTGCCCTTGATCCAATGGCCTAGATTCAACCCAATACAATTATTTGAGGGCATTTTGGTCTTTCAATAATTCTGAATTTTTTCTTGATAATTATCCACAAATAAATCCCCAAAAATTGCCCAAAATTCGGAATACCCATAATTAGGCCTAGGGGCAAAACGGTAATTTTTCGGTCCCGGGTCAAAATTCTATTTTTCGACCGTACCGACCCCAAATATGTGTGGCCACTCAAAAATGACGTCGGCCTCGCAAAATAGTCGCAAAT
This sequence comes from Syzygium jambos, assembly GCA_031216235.1. Lineage (NCBI taxonomy): Eukaryota > Viridiplantae > Streptophyta > Magnoliopsida > Myrtales > Myrtaceae > Syzygium > Syzygium jambos. The sequence goes on from CM062229.1 coordinate 21,344,424, forward strand.
ACCTTTAGAATTTCGACATTGAAGTTCGGGTCCAATTTGGCGATCAAAATTGCTCAATTCAAAATTTTAGAGCCTCTCACTGACGGGTGGCTGTTTAGGGATTACGCGTATCGACCTAAGGTCACTCGAGTCGTGAAGGTCTCGATTACCGGGATAGCGCAAGGAATTATTGGTTATTCCAAGGGTCACGATCGTTCGGTTCAAGTTTGGGATTTATTTGCCACGCGCACTCTCGGTCGAGCGGAATCACCCGCGATCCGATCGTACGTCGTTGGCCAAACCAAATCCGTTACCTTCCTAGGATCGGCCCACACTGGCTCAAAATACTTTCCCGCCATTTCCCGGAATCGGTACCCGATTCGCGATCGGGTCCCCGGTCCACGTACCGTTTTCCTAGTTAGCCTTTTCCATTGGTCAGTATCCCGCGAGGGGCCAGCTCCGGGCGAGACGTACTAAAATTAGATGAGAAATAATATCCATTTCGTCGGATCCCGGAAATGGGTCGAAATTCGGGATGTTACAGACATCCCCAAACCTTAAGATGGTTTAAGCTAGATTTACGTCCCGTCCATAATTCAAAAGGAGTCCATGGAACAGCTTTAATAGGTACACGATTCAAAATGTTCAAAGCTGTTTTCAAAACTCCACCCTACATAAAACCAGGTAAATTTGTCCTACTAATCATACTTCACCCATTTCCATAAGGGTACGATTACGCCTTTCGGCTACACCATTTTGCTCAGGACTCCCAAGCATAGTGAACTGAGCCACTATCAGTATTTGGAAAATGGCACCTTAAGCTGTCCGGCATCGCCATGCTTGCCATAATACTCTCCACCTCGGTCAAATCTAATAACCTTTATAACCTTTCCCAACTGTTTCTCGATTTCAGTCCGAAAAATCTTGAACTTATCAAGAGACTCAGACTTTTCTTTAATCAAGTACAGATAGCCATATCGAGAATAGCCATCAATAAATGTAATGAAATAAAAATTTCTACATAAGGTTGCCGTATAGGGTCCACTTATATCAGTATGAATAACCTTCAACAGGTCAGAATTTCGGACTGCAGTTTTCTTCTTTATCTTGGTCATTTTACCTCTACAACAGTCTACGCATGTCTCTAAGTCATCTTTAAGAGCAGACAGGATGTTAGTCTTTATCAGTCTTTCTACTCTATCCTTAGAAATATGACCAAGCCGTTTATGCCACAATACATAAGACTGTTCCTTAGGTACTAGTCTCTTAGAAACAACCTTTTCAGCCCTATAAGCGATATATATGTCATTAGAAGACAAACACAATTTGTACAATCCGTTGGACATATAACAGCACCCAACCTTATATGAATTAAGAAACAAAGAAATAACATTATTCTTGATTTCAAAAGAGTAGCCATACATATCCAAACACGATACGGTAACTAAGTTCCGTCTAAATGAAGGTACATAAAAATTTTCTTTCAAGATTGATCTAAAACCAGAGTCTAGATTCAAGATTACATCTCTCACAAACACAACATCAGCTTTCTCATTATTTCCCATAGTGAGTCTTGACTCATCCTAATTTGGTTTCCTCCGGTTTATGAATCCTTGTATGATAAACGCAACATGATTAGTTGCACTGCTATCGAGTCACCAAGAACTGGACGGTACTTCTGATAGGTTGGATTCACAAACAAGTATCAAAGAATCATTACTTGTAAGCTCACGTTTGAACAACCAAGTTTTAAACTTTCCACAGTCCTTCTTTATGTGACCTTTCTTCTTACAAAAAAAGCAGTGGTCACCATCCCTTTTGAAGGATATTTTCTTTGGACCCATATTATCATATTGACCGGTAGTGTCATGAGTACATTTATAAATACGATTTCTGGACTTCTTATTTTTCCTTTTGTGGGAACCAGAAATATATAAGGCTAGATGCCTTTTTTCTTTCTTAAGTTTCTCTTCCTCTGCCACCACCCTTGCTATCAAGTCATTAACTGACTAAGTCTCATCTTGAAAATTATAATTTGTCTTTATAATCCCAAAATCAGGTGGAAGGGTGTTTAAGGCTTAATGCACAATACAAGCATCAGGAATGGAAACATTGAGAGCTTGAAGCTTCGTCTTTAGATCTACCATCCTAAGGACATAATCTTTAACTCCAACAGTACCATCATACTTCATATTAAAGAGCTTTTGAAGAAGTTTACCAACCTCAGCATTAGATAAAATGCGGTTTCTAGCCTCCAAGGCTGTCATCATTTCCTTAGTAGTACAGTCAGCTGGCAAATCACTTTTTAAGTATTTTTTAATGGATTTCTTTATTATCAATAAGCAAATCCGATTGCTCTTTTCCTAGACAGCATAGTCCGTTTTCTCAGCTTCAGTACTGGCGGCAGTGATATCTGCCGGCTTATTCTTTGTAAGAGCAATATGAACATCCGCTAGCTCCATTCTAAATAGAAAATCCTCTTTCCATTTCTTAAAGTTTAACCTAGTAAGGACCTCAATGGAAACGGAATTGCCATTTACAGAAAAGGTGACTGGAAAACAAACAAACAATACAATCGGCATCATATGAGTACTTATCTAGAGAGTTACATACATCATCACATAATCACCTTTGGGCAGAGAATATGATATACAGTTGTACACTCTCCACATGACAGTGGCCATGAGAACATATTCTAATTTTTTGTGAAATCATCACCTTTGGGTGTATGAACCACTAAGATCAATCATTTCTCAAGCACATGCTATAAATGCACCCCTCTATGAACTAGTACGAGATCACCTCCTTTGAGAGTATAATCACGCAATAGAACAGGAGACATCCCACCACAATATGAGACCGATATTTCTCAAACCCAATCAAGTGTGCTGCTTTGGCGATCACTACCCAACTGAATCTTTGAAAATCTCTCATACCAGAGATATGAGCTTTATGTATCACATTCACTATATACATGCAATGCTAGACGTAAAGACAGGAGCGTATGTCTCTGAAATTACATGTCATGCTAATTATATTGTTCTATTCATTGATAAATAATGAATTACACTCCACACAATCCTTATGTGGTGATATACATGTGAGCTACCATATGCATTTCCGAAATCATATAGAAATACAAGAAAATACGCAAAAATACCCTAAAAATACGCATATATAGGGTTCTATACATATTTTTACATATGTAAAAGTTTCAAACATGCAAAAAAATACACCACAGTGTAGAGAATCTCGACATGAGCGCGTCGGTACCAAGAACATCCCAAACGAACGTCGGACGCTCTCTCACACGCCCCCGGAAGGCGCAACGCGTGCGCGCATGTTCAGCCTATCAAACCGGTCCGACCAGTTGACCAGTCCGACCAGTCAACGGTCAACGGACCGATCCGATCGATTGACCGGTCAGGTCAACGTTCGGGTCGGGTCGAAACTCGAGTCGGGTCAGTATCCGGGTCAATCGGATATGTGCCCTCGCTGACGTCAGCCTGCTGATACCGGCGGAAAAACGTGCCGGTTCGGCACGGCCACGCGTGGGTGTCACGCGCCGCCGCGCCCACGGCGCATGAGGGCGCATGCGGCATCCTCCGGTGACGCCCCGCCTATCAATTTTCTCATCTCGACAAGTAGATTCCGAATATGTAATAAAATTTTACATTCAATCGACAAAAAATTTCGAAAATGGGTAAAAACCTCTCAGACGTAACGAAAACGGTCTTAATCCACATGTTTCAGTTCTAATCTATGACAGACTCTGATACCACATGTTGACCACGAAAATAGCACGTCCAGGATCACTATAATCAGAAACCGAAACACGATAATGGAAAAATTGTCGATTTGCGTACCTGGTTTGAAATCCATCGAACTTAACGCGGAATTTGCGATGGTTTCCGAACACGAATTCAAGTTCTTCTCCCCTATACCCTTCGTTTGAACACTGGCTTAATGAGATTGCCACTCACGAAAAGAAAGTTCTCTTTAGATTCGTATGTGAGTCAGATTGTATATCATCAGGTTAGGGGAAGGACTTGAGTGCTATTTATAGAGTCTTCGATCATGGACACTTTCATTACGGGCCGGGCCATACTCAACTCACACCAGTCAACCCCATATTAGACTGATTAAGAACCCATATATATTACCTTTATTAAACCAAATTAATTCAGTTAATTTCAATTAACGAAGCTCACATTAGACAATTCTTACATGTCCATCCTCTCCCTGATGAACCGTTCGGGCTCTCCTAGTTGTCCCGCTCAAAGGAACTCCAGAGTCTCGCCTATGAGTGGCCATCCTAGGCTTCCTGGAGGGAGACTAGGATTCGCGCGCGCCCTCAACTTGACAAGTTGCTCGATCGAGTAAAGGAAGAGGACAAAGAAGAATATGAAAGCTAAAAGAATGCAATACTGAAGCATCGCCACTTGTCTTGTAAGCTGCCAAGTGGTGGTTTATATGATGCGATTGGAGACGTGAGGACCTGAGAAATTCTCAATCCAAGGAGACTTTTCCAAGGAAGACCATGTGCTTTCTTTGGACTGATTTTTCTGAGGTTGGCTACAACATCAGTTCACATCAGCAATGCCCATCAGTACTTAGGCGAGAATTGAGCAAAGGGCAAAGCCAAATGAACTCTCCCAGTCCACTACAAAAGCCTTGTCTGTGGGATACGCATTAACCTACTTGTTTTGGGCATTAACAATTTTGCTCTGTTCAGTTTTCAAGCTTGACACGTTTGTAGATCCAGTCAAATATCAGAAAATTCCTGAGGGAAAGCGTAATGGTCCTCGTACCTTGCGCGGCATCTTTTCTTATCAATGTACTAGTTGACACGTGGAGCGATGGGCCAGATATATTAAGTTTACTTTTCTGGGTTAGTGGCCCACCGAAGTAGATAGGTTCGGCGTTGAACTACTGCCCAGCTATCTATTTCCTTTCTGTCTATGTCCATCGGATTTCAGAGTAAAAACTTTTTTTCTGTATGAAAAGGGGCTGAAGTTGAATATAAAAATTTAATGTTGTAAATCTACATGAAATAGGAAGTAATTGAAAGACACTAGTAAGTAATTGAAAGACACTAGTATCTGAGCTTTTATCGATTCCAAGATTAGCAAGCCAGTCGGCAGAGCTATTTCCTTCACGAAAGTTATGCTGCACTTTAAACTCAAAATGAGAGACTAGCAGTCTTCTGATATTTTAAGTAAAGTAGGGCTAGCATTATCAATTATAAGATCTGGACTAACAAAATTAGTAATGGTTTCAAAGTTAATCCCAATGATGATCTTATGAAAACTAAGTTGTTTTGCAAAGTTGAATCCCAACCATAAAGTCTAAAGTTTTGCTTGTGTCGACGAACATATTCCTATAAATAAGGCAAAAACCACCAAATCAGTCACCTTATTTGAATTATTCACAGACGAAACTTTAATGATTTCGTGTAGGATTGAATTCCTCAAATTCCATTTAAGTGAAACTGAGTTACAATTTGAATTTGCGACCCAATCTGACTGAAGCTATTTTCCCCCATCTAAGCTTATTGTTTTCAATTCGTAAAGAAATGTTTTCGTAGATCCATTTTCCGTCATCCAAACATTGGATTGTCAGAAAACAATTTACCGAAAACAGTTTTCTTTTAAGTAAACAGACCCTTGGTTAAATTCAAAATTCTATATCAGGTTTGATATGGTCATGTTAGAAGGTGAATCAACCTTAGGAATATATTTTGATGATGACAATCCATTGGTTGAACAGTTACGGACGACATTTAATGTGAACCTGATTGGAGTATTTTGCATAATTAGGGGAGCCTGAATTTGGATGTGCAGTGTGTCAATAGTTTCTTCTCAAAACTACTCTGCGAGAGAGAGAGAGAAACCTTGGGGAAAAAAAGAAGAAGAAGAAAAAGAATATTTGACGCATTTTATTTGAATAGCAATCGTATTGAATGAGTCTTGCATTGAGAGCAGAGCAGCAATATCTATATATAGAGAGAGAGACCTAACGAATCTCCAGATACCGACTCCAGAAAGAAGAAACTTCTTCTAAAGTTGAAAAGAGACGTACGACGACGATCTACGAGCGTCTTATCATCAGAATGCTTGCTTCATACAAGCACCGGAGACGGAATAGGTCTCAAAGAATGACACAGAGATTGTGTCCATTACCTCCATAATCTTCTTCCACTTCACTGTCAATACAAGGAGAGAGAAAGGAGCAGAGTCAGGCAAACTTATAAAACCGAACCATAAGTGGAATACCCGTTTGCAAGATCCAACATTAACCCTTCAACACGTGAGCGCACACACGAATACACACACAGCCGTGTGCATGCACGCATTGCATACATGGAATACAGTCAATGATTTCTTGAAGAACTTTTCTACAATTACAAGCAAGTTTACAAATGTAATCAGTCCCGTTGATGTGCTTTTGCGCTTGCCTACCAACTAGTGGTTCTCAAATTCTCTCTATCCTCTCACTCAAGGGTTATCAGAAAAACTCGTAGCACATGGATCCATATTTTTCAAACCCACTCCAACATACATGTAACTGGAGAGAGCCACGATAAATGGCCAGCTCATTCTTGCACAGACAACTCAATCTAATAGAAAATCCAACTCAAGTTTTCGATCAACATGCACTCTTGCACACAGTATTTAGAAGACAAAACCAAATTGATCTCTCAACGATTTTCTGAAAGTCAATCATGCCTCTTGTGAATTGAGACGATGTGTTATTCATCCATCTTGCTTGCATCAACCAACCTAAGGTATACTGGACCAAAGTACCTCCTTCAGTGATAGCATGATCAGCTAATTTATCTACACATAGGTTCATAGGTTTTAGCCAAAATCAAAGGAGTTGACAAAACAGATGCTCTAAGTCCATTAGTAGAGCTGATTTTCTCCGCTATTTACTTTCTCTATTTCCTGATGCAAAACACACTAGACATCCCTTTTCAACCGTGATGACGGCCATCTTATACACCTGCACAGTCCGTTCAATTTCCAGCAGACAACTAGTGATACTTAGAGAAGTAATAATCATGCTATGCTGAACTTTTTTTTTTATCCTTAACCATGCTTCTTTTTTGCATCAGGTCCAAATTCTATTTGGCCTTAATATTCTCACAATCATGCGCAATTTTTGCGTCTCCTATATCAGACAGCTAAAAGGAGTTTTCTCATTCCTCTTCTTTCTAACATCAAGTAGATTATTATTAAAGGCACACCCACCCCATTGGCATCCAAAATCACCACACTTCGCAGCTCTTGCTTTGCCAAAGACAACCAAAAAAGCAAGGACATTGCAAGCTTCTCAAACGGACTCAAACATGAGAGCAGAAGCTCCCAATATGCATTCACAGATAAACAGGTTTTGATATCTTCTGGTGATAGAGCAATATCGAGACCAGTGGGACGGTTTGGGAGAGACAGAGACTTCTCAGAACAAACTCTCCAAACACTCAAGCCCAATGAAGAGCCTAAATATGGAAACTTTTACTGTCCCACAGGCCGTGATCCTATGTGGCTTTGCCTATTATCGTGGAAAGAGCTTAAAGCGGCACATTATATCTCAATGTCACCATTTCATCCACTTTTCCCCCAAATTTTCCTCAACCACTAGACCAAACTGACTATCAAATTAGCAAAACCATAGCTAAAATCAATACAATTCCATGTCATCCGACTATAGTCAGGAATAGAACCCTACAGAAAATAAAAGGCAAGGGAATCGAAAAGATTAAAGGAATTAATCAACAAGGAGGAAGCAGAAAGAGAAAATTTACCCACCTAGATTCAAACTCCTTGACCTCAGCAAGCTCCTTCCCTAACAAGTCCACCCATTGCACTTGCTTCTTCTCAACACAGAGTGCTTCCAAACCTACCTTCTTCTTCTTGAGGCAGCTCTTGATGATGACTTTGTCAGTTTCTCCGTTCTTCTCATCTAAACCCGCATCATCTCCGACCTCTGCGGTCTCTCCACACAACTGATCAGAGCCATCAGACACCAAGACTTCTGGTGGAGGGACATGCGGGGCATCCTCCAATTTCAACGGTCCGGGAGCGTAAATGTGAGGAGAGGGCTTGCAGAAGCACACGAAAGGTGGGCAATGGAGCTTGCAAACAAAAAACCTCATCAAAAAGTTGTCTTGGGATGATGTGCTAAGACCTGACCCAGATCACACCCATCGCTCCGAATCGGCACAGAGGGAAAAGAGACGTCAAACACAGCAGAGGATGACGCCCAAGAAAGACCCAAATCGACGCATCACGAGAAAGGCCAGCACCGAAGAAAGAACCACCCCTCGCTTTCCAAATTCTTGACGATGGATGGAGATAAAGACCTTGCCTTTGGGAGAAGCAATCAAGACCCAGAAGCGAATTCGACCTCTTTCTTGCGGCTATCGAGCAGGAATCGCCAGAGCACCAGCTGAGAAACCCGAAGCTGTCAAGATTCCTTGTCGGGGAGCTTGCACGTGCACCCGGGAAGAGCCTCCGAACCCATTACTGTCGAGCCATGAACAATTCCGCAGGCGGGGCGAAGGTTGAAGAAGATCAAACGGGCAAACAGGGGGTGGCGGAGTGGAAGGACGAAGCTTTTTGCACTACGCGGAAGTGGGGCAAGTCGTCCGACGAGGCGCACTGAATGAATTCGAGATTGAAGAAACAGAACATTAATTGCCCAACATCCTCGACACACGCACACAGTACTTTCGTTTCGCTTTTCCTTTGCCGACTTTTCGGTAAGCTGCCAACATGAACTTTACCTTGGATGAAAATATCTTTGTCTTCGTTCCGTCTTGGTTTTTTCAGTGGATAGGTTGGTGGCAATTCGTCTCTATTTGTGATTATTTTATTTCTAATCCGCATCGATTATTTCGATTTCATACGTCGATTAAACGCAATCTCTTTATAACTTATGTTTCGTCTCGTATCGTTTTCATCTCGAGCAAACAGATCGCATTTAGCACCGCTGGCTATGTTCATTGAAAAAATCTATGTTATATCTACGAGGGAATGTCCGGGTCGTGTAACCCTTTGACAACAAGACTATAGATCTCAATAATCAATCGACGAGTTTTAAGTTTGTGCAAGGCGCTGCACTTTCTATAGGAACTACGGCGGATATAACGTGATTGGTAGAGACAGGCACGAGGCGCATAGGGACTCGTGGCTCAGTGGAATACCGTCTCGAACGGGGCGGGGGGGTCACGTTTTCCATGAAAGAGATGCCCGGGCGAGGCGTTAGGTGGCGCTAATACTAGTCCTGTCCCGCCCCGCCTGCCCTCGGCAGCGGCCCGCCCCGCAAAACGAGGAATATTTAGAGGCACGATAAAAAAAAGAAGGAGAAGAAGAGAGATTTGGGTCCGATGGATGATGAATTGGAATCAGAAGAGAAAAGGAAGGAACAGCCGCGATGCGGGTCCTCGCGATGGAAAACGATGCTGCGCAAATTCTAGTTGCCCTTTGTCTCCTGTTTTTTTTGGCCTTTTCTTGGAGGCTCTGACGGGTCCGGGTGACGTAATTTGCCCGACGAATTGCTCACGTTGTCATGCTGTTGTCTTGTCTAATCTCCTTTGTAAAAATTCGAGATTTGAGACCCAATAATTTCTTTGGAATGCGCCCACCGCCGGTGTCTTTATCTGTGGAAATTTGCCAATCACAAGTCGATGAGACTGTGGTCAACGGAAGCGGACGTGTTGGTTTATAAGATTGTTGGTACTTAGATAGATTACCTACCAATTCGGTATATGGCGGCCAAAATAAAAGTCTTGTGTTGCCAGCCAATTCGAATCACTATAAATCATGAAAAAAGACAAATGAGCATTAGGTTACGTATAGGTTTTGTCCCGTGATTATCGTGATTTGTGCAATTTGATCTTATGAGGTTTTTGTTGCGGTGCAATTGAGTACTCTAACTTTCTCGATTTTTTTTTTTTGCAATCGGGGCCATTTTGTCGATCACCATCGATGACGCGTTCGGGCTCTTGAAGGGACACGGAGGAAATTTGTTTATGATATGGTCTCGAATAAACGCCACAGCAAACACAAAACCTAAAAGAGGAGAAAAGAAAAAAAAAAAGAGAACGGGCAGCGGTGAGGGGGCGAGAGGCGGCCGTCGCTACAGCCCGAGCTGCAACAACCCTCACCGGCGAAATGTAACCCCCACGATGCTCAAGTGAGGGCCGCCGTTTTGCACCACGTTGGCAATGCCACGTCAACATCTGACGACGTTGCTAATCACGATTCAAAAAAAAGGACTTCATTAGATAAATCTAGAAAGTTAGACGACTTATCGGCATGATTAGGTAAAGTTCGGAGGTCCAAAACAACACATACTTAACCAAACAAAATCAAAAACTATCGAATCTTGCTCTTATGAAAAGCCCGACGTGCTATTCCTTCTGTCGAGTTGTATTGATAGCTGACATGCTTATCATAAATTGATCACCTAATGTCCCTTGATCACGGTTTAACTTTGAGTATCATTAATTGGAGTCTTGCACAAAGGCCAATCTTCTGTACGATGGACCCCACTTCTCGACCCAACATCGATTAAATACTAGTGAAAAAGCCACGAAAAATCTCAAATTATATTATCCAGAATTTTTTTGTAATATTAAAAATCTCATATTATACTTCTGTGACACATTTAATCTAAATTTTTTTTATGACTTTCACTTTAAAATTGTACCTATCTGACCTATTTACTCTTTATTAAAGTTCTGTCGAATGATTTTTCAATCAAAACGACATCGTTATTTCACTTAAATTACGCGAGTGCCTTATTAACACAGTTTGTTTCCTGGTATTCATATAGGCATATTTTTAACATATCTTATTGAAAAAGGATAAATGTAGCATATAAGTATAAGTTTGGATTTTTTTTTGTGTCTTAATGAACATAATTTAGGATTTTTATTGGCATTGCCCTAACCACGTCATCACCAAACTCTGTCTTATCGCAGCCGTTCATCGTGATGGAGAGAATCTATCAAATGGAGGGTCATGATGAGGCACACGCTTGCCATTATCAAGAGCAATCACCGGTGCTCGCGTTTCATTATGGCTTTGAATCTTTTTGGAAAAGTGGTCTCTTTTCTCTGAATGGCATGCCGCGAAGTGCAGATAGATGGTAAAGAGAGAATGGAGTGTGATGGAAGCTTCCATATGCTGCTAAACAACATTCTCTATCCAACACTAATCCACATGCTCAAGCACTTTCAACGGGTTAAGATTTTTCATAATTTTAAAGAGGGAAATGCATATGGACAACGGAGTTTCTTATCGATTGGTATTGGAAAACCTTCTTCAACAGGTAGATTCCAGATTCTATATAGGTGGAACCTGAAGTGAAATCTAAACAAGTTTTTTGTATTTTTTCTTGGTCTATATCTTTGCATGATCTTGCGGAATTTTATGGCTTTAGATGATGAGTGTATAATCTGGAACTACTAGTCTAAGCTTTCATTTTATGACTTGTTAATGTTTCATATTCTTCATGTGTCTGAATACAAATTGTAATCAGTGAATCATAGCAGCAAGTGGTAGTCATTAAAGGTAATAATTCACTGTAAATGTTCAATTAATAATACATGTAAAAAACTGAGTAAATCATGGAACTGACCGTGGGGTAAGTTTCAAATTCCAAAAATGACGAACCTAATATTGTGGGCAGGTTCCAGGTGGAACTTGTATGGAACATGAAACCGCTCATTCCTAATATTGATTCACGCAATGACTTCTTATTTTAATTGTATTTATTCGAATTGTAATGTCAGGAAAACTAGTTATTTGTATTCTGTTTGGTGAATGACAAGTTTATTCAGTATTGTTGCGTTCATTTTCGTTTTGTATGAAATAAATAAAAAAAGAACCTATTAGACTCTAGAATCTACCGTGGAACCTGTGATAGGATAGGTCCCAGGTTTCAGGTTCCGACAGGTAGATTTCAGGTTTCAAAAAATGAAAAACCTGTACCTGAGAACCTGGAACCGCTCACCCCTACATTGAAGAATCTGTAAAGAACCTGGGACCACTCACCTCTACATTAAACAAATTAAAAGTCCAAAGACGACATTACACATTAATCCAAAGTTCAAGAATCATGTTGCACAAATTAAAAATCCAAGGATTATATTGTATACTGGACCAAAGTTCAAGAACTATTTATATTATTATCCATTTCTATAATCCATAGACGAGTGGGTACTTGATGCGGATAGAACATCTTCAGTTGGGTAATATTTACTTTTTAATATCTCAACATACACGGATATGTTTTTAAGAAATGTATATATAAAATTCGATAAGAGATCAACTATTACCTAGATCTTCCACAATCGTCTCTCCGGTTCTTGAGCTACCATATTCAAATTGCACCAAATGTCAATCGCTTGTCCTTTGCTTTTCGCTCTTCTTGCTCTGTCATGACAGCATGCCGATCTGCAGCATCCATGCACAAGAAGAGTACAATCCCTCCAAAGTCAAACTGTGACATCAATACACGAGCATTGTCGTATCTACAATACACGAGCATTGTCGCATCTTAAACTACTCTCTCTATCTCTCTCCCCGACAAGCTCTCGAGTGGGGAATGCGAGGAATGACCCACATGCATGCACTGGACACGCACGCGTGCACGGGTGCAGTAGGCGTGTGGTGCTAGCGAATTTGGCAGTGGTGCAGCACAGCAATACCATCATCACAGAAGGCAAAGATAGGAGAAGAAATGGAAGAAATGGCAAAACAATATGTTTGTCACATGATGATAAGGTGCAGAGAAACATTTTGACTTCAGTGCAGATGAGAGCCACATTGACTAAGGCAAAAAAGATACCTGCATAAGTCCTTGCTTTGTTCGCCTGTGCTGCCAGGAGCTAAAAGCAAGGCAAACTTGCCGTGTACAATTGACGTCGACAAATTTTAGACCAAACGGCTGAAAACATATATGATCGGACAGCTAACAAAGGAATGCTTGCAGCTGTTAACGGCTCACAATGGGCACACGGGAGAGTAGATTCGTGCCCCGAATATGATTTCGATTTATGATTTTTCCTCCCGATTTTGAAAACAAAAAAAAAATCATATGGTTTAGAACAATGAAAAAATGATAGACAATTTTACATAGTTGTATTAATTGTCTTAAACAGATTTCATGTGCTCCAAGTAACTTGTGTAAACCGCAACATCTGTGGAAAAAGTTTCCATACAGGCCAAAGGAATGCGTGTTCGTGAAAACTCGATAGAATTTAACAGGAAATTCGCAAAAATTCAAAAGAATTTAATTGGGAAAACCATATATTGCATGACTGATATGGGAAGTAAGCTGATCGAGGCATGCCAACATCTCTCAAGTCTTCAGTAGAATACATTACTCCAATTCAATAAAGATGAGATTCACAGATTGTACCGCCTTAAAGATGAAATACACAAAAATTGAGAGGGCCGATACATGCCTAAATCAGCTGAATTCCAGGCTCTATGACTGCATCATTCTAATACATATAGAATCAAAAACGAAATGATTTCCGAGTGCTAAATGGGTACTCCAAGTATTACCAAAATTTTCCACAAACTTTCAAGACTCTGGGAATGAGTTGAAGAGCCCTTCATCCCATTGAAATTTGCGGGAGATATAATCTACATAGACACTCTCGCTGTTCACCTCATTGCTGAATCTTCAGGACTGGAAAAGCTATCACATCTCTTATGCTAGCGGAGTCCGTCAAGAGCATCACAAGCCTGTCGATCCCAAGGCCCTGAAGCAGAACAAAGGAAACTGATGTTCTTATCCATGTGTAAAGTTGCTCCAGGACGTGGTATAGCACATGTACTAGTTGGCAAGCACAATATTCAATAGCCCATCACAGTTGCTGATTTCACGGTATTACTTCTAATCAGCAGTATCTCTGGGCATATAACACTATGCATAATTCAAGCACATGGGTCAAGCAAACACTAACCATTCCTGAAGCTGGAGGCATCCCATATTCTAAAGCCGTTAGAAAGTCATCATCAAGAGTCACTTCGTAAGATTCATCATCCTCCTCTTTTTTCTCTTCACTAGCAGCGCCTTTTAAGAGCGATGCTGCTCTCTTCTCATTATGTTGTCTCACTTGTTCTTCCAAGCGTCCTCTCTAGAATTTGAAAAAACAAAAAACTAATAAAGAAGAAGAATCAATTTCACTCCCTAATCAAAGGAAAAGCGTTGGCAAGCGTTGCTTGAAAAACTCTTCCTGTTAATCTTGGTCTACTTGGGACAAATTGTTGCATGGTCGGATGGGAGAGAATGTGGGAGAAAATTCAAAAGGTGTCTACTCAAGAATTTTAAATTTTGACCCATTTTCACCTCCCACCTCTCACTTTCTCCCTACCATTCTTCCCAAACAAAGCTTAGGTGCAATGAAAAATCAATGAACGACCTTATGCCATGCTCCGCAGAGTCATGAGTGTGCTACAACAAGGAAGATTTGTTTTAGCAGCAGAGTATGAACAAATGATTGAAGCAATTATTAGATTGCAGTAATACATCTCTGGGCAGATTACTTTGTTTCTAACATTCCCTCGCATATAAACAAACATTTAAGCCAATTCAGTCCAAAAAATTTACCTGATCCATCGGATCTGTTAATTCCGAAAATGCATTGGCAAGTTCCCGACCACAAATGAAAAGCTCAAATCTCTCAGTCAAGCCTGCATGCCTAAATATGGAGAGATATAAAATGAGAGATTACAAATAGAAGTTCAACAAAGGAACGTGGATAAAACTTGGTGTCTGTCCATGTGATGTTTTATGCGAATTGCTCTGCACAGACAGGTGATATCAACGAAAGCTAGACTTGACCGGAAAATTCAAAATCCTCCAACAGAATATTTCATTGTTTTCTAATAAACATGCCATCGGTAGAAATATTTTTAGACAAATACTTCAAGAAAAGTTAGCATAGAACGGAATTGCTTCTTGATATAATTTTTAATACCTTCGATGAGGCTTGGCCAGGGGAGATATCTCGATAGGATAGTCCAAGACAAATGTGGGTTGCAGAAGCTTTGGTTCAACAACCACCTCGAAAATCTGCAAAACATGGCATCATAAATGAGCTATTAGTTCTTCATGAAAATGAAAGATGAAAAGATCCAACTGATAGATTTCCCAGAACCCTAAACGAGTGCCTAACTAAACTTATCACGGTCTGTGGCTTTGGATGCCAACACTCCAAAGTTGGAAATGGTCAATTAAATCACACGCAGGTATGGACAGTGACAAGTGCTGAGCAAAAATATTACTGAAAAAAGATTTGTGGATAACCTCATTAACAAGGTGGCCAATGGATGGGCATGATCCAATGGCTAATTTATCTTTATTATCAAGGCCATCCCCTAAGGTAGTGAGAGTAACTCTTTTAGCCATTTCAAGATCATCTCCAAAATCACTGAAATCAATTTTTGTGGCTTCTTTGACAAGATTGTGCATCGTTTCTCTCCTCCAAGGCCTTTCCAGATTTATCTCTGACCCCTGTATGGAAGACTCGTGCACTGTCAGATCAAGGATAGGAAAGAGCCAGACAAGCATCCAAGATCAGACTCAAAAGAATCCGGGAAACATGTGAGCAGTTAACAGATTTACCTGGTAGTCAATTTTAAGCTTACTTTGAACTGCCAAAGCACAACGAGTTATGATCTCCTCTGCCATGTTCATCATGCTTTGATAGTCGGAGTATGCTTCATACATCTGAATCAAGCTAAAATAAATACTATCAATATTTAATAAATATACATAACAAACACGGTTTTAACAGTCATCACTTTGTGGTAACCATTCAAATTGATGACTTCACAAGTTGAGAAAAAGTGGCATTTCAGAAAGTACCTCTATGGTGGTAAATTCTGGATTATGACGAGTTGAAATACCTTCATTTCTAAAAATTCGACCAATTTCATATACTTTTTCAAATCCGCCAACCTGCAAGAAATTTTCACATTCATTGTCACCAAGGGTACAAAACATCGAGCACTACACAATACTACCTTCAAATAAAAAAAGTTTGTGCAAAGAAAGAAAAAATAAATAAATGTAGCATATCCAGTAGCAAAAAAGAAAATGAAATTGAGAAAGGGCTAGTGAAAATAAATATCTAAGTAGATAAAAATCTATGTTGATACATACAAAGGCATAAGTTGGAAAAAAGGACAGACAAAGAACAGTTAGAAAAGATTAACTGCCTCAACAGAGACCAATAGGCTGCATCAGAATGCCAGGTTCACATTGAAATTCGAAAAAAAAAACAGATGTATAAAACAGGAAAAATCAGGCAAGTAATTCCATCATGCAGCAGAAACCAACCATGGCCAATATGATAATAAAGGTAAAATTGATACTCAAGCATTCTTTCTTCACCTACTGAAGTTAACTGTTAACATTAGACAATAGCTTTCCAAACCCATAATGAAAAGCAAGAGGAAACCCAAATTGTAGACGTAACTTACCAGCATTCTTTTTAAATGGAGCTCAGTTGCAATTCTCAAGTAGAGATCCCTTCCAAGAGAATTATGGTATGTAACAAATGGCCTGGCCTCTGCTCCACCAGCTGCTCCCTAGTCCACAAAATCGATTAAAAACCACTTTGCGAAAACAAAGATGCATGTTCCAACCAAAAAAAAACAAAGATGCATGCTCTGACCACCGACCCCCCCCCCCAAAAAAAATAAATAAATAAATAAATAAAACAAAGATGCATGCCAGTGTAAATGAAGGCTGGTCAACTAGCAGATGCAGACACGTACTCCTTGCTCTCTCATTTCATTTTACAAAGGCTGGAGCAGATATAGAGACCAAATCCTAATTTAGCTCCGGTTTAAAGATGCGATAACTAGGCAGTACGAGGACTTTCTCAAGCTATTGCTCCATGAGTTGATTCGCAGTGAAAAATGGAACACCATCAAAATAATTATGCTATGTCCAATAAAACTTACAGCATCTGGATATCCAATTTTCAAATCCTTCACAGCAAGTCTTAGTTAGAACTGGTCTAATTTTTAGAAGGGTGACATAATCAGTTCAATTAGGATTGCTTCTCCATATGTTAGATCCTACCTATGCTGCGACACCTATGTGTTAAATATAGTGACCAAAATAATGAACCAAATATAAGAAAAAGAAGAATTGATACTATTTTGACCTTTCTTCAAAGATTTTGTCTTTGGCATAATATCAGGAAATTTTCTGCACATCACAGCCAAGAGGTATTCACCGCAAGAAAAGAATCTTAACATGCAGACAAAAAACTTTTGAAACTCAAATTATACCTACAATTGGCTGGTGATGTTTTGAATTTATTCATCTCAAACGAAAATCTATTAAAATGATTAACTAAGATTCAAGATAATAGTCAGATGTGCCATAAATGAAAAACTAATCTAATTCAAGGCTTTTAGACCAAAATTTTCAGCATTTTGACTCGTTCATGAAAGATGTAGCGTCTTATAGACTAATCTGATGGAGATTCCTTATGCGGTCATTCCTCAGCTTGTACATTTTGAGTAGTTAAATTATTAGGAACATGCTGAATTTTGACAAGTACCAAGTAATATGGCTTCCTACCAACTAATACAATCTCCTCCTCCCCCCCACGAACCAAATAAAAAACCAGAACAAGGAAAGCAAATGACACGTACACACAAAACCAACAAAAAGAAGAACACAACCAACTATTAAAGCCACAAGTACCAAAATCTGATAGAATTACATGTCACAAAGGAACAAACAAACCTGTAAGACAGGCGTCTCAACTTCAACAAAACCCGCAGATTCAACTGTCTTTCGAATCTCTGATACAATCTACACAAGCAGGCAAGACAACCACGTCAAAAAGGAGACTCTCAGCTTACCTCCTTTGCCATCGAAATAGACATAAAAGGACTCCTAATATTATATACAAGTTTAGAAGGCAGATGACAGAACTAATGAGCTTCAGCTTCTTCGAAATGAAAATAATACATTTGCTTTAACTTCTTCGGAGTAAAGCCTTTAACACATTTCATGTGATTAATCTCTGCACTTCCACATAGACATACCTTAGGGAGCAGAGAAAGGGTCTAGTTTAACTCTCTTATTTCAATCACAACCATCACAAAAAAAAATAGCAAATTAAAAAAAAATGGATATATTGTAAAAAACCACGAGCTCTGGGCGGTTTCATTAGAAACATAAATTCAAAAGGAAAAAATTGAATGGTACCATGAAAATTGAAAGAAATGTAGCAAAGCATGAAATAGTTAATCATTTCCAATTTCAACCCCTTGATCAGTATTTTTTTTTTGGACACCTGATTAATATACTTCGACATAGTTATAATTCCCATCAAACCCATATGAAGTTTTCCCATAAGTAGAGAAGTTGAATAGCAATGCCGTGCAATAAGACTTGAATATTTTTTTAGCTGTGAAGAGACATGAAATTTTACCTTTGCTCTTTTACGAAAAATGTCAGCCACTTCTGGGTTTGCAATCATATCCACATACCTGAACAGAGATAGATAAAGCAGAGACAGGTCGAGTAAACAGAACATCCATCATGCCACCTAGAATCAAGCAAGTCATTCTCACTTTGGCAAAGCCTGCCTTTGCTTATTGTTCTTCCTACAACCATCCTTAGCAATGACTATTTCCTACATATTCACAAAAGTTCTACACTCAAAAATAGATATTGTTTTCCAGTCATACAGTAATAAGTGGAAGACGGCAGACAGCAGACCTATGATACAATACTTCCTCTAAGATATAAAGACCTTTTTGTTTAAAGAGGCAATTCAAAGATTTCTCTAGCTACTTTCTCATGAAGTTTTGTTATAGCATCTATAACTGCCTCTGGTTTAGTACCAAAATTGGTGAACTCAAGACTTTAGGGTAGACAGATGGCCAAGCTAACTGAATTTATAGAAAATCCGTATGGACATGGATAGAGGAGGCAGGGATTCTTCTATTGTCATGTCGAGTCGAATTTATAATAAGCAATGATGATGCCATTTCAGTTTAGAATGATTAGTGGTGCCGGAATGAATTTTTAAAGATTTCTTTGCATTTCTTTTTCAGTTAGGCAGGGAAAAGAAATCAATTGTTCTGATGCAGTTTCACTGAACCAAAGATGTAGATGGGATGTGGCATTCACAAGCAGGCAGCAAGTGGAACTAAAAGATTTTGTTAGATTATTTGAGCTCTTATTAGCTGAAGCTGCTAATAGCAGCGTACTATAATGAAGGGGGAGCTAAATAATCTATCCTGTAATAAAAACAGTACAAATAGGCAGGAAAGCATTTTACCTTTGGCGATAGCGCTTATCCACATCTGTTAATCCATGATATTTATCAGGAAGCGGGAGTAAGGATTTGGTAAGAATTGCGAAAGAGTTGACACACACGGAAAGCTCCCCTGAAGTATAAATCATGAATAAGCGAATTCAGTAGCTAGACCTCATTACAAGACATCAGAGAAGAATTAGAACTACAGATTTACCTAACCCACAAAAAAAAAGGGAAATCCAGCTTATGTTGATCTACTATGGCTTATGTATATCAACTAAATGTAAAGAAGAGAAATCATTATATACCTTTCTCTGTCCGCTTTATAGTTCCATTTGCACCCACTATGTCACCAATATCTACAAGGGTCTTCAATCGCTCAAACTGATCATCTAACAGCCTCTCCTTCTCACAGTAAAGCTAAAACAAATGGTTGGTACTTTCAATCAGTTAACTAGCCACTATATTGAACAAGTATAGCCATGGTAGTAAAAGTAGCTGCCTTTCATTTCTACAATAGAAGGTGATACAAATACTAACCAGCATAGTCCAACAAAGTTTAGGGTCATCTAAGTATGAGACGAGTAATTGTAAACCATGCAAAGTAAAGAAGACTGATCTTATAAGTTTCGGTAGAAACACAAAAGAAGAAAAGAAATATAGCACAAAGGAATGTTAAATCAGTAAAGGGTGATCTTAACTACGAAGCAGTTTATTTCATCCTAAATAAGTGCAACATGAATTTCAGTGCACCTCAAAACTTCCAATTATTGTCCAGTCAGCAGATGGAAGCAAGTGCATCTATTGTACGTAAAAAGTTCAGAGCAACAATTCAAAAAAAAATGAAAACAGCGATTGCATCATGCATCTTCTGACACTTCAAATGGTTTGATTTTCTAGGTAAAATTAAAGTATAACTACGTACAGAGGATTTAGCACGATCAAATCAAACAAAGTATAAAAGTTCTTAATGAGGATGTTCATGAGCCTCTGGAATGAGCGGCTAAACATTTCTCAGCTAAAATCCGTCCCACAAACTTTTCGTCATTTCCCAAACACTGTTACGATTTTGGATATAAGATCCCAAACCTGCCTCATTAAAGTTGTCAGATTCCCACCAAATACCCGCAACCAGCAATGTTACTATTCTGGTGACATATATCCCACACTAAAAACATAACAAACCAAGTCAAATTTCCAAACGCAATATTTAATCTAAAACTTATGCATTGTCCAGTTCGAAAAACTGCAGTATAGAAAAACATATATAAGATCGAAAAACTTCAAGACCCATAATCACAAAAATCTAAAATGCAACAATCCTATAATGAGAAATTAGGCATGTAATGGTGTTTGTTACTGAAAATGTTATATCATAATTAATTTCTTTAGGGGTTTACAAAATTATATAAATAACCTTAAGCATTTAGTAAATCTCAAAAACGTCCCAAACTCCAGTAGGATTAGAACAATGACGTACATTTGCCAAATAACCTAAAGACTATAAAGGAATAAGGCCATTTTAGTAATTAAAACATATCGGTTTCAAATATCTGGTTTCCCGACTATAAAATCCCATATACGTTCCAAACCCTATAGGATTTCTGACAGTTGACCCTGGACCCGTCCCACTACCTGAAACTCGGATCTCGTTTATGTCCCATTAGGATTTGGGTGGGTCAGGTGCCGGATTATACCTGCCCCAGAATCAAACTTGACGCACGGTTAGCTAAGGAAATAGTAGACAACGTCGAGTCAGAACAAGAGCAAACCTGAATTGTTCCAGAATCGTCTCGGAGGGTCAAAAAGGCAAGCTTTCCAAATGCTCGGCGAGCGGTGATTCTTCCAGCTATGGACACTTGATCATTCTCGCCATCCGACTCTTCGCCATTAGCTAAATGCTTATATATGTCTCGCAGCTGATTAGCTGAATGAGACCTATCCCACTTATAGGCATAGGGCTCGAGACCTTTCTCCCTCAATTCTTCCACCTATAGAACCGACACACCATCAATGTACTGAATATGAAGTTGCCCCAGCTTTAGATTGTTTCTTTGGGTCTACAAGTACTTAAAGATCGTCGAAAAAGGATGAACGACTCAAGGCACTGAAAGATTCCAACTTTTTGTTCGCTGCATTCCAAATCGAACTGGTAACAGAAAGCAGAATTTAAGACGTTGAGCTCTTCACATTTTTTCCCTGCAATTCATGATAATTTCCGATGGCATTCCCACTAAGAGAATGCTACGAGAAGTCAAAACAATCAAACTCCAAACGAATAAAAATTTGGTAATTGAAACCAGCTCTAGCTCTCAACAAAATCCTAGATACGCTCCTTCATCCCCTGCCACAATATGAACTGACAAATCTCCTTCCAAAATTCATCTCAAGCTCAATTCGAACGCAAGACCACCAAGCCGACGAGCAGGACACAACAAAAAAAAAAAAGAAAGATCGACCTTTTTCAAGCGAATGGCGCGAACGGCCTCTCTGTCGGAGGTGGAAGAGGACGAGGACGGCGACCGGCGGCCGCGGCCGGAGGCGGCGGCGGCGGCGGCGGAAGAGGGGGGCGAAGCAGGAGAGGAGGAGGAGGAGCGGACGAAGAAGAGGTTGGGGCGGGGGGTGGGGCGAGGGGAAGCGGCGAAGCGGAGGAGGTGCTTCAGGGGCCGCGACGATAAGGTGAGCACCTTCATGTTCAGCGCCTCCATCGCCATCACCTTCTCTCTCTCTCTCTCTCTCTTTCTATCCCCAAAAGCTGGCTTTGGTCTCCGCTTCGGAGCTTACAGCGCGGACTGCCAACTCTGTCGGCCGTCTCTCCGGTCGAACCGATTTTCGGACCCGGTTCTCGGATCCGCTCCGATTCCCGAGCGGACCGGTGGAACCGGTAAAAGTACTGGGGATAAGCAAGATGGACCGTCCAAATCGGGATCGGACCAGACCGACCGGTGTGGTCCGGTTCTCGGGAATATTGATCCGGTTCCCGATTCTTAAAAATGGAACCGGTCTGGTTCGGTTTCCGGTTCTAGAGTGGGAATCGGATCAATAAATATATATTTTTTTTAATTTTCTTATGTATATATTTATTTACTTTTTAAAATTTTTTGAAAAATAAAAAGCGTAATCTAATTTTCCGAATTTCCTCTTGCCTTTACTAATAAATTATTGGTCTCATTGAAATCGGACCGGACCGGGAACCACTCACCCTCAGGTAAAACAATATTTTAACAATCTCGAAGGCCAAAGCATCGTTTTAACTAACATTTTAACTGTTGGATTGAATATAACAAATAAGCGCCAAAGGCTGAAACAACATTTTGAAGGTGAAATGGCCAAACTGCAAATTCGCCGCCAAAAAGGCAGAGTAGGACGATACTTCTCAGATTTGTACACGCATTTAGTTTGGGCATTTTAAGCAACACACTTAAGCTCCGTTCGTTTACCGAAAAATATTCTCCTTTTGATTTTGAAGGTGAAATGGCCAAACTGCAAATTCGCCACCAAAAAGGCAGAGTAGGACGATACTTCTCAGATTTGTACACGCATTTAGTTTGGGCATTTTAAGCAACACACTTAGGCTCCGTTCGTTTACCGAAAAATATTCTCCTTTTGGAAAATATTTTTCCAGAAGTCATTTTCCTGAAAAATGTTTTCCTAGAACACAATTTGCTGGTGTTCGTCTAAAATTTAAAAAAGTTTCGAAAAATATTTTCTGGTGTTCGGCAACCGCTGATCCGGTGGCATCCGACGACCGGTGGCGGCTGTCGGCGGCGGCGATCGGCGAACGGCGGCAGTCGACGGCCGGCGGCAGCCGGTGATCGGCGGGCGATGGCAATAACCGGCAATCAACTTCCTCTCCCACGGAAAATATTTTCCCTCCCATGGGCAATTTTGCCTGGACTTTGGGGGAAAATGATTTCCTCTTTGTGAAAAAAGGAAATCATTTTCCTCAAAACAATGAAGGATTTTGGGGTAGGGAAGGAAAATGTTTTTCCACAGAAAACATTTTCCGCCCCCGAACACTGGAAAATGCGAAAAATGTTTACCGGAAAAATATTTTTCCGGAAACGAACGGAGCCTTAGTATGATTCGAATACGAGATCTAGACACAACATGGTGTACAAAAGGACAGCAAAAAAGAAAACGGAATATTTATCTCGATGAGATGCAATTGCGATGACGGTCAGCCAAAACTAGAGCCAAAGAGGGAGGCAAGAGTCGATCGAGAGAGTGAGACCGCGAGAGTTGAGCAAGAGTGCGATCGCGAGAGGGAGGCAACAGTCAAGTGAGACGGGTGCAAGCCGCGAGTGATGGTCGAGCGAGAGAGTGACTGATATTAGGGTTTGTGAGAGTGACTCCACCGAGGATGAGTACCCCCATTTTCGCCTTAATACGTCTGTTTATGACTTTGTGTCGTGAACAATGCAAAGGGATTAGGGCTTAGTTTTAACAAATATGTAAGAAATTAAAAAATATATATTAGTCCGGTCAGGATGAGCAATTCCACCCACGAAACTAGGAACCGGATCGAAAATGACCGGTTCCATTTTTTGAGAACCGGACCGGTGTCCTTGGAAACTACCTAGAGCTAACCGATCCGATTCTAGTCTCGACGGTTCTTTTTGCACATCCTTAATTAGATCTTGTGGGTCTCTCTTTGAATATTTTGTTAGCGTACTTGTTTCATGAGAAAATAACTTCAAAAACTAACTTTTTTTCATTTTAAATTATTTTTAAAGTCATCTTTCAAAACTCACTTCATCCCCATCATGTCATTGACCATCCGAACACCCAAACCTAGTTTCATGAGGACATTATTGCAAGCGCCAACCTTCGGACCCAAGTGACCAGCCACTGGACTTGAATAAGGGTGGTGGTAAGCACAATATCTATTAAGGTAAAATATCTCAATTCTACCTCAAATTATGTCTTCGCTATTGATGATTTAGGGTCACTTATGTCATTTGTTTTTAACAATATGGGATATCCGAACCTTTGACTCAACTAATCCACGCCAATACTTGTGAAAACTATCCATCTATCTGCATAAGTAAGACTTCATCTATAAAGCAGTGAACCGCTATTCGCATATAAGATCTGTCACACCTAAATCAAACATTTAATTACTAATCAAGATTTTGGGTTCGACTTTTATCATTTAAACTTAATATCCATAGATCATTGAACAAAACTACTTTCCATTGACAGATTGCCCACTCTTTAACCACGTGTGGTAGTTTGTTGTTATTCAATTCTCGAATGACAACTTACAATTTCTCACATCACTTTGCAGCCCTACTTCTTGCATCTCTAACGTCACACAAGCAAGTAGAGCTGCTTATGGCCCAAACAAATTCGTACGAGGTTTTATTATGGGCTGTTGGAGTGCCTCTCTGCCAGTGGACCAGAAAGCCCATGATCAAACTAAGAAGCCCATCTCATTAAGCAACAAAACCCAAACCCTAAGATGTTGAGAGAATGCAACGGCCGTTGAGACAAAGTCCAAGAGAGCTTCACTTGGCCCATGGGATATTGCAAATTCACTAGGGCTGTGTTTGGTCGTCCGAATTTCTAAACAGGATAGGACTGGATAGGATAGGATAAGAAATCACGGGATTTCTTCATATCCTGTCCACTGTTTGGTGGACTACGGATTTAAAATCGGATAGGACAATTTTTATTTTATTTTTTTGCTATTCACGGGTCCGGAGGAGTCGGTGAAGGAAAAAAAGCTGAGAAATTTTTTTGGTAAAAGTGCACAAGATGTGAGGATGAAGATGACGACAAGTGGAGCATAGGATTTTTGAAAAAATAGGTATTAGAAATCCTATCCGGGTCTATCCCACCCCTCTTCTCCGAATTTTTTTATCCTGGCTATATCCGGTCTATATCCGATATTATCCTATCCTGGACTACCACCAAACACATGATAGGATAAAACATATCATATCATGTCTTTTATACGATCGACCAAACGTAGCCTAGGAGTTTGGAAAGCACATCCCGAATCAAATGTAGCTTTGGTAATTATCATGAGACTGGGAGACTATCACAACCGATCGAGATTCATTGGGCACTTTAAAAGGTACAAGTAGATAAAAGTCATCTTAGATTGGGAAATCGTGCCTCGTTTATTATCAGACAAAAGGGGTTTCGTCGTTTTACACCGTTGCAGATTGATCAATTTCAATGATCGATGTCGATTGAGTTTGACGCACTATATTCCAACCCGTCTCTGCCTCCTTCGATTGAAATGGTAACCCTCTCCTCTCTTGTTCTCTCCTTCTTGTCATCTCTTCACGTGGTTTGACTGTGTCCTCAGACATCTAAGCATATGGACGCAGATTAGAAAGAGGACAAAGAAGATAGAAAAAGGAACAACTTGGGATCACGGACCTGTTCATAAGAAACCTTTTTTCAGTTCTCTTTTTGTTTCTTGACACTGTTCATTGGTTGACGGGTAGGTAAGATCTAGGTTGGGTTGGCTTTTTTTTCTTTAATTTATTCATTTTGTCACAAGCTTTAATGGGTTAAAACATGAAATTAAGTGTCTCTTGGTGCTTTGACCATTGACCCATAAGGAGGTTCTTTCTTGTTTTTTTTGGGTCAGAAAAGGAGTCTCTTTTCTTTTTTTTTTTTGGTCAAAAAGGAGGTTCTTTGACTTGGCCTAAATTTTTGGAAGAAATTACAGGAAGTTGGGCTTGGCAATGTTGGGTCTCTTTTTAGGCCCGGCCCAGATCAACAAGGCTCGATATTGAATGATTTGGGTGTGAATCTACCAACCTATCTATCTATGTGCTTGACCCTGATTACTTATAGCAATTGGAATAGGTTAGTAGATAAATGTCATAGTATGCAAATGTATAATTACTCTATTGAAAGTAAAGATGAAAGAACATGTTAGATTTGGAAAACAAAAAAATAAGCTCATTATATTTCTTACCCCTCATGATGACCTAGATAAACGCATGATTCAACATTTGTCACTTATTTGTTCAAACCCTCAATGCTAAAATACTTTAATTAAGTATGCATAATTAGTGATTGACAGAAGTAAAATAGAAATGCTGACTTGCATATTTCAATTTTTAACTTCTAATGTGATATAACTCATCTAACCGACCCATTTCTTCGTTCAAGCTTAAACTTTCTATCGTGAATACATAATTCGATAGAATAATTATGCTTACAAATAAGAATTAGTGGACATTGATGTAATTATGCATAATATTATATTTGAGTCAAAGTTTTCGCTGTTTACCAATATATGTAAGAGACTAAATTGAAAATATGTGAGTGAATATCATAGTTTAAAATACTTTTTCTGGTTTATCCTTTTTAAATATAAATTTAATAAGAGGTATACTCTTGATGTACTCTCTCTTTATCAATTTTTTGACATTATTCTCTTTTTTTTCGAATTTACAACTCAATAAGAGATAAAATCTTCATATAATTTATCTTTATTTATTTCTGAAATTTAAGTCCAATAAAAATAAAAACTAGCATGTGACGAGTTATTAAGGCTGAAAAGTCATTGGTCGAGTGTGCGCCGCGTGGCAGTACTATGCCACATGTCATGCCATGTGGCAACCACAGAGAAAACTGTAGTGCTGCATTAAGAGCACTGCAGCACACTTTCTTAGTCCCGACATTTAACTATATATAATAGATGCGAAGGAAAAATCTTTTAGAGAATGACCCACCTCTACCAACTCTCGGTGCAAACACTAGAAAGATTTCAATTCATATAGGCATTAAAAGTTGGCAGTATATGTTATGAAACATATTATAGTTATGGGAATGTAAATCAACTCAAAGGTTGATTATCAACAAGATTGCTATTTCCCCAAATTACAAAATTACTACAAAGGTGACTCCTATAGTCTAATTGAACCGAGTCGAGGGGGCACATTCTATTACTATAACTCTACTCAACTTTCATAGTTAAAGTTTGGTATCTGCATGAGCCCAATTAAGATCGATTTTTCAAGCTCAAGCTTGCTTCCCTTGACACATCCATAAAGTCAAGACGACACCTTAACCTGGCTATATTTATTTTACGATTTCACTATCGAATATCAACTACTCGATTAGGTTTGCAAGGACTCAAGTCAAATAATTTAAGCCTATATGCTCAATCACATACAATTTTTCGAAATCAAAAAGAATCTAATAGAGTGCAAAAATCTCTCTCTCTCTCTCTCTCATATGCTATATGTACAATGCAATGATGAGAAGAGCGTCAGTACGTTTTGTTAATGATATTTTTCCAATGATTTAGTCTGACTGGCCTCTGATGACCACCATATGTGAGGCACAAGTCAAGAATGATAATCAGTAGCCGCGCCTGCATACGTGGCCCATCTACCTAGCGAAGTGAACATTCGTCATGAAAAGACTCAAGGCCCGGAACGTAACCTATTATGCGTTTAGATTGAGACCATCATGGCTCAACAGTCGATCCAAATTATGCAACACATGCCCAGCTGAGAAAGTTTCGTAACATGGGCGTGTCCTCGGAGCACTATTTCATGCTCATGTCAAGCCCTAATTCAAGGGTACTATTCAAGATTCGCCTGCGGAATAGCTCGGTACCACCAAGCGTAGCGGTTGACAAGTCAATTTGATTCGGCACAAAGATGCCAAAAACATGTCATTTTGTTGTGGAAAGGAGAGAAGTTGGAGCCCGTGACTCTACCGATGCAGCCGTATCTATATGGCACGAGAGAGTTACATAATCTCTCTCTCCCTCTCTGGACCCCTCTATTGTATATCTTTGACCTTTCTTGTCATGCTTTGTATGTTCTCATGCAAATACATGCGTGAAAACATAAGTCAAATATCACCATAGTTGTATTGCACTCACTGCCAAAAGACTCTCTCTCTCTCTCTCTCTCTCTCTCTGTGACATTTTCTCCATTGTTTATGTTTGACCTTTCTTGTTAGGCTTTCTATGTTTTCAGGCAAAAGCATGCATGAAAACACAAGTCAATATCACCATAGTTGTATCGCACACACCAGCAAAAGAAATGCAAATAGCGGGCTAAAAGGGATCCGTGGGGTCATCCCTTATGTTGCTGCAAGATTCACAATTTCTACAAAACCCTAAATCCTCTGATCGAAAATCGGAGGTATTACTAGACGGCAGTTCTTTGTATTCCTCCAAAACAAATGTGTTTTTTTATACATCTCGCACATGCAATGGCCCCGAAAAAAAGGGAAAGTGAAACTTTTTTAAACAAAAGAAGAGACCAAATCACTTTCCCTGTGAAATTGGTATTTTAACTCATTTTTCAAGTTAATGGTGTTGGGAAAAAGCAAGGTTTTGCGGATTTTGCTGGTATATGCAACGGTGGACGCCTGGTTTTTGGCAATTATTAAAAGAGAATGCCAATGGGTTCTTACTCATTCATCCACCCACCAATGACAATAATGTACATTGTCAAAGGGAACCACGGTTAATTATTCAATCAAGGGCCATCTGAAATACCGTAATTGGCACACCAATCACGGCCACATCCTCCTTTACAGACATTTTGAGTACACCGAGTGTATGTGGCGAAATTACCGAAAAAGTCTTCAACCTAGTGTAATTATGCCAATTCAATCGTAAATCTTTTTTTGGTCGATTAAGTCATAAACGTTTAGCCTTTGTGCCAATTCAGTCCATCCGGCCAAAATTGACTGGAAATCGCTGGCATTGACGTCATGCCATAACGTAGCGGGGGTTGATGTGGATATTTTTAAATAATATTTTAATAATTTTTGAATTTTTTATTTCTTTTCTTTTCTTTCTCTAGTTTGTCGTTGGACCTCGACAACCAGCTAAAGGTCAACCTGACTAACCACTGGCAAGGGTAACCTTGCCGTTGCTAGGTAAGGGCGGCCTTGCCCTGCTGTAGGGCGAGGCTTGCCCTTGCCAGTGGTTGGCCAATGGTTGGGCGAGGTCGAGCCTTGCCAACGGCGGGCGCCTCGCCAATAGCTAGCAAGATCAATCTTGCCAACCCTCGCCTCTGGCTAGTTGTCAAAAGCCAGATGACCGACTACAGGAAGAAGGAAGAAAAAAATTTAAAAAAATTTGAAAAACTATTAAAATATTATTTTCAAATGTCAACGTCAACACTAGCTACGCCACGTAAGACAGTTAGCATCCGCATTAGCGATTTCCAATCAAAATTGGCTGGATAGACTGAATTAGTACAAATGCAAAAAGTTTATCACTCGATTAGCCAAAAAAAAGTTTCGGACTAGATTGATAGGTTTATGACTTTTTTTTATAATTCTCCGGGTGTATATAAGTTCAGTATATCCCAACCCTTAGATCACATGGCCAATACGTGAGACTCACCAACTTTAACGATTCAGACACTTTGAGTTCACATGTACGGGGATCATCTAAGGACCGTTTCCCCCTTCCGGAGCGGTGGGGTGTCCGTTCTTTTTCTCCATTATCATTAGGATCGCCATCAATCAAACCCTCAAGACCAAGAACCATCGTCCGACAACCAACTTTGGAGCGCAAAAAGCCAGAGAAATTGCTCTAACCTATCTTTTGGCAAATTCACTCCCGCGTGGACGGGATCAATCGAAGGAAAAGCACATTATGTTCAAGTTTTTTCAAGACATTTTTTTATCAAGAATCAGGGTGTGGGCCTCATATACTGTTGATTATTTTGCCAAAGAACAAAAATGTGTGGTCGGCTCAATATGTTATGAATTTAGGCATTATCTTCTTTTATATATATATATCCACTGCATGCAATAACATTGTCAAAAAGGCAATGTGACGACACTTTTCTTCCCTTTGATAAATTGACGATGGACCCCCCTGGCTTTCCACCCCATACTTTTCCCAACTTTCCACTTGGTGGAGACGGAAGTTGTTCCAAGATACGTTTGCTTGGTTGATTTCTCTGTGTTTTGGCTTAATAAAGGCTAAGTATCTTCTGGGTAGTGGTCTTTTCTGGTTCATGTGCCATGAGTCATGGCTTTATTTATGATGAAAAGTATCTCACATTGTTTCTAGGGCTTCAATGACTTTATATACGCGTGTGGGACTCCTCGCTCGTCAATTCCAAGCATTGTTGTTTATGTGATTTGTATATAGAGGAGGTGTTAAAGTATCGCATATTATTGTCGTTAGAATTTCAATGACTCTTACATACATGCGATTTCTCTTGACCTATCAGTTATATTTTTTCATTGTTGTTACTTGGGTGTGGCATATAGGTTTTTCACCCTTAGAAAAAAGGTTTATATCTAGAATGTTCTCTTTCTCTTATTATTTAATTTATAACATTACTAAGGGTCAATTTGTTTGCAGGTAAACAGTTTTCGAAAAATTATTTTCTGACTTTTTAGTGTTCAAATGATGAAAAATTTTTTACCAAAAAAAAATGATTAAAAACAGATGTATCTACCGTAAATTTTCCAAGGACTAAAAACGCCAAACTTAGATGGGGAAAACGACTTTCCCTTCTACTAAGAAGGATGCACTTTTCCTAAATCGCCAGACAAAGGAAACCTAACAATTTTTTTAAATGATTTTCATGAAAAGTATTTTATTATGTCGTGAAATTTAAAATGAAATGCACACACCCTAAAAGTCCAGAGAGAGGAGTTAACCATGAAAAGCCGAAAGCTTTGGATTATATAGCGAGACGCATTTTGTCACAACACCTCACATTGCTTTTTCTTTTATTTTTCAATTATGGGTATTTGAATCTTTCTATTTAATCCTCATTGATACTCGCAAATTATACCATCCACGTCTATCAAGCAAGTGTCAAGCCACAAGATGTCTAACTCAATGGCAAGGGCATAAAAATTATTCTACATGGGAGATTTCATGATCTAAGTACGAGCTTTGTCCGACCGCATCCAAACTATGCGCTTAACTAATCACCCACGGATATGTAGGGCTGGCAAATTCAACATTGACTCTATTAGGTAACATCTAGCTAAGCGTGCTTGAATTGAGCTTAAACATGTTTATGCTCAACATAAACATGGTTAATTTGATACGTAGTAAACATAAACAGGTTGACTTGTTTAGACTTAAATAGTAAACATAATCTTTATAGGTCGATCCCTCAGCCCGTTTGTAAATTCTTTGATGCGTAGAATTAATCAAGTTGTCTATGTGAGAAAGTGAGACCGTTGAAGTACATCTAGACACGTTAATATGCTTTTACCCATATTTTCACACGCTTATTCAAGAGAATTTTTCTTTAAAAGTGTTACACTCACATCGTGCCGTGTAATTTATGTAATAAAGCATTGTGCCTGAGTTTTTAAATATACGACACGATAATTAATAGACGTGTCGCATTCGGATTAGACTTAAATTCGACATCACAAGATACTGTTGGTTTCATTAAAAATTCTGGTTCCAAGTTGCTTGCGGAATAGGATCTGGAGCTATATCTTTTGGCCTTGCCAATACAAACAGAGAATGGGCAGGTTGTGACATGCATTGTTATTGTATGGCTATTTCCAAGTGTCGGTGCATGCCATCACGGGATTAAACAAATGGGCCTCATTCCATTTGTGCTATTCATCATCTGTCAATCATCGATGATTTTAATGCAAAGATCAATAATTGGTGCATCGAGATGATAACATTAAAGAAAATGACACAAACCATTCTAACTTTTTCTTTTCTGAATTAAATTCCACATCTCGAATCTGCCCATTATTTAAAATATATACATTGAACCGGACCTTTCGAAAAAACCTACAGTCCATGCAAGTCGGGGTATAAGATATTACAGAAAATAAAGGATGCAATTTCTTGTTTAAAATTTTAGTCCAAAGTGTAGGATTTTCTTATTAATTGTCAAGTATAAGTTTTGAAATTAAACGGTGCCAAAAAAAAATAACTGGCTAATTTGAAATTTTTCCTGCAATATTATCGCCTTTTAAATTAACATTTCTTTTCAATGCTGGGCTGAGAGATTAGACAGTCAAGCTATTATCACATGAAACCTCTTTATCAATATCAATCATCCCTTAAATGCTCACGATATTAAATTTCAAGAACTGAGATCTCTCGTAATCTTAAGGGGTAAATTCAGCCAATTCAAATCCTTCTAAGTTGAGATGACCCGTATCCAAAGTTTATTCGTCTCCATACAAGGAAAATAATCGGAATTCAAATATAGAAGCGAACGACCAATTGAGTAAATAAACACATGAATGTCTCGGGCGAGTATGGTCCTGATCAAATTTTGTTGCGTTCCGAAATACGTCCCTAACAAGAGCCATCAAAATCAAAGTACGTGACCACAGACATATTTGTGCTCGTGCTCAACCCTATTCCTATCGATCCCTCTCACTCGTTTCACGTCAACCGTCGGTACTCATAGTTTCGCCCCCACCAAGCCTTTGGCCTTCAGCTTGGGGCATTAATTGAGCCTTTTTGGCTCACTACGATACTTCTTTTTTTTTTTTTGATAACCCAGGGAACCCCCGCACGGCCGACAGCCGGGAAGTAAACCCTGGGGGCAACACGTGCTAGCCACCACACACGTGCCACCGGTTAAGTCACCCTGCGGCGCCCGGGATTCGAACACTCAACCTTTTGCGAGAGGAAGAGTGCGCGCTCCAGCAGCGCCACCTAGGCTTCTTTTTTTTTTTTTGGTAAAGGACTACGATACTTCTTTGTATTGACAAAACTTAGAAATTGTCTTTTGGCTCCGTTATTGAAAAATTAAATATATATATATATATGATGAAAGTAAATTTCAGGTATTAATCCTTCCAAGGATTTCCATCATTTTATAAATCCTTATGGAGTGGCACACTTGAACGCTGCAAACAAAATTTTATTATGAATTTTCTGCTTATTATAATATGCTGACCTTAACATTCATTTGAGTGCGTTTATTTACGTCAATCTATAGATTAGAGAGGCCCGGAGTCTACGTAAGAGAGAGAACTAAAAATATATGGAACATTAGGATAGCATCACAAACAATCCAAAACTCGCATATTTGAACCATATTCATCCAAAACTAATTTTCGTATCACAAAAAATTTCAAACCGGTATACCTGATGCGACATATACCCCAAATTACTTTAACTAATTTTTCTATTATAGAAAATCTTAAACTAATATATGTGTGCCACATTTACTCTAACTGATTTTCTTGTTACAAGAAATTCAAAACTAATACACTTGTGACAAATCTATCAAAATCAAAGGATGAAAATGGGACAAAATAAGAGATTTTAGCAAAATTGGAAACGTGAGGGAAACTCTTAAAGCAAAATTAGCATATTTCCCAATCTCAGCTGGCTTCCTTAAAATGACATCGTTGGAAGACCAAGTTATACTGAATTTCCATGTTTGATGCAAATCGCGTACCAATCATTCAAATAATTTGTCACATGTGTTTCCATGCCAGGAATTTAATGAGATGTTAGATGAAAGCTAACAAATAGATTTGTAGATTTTGTAACACAAAAATTAATTAAATAAGTTTGGATAAATGTGTTGCGAGTGTGTGTGTGTATATATATATATATATTGTTTAAAGAGGACTGAACTGTGAGGTTATGGCTATAAGTACATATAGACTCTCATGGCCACATCTTCCAAATTGCGAATCCGTTTGAAACGATATTCTCTCTCCTTCTTCTTTTTTCGCCCTTTAAATTGGCCAAAACATCCGTTTGAAACTGATTGGAAAAGGCATCTTTCAACCAAGCCGAATGAGGGCTTTGTCATTTATCATAAATCCAGAGGAGTGATGGGAAAAGCTTCGTTCTGATCTCTGCAGCCAGAGACTCTGAGAATAAAACAAGGTCCCTGAATGACTTATATGCCTAACTTGGCATGTGAAGAGAACAGTCACTCCATTGGACTGTGATCACACGAGAACAGCTCGACCATCACAATAATGTTGAGTGATTCGTCTATGCATAATTTTATATTTGGCTCGAGGTTTTGGCAGTTTACCAGTACGTGCAAGAAACTTCATTGAAAATTAAGCCATGATAATGTAGAGAATATTTTAAAATACTTTCTCTAGTTCATCGTTTTCTTAGGTTAAACCTAACAGGAGATAAAATCTTCAAATAAATTCTCTTTAATCCGACAAGAGATGGGAACTGATGGATGACAAATCATTAAGTTAAAAGCTTATTGGTCATGTGCATGACGTGCAAAACTGTCACATGGCAAATATAGAGACAAAGTCAAGTGTCAGATGGTTAGCACTGGAGCGAACATTCTCTCGGCTCCAACTTTAACCATGTATACATTAGATGTGAAGGCAGAATTCTTTATAGAATGACCCGCTTCTATCAATTCTCATTGCAACTCTAGTAAGATTTCAATGCTGTTAGGCATTAAAAGAGGTATGTTATTTTTTTAGGTGCACCCTCGACTGCACATCACGCCCCAGTGTGCACTGAGGGTAGTATCTAGTGTCATTTTTTTTCTATCAGTACTAATCTCTCTCTCTCTCTCTCTCTCTCTCAATATCGATTCTCAACATAGTTCGTCACGGTAGCCTCCTGTCGCGTGGCCTACACAACGCCACATGGCCTCCTGTCGCAAGGCTACTTTGTTGTGTAGCCTCCTGTCGCGAGGCTACATTGCGCACCAACAACATCAACCTGCTAGTACATTGCCTGTACTTGACTGGTTCTCTTTTCAAAACACTAAATAAACCACTTGTTGATCCACCCAAACGCTTTTTGGATCTTTTCTTCAAATTCAATTTTTTTTTTAAATCACCTTAAGTTTGAAGGAATATTAGAGATAATTGTGAATTGTGCATGGCCTTGGTTGATACTAAATTGATATTATGTTTATCTTGTAACTAAGATATTCATTTAATAAAGCCTATAAATAGGCTCATATACTCTTCATTATAACCCAAATATGACAAATTTTCAATTCCGCATTACTCCTATGTCTATTGATGATAATTTTCCTTGATTTAAGTTTAACAGCCTTTTGATTACCAACAACATGTAAAACCAAAAGTCAAAATTGATACTCCGGAGCTGCCCCAACGTACATGGCTCATCTACCTAATCAAGTAGGCGTGCGCCCTGAGAAGACTGAGGCGCAGAATATGAAAAAATTGAACCATCATGGCCCAACATTCAATCCCAATTATTCAATACATGTGCCTAGCCGAGGAAATGTCATAATCTAGGTGTTCTCCAAGTACTACTTCATGCTCATGTCAAGCCCCTAATTCAACACGGTGCGTTACTGAAAATTTGTAGTAAAAGTGAGGAACAGCTCGGAGCCACCAAGTGCAGCGATTGACAAGTCAATTAATCCGGCACAAAAGTGCCAAAAACGTATGTCGTTGTTGTGGAATTAGAGAACTGGGAGCCCGTGACTCTACATTTGCAGTATCGATATGGCACGAGAGAGTTAGGGTGCGCATGAGAACCATTCTGCGCCCCGGAACAATTTCTAAACAGAAATGATTTTTTTTTATTCTGTGCCCGGAGACAATTTCTGGGTATTTTAAGGCGTTTGGTAAACTACACAAAATTTCTATTCCTAAAGTAGAAAAGAATAGAAATGCGTTTGGTAAACTACACAAAATTTCTGTTCCTAAATAATATTTTAATAATATTTTGAATTGTTTAATTTTTTTTCTTTCTAATTATTTTTTTCTTTGGCCATGGCCAGTCGCCGACGGCCGGCCCAGCCCAACGAAGAAGAACACAAAAATAAGAAAAGAAAAAAAGAAAAAAAACTGATTCTCAAAATTGTGCCGAGAAACAAGAAGCAACTTTTTTTTACTTCTTGTTTCTCCTCCAAAACTGTTTCTCGGCATAAATTTTTGCAAAAATGTGCCCGGGAACAAATGCGTTTACCAAACGCATTTCTGTTCCCAAACTATTTCTGAGAATAAAAGAACAGAAATTTTCACTATTTGGTACGTTGCCAAACGCACCAACTTGCTCGCCCCCCCCCCCCCCCCCCCCCCCCCTCTCTCATTTCGATAGAGACCCATCAATTGTATGTGTGTTTGACGTTTCTTGTTATGGTCTCTATGTTTTTCAGGTAAGTACATCCATCAAAGCATAAGTCAAATATCAACATAGTTGTATTGCACACACCAGCAAAACTCTCTCTCTCTCTCTCTCTCTCTCTCTCTGACATTTTCGCTAGAGACCCCTCGATTGCATATGTTGACCTTTCTTGTTGTGCTTTCTCTTTTTTCAGGCAATACATGCATCAAAACATAAGTCAAATATGAGCATAGCTGTATTGCATACACCAACAAAAGATGTTCGAAGAGCGGGCCGTAGGGAGACATGGGGCCATCTCTTATATTGCTGCAAGATTCGTAAGTCTCAAGAAAACCCTAAGTCCTCTGATTGAGAACCTTGAGGTTATATATACTATGGTTTTTCGTATTTTTCTAAAAGAAATGTGTCTTATATATAATTACTTTTGGTACAAACTGAAACGACATTGATATGAGGTAGTTGTTATTTTGGTATTCAGCTAATTATTCAAGTTGATGGTGTTGGGAAAAAGAACGGTTTGAGCCTGGTTTTTGGCAATTGTTTAAAGAGAATGCGAATGGGTTCTTAATCATTCATCCTCCCACCAAAGAAAATAATATATATATAGTAATCACGGTTGATTATTCAATCAAGGGCCGTCTGAAATACCGTAATTAGTGCAGCAATCGCGGCCACGTCCCCCTTCCTTCCAATACATTTTGAGCGGACTGCGTGTATGTGAGCCTAGTGCATCCCGGCGTTTAGATCGCGTGGATATCAGGCGAAACCCATCAACAACAAAGGTTCGGTTCGGACGCATTGAGCTCAGGGATCATTTAAGAATTTTCCCTCCCCCGGAAGTGGCGGGGTCTCAAATCTTTTTCTCCATTATCATTACAGTCTCCATCAACAAAGCCCTCAAGAACAAGAACCATCGTCCAACACACAACTTTGGAGCGCAAAAAGTAGAGAAATTGCTCTAGCCCACCTTTCGGCAAATTCGCTCCCGCGTGGACAGGATCAATCGTAGGAAAAGCACGTTGTGTTCATATTTTTTATAGACATATTCTATCAAGGTGTGGACCTCAGTATGTCATCAATTGGGCAATATATTATTATGTATATCAAACACTAGCAATAACCACGGATAAAAGGCAACGTGATAACACTTTTTTCCCCTTTGATAAATTGACAATGGACCCCATGGCTTTCCATCCCATACTTTTCCCCACTTTCCATTTGGTGGAGATGGAGGTTGTGCCCTAGTACTTTTTTGATTTGGATGATTTCTCTGCGTTTAGCTTAAAAAAGGCCAAGTATCTTTCTGTGTAGTGATGATATCTTCTTGATCATGGGTCATGTATCATGGCTTTATATATGTGAAAGGGATAATGATACAACAGTCCATGAACTTTGGTCTAATATGTAATTTGTTTCCTGAACTTTTAATTTGTACAATATGATCTCTGAACTTTAGACTAATGTTCAATTTGGTACCTAAACTTTTAATTTGTTCAATGTGATCTCTGGACTTTTAGTACATATTCAATTTAGTCTCTAAACTATATAAAAATGTTCAATATAGTTGCTGAACTTGAATTAATGGAAAGACTACATTGGACATTTTCAAATAGTTCAGGCACTAAATCGAACACGTACTAAAATTCCAGGAACTACATTGAATAGATTCAAAGTTCATGGATCAAATTGATCATTGGCTAAAACTCAAAGACAACATTAAATAAATTAAAAGTCCATGGACCAAATTACACATTGGATCAAAGTTCATGGATTGTATATATCATTTTCCCTATGTGAAAAGGTATCTCACATTACTTAAATTTTTTAGCTAGTCACTCTTAAATGATATCAGAGTCAAATTCCACCCCAAACTTATTTTGCGTGTGAGGCTTCCTATTCTTCAATTCCACATGATGTCGTCAATATGATATATACATAAAAGAGGGTGTTAAAGTATCCATTGGAGTTTTTAATGACTCTTATATACATGTGATCTCTCTTGACCTATCAATTCATATTTTTAAACTGAACACTAATTGCTTTGATTACTATTTCTTGGGAGTGGTATCTAGATTTTTCTCCATTAAAAAAGGTTTATATCTAGAAAGTTCTCTTTCCCTTATTAATCAATTTAGAACCTTACTAGAAGTCTAGAGAAAGAGGTTGGCTATATAATCGAAAAGTTGTGGTTTATATAATGGGAGAGGTGTTTTGTGACAACACCTAGCGTTGCTTTTTCTCTCTAGGATAAGCGCACAGAAATTCTAAAACATATTGTGAAAGTGCTTCTTTAAATTTTAAAAAATGCAAGTAAGTTATAAAACTTGTTAAATTAAAATAATCAAGTTATTCCCTTAACTTTGTCAATTTGGCTAACGAAAAATATCAACGTGGCATTATTATTATTATTATTTACCCTCTTTTATGTGGCATTTTCTTAATATTTTCTTCCCTAAATATTACTTAAATTGGATTTTAAAAAAATAAAAAAGGTACTTCTTTTAGAAGAAAAGTTAAAAAAAAAAAAAAGCAACAAAGCCCTCGCCGGTGGGGCACCATTGCCGGAAAGGGCAGACGAGAGTCGCTTGGGCCTTGTTGGTCCTAGGCGAGGGTTGTCAGCTGCGACGACCCTTGCCCTCGGGGTGTGCAATCGAATCGAGTTTACTTGGGAATCAGACTGGACCACTCAAAAAATTAGTCTGGGAATTAGTTCTTGTTTGAACCGGTTCCATTTTTTGGGAACCGGTTGAAACCGGTCTGGCTTCTAGTTTCAAGTGAAGACCCACCCGGAAACTGGACCTGCTTTGAAACCGGTTTTTAGCTAGTGTTAAAAATATGTTATTACTATATTTTGGATTGTTGTTTTTAGTTGATAGTAATTTCAATTGCTTATCTTAGCGATTGTTGCTTTCGATAGATTATATTTATTATTATTCATCATTTATTTTGAATTTTTTTATTGCTACTCATATTATTTTGCTAGAAAAAATGAAACCAGAAAAATGAACAAAAGAAAAACAGATTTTCGAGTAGACCCTGGAATCGAACCGAAAAAACAGGGTAGGTTCCAAAACAAGTTCGAAAGTAAATAGAGTAAATTTCAGATTCCAAAAACTGGGAACCAGTTATAACATGACCGATCACCCCTACCTCGTCCAAATTTGGGGTGATGGTCACGCTCTCCCCCAAATCTAAGCAACAGGTCCTCACTTGGGGCTAGAGAGGGTTGCCGGCCATCAATGAGGTCCCGCAACCTCTGTTCGCCCTATCTGGTGATGAATAGCGGCGGCAATGGCCCTCAAACGAGGGCCTTGTGGTCAATTTTTTTTTAGCTTGGGTACTTTTTAAGAAAAATTTTCTGTCTAATTTAAGTAAGGTTTTGGGTAGAAAAATTAGGATTTGAACCAAAATGATGTCATATTGGCCTTATACTTCGTGCTTTAGTTTAACTGATCGCCAAGTTGAAAAGAGAAAATAATTAAAAATACTACATTAGTAATTCTGTTAGTCAAATTGACAGAGTTAATGGAATAATTTAATTGCACTAATTTGAAAAGTTTTATGATTGGATTGCACTTTTGAAAAGTTTTAAAAATCAATCGCACTTTCATAATAAGTTTTAGGACTTCTGGTGCACTTATCCTTTCTTCTTTTTTTATTAAGGGTGTATATAAATCATTCTATTTAATCCCTATTGATACTTGTAAACTATGTCGTCCATGCATATCAAATAAGTCTTGAGCCACAAGATGTCTAACACAATAGTGATACCATCGAGATTATTCTAAGTGGAAGATGACATTATCTAAGTACGAGATTTGCCTCACTGCATCCAAATTAAGCGCTTAATTAACAACTCGGTCAACCTTTTGAGCTTTCTAGCATTACTTGTTCTATCACATGGATTGAAACAATTCCAAGCTGACTTGTCATTAAATCCCCACTCACAAATAGGGCTGGCAAATTTTACACTGACTCGTTTAGATACCACCAAGCTAAGCGTGTTTGGATAGAGCTCAATCGGGTTTTTGTCCATAAACAGAATAACTTGTTCAGACATAAAACAACAAATGTGATGTTTACAGGTTGACCCATCAAGTTTAATCAAACAAATGGACCAATATACCTCCGTAGGTACGACACCCACTTCGATATCGAAATTCCCATATACATCTGATCACATCAATATACTATTTAACAAATCTTTATGCACTTAATTAAGAAACTTTACATTTTAAAGATTTTAAACGCGTCGCGTCGTGCAATTTATTAAAAAAATGTATCATGTTTGAGTTTTAAAGATATGACACGATAATCATAAGCGTGTCTTCGTCATAATAACATCTTTTGTTGGCTTTATTAAAACTGCGGTCCAAACTTCCAAGTTGCTTTCAGAATAGCAATTTTGGAGCTATCTTTTTGCCTTGTCAATACAGATAAGAGATTATTGCATGGCTTTTCCCAAGTGTCGGTGCATGCAATCATGGATTTAAACAAATGGACCTCATTCCTTTTTGCTCTTCGTCATCTGTCAATCATGGATGATTTTCTTGTAAAAATCAACGGTTGGTGCATCGCTATTATAAATATACAGAAAATTATACAGATCATTCTTAACTTTTTCTTATTCTTATACTACATCTTGCATTATGCCTATAATTTTAAACATCGATTGGAGCCTAATTTTCGAAAATTTACGTTTACACAAGTTGGAGTCTAAGAAAATACAGAAATAAAGGATGCAATTGTGAACTCTTTTTTTGTTTAAAACTCAATTCTAAAGTGTAGGATTCTGCAATTAAATGTTAAGTACAAGTTTTGAAATTAAACAGCGCAAACAAAAAAAAGAAAACCAGCTAAGTAATTGAAGACGATGTTCACCGACTTCTCATAAACCTCAATGTCGCTACGCATGATAAGAACCGAGAACAGCAGAAATCGGTTTGTGTCCCGCTTCCGAAGTAAGTCGTCTTTTCCCAAATGTGACTCCAAAATTCTAACGTGACTACTCATTTCTCAAGATCATCTGTCAATGAAGAATGAGAGAAGTAACGGGCTGCTATTCACAACACTTTGCTGCTTCATATAGTTTGTATGTCGTTGCTCTCCACCCAACACACAGGGCATGACCCAAATTTTTTGTTTTATTTTAGGATAGAAACGTACGACGGACAGATCATATAAACGCATGAATATCTCGATTGAATATTCTCCTAATCAAATCTTGTTTTGTTCCAAGCTATGTCCCTAACGAGAGCCATTAGAATCAAAAGTCTACGACCACAGACATACTTGCGCATGTGTTCAAATCCTACATCCCTATCGATCGTTGCACGTCGGCCATCGGTACTCACAGCTTCGTCCCCACCAAGCCTTTGGCCTTGAGCTCGGGGCATTCATTGTTTAAATGCATGGAGGGACCGAACTGTGACACAGATACAGGGTACGCATGCAAGAATATATGGAACTGTTCGTGGCCCTTCTCATTGGCCAAACATTGCGTTTGAAATCGATTGGAAAAAGCATCTTTCGAACGTAGCAGAGCGAGGGTTTTGTCAAGAATGATGAGTCCAAAGGAGTGATGGAGAGAGGTTCGTTCTGATCTCTCTCCAGTCGGGGACTCAGAACAAAACAAAGTCCTGAAAGACACATTGCCTATTTGGCATGTGAAAAGGAACAGTCACCGCGATGTCCCCACCACCAACATGGGGCGCCCCCACATCACACAAGAACAGCTCAACCATCACGTACTTCTTGCACACAAGACAGACTCCTCCTCCCTCAGATCAAGCCTTGGCCCGTGCATGTTCTTGGCGAAACTCGCTCGCCCGCCAACAAGGGCCATTAGGGTTTTCTATTATATGGAGATGCACAGAGGTGAAGTTGAGAGCTTATTGACGGGGAGGTCGGTCAGCGAGGATCTTGCGAAACCTGGCACCCCGGTTTCGGAGAAGGGTCCTACCCGAAGAACTACGGAGTCATAGCTGTGAGCAACTCGGCCTGGTTCTTCTTCGATGCGAAATTTCGTTCTCCTTAACTCAAGCATTGATTTGTGCACGTTCTTGGAGAAATTTAGATAGTCCAGGGGTATCATCTTTTTTCCACAAGTGAAGTCGACGATGAAAAAGACAGAAGTCAAGTTAAGCTTGTTGGATGGACAGGGGACGAGTCGGGATTATCTTTTAGTGCGAATAAAGGAAAGTACTGGCAGAAGTTGCAAGCATCGCAAACGCAACAAAAGAAAAAAAAAAATTGGGTCAATCGGACGGACGTCAAACGGGGAGATTCTCATCGGTCGAACATAGATCATACTTACGAATACCCGAGCGGTGTCCCCTGCCCAAAAAAATCATATCCGGAGATTTCGGAATCAACCAAAACTCCCAAAATTCTTAGTCATAGCATCAATGGTTTTCAACGGATGTCGTCGATCCCACGTCCTGGGTCGCCGACTCGTGCCTTTAAGCCCTAACCCCGAACCTAAAGTCTCGAGTTCGTGAATTTTCCATTACGTAAAAAACTATATGAATATCAAAAGGTTGTGTGTGAATCCGTACGTCGATACTTGCATTATATTAATATTTCATGTTTTGCTAGCATAACAGTCTTTAAGTCGCACCACTCGCCTGGGTGGCGCTGCTAGAGCGCGCACTCTTCCTCTCACAAAAGGTTGAGTGTTCGAATCCCGGGCACCGCAGGGTGACTTAACCGGTGGCACGTGTGTGGTGGCTAGCACGTGTCGCCCTCAGGGTTTACTCCCCGGCTATCGACCGTGCGAGGTTCCCTGGGTTATCAAAAAAAAAAACAGTGTTTAAGTCGCCGTGAGAAAAACAATATATTGTGAATTATTAAATTTTGAAAGAATGAACCTTATGATAATTTATAATTAACTTTAACCCATTTTTATAATTAATTATATATCATT
Organism: Syzygium jambos; assembly: GCA_031216235.1. Lineage (NCBI taxonomy): Eukaryota > Viridiplantae > Streptophyta > Magnoliopsida > Myrtales > Myrtaceae > Syzygium > Syzygium jambos. The sequence goes on from CM062229.1 coordinate 21,387,660, forward strand.
AATCTCACGGTAGAGCGAAGAATCGTAACTTGATCATTTTTTTCCGGTTGAAATATATAGCCCACGATTGAAGTGTAAATGACGCAACAAAAAAGGGGGGCGTCCGTTGAACTCTCTTTGATTTGTTTCTTTTTTCTCTTTTGTCTATTACCGGGGAAAGAGACGATAATGACCTCGGGTCAGCCGGGGGGGAAATTACCGATTCGCCCGCGTGGGGGGATCGCATACGTTCGGTCGCACGCGCCGTACGGTGCGCACGAGGGGGGGGATGAGAGATTTGAACGTGGAGGGGACGACAGCTTTTCACGCTTTCCCCCCCCCCCCATTGGATTCGATTCTCTCTCGCTTGATGGTCAGTTCCTGTTTCATTACTGATGACGGTACGGACGGAAAACGGCAACCTCCTTAGGGCCCACTCCTTATTTATTTATTTATTTATTTTTATTTTTTTTATCTACCGTACCCTAACTTTCGACTTACTCTCGAACCGACATGAGAATCAAAACCCACGTCTAAAACTACACGTCCTCGCCCTTAACTCTCCTGAGAAGGTAGGAATTCAAACTCCTCATCTCTCCCTTCTCAAATAAGAAGGGTGGCCACTAAAGCAAAATCCCGGTGATTCTACTCCTTATTTTCACCCCCTTCCTCTTTTTTCCTATTGGATATTTTATAATGTCGTTCCCCAGGATTTCGCGAAAAAAAAAAAATTGTTGCTGGTTTTGCGAAGGATTGTGACCAGAATTTGCGCGTGAATTTTGCAAAAAAAATCGTAAGGAAATCGAGGTGCACCGTTTGCTTAATTAAATCCTTCCGGTTGCTTCGCTTCCTCGTTTTTTTTAAAAGCGATCCCCGCAGGGGGAGGCGGAATTACATTTTGCCCCTCCGGTTTTTGGGACTGTGGCAAGTTTGCCTCCCTAACGTTTTCGATTCTTGCTATTTGCCCCCTCATTTTTCGAAACCGGTGGCGACGTGCCCCCCTTTTCGCTGGCTCCGGGCAAAATTTTTTGTTCGCGTATCTGGTCACGTGACTGCACGCGATTGATTATTTTAGGCAAATTGGTCATTTTGTCATCTACATATGTGAGGAAAAAACATAGGCCACCGCTCATACAAATATTTCGGATTTATATATCGATGTGCATTCGAGAATGGTCCGGCGAAATTCTCGTCGGAACTTTAGTTGCGTGGTCTCTGCATGGAATATGTTTTTGAAATGTTCTTTTTAGCTTTTTTATGTGATTATGCTTATACGACGATCGGCCTCAGCAATCAATCACGGTAGACGTCGGGGAGACGCTGAATCCGGACCTTAGCAATCACCGGGACCCGCCGAATCCGGACCGATAGAGAATAAAGACGAACGGGCGGAGTGCGATTTTCGATTTGAAATCAATCAAATGAAAAGGAGATCATTTTGGCTTTTATCTGTAACGGGGATCTATAGCGCCATTACGAGTTGCTGAGGGACAGCTATCAGGGAGACATACGCAGCGGCGGAGCAATAGAAAGAGAGCATTATAGACCAATAATGGTGCAATTGACCGATCGAATTGCGTTTTCAGGGGGGCTTTCATGCCAGCAAGGGCAATAAAGAGCAAGTATAAACAAGGACTAGCGAAAGACAAAATTGCATCATCTATGATCTTGACGTTGCAATTTGCTCCGTGACGAGGTCACGAGATATTTTCGTAACATGTAAAATAAATAAATAAATAAAAGCGCCGATTTTAGGTCGAGTGCGCATTTGTAATCGAATGAAATACCATCAGAGAACTGAGAAGACGGATTAATCGAGATTCGCAATATATTACTATGCGAGTAAACGGTTTCTTGAATAATCTAAAAGTAACTAAGAAATATCCTTGGGGTCGCTTCGAGAATGGCCCTCCAAATTTAATGCGAATGAAAGGTAGACACTATAATTGCACAAAAACTAATTAAAACAACATTTCATGAAAATGTTCGCTTAAATCGCTTGTGAAAATAAATGAATGAAAAATATTTTCTTATGCATCAAAATGTTTAGATATAAATTATTATCGATAATAAAAATAATTTTCATTAAATATTTATTTAAAAAAAATACAAACGATCGTTTTAAGGAAATTTTTTTTCAAATCATTAATTATTTTAGGGTACCTAATAACATTTTTTTTTCGTCCTAATGGGTAAGGTGCTGCCACAATTCAAGCCTTAAAAAAGGAGGCATGAAGTTCAATGCCCATCCTCAAAATTTGTACCAAAAAAGATCAATTGCCTTGTTGGATGGTGCACTTCAACGATCTCGAGTTTAGTAATTAGGGCTTCGAAGGGTCAACTTGTTTCGTGAAAGGCCACTTTTCGGGAATTTATTTTTGGACTTTCTAACGCTCGATCGACAGAAAGTGTTATTTATGGATCAAAAACAATATGATTGGATTATAGAAAACTTATTTATGGATCAAAAACAATATGATTGGATTATAGAAAACGACTTCTCCTTCTGATAAGGAGGAAATCATTTCCCTTGATTTCTTATTTATGCCCTCTATCTCTCATCAATTCATTTTTTTGAAAAGTCTCATTTATTATTTTTTTCATAAATCTTGTGTGCCATTTGTTGAACATGCTTCATTAACGCTAATATATTTTTGTATTCGAAGAAAACATGTCCGTATATAGCGTCTTGCATATATGATTACATAATCTATTTTCTAATCACTTCGTAATTTCCGTGATTCTGATGTAACACAAAATAAACAAAGAAGATGTCGATTCCAGATTGTTAATCATTACATGCCATTGGTGTGATTCGAGTTGCATTTAATGGGTTCGCTCGCTATCAAGCACCGTAAAATCGGTTTGTTCAACTTATTTCCAACACAAACATAAATTGGAAAATGATGTACCTTCTCTAGAATTGAATTTTTCGAAAATATTTTTCCGCGACAAATAAATTTTTGATGAAATAAGCAGACTCAAAAATAAAGAAAGATCTCTTAATTTATTTCCCAAACTTTAGCTCAATGTGTAATGTGATCTTCAAACTTTAAATTTGTTCAATGTGCTATTTGAACTTTAACCGATGTATAATGTCGTTCTGAATTTTTAATTTGTTCAATACAGTCTCTAGACTTTCAGTTCATGTTCAATTTAGTCATCAAACTAATGTTGTTCTTCTATTAATTCAAGTTCATGGCCAACATTGAACATTTTCATACAATCCGCAAACCAAATTGAACATATCCAAAAAATCCATGAACCATTTCGAACAAATTAAAAGTTCAAGAATGACATTGCTCACCAAGCTAAAGTTTGTATATCACATTGCGCATTGGATCAAAGTTCAGGGATCATTTGCGTTATTTATAAAATAAAAAGGGGGCTCTTTCCAAATGGGATCAAGGATTTGTTTATATGCAGTTCCTTTTAAGATGGAAAAGCCACATTACATATCGGGCTAAAGTTCACGGACCACATCAAATAAATTTAAAATTCATGGATCATATTGCATATTCAGTTAAAGTTCGATGATCACTGTATCATTTACTCAAAAAAAATGTGGCTTTTTCCAAATGGGATCACTAATTTGTTTATACGTAGCTCCTTTCAAGATGGTCAAAAAGAGAACCCCTGGGCCGAAATTATTTAATCATTTGCACATGTATGTGGTACGTATGAATGCTGTTCTCCTGCGACGCTCAGTGCCCTGTCGCCTGCAGGTCAGTGACATGATGGGATCCACTCCCCCATAATAATGTACTGAAAAAAAAAAGGGAAGAAGAAAAAAAAACACGATAATCGATAAAAGATTCACTAATTTATAAAATATTAAAAATCGATGTGGTGATAATTCAATCGATTATTAAATTGGCTTGGGAAATTGTGATCTTCCGGAGCTCGGACCGTAGAGAACCGCGAATTTTGACCGTTGTCTTTCCGACTTTTAAAAACGGGTTGATTCCGAAATTTGTCAGCCACCCACCGAATTTTTAATTACAAAAGAAAATTGCCAGAAAACCCAGAAATCGAAAAAACGAAAAATAAAAAAAGATGCTTAGAAAATTGCATAATGCGATCGAAACAGAAGAATCTTTGTCTAGGATAACATGAAAAAAAACATTATCGTGGATGAGACTCCACGTTCCGTAAGTCGATTGATTGCAATGCTGAAAAATTATGAAACTGGTTTGATTTTTTTTTTTTTACGATTTTTTTTTTTTAAATTTGCGTGGTCGATGGAAATTTTTGTCATGGGATTCCTTCAATTGAAGGGGAGAAAGGGAGTAATTATGTGAATAGAATAAGAAGCCCCACCAAACTCTGCATGGAGATCAACTATTCAATGATGAGTTGCACCTCAGGGTCAGTCGATTTCAGTTTCTTTCAACTGCCCACCAGAAAAAATTTGCAAGAGAAAGACTGTAACAAGAGAACTTGTTTTGTCCGCTTGAGCTTTCCATCTGATTTGATTTGCCACTGATTCACTAGAAAAGCAAAACCCTGCATAATCGAGAAGAAATGGACCCGAGCAAGTCCCTGAAAGGCTCTATCTCGTTCCTAGTATGTACGAATCTCGAGATTACCGGAATGCAAAGTTTTTGAATGGAGAACTTATGGGGGTCGAGCGTGTGAGGAAAGTATATTTGAAGTTTGCCGTCACTGCAATTCAAATGGACGGGCCGCGGAGATCCTTGTCGGAGCTTTGGTTTCCCTTCTTTTTGGTGAGGTAACATACTTAACCACCACCAAGGATCCAAGGAAGCCCCCCTGACTACATAATTAAGAAGAAAAGCCCAATGTATTATAATTACGTAATAGCAAAGAATTTACTCTCTCTTTTTTTTTTCTCATTTTAAGATCCGCAAAGAAGAAATGTTTGTCCAGATTCACGAATGCCCATTACAAAAAAACACGAAAGAGAGATTAGAGGCAAGATCGATTCCACTTTGCTAACTGAGAAAATTATGCTTTAATTTTTCCTTCAAATCTCCAAAGGTTTAGACGGCTCAAATTTTAAAATTTGTTCAGAGCAGTTATAAGATATTGCGACTCCTACGCTCTTAATTTTCTCAGTATATGGTCATATTGGTTCGCGAATTCACTTTTAATTATTCACGCTTTCTTAATTTTAACGGAAAAGCAAAAAAAAAAAGTGCTTTCGAGCCTTTAACCAAAAATAAAACGCGCCCTTTTAGTGTGCGAAGATGAAAAGTTAACAACAAAAGTAAAAAGGGTGTGGGGGTGGGGGTGAAAATTAGATTAAAATTAGAGAGTGTTTAGTATATTAAACAGCTCGGGTCAATTTCGAAACTCGGAGGGGAAGGGCAAAATGGGAAACGAAGGCCAAAACGTGACCCGGGGTTTTCTCAAAAGGAGGACAGCGGAGACCCTCGTAAGCGACAAAAACGACGCCGGCTTGTCTGCCGAACCCCTCTCTCTCTCTCTGTGCAGCACACGGCGACGGCGAGCAAGTCACCGAGCGAGAGTCGACTCGGCGACTCGCTTTCCCACCCGCCCACCTCCATGTCCTTGGTACAGAGGATGCGCTCCGTCCAAAACTTTCGCGCACCATCTCTTTCTTCTTCTTCCCCTTTCTGCCCTTCTTGGGTCGCGGGACAGTGGATAAAAAGAGGAACTTTGATACCCCCGCAATGGTGGAGAGAGAGAGAGAGAGACAGAGGTGGTGGTGGGCAGATTTATTAATTAATGAAAAAGCAGGGGGGAGAGAGAGGGAGGAGAACATGACAAGAAAAAAGTGAGCTTTACCGCATAGGAGAAAGAGAGAGAAAGCAAAGCAGTTTTTTTTAGAGAGAGAGGGAGGGAGGGAGGGGGGCAGCGGGCAAAAATATTTATTGGAATTTTGTGGAGGCAGGGCCTATCCCCACTGAGAGAAATTCTGGCTTAAGGCCTGTGGGTGAGGGGCGTGCGCAGGATAAGCAGAGAGAGGGAGAGAGGGAGAGGAGTCGAGTTCATTGTTGCTTCGCCTCGTGTTGTGGTGAGGGCTCGAGTTCCATGCTACACTGAGGTCTTTAGTGTAGTCTCTTTGGTGATTCTTGGGTGCTTCTTTTCTGGGTTTTCTTTTCTTTTCGAGGAAAGGATTGATTCGAGGAAAAATGGGCAAGAGGAGAAGAGCTTTGGCAGTGATTGTGTGCTTGTGGAGCTTGATCTCTCTGTCCGGAGCTGCCCGGTTGAGCTCCGGTTCGACGCAGACGCTTGAGGTTCAGAAGCACTTGAGGCGCTTGAACAAACCTGCTGTGAAAAGCATTAAGGTTTCGCCTCTTTTTCCGCTGCTTTATCTGTTCTTTTCTTTTCTTTCCCACTTGTAAAGTCTCTTTCAGGTCGTGCTTTAACTGATTTTAAATGTTTTGTCGCTGAGGAAAAAAAAATGGGGGAAAGTAAGAAAAAGGAAGGGAAAATCGCAGCTCTTCGTTTTTTGTTGCACAGGTTCAGTGGCTTCATATTTTTTGAGAAATGAAATTTGAATGATTGGAATAAGAAATGCTTTTTTTCTTTGATTTGAAAGAGGTTTTGAGTGAGGATGAACGCTTACCTCCTATTTCTTGGGTCTGACCGAATCATGATATCCTTATTTAAAAGAGGTTGTCTTTTTTTCTTTTCAGTTACCTAATTAAAATTGATTGCAGACTAAGAATGAAGCAAATGGGTGCGTGCTTCGTCTCATAACTAACAACCTTTTCTGGGTCAGTTGGGATCTTGGTGCTGGAGCACCAATAGTATCCTGACTCCTGAGTCTTCTGGATGTGAAGGCACAATCTCGAAATGATGCCTATCTGGCCCTCTTAGAAGCTTGAATGAGCATGATGAAATAACAATGTACTCGGATTCTCTGGATAGGACTGAACCGCAACAATTTAGCTCACTTGTACCAGCTTTTAAAACTGTGATAGATACTTTCTGTTTTAAAACTGTTTTCTGATGGACCTGAGGTTTCATGTTTTTGATCTCATGTGTTTTGTAATGTGCTTCAGAGTCCAGATGGGGATGTTATTGACTGTGTCCCCATATCTGATCAACCAGCCTTTGATCACCCTTACCTCAAAGACCACAAAATCCAGGTGCATTTACATTTTTATGCAGAGTTTCTCTTTTTCTGTCTCTTCTTATGTTCTTTGCTTTTCTCCTTCCTAATTTTACCATCACCCTTTTTTGATCTGTCTTTCTGGGTGCTGTTTTCCTCGCCAGATGAGACCTAAATATCACCCGGAAGGCCTGTTTGACGAGAACAAAGTGGCCACAGGCACCAAAGAAAGAGCAAACCCCATTAATCAGCTGTGGCACGTGAATGGGAAATGCCCTGAAAATACCATCCCCGTAAGGAGGACCAAGGAAGATGATGTCCTGAGAGCAAGCTCTGTTAAGAGATATGGAAGGAAAAAGAGCAGAAGCATCCCACAACCCAGGTCCGCTGACCCTAATCTCATCAATGAGAGTGGTCATCAGGTAACGCATCTGTTCTTCTCTCTCTCTCTCTCTCTCTTTAATTCCCTCTGGAAAAGGAAATGAAGTAGCTTTTCAACCTTTTTCCTGTTCTTGCCTTTTGATGTGGATTCTGTGTCATTGATCTTGTTTAGTTTGTTTGTTTCTCTTTGGAGCATTCAGCATGCAATAGCTTATGTTGAGGGAGACAGATTCTATGGAGCAAAAGCAACCATAAATGTCTGGGAACCTAAAATTCAACAGTCCAATGAGTTCAGCTTATCTCAGCTCTGGCTATTGGGAGGTTCATTCGGTGAAGATCTGAATAGCATTGAGGCCGGTTGGCAGGTGATGTCAAAATTCATAGATTTTCCATTGATGCTTGTAGGAACTGATATTTTTGGTTATGCAGTTGCTTAAATTCTTGACTAATGTGTACAGGTCAGTCCAGATCTGTATGGCGATAACAACACTAGGTTATTCACCTACTGGACGGTAAACATTTACGGACATTGGTACATTTGCTGTGTCTGATGGTTTTTTTACATTCGGCTTACTCAACTCGAATTGTTTTACAGAGCGATGCGTATCAAGCCACGGGTTGCTATAACCTCCTCTGCTCCGGTTTCATTCAAATCAACAATGAAATAGCAATGGGAGCGAGCATCTCCCCTGTTTCTGCTTACCGGAATTCTCAATACGACATCAGTATACTCATCTGGAAGGTAAAGTCAAGAATGCCAATGACTTGCGCCTATTAAATTGCTGCAACTGACTGTAAATCAATTTCTCAGAAATGTTGTTAAAGAAAATGGAGGCAATACCATCAAGAAATGTGAAAGTGACATCCAGTTCGAGTTGTCTTTTGTGTAGTCCTCATATATTATAAGAATTATTGAACTTTAACTACTTTAGAAGCCATAGCAGCACATGCTGGGTGTGTTGCTTTATTACCAATTGGGCGTATTCTAGATTTTTATGTAAGGACTATCATACAGATAGTACAGGATCACAAGTCATATCAACATATTCTAGTTCCTGTTCACTTTCTTCATGTTTGCTTAGCCTCTGTCGCTAATTGAAGTTTCATGAAATTTCCAATAGGACCCAAAAGAAGGCCACTGGTGGATGCAATTTGGGAACGACTACGTCCTCGGTTATTGGCCTTCTTTCCTCTTCTCGTACTTGGCGGACAGCGCTTCCATGATCGAGTGGGGAGGTGAGGTTGTGAACTCGGAACCCGAAGGTGAACACACATCAACGCAAATGGGAAGCGGCCATTTTCCTGAAGAAGGGTTCGGGAAGGCCAGCTATTTCAGGAACATTCAAGTCGTTGACAGCTCCAACAACCTCAAGGCTCCTAAGGGGATTGGCACCTTCACCGAGCAATCCAACTGCTACGATGTCCAAACCGGCGATAATGGCGATTGGGGTCACTACTTCTACTATGGGGGTCCTGGCAAAAACCCTAATTGTCCATGACAATAAGTAGTCCCCAAAATCCTCCTTTTTCTGTTTCCCTATGTATCATTCAACCCTTAGTGTCAATGTCCCTTTTCTCTCTTCTGTATACCCCTTTCTTGGTCCTTTTTTACGGTGGGTCTCCTAGGAACATGTTTTCGCCTTTCTGTAGTGGGAAAGTTTTGACTCTACTGTATTTTCACTTAGAATATTTCTCTCCATGTAAGTGGGTCTTTAGAGGGGTTGGCCAAAAGTTTTCTCAGAGCCCTAAGAGAAACAGGCCCTTGAATACTCCTTGTATTCTATTTGTTTGTTTGCTCCTTCCCTTGGAGTGTTTTGTCAATGATGAATGAATGAACCATCCTCTCTCCTAGGCTCTTTGATCTAACCTGTACCATTTTGTGAATTTTCAAGAATGCTATATTCCTCTCGCACTTTGCCAAATCACCTAAAAAGCTATCAAATCTATGATATCTTCTTTTTTCTTCTTTTGGAGGTTCGTATTCTTCTTAAGAAAGTGTGTGGAGTAAAGCTGGACGTGAGTGGATGACAGATCTTATCCCCATTTGCATCTCCTTTTCAAAAGCACAGCACTCACACGGTCACAAACAACAAAAACAACCAACTTAGACATCAACCCGACACCCAAAGATTTATTTTTTCTATTTCTTTATTGGTAAATAACACCCAAAGATTTCACATGCTTAACCTAAAATGCCACTATTCCGGTTGATGATCTGGAGGCGCCCAACTCCAAGATTCCTTGACCCAAAAATGTTCTCAAGTTGAATGGATTTGTAGGAAGACTTTTTATGAATTTGTCCATTGCATGTCACTTTCAGCAACCTGCCTATACTATGGTGTGAGAGACATGGGTGTGAAGATGGTAGCAATTGACTTTTAGTTGGCCTCCGTTTTGCCTTAATAATGCAGTCCCCTGATTGAGCCTTCACTAATTTGGTTCACTGGCACTCGCAGGTAGCACCAGTGCTCATGACTCTATGAGTCTTGAGAAGAAGGGATTTGCAAGAGCATGACTAATCTTAGCTGTCTGAGGGATCGATAAAGCCGTTGGACGGAAGGTCTTCAATTTGATTACGTATCCGATGTATTTCCTAGGATCTGATTAAAAGGAAATAATCGCCAAACATTTTCACTACACTAGCACGTTGAACAGGGTGAAGCTTGGCTTGAGATATTCAAATGAAAAAATTTAGAAAATAAAGAGCTAGTGTGAATGTGATGGGCTCTCAGCATCTGGCTCTAGAAAAGCCTCTCAGTGCCATGCATAGCAAGTTGAACCAAAGATATACAGTCTACACACATGGTGTTGCGGGATCGGATCTCCTATTCTAGGAAAAGAGATATTGTCAATATTGTATTTTTTATCTTACTACCTATTTAGGAGTCTTTTTCCTATTTCAGGTTGATGGTTACCTTTGTTGTAGTAACCTAATTCTGTATAAAAGAAAGAATAATGGCAAAACAAAACTCACGACAAAAAAAAAGAGAAACACCGTGAGAGATTTGTCCGAGGATGTAGGCTTATCGCTGAACCTCGTTAATTCTTGTGTGTTATTTCCTTTGTGATTGTCTAAAATTCATCACATGGGAATTACAATGTGAATGCTGATGATGATGCATAGGAGTATCAGAAGTGGGTGCTCGAGGGAGGAAAAGGGTGCATCATACTTGAGGGTGGAGAGCTAAATAACCCCCTGTACCTCGTTAGACATTACAAACTGTCCTTGTACTCCATGCATGAATCTGAATGCTGAGAAACCTTGTCAAAATTTGCACCTGATTCTGAGATTTGGCGAGATAATCAGTTCGCTCCGCCGGAACAAACCAGACGGCAGCCATATTAATCACTAAAGTTCAAATTCATTCTCGATTGAGTAACTTCAAGAAAATAAATAATTTTAGTTTGGCCCCATTTGGTTGGCTTTTTGTTCTATGAAAGTGCTCTGGTGTTATCTTCCTTCGGTCGTGGTCGCTGCGTAGAGAAAGCAAATGGTTTCTTTGCCTTTTGGTTTGGACTGCTTTCCATAATAAACCAAACCGATAGACCTAACTGTTCTTATTTTTTTTTTTTTTTGGTAAGGACTAACTGTTCTTATTCTGGTCTTGTATTTTGAATGTCGCATTATTGGATACGGATGCCTTTTTGACTGAAACTGACATCACATGTGAAAGACAAAACTATTCTTGATACTTTTCAAGAATAATTATAGCCGGAACCCTAAAACTTGTTGCAAGGGTGTATCCGAGTCCTGCGACTCTCGTTTCACGGTTCATAAAATTTGTCATTGTCTTCTGCCTTAGTCCTTCCTTAAGTCCACCGGCTTTTCTTGGATGGATAATCAGAGTGCCCTTTTCTTTTTTTTTTTTATGTGTTAATTTTCCGTTTAATTTTTGCACGGATGGCGCTAATGTAGCGAGAAATGGGCGTACCACAGAAAAACGCCAAAAACTTTACGAAAAGGATTAAGATGAATTAGAAAAGAAAAAGGGCAAAAACGGAGAGATGAAGGGGGTGAGCTGGGGCTAAATAGGTAGCGGTAGAGAGGGCGCCGACCGTCACCTGACAACGGTGAAGGGTGGCGGGCAAACGAGTGGATCGAATCGGTTTCTACTTGGTTAACTTTGGTTTCGACTCCTATATGAATTCAGGTAGTTTCGGTTGACAAAAAAATCATTCATGTATAGTCGGGTCGGATTCAGAACGTCTAGGTTCTGCTTGTTTGCCTACTTTTCAAATGAGGTTTGGGTTCTGTTTGGACCATTACTTGTCTTGGCTTCTCACTCGCTAGGTTTGAATAGCTTAGACACAAGTACATTTACATTTATGTTGCCGTAGAGCCGGCAAATCGATGAGCGGGACTAATCTCAATTCGATTGAATTTGATTTCAGATTAGATTCGTAAAACAAGTCACTAACTAACAGAATTTAGATTTGAATTTGGGTTTGCATAAGTTTGGCCAACGTTGGGTTTGGGTTCATTTACTATTCGATTTCCTTAGTTTTTGAATCTGGTCTGGTTTGGATGACCGAATGATTCGATTTTTCGAGGTGGGGCTATTTCGGGCACCAGTCGAGTTGAATATGGATTATTGATTTTTCTTGTCAAGACACCTAAGTTTTCCGCACAATTTGGATCTCGAATGAATTAACAATTGAGCCTCAAATGATGGACGCAATTTCTTTTCTTACTATACATAATGAAATTCCCAAGTACAAAAGATACACCCCCTACTCTTGTCGGGCACAATAATCCAGTCCTTACAGAGATCTTAGGAAGCACTAACATAAATGTCCCTCAACTCCGAACTCGATCAATTTGTAAAATATTTTCGGGTGAATCTAAGTTCAATAAATGAAATCTCTAAGTCCAAAGTAAGAGATCTACTCACTGCCAGAATCGAAAGCACAATAGCACAATAGCAATCAACAAGTGACATCGCATATATTTGTCAATAGAGAGATCAATTTATTATCTAAATTCATGCAAATTAATGTCATTCATGCATTATAAATGAATGACCATGGTCCTTCGTACAATGAAAAAATAGATGCCATGAGCTAATATTTAATTTTACAGTCAAATGCATACGGATGCACATGCTAATCTCATGATGCACAAATATTACGTAGTTAGCTCACCGATCTACATAGGTGAGCATTTATCCCTACTCATCATTGGTTAGGACTTATATCCACTAACAAGACATTGTTATCACCAACTCATGGGAGACGGAATAATAAAAACATTATTTGCCACGCCTCAATCCATTTATCATGGGTTTGCTCTACATCAGCGATGATAAATATACGACTGTGTAACTGCATGATTATACTATTCATTCTCACAACAAAATACTCAAGCCACATCATCTTGAATATGAATCATAGGACTTTATATCCTTTTAAGACATGTCTTGGACTGTATAATATCTGTCTTTTCTCAAAATCTTGTATACATACTCATACAAAGCAAATGTTTTACTTTTACAATAAATTGCCTAATCTAGTCAATTTTAAAAAATAACTAAGAAACTACCATCATAAGCATCCTTCCCATGTAAACAGTCCCCAAAATTTTTAGTTTTTAATTATGAGACTTCTAACTTTTTGAAATAACAAAATAACCCCAATTCTACAATACTTAGATCTCTTTACACGATTATATTTGCTTTAATTAATTTAATTTTAATCACTAACTAATAAACATTTGAACAAAATAAAATTTCAGTATTCACAAAGGAATTTATATGTTTTGAATTTACTTTTTAGCCCTTGTATTACACAAATATACTATTTTGTCCCTTTATATGCATAGTTTCATCTCTATAACACTTTGCCCATCAAAGTCATTCAAAATTCTCTTGAAATCACTCAACCATGTTTTTGTTCATGAAATATAGCCATGATCTGTAGATAACTTATAGCATCTTCTAATGGTATCATGAACACAGTGGACTTTTCACGTAATAGTAGTAAAAATCTTATGACGAGAGTACAAGTAAGTATTAACAAGCATCAATCTTAAATCAACAACTTAACATCACCCATGATACAAAGTCACCTAAGATCACTCATAAATATAGGTTTGCCTTTTAGCTCATTATGTTATCATTAATACTATCCTCACTTCAAGTTAAAATCAAACAAGAATCAAGAGTAACCGTTGGATTAACCAACTTTAATCCCTAGAAATTGGGCTCTTTGGATACGTGCAATTTGATCGTGGAATTAAGTAGAATTATTGACGATGATGAATGGAGAGAGGATTTCATGGTGAAATTCAAGGCCCCAACTAGAGAAAGAGAAAGAAGTCTCACACTTTAGATTATTTTAAACATTAACTAACCAATGTTAATTTTATGTCATGCATGATGTCATTCAATAGTTAAAACATATGGTTGAAAACGAAGGAGACGTATCTCAATGAATGAGTGATAAGTGTCTAACTTTGTTGCCAAAGCTTGTGGTAAAATAGTTCTGATAGTAGCTAGTAAATTGTGGTTATGAGAGTGGGTGAAACAAGAAGGTGGTTGAAACATCTGATGAATATCAACGACCTTGTGGATAAATATGAGTTTCATGAGTGGATTTAGTTAAAGTTTGAGTGACTCAAAGGCGTTTTGGACATTTTCAATGTATAGTAATCACGCTCCGAACACAAAAAAAGTATAATAATGATGCCACCCATGGCATTATCCTATTATTTATTAATTTATTGGCACTTTTATAATCATGACGAAACTTTCATTAAATTTAGGGTTTATATCATGAAAAACTCCAAATTACTATATTTATGATAAATTTACCCCAAATTAATTTTTTGATCACCAAAAATCCCAAACTGGTATTCTTATTATAATTTTACCCTATGTTAGTTTCCGTTGGATTTTACCATCAAAATTCTGAGTTGAACGACACATGACAGTTAACGAGTGTACAAGTTTGGGGTTTTACTCTCCATTTGTCACAGTTGTACTGGTTTGTAATTTTTTGTGATATTAATCTAATTTAACGGAGAGTAAATTTGTCACAAATGTATCAGTTTGGGATTTTTGGTGGTCAAAAAATTAATTTAGAGTAAATTTGTCACAGGGGTATCAATTTGGGGATTTTTGTGGTAAAAAAATTAGTTTAAGATAAATTTTTCAAGGAAGATTCCAAATAAGGGTGTGAAATGCCATCATTTTCTCAAATAAGAGTCTAAAGTGGATTTTGTGTCAAATAAGGACCCAAAATGCGTTCATTTTCTCAAATAAATGATCCAAAGTGGATTTTGTGTCAAATAAGGCATGAAGTGGCTATTTCTGTTTCAAAGAAGGGTCTAACTTTCTGAATGGTGGGGGCATTTACGTCTTTTAACTTTTTTTGAATTCTTTTCCTTTCTTTTCTTTTTTTCTTTTTTTGGTTTCTCTTTGTTCTTCGCCGGCTGGCCACCGACGAAGCTCGAGAAGGGCTGGGCGAGGCCGCCCTCGCCAACCATGGGCGAGCTGCCCCTCTCGCCGGCAACAAGCAAGGTTGCCTCTCGCCAGATTTAGGTGAGGCGACCCTCACCTGTTGACAGCAAGAGTGGCCCTCGCCAGATTGGGCGAGGACGACCCTCAACCAGCCCTTCCCTGGCTTCGTCGATGGCTGGCTCGGCCACAAGCAACTGGCCATCGGCAAAACAAAGAGAATATCAGAAAAGGAAAAAAAGAAAGAAAAGGAAAAAAGAAAAAAATAATAAAATTATTTTTAGAAGAAAATGCCCTTGACCTCGTTGGTCATCGGACTATGAATATTTCACCGTCCGGTGATCGGCGAAGTCAAACCCTTATTTGAAACTCTCATGGCCACTTTGGGCCTTTATTTGAAACTGAAATGTTACTTCATATCCTTATTTGATACAAAGTCCACTTCAAACCCTTTTTTGAGAAAATTAGGGCACATCAGGCCCTTATTTGGAATTTTTTCAATTTATCACATATATATCAGTTTATGATTTTTCGTGATATTAACCTAAGTATTTATGATGGCCGGTGAACAGTACAACGAATTACGTTGAAAGTGGTCTTATGAGCATGTATAACATCATAGAAAAAAAATTAAATACCTATGACATTTCACAATATCTTCAGAGTGGACGACGCAACTTTTGTAAGACCTAGTAAAATATTAAGAATTTAACTATTTAGAAATTTACGGTACTTTGGACGTGTCCTAGCAAAAAATCACTAGTCTTTAAAAAGCATCGTAAAATATTAAATGTTGAATGTAAAAATAACCATGACCCCCTAAACTGCATTACGACGAAAAGTCACAGGCTCTAGGAAAACATTGATAATCTATAATCAATCAAAATATTTAAATAATTGGCATTAGGTAATAAGCCTTTGTAAAAAGTCGCAAAGTACTTACATTAGAATATTTGTGACATTTTGAACAATGTTACAGGGAAAATATCTAAGCTCCCGAAAAACGTCGTAAATTATCAGGAATTAGGACCTTTTGTTCTTGATTACGACAAAACGCCAAGAGACCTTTGTATGAGTCGTAAGATAATAGAATCGATATATCAGCATATTTGTAACATTTTAAAATGTGCCCAACGTAAGTTTTTGGAAAAAGCCATAAACTATAGAGTTGAACTATATTTTCCAATCTTTTTTTGGTCTGACTATATTTTCCAATTTAAATAAGTTGAATCTTGTAAACCTTGGTAATAATTATAGAAACCGATAATATTAACCAAATATGTTGAGAATTTAAGTGAGAGTCAATTGAAGTTTGTCAGATTGATAATTGTTAAATTCACTTCCAACTAATCGTCCTCTAAAATAAATTTCTTAGATCTTTTCAAGTTTATTTCTTGCATGTCGACTTAGAGCAAGCCTATGTTCACTTTCCTAGGCGATAATCTATTGGGTGGATTTCACTAGTTAATCAATTAAGATGTTACAACTTTGAGTGACAATACTCAATGTATGATATGTCTCTCTATCTCACTCTTTTCAGTGCCTCTCAAAGATTATACTTTGTAGCTCAAGAAAGGCAAGTATGCATAATCGAAATGCTCTCAAACTTTTGAATTTTTTATTCTAGACCTCTCTCTTCTGTTCGGTATTTTGTCTCCTTTTATATTCCTCCACTTCCAATCTACCCGTTGGATAGTCTGCAGAGGATCACTCTCCAATCAACCTATTGGATGAGATTACAAAATGAAGATTTATTAGCCATGGATAGATAAGATCCGAATCCTTGTTGATTTGGTCACCCAATAAACAAATCTTCAGTTTCCATAAGTGGAGTTCTTCGATTAACGAAGGCAACTTGTCTACGAAGTGATTGACAATCAATCAAAGATATTTTGCATGAAGGATTTAGTTGCAAAACAATCTTTGGGATCGAAGAACAAAACATTTTGAAGATTAAAATTTTGTGTTTGAATATATTTTCATGCGTATGAACATGTCTCTATATTTCCGAACATGCATCTAAAAGTATCCAGCTTTAGCGTAGAGTCTAAAATAATCGGATGCATCCATGCGTAATGGATTTGACGATATCCACACTGCTGTTATAACTTTCCTTAGTCACGATATTTGAGCCATAAATAGAGTATGAATAATATCCTCTTAATATTGACTCTTTCTTCATGGTGGAGACGATCAAAGATTGATTATGAATGACACTACTATGCAATTATCAAATTCAAAATTGAAAATGGATAGTTTTTGTTAGCTTCAAAATCTAATATGTGATTTTCTCAGCAGTTGGTCTTTGAAGCATCCACCTACTAGAGGTGGGTCCTTCTATTATATATCTAGGTTAATTTACTTGATGCATTATCATCTTTGGCATGTCTCATAAATGACGGTTTTGTCCTTTTCCACACACACAATAGGTTACTTATCTTGGTAGTACTCTTACTGAATAGCGCTCAACATTTGGAGTTCAAATGTGTTTTGGGAGTTAATTTCAATTTCACATGTATAATCCATGGCACAAATATTTTTCGTGTTCAGTGTTTAACTCAGTTCATTTCTATACCTTCGCCAACCAGAAAGACTACAAGGAACCGCGGAAATCTCTTATCCCAGCAATCCTTCGCTCTCTACTCTCGTCACTGTGGGTCGTTACAAAAGATACCTATGGTAACATCTCAACCATTGTTACAACTTGCCTTTTTCTTAGTGATACTAAAAAGAGTTGAGATAAGGTATTATGTCATATATCAATATAAAGCATGAATATACTCTTCATAAAATGAAAGTTGGAGAGAACTTCATCATATATTTTGGAATACCAGTATAATATTTTTATTGAGTAGAATCATTTTGAACCCCTTTCCTATTTGAGAAAGTGTGTCTTGAAATGAGACTTAACTATTGAGAAGAAACCTATTTGATTGAATAATAATTTAACAAGATATAATCCTAAGTCTTATTTATATCTCAGCTCATAAGTCATGATGTTAACTGGGCTTTCTTTTTAAAACACCTTAGTCGTATGGACTTGATGCCGAATTTTTTCCAGGTCTAACCAAGATGTACAGCTTGGCCGTTCTACATGCCAGATCACAACATATAGTTTCCTCAAATTTAAAAAAAGAAAATCCCTAACTTGGATGTTGGTCATAATGCTCTTCTCTCAAAAGGCCTAGTAGTAGAGAACCTTAATTAGCATATAGGGGTGAGCATTAGTCCAGGATTGATCATGGACCGAACTTAGATCGGTGCAACCCAACTAGTCCTGGTCCGATTCCTAGGGGCACTGGACGAGTCCTTGGTCTTGGGACTACTGGAATTTGTATTGTGCAGGCTGGTCCCTGGTCCTTGGGCTCTGTAATTATCTTTTTTTTTTTGTCCAAACCCTAGGTATATAACTATATGCCTCTCTTCTTCTTTCGCCATTTTCCTCTCTCAGAGTCTCCCTCTCTCCTTCAATCTCATATTATCGCTGAAATTTTCCATTTCCATCTCTTCGAAGGCAATTTCTTCGTCTTCTCTCTATTCTGCTGGACTCAACTATTGATGCTCTTTGCCTCCTGTTTGTGCTTCTACCTCTAGTGACTAAATCAGCTGTATCTCTGTTACTATAGATGTGTACTTGATTCTTTTCACTGTTTCATATCGATTTTCTGTTTTGTCGATTCATCTATTACGAGGCTTAGTGGACGATGAGCTTAGCTTTATTGGAATAGAGTATTTTGCTTGGTCATGATTGGCGATTAAAGATGTCTTTCCATATTTCAGATAAGTTAAACTTAAGGTTTAAGTGGTTTTATCTTTTTAGTTTTGTGAATTCGAGATTTGCAGATGACTTTGTTGATTTGGTTCTAGTGATAGCTACACCACGTCGCTTGAAGGAGTGAGGAAGGCTTGGTGGTTTCCATTGGGTAAGTTTATTAATGTTGAAGAGTGCATTAAGAATGCCGAAAGGTATGAATTGGGTAAATTGAAGCCATGCATATTTCTTTTTTACTTATCAATTCTTTTGTATATTTGATGAACAAATTCTTTTGTTTTAGATATGGATTGTCTTACCAAGGTGATTACCATTGATAAATAGAGATTACACATTGAAATTGAATAATGAGATGTTCTATCAACTGAACTAATATAATTTAAATTTAAAACCATGGTTAAGTATTAGGCTATTAGCTATGTTTGTTGTTTGTTTTGTTTTCAAGTGTTCAAATTTTGGAGCAATCAATTATGAATATTTAAGATATGAAGTTCTATAATTCATGTTTTATGTTACTATTTTGAACCTTTTAGTGTTTATTTTATTTTATGTGTTCGTCTTCTGTGATGGTTTGTTACTTTTGGCTAGTGGAAATTTCTATTGTTAACTTATCTTAGATTTCTATTTAATTAGTATTGGTGTTCATTGTTTGTTTGCTCAGTATTGCATTGTCCGTGGATATGTAATTTCAAAGAGTAAGCTTTTTTTAAGGAATACAAAAGATGACACGAAATAATAATCAGTTGATCTTGGGTTGACCCTGAAATCCAGTTCTTGATTCCAGGCTCAATAGGGTCATTCCTCGGTCCCAAAAGTTGGGGACTGACATTATGCAAATTGGTCCCTACGTTAGGTGTTGGATAGGCCAAACTCGGACCATGCTCACCTTTATTAGTATATACTCATCAAGTCAATGTAACAATACTAGCCAATAATCGAAATCCCAATATATCGCTCGAATTTATCTCCCCTTGTTTATCCGACCTGCACCCGCATTGGTATCCCAATTTTCTCCTCTCTCTTCCCCTCCCTCCATCTCACCGTCAGAATTATTTCCACCACAAATTCAACCGATTTCAAACAAACACGAAGAAAAACAGAGTCCCAGTAGTACCCTGATCCCCACGTTGCAACATCACATCTTTTCCTCAGTTTTGCCATGAGTGGAAGTGGACAATAGCCTCTGCAACCCATTTTCCTGTTGGCCCCATGCATTTTGGTACCAAGTCCCGCTGGCTGATTTAGTCAGGTTGGCATGCACAATAAGGACACCGTTTTCTCTGCAGCATGCTGCCATCATCCCATGCTTCCCATCTTACACCCCCCAAAAAGAAAAAATTAATTATTACTCTGCCTTGTGGACAAATTCCTCCTGATCACAGGTCATTTTCTAATAAGCAAAATAGAGAGAGAGAGAGAGGCGGGGATAAAAAAACAAATGAAGAAAAGGAAACGGACCCATTTTTCAAAATTCTCCTACCACTCTTTGGGCCAAAGTCAAGAAACTGCCCCCCTTTAAGGGCAAAAGATAATTTGACCCCATGAAACATTAAAAAAAGAAGGAGGAGGAGGAGGAAAGCTTGACCCATAATTGAATTTGAATTTAAATGAAAAAGGAAAGTGTCTTCTTGGGCATTGATGATTTGGGTGCTGACGTTCTTCCCTCCGCTCGGATCCGGATCCGGAATTGCCTTGACCCCATTTCGATCATCGAGTTTTAATGCGTCGCAATTAATTGTGTCGTGCGTCGAATGTTTTGTTCTCAAGATCTTATAATGGCTTGACTGCATGTAGGCAAGCAAAAGTTTTTTGGGGTCGGTCTTCAATGGCGGTTGGACCAATTGGGGGATGGAGATGAGCGTTGGAGTCTCTTATTTGACTGGGCTTCGATACCTTTCGAGGCAAATACGTCACTAAAAATCCCAATTAGGTATCTCGTTACACGTTTGCTCAGAATTAATTTTGGTCTCACGAAACATCCAAAACTGGTACATCCGACCCAAGTTTACTATCGATTAAAATGCATATATGCCAACAAAGCATGAGTTTTTCATGCTAAATCTGTCATTGTCCACGTCGGATCAACCTTGTAGCCATCTTTCACGTGTGTTGAAGGATATTATAAGGCATGTTAACGGAGACCGGATTTGGGTCGAGGAATCGATTTGAATTTCCTCGTGAGATGAAAATTAGTTACTGGATGGATGCACCGTGCTCTCGAATGTCATCGACCTAACCTTTTTGTACATTTTTTTACCCGTCTATTTTCGCTTTTCAAACCTTGCTGCTCTTTATAATTTGACATCTTCGTACCAAAAAAAAAACCTGAAAATTTAACTCTAATCTCCATGGATTAATAGTGAATAGATAAAAAAAAAAGGATAAAAGATTAGACCAAAAAAAAAAGATAAAAAAAAAGGACTCGTTCAATTTCAGGGAAAAAGAAAAAAAGAGGCTTGATTGACTCAAAAACTCAGGACCATGCATCACATATCATTTTCACTGACACTCCTCTCACCCCACCTCCCCTGGACGCTACTGATTGATCCCCACGAGCCCTGATTGGTCCGTGCAATGCACGCGCGCCAGCAGCGACTGGGGGGGGGGCGCCGCGTCAAACTTTTTTTTTAATTTCATTTTTTCTTTTTTCACGAGTCTCTCTCTCATCGCTTTTTCTTTTTTTAATTTATCATATTATATCGTATCATCATTTTTTCCATTTTTTTCCATTTTTTTTTTCCTTCTTCCCCCTCCTCCTTCTCTCTCGTGATGACAGGGACATTCTCTCTCCCCAAGAGAGGGGGAGAAAAAAAAAAGTTGTCTTTTTTACCTCCCGCACAGTTCGCACCAGAGTAGGGTTTTCATCTCTTCGCTCTGCTCCTTCCTCCTCCTCTCCGTCCAGCTCGAAGCGCGCAATCGGAGGAAGAAGAAGAAAGCCCCATCGTTCGACGAAGACCGACCCCTCGCCCTCAATCCCCCGAAACCCTAATCCGGCCGCCGCTTCCCTCGGGCATTACCGCCCCAGCTCCGGGAGAACCTCGCCGCGCCGGGGAGAGGGGGGGGCTGGGCTTTCGTTCGCCGTGCGCCCGAATTCGGGTCGGCCTAGCCCGGGGGTGCTTTCCCCCGCTCCGGTTCGGCGCGCTGGCCGGGTCGCTCGCGGCGGATGTCGCCGTCATGGCACTTGCATTCCTCCCCGCTTCGCTCGAGCAGGTAAGAGGACCGGCTGGTTTTGAGTGCGGTGACCGGCGTTGGGGTTGCTTTTGCTGGGGTTTGGAATTTTTTGGGATTTCGTTTTGGGGGGCTTTGTCGATTGCGATGGCGCTTTCCAGGTGTTCTGATGGAGGTGGGTTTTTGTTGGGTTCTTTTTGTTTTTTGGTTTGTGGAGCAGTTGAGGTGGTGAAGCCATGGAGGGGGACGAGCGGGAGCTGCTGCTGGCCTGCGCGATTTGCGGGACCCTTTTCGCGGTTTTGGGTTCGGGTTCTTTTTCTATACTGTGGTGTGTCAATTGGCGGCCCTGGCGGATATACAGGTAAGCTCCATCATTTTTTTGATGGGTCTTTTGCTTTGGTAGATTGATGGTTTCGGTAACCTTTGAGTATGCCAATGGCGCCTGCTTTTCTCGGAAATGAGCCCAGTCCTGCATCGGTTTGTTCTTATGTGAGTTAATGAGCCTGCTTTTCTTGGGAATGAGCCTAGTCCTGCATCGTTGTTCTTCTTGTGTTAGTCTAATGTTCATAATCATGTTCCGTAACGTAATGAATTGAAAATTTCGAGGCTTTAATCGCTGCCTTTGATTCTGATTTAGTTAGCGCCCATCTGTTTTGATGACTGAATCTCATATGTATTGACTTTTGATGGCTATGAGTGAACCTGAGGAGGCAGGTTCTTCCTTTCCATGTTGCATGCGCAGATATTACTCCCTCTTGTGCGCTTGCGTACACTTGTGTTTGTGTCTGTGGATTACTAAGGAGGTTTGCATATACATTCACAAGATAGGTGGATCTAACAGACTTGGTAACGTCTTCAACTCTGTTTTCCAAATCCAGATCACACAAAAAAATCTGCTTGCCATTTGAAAATGACACTTGTGAAAGGATTGAGACTCAAGGAGAAAAACAAGCAGGAACGTGCAGAATGTTTATCGGGGATCTAATCCGTTTCGATTATGCTTACTCCTAATCCTTATGGAATGTAATGAAGGCGACTTGCCCTAGGCTTTGGTTTCTGTTAGATTACAACGTGATTCGAGGAGAAGTATTACCAAAATTTTCTGAAGACTCAATATCATTGTCCCGGTTCCGATGAGACTTTTTTTTTACTCTCATTTGCCAACTTATTAGCCGGACATTGCATGGCATGTTGCCCGCATCTCCTTGGCAGATCTTCATCTCTTCCCCTATGGATTGGAATGGGAAGACTCGGTACAAGAAAGTTTGGGTTGGGGAGGGGTATTTCAAGTAAAATTTGGAGATAAATTGTTGGTCAGGTTTTGCACTTGCCATTTTCCCAAAAAAAGTATTGTACTTGGTGTTATTATATTAAATGAGCAAATATTTGTATGTATGCAGTCGAACAAGGGGCAGCCTGATACAGAGCATAGTCGTCCTATTTATTTGCTTCTGGAGAAATGTTTACAAGCTTTGATATGTTGCACCCCTCATACGTGAATGTTATGTTGTTCACTGTTTTAGGAGCACGAAATATACTTTGGGTAAGAACGGTTTTTGCATGTTACTCTGTACATTGTTTGTCAAACTCTTTCATGGAGATGGTGAATATTGGTATCTGATCGTACTTGTTGGTCTTCTATTAGTAAAATATTTAATATTGCAAAATGGCACCGACAGGGCGTGAACCCACATAACAAGTCAATAGGTAAAACTGTTATTGTCAATAAGGTCCATCGGATACTGTCCCCTGGCAATACTATTTCTGCACCACCAAGTTTTGTGTGGAAAGCCATCTTTATTTAAACACTAAAAGGTGTTTCCCTGTTTTTAAAGGCTCTCCTATATTTTCTTTGTGGTTGCACTTACATTGATCGGTTTGCCCCCTTTTCAGTTGGATCTTTGCCAGGAAATGGCCTGCTGTTCTACAAGGACCTCAGCTGGGTAGGCTATGCGATTTTCTTTCCATCTCTGCTTGGACGATTGTCATTTCTCCAGTGGCTGTGCTTATCACATGGGGGTGCTGGTTGATTTGGATACTGGGGCGAGATTTAATTGGTCTTGCCATAATTATGGCTGGCACTGCCCTACTGTTGGCATTTTATTCGATCATGCTTTGGTGGAGAACGCAGTGGCAAAGTTCAAGTATGTTCCCTCACTTTGTATTTTCTCAAATTATCCCACTGATAAAGGTGGGTCTTCTAGTTGGATTGGTGTTTTAAAATTTCAACTGACTATTTACTGCTTTTGTCTCATATATTTGGTTCTCTGGTGGGTTGGTTCCCTAAGCTTTTGTAAGGGTCTTGATTCTCTTTTTGTGCCAAGAGAAGATCTCAATATGCGAGATTATTTGGTCAGTGGTAGATATGTGGCGAGTCCAGTTCAAGAATCTCTAGTAAATTGGAAACTGCTATCCTGTTAGGACTTTTGGCGTCTGTAATTTTTCACTAAATGTTTGAAGCATGGTTCAGGACTTTTGAAATTTTCCTTATCTTTCGCTCAAATTTTCATTTGCCCCATCTTCCTCCTCCTTTTCCCAAACAGAGTGTAAGTCAAAAACTTACCTCAGTGCTGTAGGGATTTTCGATGAAGCTATAAAATGCTTGTTAGTGTTGTTTAGTTTATAGTCTATCATGACACGATTATTTTAGATTTTGAAGCAGGTGCACCTTGGTCTACCTGAACTAAAAAATGAGCAGAGAGAGAGAATCGACTGATTTCAATCAACAGAATGTTGCAACATAGTTGAAAATGGTCTTTGATGCCTGGAGGATTTAGTAAGGGGAATTATTGTGGTGTGAGTAAAGGCTAAGATGGTATGTTGGATTTAGTAAGGGGAAATAGTGTGGTTTGAGGAAAGGGTAAGATGGTATGTTGGTTTTCAAAACCGATCTAAAATAGAAATGTAGAGTCCTTGTTCCTTTTCAAGTTCTATGGCAGTCATCTCATTGGTGAAAGAGAGGATGTTTTTTTTGTGAAATGGAGCGGACCTCCTTTTCTGGATAATTTGTGGAGATTCGTTGTTATAGGGAATCTTTCTGTCGAGCTTTGGCAAATATTGTCGATTCGTGTTGGAAGTAAGACTTCTTTAAGTTTCCTTGCTAAGTTAAAAAAAGGATGGTAACAACTACAATGCGACAAGAAGTAGATGTTTTATTCAACAATAACAAATGCAAGAGTGGATCTGTTTTTGCTGTTTTCCATATTTCCCTTGTCTTGAAGCAGTAGAATACGAAGAGGTTTTAATGAGGGACTCCTTTATTAATACAATTACAGATGGATGGTTTGGTTTAAACTCCATGCTTTGTCGTAGTAGGCCAGCCGTATAACACAGAGCGGGACTTTGTGAACTGCCATTAAATCAGCTATGCTCTGTCGAGTTAAATGTTTACTGGCTTGGAATACCATTCACATAATGTTCCAAGAATGCTGCATTGGGAGAGATATATGTGGTAATCGTGTGGAAGCAGCCTAAATTAACAATATGATGGAATTAAAACTTGGATTGTTGGGGGCATTTGCAAAGCCATCAAACTGATTTGCTGCTAAGAAGAATTTTTTTGAAGTTTTTGAAATATCAAGGCTTAGGGAGACATACAGGGATATAAAGAGACAAGGATAGAAAGAAATACTGTTGCAATTGGAAGGAGATACCGGAATGTAAACTTATAATCGATGATGCAAAGGATTCATTTTTTTCCTCTTCCAAGTACACAACTGATTAGTTCGTTGAGTGTTTCTTACTTGTTTATAGCCTGATCTTTTTGATTTGAGAGATCAGGGGATTTGGTGTGGATTGTGTAACAAGAGGAAGAAAGTCTGTTGAGGCTATAGAGAGCTGAATGAAGTGTCCATGAAGTTAGCTTCCATCACGTTCAAGGGAAAGCGCTTGGATTTTCCTGTAGAAATAGGACCGTAAAAGATTGGAATTGCAGGGTGTCCTTCTCATCAATTGGAGATGATTGAAGCTTTTGCTACGTGTTTTTGATTGTGTGCTCTGTGGAAGTGTATTTTCTTTGTATTATTTTAAGTCTTGAGGTATATGCTGCGTCTTACAAAACTGAAGTGGGAAAACGGTAGAAATGATTAACGATGAATTTTGATGCCATATTGATGTTCTTATTTTTCTAATTACAGGGGCTGTTGCTATTCTTCTCCTTTTGGCGGTTTCCCTACTTTGCGCATATGAGCTTTGTGCTGTCTATGTCACAGCTAGTTTGAGGGCATCTGAGCAGTATTCACCGTCGGGTTTCTTTTTTGGTGTATCAGCAGTTGCCTTGGCAATCAACATGCTTTTTGTATGCCTAATAGTGTTCAATGGTGAGCTATGCAAATTTTTTCTCACTAAAGTAGTTTAGAATCTGGGATTGTTAACTCACTGATAATGTAATGTCATCAATTTAGGCAGTCATTTGCAATATATGTTTTATATTGTAATGTTCCGGCAATCATTACCTGCAGGAAATGGCTTAAATGTGGACGAGTATGTACGTAAAGCTTATAGATTTGCATATTCAGATTGCATCGAAGTGGGCCCTGTTACATGTTTACCAGACCCACCTGATCCTAATGAGTTGTACTTTCGGCAGTCTAGGAGGCAAGTTAATGATATCTTACACTGTTATTTATGTTTCATTTCGCACCTTTATAGTTTTTAGCAAGATTCAACTAAATACTATATAGCATTTTTCCTGCATGGTGAAGAACTATGCTTGCTATCTCTTTGGCATGCTTTGTGGGAATATCTGCTCACTTCAATCGTGAGCACAAGGCACAATTTTCATTAACTTGGATTTTGATATGATGATTTGAATAATTCTTTTGGAGCGGTTGTCAATATTATCGTTTTTCAGAGGGCTTGTTGAACTTGCTCTCCCTCTTTTCTGTACAGAGGATTCAGTTGCTTTTAGGGTTCCTTTTGTTTTTAAATCAGATGCGCTTACTTGTCAGTTGGTGAAACGATTAACACTAACCAGATCTTTTACCTTTTTCTAACTTGTTCCAATTGTGTTGTCATGTTGCTGCATTCTTGTAGGGCTTCTCATCTTGGAATTCTTTATGTTGGCTCTATAATCGTATTGATTGTGTACTCCGTCCTGTATGGTTTGACTGCAAAAGAGGCGCCTTGGCTTGGAGTAATTACGTCAGCAGCCATAATAATCCTTGGTATTCTGTCTGAGACTCTTCTTTTTTGTAGCTGAGTGCAGTCCAGTTGTTCTCACTTGATTGTCTATCGTGCAAATTGAGTCTTATATACATCTTTGTTATTTTCAGATTGGAACATTGGGGCTTGCTTGTATGTGTTTCAGCTTCTGAAGAGCCGTGTTTTAGCTCTTTTGATTGCCGGCGCATCTCGAGTTTTCCTTATTTGTTTTGGAGTGCATTTCTGGTTAGTTTTGAGTCTTGTGATTAAGCATTTCTTACGAGTCCTCTAGTTTGTGGGTGACATGTTTTTCTTATAGCTGTCAATAATTCCTCATTTCAGGTACATAGGACACTGTATCAGTTATGCTGTCGTAGCATCAATGCTGTTAAGTGCTTTTGTTTCTCGACATCTATCAGTAACAAATCCATCAGCAGCACGCAGAGATGCGTTGCAGAGCACTGTAATTCGCTTGAGGGAGGGCTTTCGAAGGAAAGAGCAGAACAGTTCGTCCAGTTCGTCAGAAGGATGTGGCTCCAGCATTAAACGAAGTAGTAGCGTTGAAGCAGGACATCTTGAACCCAGTTCCAGGGTTTTAGGACAAAGTACCATTGATGCAAGCAGCTGGAATAACCCCTTTTTGTGTCGCGCTACTAGCTCTCGGGAGGGTATTGTGAGTGACAAGAGCATGGATAGTGGAAGACCTAGTGTAGCGTTGAGGAGTAGCTCTTGCCGCTCTGTCATTCAAGAGCCAGAGCCAATAACTTGTTTTGCTGATAAGCATCTTGACCATAACCTGGTGGTTTGTTCAAGTGGTGGTCTTGACAGCCAAGGCTGTGAATCCAGCACATCTTCTGCAAATCAGCGAACTTTGGATATGAATTTAGCTTTTGCACTCCAGGAAAGATTAAATGACCCTAGGATCACCTCAATGTTAAAAAAGTGTGGACGACAAGGTGATATAGAATTAACTAGCTTATTGCAGGATAAAGGATTGGATCCTAATTTTGCTGTGATGTTAAAAGAAAAGTTGGATCCGACTATCTTGGCGTTGTTACAGAGGAGTAGTCTGGATGCAGATAGAGATCACCGTGATAATACGGACGTTGCAATCGTGGACTCAAATAGTGTTGACAATGTTTTGCCTAATCACATTTCTTTGTCAGAAGAACTAAGGCTTCGTGGGCTTGAAAAATGGCTTCAGGTCTCTCGCTTTCTTTTGCATCATGTAGCAGGCACTCCTCAGAGGGCATGGCTCATATTTAGTTTTATCTTTATCCTTGAGACTATTGTGGTTGCAGTTTTTCGTCCAAAGACTATTAAGATGATAGGTACCTCGCATCAGCAGGTAGGAAGGGGAAGGACTCGTACTTTTTCAAAATATATGCTATATCTATATGCAGATATATAAGCACATATACGTGTCTCTAACTCAAAATACTGAAATATATTCTGATTCTGGATTGTAACTCAAAAAGCCTAACATCTATCTCTGTGCTACTCTGGATCATGATTATCTAATTTTGCTTCTGCTTTGCAGTTCGAGTTTGGGATTGCTGTTTTGCTGTTGTCTCTTGTTGTCTGTTCAATAATGGCTTTCCTTCGCTCCCTTAAAGCAGAAGATATGGCTATGACATCTAAACCTCGGAAGGTACATGTCCAAGAAGTTGGATTATGACTGAATCATGTTTGGTCGAATTTGGGCATGTGGACTACTGTGAATGACCTTTGCTTTATCTCCGACTGTTTTTGGCTTGATTATTGCAATGACATAGTGCATCTGGAATTTTCTGTATCCATTTATTTTAGCTTGTTATTGAGTGCTGAACTAGATATCGATTCTGTCAATTGGCATTTGTACGGTGTTTTGCACTATTCTAATATTAATGTCGGTTGTTGGTCTATGAATTTTCTGCATGTATCTCTTCAATATTATACAATTGCTGCTGGTTTTTTCTCATGGACATTGGTTTTTCCCCAGTACGGTTTTATTGCCTGGCTCCTCAGTACTTGCGTTGGCTTGCTACTTTCATTTCTGAGGTATGCACCTAGTCCTACAACATTCATCTTCGTGTTTGACTTTTACACACTGTCAATATTTGCAAGCTAGAAATCATAGTTCACCTCTCTTTCATGGAATGAATGCATAGTTCAAGGTATTACATATTACAAAGGGACTTTCATCCTGGGAGAAGTGATGTATCGGTCTCTGTTATTTGCCATCTTTCTATCGTGGTTATGGACAGGGTGCTGTTATTCTTAATATGTAGTCTAGATTCTACGACAGTTATCTGATTCAAGCATCTTAAATGGGAATAATCTGAACTTATTTTAGGAAGTATGAAATGGCCTGTTTGTCTCAGATTTTTGACTTTCTAGAACGTGTGATACATTAATGCTAAAAGTGAGATCATATGGAAAGGTCGTCTGTGTTCTAGAGTGCTTGCCAAATAATTAGAGATGAATCAGGTGACTATCGACCATATTTCCTTATCCACGTGTCTGGGTCCTAATGTTGATTTTATAACTTCTTGCTAATTTTCAGTAACTGAGTGATCTTAATGGCTGCTAATGTATTTAAGACGTTTTGCATGGTTGCAGCAAGTCATCAGTTCTTCTTGGATTGTCCTTGACCCTACCTCTTATGGTAGCATGCCTTTCTGTTGGAATTCCCTTATGGATCCTTAACGGCTACCAGTTTTGGGTACCACGAGTCCACTCTGCAGATCACCCTGGAAGCAACATTACTCGTGGGAAAAAGGAGGTGTGTACCTGGGCTTGGTTTCTATATCTCTATTTATAGTTGAATTATCTATCAGAAGTTGTTATTTTTACTGTGTTTTGACGTCAATTTAGCTCCTTTCTAATACATGTCCAATCCAATCTCATGGCTGTCAATGCTTGTATTACTTCGCTTGAATGGTTAAGGTATGGCAAGATTAGCGTATCCATATTATGTTGTTTTTTTTGGGTGGGGGGTGGTATTGTTTTGTTCACTTACTTCATATTCCTAGAATTTCTAGTTTCTGCTCTTTGGTATCATCTATGTGAAGTTGCTATTCTGAATCTCTGCCCTCTTTTACTGCTATATTAAGTTGCTAGCTACCTTTCAAGGACAGGTAATTCACTTCTGTCTTAATTTTTTTGATGGAGACCAGTTGCTAATTTGTTTTGGATTAAATGTATATATACGTACTTGTACATATAGATATCTGGATTTTAGTGGTGAAATTCTCAGTCTAAGTTCCTCAACTGTTGCCATTCACAGGGAGTGGTTCTTGTTATCTGTGCATCATTGTTTTCGCTGGCTGTGGTGGCTCTTGGTGCAATTGTGTCTGCAAAGCCATTGGAGGATTTAGGGTACAAGGGATTGACTCGTGATGAGGAAAGCTTCAGTTCTCCTTATGCCTCATCTTATTACCTTGGATGGGCCATGGCATCTGCAATTGCTTTAGTTGTTACTGGTGTGCTGCCCATTGTTTCATGGTTCGCTACATATCGTTTCACTCTTTTCTCTGCTATATGCATTGGGATATTCAAAGGTATTTCCCCTGTTCCTTATAACTTTGTGCTTAGCATGGCAGGTGCGTTTATGGTGGCTTACTAGTCAGGGATGCTCTAAACCTAATTATTTCTTTTGTCCTCTCAAATTTGCAGCTGTCCTGGTGGTCTTTTGTGGTGTCTCCTACTTTGAGGTAATTAAATCCAGAGGTGACCAAGTTCCAAGGAAGGGGGATTTTCTTGCTGCTTTACTTCCTTTGGTGGGCATTCCTGCTCTGCTATCGCTTTCTTCAGGATTGTACAAATGGTGAGTTAGCTTTGTGATCTTCTATCCAGTGGTTAACTCAATCCAAAATTTTAAATCGCTAGTAACCACTTGCAATACTGGATTTCAAGATGGGTTGCTGCGTTATACTCAACTAGATTCATGCCTTTTCCAGGAAAGATGATGATTGGAAGCTTTCTCGAGGTGTATATGTGTTTGTTAGTATTGGACTCCTCCTCCTGCTTGGTGCAATATCAGCTGTCATAGTTGTAATCACACCTTGGATGGTAAGTGTATCTCCTTTTGCTTTTACTGTTTTGGGTGTAAGATTGATTTATCATCCTGTATTTTTATGCAATTGGACAGATTGGGGTGGCATTTCTGTTAGTTCTCCTCCTTGTTGTACTGGCTATTGGTGTTATCCATCATTGGGCTTCGAACAACTTCTACTTGACTAGGATGCAGATGTTAATTGTGTGTTTCCTCGCTTTCCTTTTGGCTTTGGCTGCTTTCCTCGTTGGCTGGTTTAATGGTGAGCACAGAACTGATTTATCTTGTTCCCATAGTTCTTGGTTTTGGTTAAGCAGTTTCCCCTTATTATCAAATCTGGACGTTTATAATGCTGCTAGTGATGTTTTTATGTATCATCAGATAAAGCATTTGTTGGAGCATCTGTGGGTTACTTTGCTTTTCTCTTTCTTCTTGGTGGAAGAGCACTCACAGTGAGTTGGTCTTGTACTCTTGTGCTCATTATATTTCACCATATCCCATTTTCAGACCTCTGGTTTCTTGTTTTCCCGTTCTCCTTTAATACAAAATGAGCTTTTTGTCAGGTTCTTCTTTCACCACCCATTGTAGTGTACTCTCCTAGAGTGCTGCCAGTGTATGTTTATGACTCTCATGCAGACTGTGGAAAGAATGTCAGGTTTGTCTGTCATTTAACAGTTCATAGTTCACTTCCATATCCCATGTTCCTATCATGTATGCACAATCAATTGGTTTCTTAATCTATTTTGATGTACAAAATATTGCAGTGCTGCATTTCTTGTGCTTTATGGGGTTGCATTGGCAATTGAAGGTTGGGGCGTTGTTGCTAGTTTGAAAATTTATCCTCCATTTGCTGGTGCTGCTGTTTCAGCAATTACCCTTGTGGTTGCCTTTGGGTTTGCTGTTTCTCGTCCATGCTTAACTCTTGAGGTTTGTCCACTGGTCTTATCTGGCAATAGCTGTACTACTATTTATTTCTGACTGTGACTTGCGTATCCGGAGTTAATTGCTTTTTCCTTATCGTCATTTTGCATTATGACTTTGAATCTCATTGGTTCTGAACGAGTTCTTTCATTTGTCAATAATTTGTGTATTATTGCTTCCACTGCCTCCTCCAAATCTTTAATTGATTATCCACTTGTTTACTTCCATATTCAGATGATGGAAGATGCAGTGCACTTCCTGAGTAAGGAAACAATTGTTCAAGCGATTGCTAGATCTGCTACTAAGGTATGTAAGGATGGGATCTACGATTCTCAGGTTTTCAGTTACTTACTCTGTTTAAAATTCAGGTTCTTTTGCTTGTCACGCATGTTCACCATATAAAAAGACAAAAATTTATCAACTTGCTTTTTTTTCTCTCTCTGAAAGTTAATCTGTCATTTATTTTTGTTGATTGCTTACTTTTTCTATGTATCTGACGAGTTCTTTCTCAGTAACTCTGCAATTAACTAGAGGGCAGTGTGCCCACTGCAGTCATGCACTGCAGCTTGTGTTTCAGGACGATGCATTGCCATAATTGTCCATAACTTGTATTACACAATTTTCTAGTCAACGTTGACCGTGTGTTCTTATGACTGTTGTTTCTTTGCTGGGGGGATGGAATGACCTTGTGATTCTAGATAATATGGCTGTCTTGTAGTTGCAGTGTCTGCGTGCATGTATACTGTGCAGACACCTGCACAACATGGGTGGGCAGTGGGATTTGTACTCATGCATGTCTAAGTGGTGATATGCATATATGTGAACATGTTTTCCTGGTTGCAAATGTTTCCAAACTAGACTAGTGTGTGGACCAGCTGTACTGGTTTTGTTACTCACATGTGATGAGTTAGGAATGGCTTGTTGGTGTGTGATGGCCAGGGAGTTCAAAGTCCTTTATTCAAACTCTTTGCTGCATGCTGTTTTTTCCTAACTGGCGTAATTGCTGGTTTTGTCTGATTTCGAAGACGCTGGTTTTGCATGCCTCTCGCTTGGTTTTTTTTTAAATTTTTGGAGAGAGAGAGAGAGAGAGAGAGAGAGAGAGAGAGAGAGATGTCGTCTTATCCTTTTCAAGTGGTGGGTTACTTGATTCCTCATTTTCATCTTATAATTCTATTGTGATTTTGGGAACTTTTGCGTAATTGTGCTCTGTCTTAAGTATTGTTTTGTCTTTGAGTATCTTATTTACTTTGAGTATTTTGCAGACTCGAAATGCTCTATCTGGAACATACTCAGCTCCACAAAGATCTGCCAGTTCTGCCGCACTTTTAGTTGGTGATCCAACAGTTATGCGTGATAGGGCTGGAAATTTTGTGCTTCCCAGAGCTGATGTTATGAAGTTGCGCGATCGTTTAAGAAATGAGGAGCAAGTTGTCGGGTCGTTCTTCTATAGAATTAGATATAGGACTTGTTGCCATGACAGGGCCAGTGATGTTGATCACAGAAGAGAAATGTGTGCTCATGCACGAATTTTGGCTTTGGAAGAGGCTATTGATACTGAATGGGTGTACATGTGGGACAAATTTGGTGGTTATTTACTTCTTTTGCTTGGTTTGACTGCAAAGGCAGAGCGAGTGCAGGTAATTGAAAATTTAACTTACTTTCTACGTTCCTTATGTGTATTTTCTTTGTCTTGAATGGTGAAAATATTTTTCGTATCTGTGGTGTAGGATGAGGTTCGTTTGAGGCTCTTCCTAGACAGCATTGGGTTTTCTGACCTCAGTGCGAAGAAAATTAAGAAATGGATGCCAGAAGACCGTCGGCAGTTTGAAATTATTCAAGAGAGGTAGCTTAGACCTTTGCTATTTTTCATTTTTTTCTACTTTCTTTCGGTCCGTGTACCAGATTTCCTTACCATATTTTTGTGGATTTAGTTATATTCGGGAAAAGGAAATGGAAGAGGAAATCTTGATGCAGAGACGTGAAGAGGAGGGGAGGGGTAAGGAAAGAAGAAAGGCTCTCTTAGAAAAGGAAGAACGCAAGTGGAAGGAGATAGAAGCTTCTCTCATATCTTCTATTCCTAATGCTGGCAGCAGGGAGGCAGCAGCAATGGCTGCTGCCGTACGTGCTGTTGGTGGTGATTCTGTTCTTGATGATTCTTTTGCACGAGAAAGGGTTGCAAGCATTGCACGTAGGATACACAGTGCTCAGTTGGCTAGACGAGCACTACAGGTTGTAATGATTTCTTTTATTTACTTTTTTTTTTGACATGCTGTAGTTTCTGTAGTGTCTTCTATTTTACAGTAGAGATGCTCAAAATTGAAGCTTTTACGATAGAATATCATTAAATAGTAGGCATTTAGGGACAATAATCAACACCGGCTGCACATATTATATTCATAGTTGAGGAACAGTCAGTAACATGGGAAACCGATCGTTGAATTGAAGGTGTCCTCATGAAAATTATGATTTTCAGTTACTCATTTTTCTTGATTTGTTTGTTTTCCTATTGTTGCTCGGACATTTCACTCGGTAATACAACTGTTCGGGTGTATGCAAAGTAATACGACTCCCAAGGGACGTATATCTACTCATTTTTAGTTTAGGGACTTGTCCATATATCCTTAGTGGAGTACCATTCTCAATTTGACTAAAACTGCTGAGTAAATCCTTTATATAATTAGCACAGTTTTTCTTGTGCTTACGTATTTGCCCGTCTATATGAGGTTGCTGTGTTGTTGCATACGTAGAAATCACCCAATGTAGTATTTTCCTTTGGTGCGACTCATCAGCTTCCTGATTCATATTGTAACCTTTCTAGTCCATTATGTTCATTCCATGCGGTGATTGCTATGATGCAGTAATATCTTGAGTAGCCTGTAGCCTGTGGTTCATATACTTAGGAGACTAAAAATAAAAAAGGTGTAATATTAGTCTATGCTGGCTCCAAATCTCTCTATTTCATTTACCATCAGTTCATCTATTTAGATGATTGCTTAGAACATCAGCATCCTTTGAAGATCTTGTGGACTAGTCAATTCTATGCATTTTTGCAGCATTACTTATTCATGGCCTGTGATAAATTTGTCCCCTACAAATACTTCTCTTCAATTTTTTTATGCTTACTACGGGTACTGGCATCTTCTTTTGTCTTATCACTTCTAGCAACTTTTCGTTCTTCTTAAGGAAGAAATAATCATAAAATTTATCTGAATCGTGATCGAGATTCACGGGGGCAGCCTATGAAGTAGTAAATATGGTTTTCTATATGTTTCCTCTCCAACAGAAATTAATTCCCACTTAAGAAGAAAATTTAGCTGCGCAGAGATGTTCATTTTCACACATTCTTGAGGCAATCTTCATATTGACATTTAATTTATAGCTGGGATAAGTGTCTGCTTTTTCTCACACAACCATGTTTGATCACCGTGCCCATTTATTTGAAAATGCTTTTTGCTGTGCCTCTCTGTTGACAAATATAGGTTGCTGCCCTATTTCTCCGACTAGAAGTTTGCTTCTGTAGAATATAATCAATTGGATCGTAATTAATGCCGTCTACAGAAAGTGAAACAGATGCTCTGCATTGTGTCCTTTCCATGATTGTTATCTTATGTAAATCTTTAAATTCTGAGCAGTATTATGTGTTAGCACGACTAGTCTCACTCATATTCCACTCTTGGGGCTGACAGACTGGGATCACCGGTGCCATATGTGTACTTGACGACGAACCGACATCCAGTGGAAGACACTGTGGTCCTATTGATGGTAGTGTCTGTCAAAGTCATAAAGTTAGCTTTTCTGTTGCTGCCATGGTTCAACCTGAGTCTGGCCCGGTTTGTCTTCTGGGAACCGAGTTTCAGAAGAAGGTCTGTTGGGAAATTCTAGTGGCTGGATCTGAACAAGGTATTGAAGCTGGACAAGTCGGACTAAGGTTGATTACCAAAAATGATAGACATACATCGGTGAGGGAGTGGAGTATCGGTGCAACGAGTATTACTGATGGAAGGTTATTTGTCATTAAATACTGAAATTTCTTATAATCGTTTCCACCCTTCTGGATTTAAGACTTGAATTATTTAGATTTCATGATTGGACTAGTTCTGCATTTCCTGCTTCCTGAGCTGGTTATCATAACTGCTTTTCAGGTGGCACATTGTAACCATGACAATTGATGCTGACATTGGTGAGGCAACTTGCTATTTGGATGGTGGCTTTGATGGTTACCAGCCTAATTTGCCATTGTCTGTGGGAAACAGTATATGGGAACAAGGGACTGAGGTCTGGATTGGGGTTAGACCACCCATAGGTTTGGATTCATTCGGGAGGTCAGACAGTGAGGGAGCTGAATCGAAGATGCATATCATGGATGTTTTTCTTTGGGGAAGGTGCTTAACTGAAGATGAGGTGGCATCTCTTCATACTGCCATTGGCTCAACTGAACTGAGCACAATTGATTTTATTGAAGATAATTGGCATTGGGCAGATTCACCCTCCAGAGTAAGTTTTACTTGCATTGATGTGTTATCTTATTTTAGTAAAGAAGTGGTTCTTAACTTCTCCTTACAATCTACTTAGGTTGACGGATGGGAAAGCGACCCTGCCGATGTTGATTTGTATGATAGGGATGATGTAGACTGGGATGGACAGTATTCAAGTGGGAGGAGAAGACGGCCAGAACGTGATGGGGTGGTGGTCGATGTTGATTCTTTTACTAGGAGGTTCAGGAAACCTAGGATGGAAACTCAAGAAGAAATTAATCAACGGATGTTGTCAGTCGAGTTAGCTGTCAAAGAAGCCCTTGCTGCAAGAGGTGAAACTCATTTTACTGACCAGGAGTTTCCTCCAGTTGATAATTCTCTATTTGTTGATCCGGGAAATCCCCCTCCAAAGTTGCAGGTATCTTTTCCATTTGACAGGTTCCTTTGACATTGCATCATTAGGTACTGTTCAGTTATGGTTCTGTTACTGTTAGATGGTACACTAATTTTAACTTTTAAATAGGTTGTTTCTGAGTGGATGAGACCAACTGAAATGTTGAAAGAGACCCGCTTGGATTCTCATCCATGCTTGTTTTCTGGGACTGCTAATCCATCTGATGTTTGTCAGGTATTCTGTTTTTGCAAATCACACACAAGTTTAGAATACTCGTTTCCTTAAAATTTTTGTCCTGTTTACTTACTTGAAAGTCGTTTCTTTTCAATGATCTATGATTTTATTGTTTCCCTCTTTAACCATGTTGGTCAAAATTCAACAGGGTCGATTGGGAGACTGTTGGTTCTTGAGTGCTGTTGCGGTGCTAACTGAAGTTTCACGAATATCAGAAGTTATTATTACTCCAGAATATAATGAAGAAGGAATCTACACTGTTCGCTTCTGTATCCAGGTTCTAAGTTTTTAATTATTGCAATGACATTGCTTTTGCTGCTGGTTGTGTTTGAACATTCTATCGGTCGATGTCTTTATGGGACCTACAGTGCTACCAGTTTTATGCTCGATGCTTGCCTATCATATTTGTGGGTCTATTTTGGGGTAAAGAAATATGTGCTCATGTTTTTGTTTTACTGTAGCACTGTGTAGCTAGAGGGAAGTAGGCCTTGACCTAGTTATGTAGGGCTGCTTCATGTTGTGATACTGGAAGGCGTACTTAAAACTGGTAAAGAAGCCTTACTCACTTAAATGTTTGCACTTTGGAGACAGTGCTACGCAGGAGTGATCATTCCACGTTCTATTTCTCTGATATATGATACTTTGGTCTGGTTTTATTCTTTTCCAACGTGTATATTTGTTTAATGTAGGATTTATTTTTATTAAATCCTCCATGGGCTGTTTCGCCATTTTTTTTGTTACTGAATGAAGTTTAGTAGGCATAACTCTTTATTTTCTGAATCTCATTTAGGGTGAGTGGGTCCCAGTTGTCGTTGACGATTGGATTCCTTGTGAATCTCCGGGTAAACCAGCATTTGCCACGAGTAAGAAGGGCAATGAGCTATGGGTATCTATACTAGAGAAGGCGTATGCGAAACTACATGGTTCTTATGAGGCACTTGAAGGTGGGCTTGTTCAAGATGCGCTGGTAGACCTTACAGGTGGAGCTGGTGAGGAGATCGACATGAGAAGTGCTCAGGCGCAGATTGATCTTGCAAGTGGTAGGCTGTGGTCTCAGCTGTTGCGGTTTAAACAAGAAGGATTTTTGCTTGGTGCTGGTAGTCCTTCAGGTTCCGATGTTCATATTTCTTCCAGTGGCATTGTGCAAGGGCATGCTTACTCATTGTTGCAGGTATCTCCTGTTATTTGGTTGGTGTTGCTGTGATGTCTAAGTGTTGCTTTTTAAGTTAATAACCTGCTTGTACTGCTGTCCAGGTAAGAGAGGTGGATGGTCATAAGCTTGTTCAAATTCGAAATCCATGGGCCAATGAAGTTGAGTGGAATGGACCTTGGTCTGATTCGTCACCTGAGTGGACTGACAGGATGAGACACAAGCTGAAACATATTCCGCAGGTTAAACTTTCACCGTGGTCGCTCTTACCTTTGTATCTATCCGCTTATCAACTCCAAAACTGCATGACATGATCGATTGATGAGTGCATCTCGTTGTTTGGCGTCTCATAGTTGTTTCTTTTCCATAACTCTCATTACCGTGTCTCTGATTATTGTATTTGAGCAGTCAAAAGAAGGAATTTTCTGGATGTCTTGGCAAGATTTCCAAATACACTTCCGATCCATCTATGTCTGTCGTGTCTACCCTCCAGAGATGCGCTACTCAGTCCATGGCCAGTGGCGTGGTTACAGTGCTGGTGGATGCCAGGATTATGATACTTGGCATCAAAATCCTCAGTTCCGCTTGAGGGCAAATGGTCCAGATGCATCATCGCCAATGCATGTGTTCATTACCTTGACTCAGGTACCTCTGCTGATTATTATGAGACTAGCTTGCATCTCTTAACTATTTGTGTCTTTCACCTGACTTTTTGACGTTATGGACTTGTAGGGTGTGAGTTTCTCAAGGACTACAGCTGGTTTCAGAAATTATCAATCTAGTCATGATTCGTTGATGTTTTATATTGGGATGAGGATCCTGAAAACTCGCGGTCGTCGTGCTGCTTATAACATATACCTACACGAATCAGTCGGGGGGACAGATTATGTAAATTCACGAGAGATTTCATGTGAGATGGTACTGGATCCTGATCCCAAGGGTTACACGATTGTGCCTACAACTATACATCCTGGTGAAGAAGCTCCATTTGTTCTATCTGTTTTCACCAAAGCATCGATAACCCTGGAGGCTTTGTAATTTGCATCAGTGGCTTTCCTGTAGCTGCTTCGTCCTTGGGCTGAGGACAAGCCCCTGCAAGAG
This sequence comes from Syzygium jambos, assembly GCA_031216235.1. NCBI lineage: Eukaryota > Viridiplantae > Streptophyta > Magnoliopsida > Myrtales > Myrtaceae > Syzygium > Syzygium jambos. The sequence continues at coordinate 21,426,912 of CM062229.1, forward strand.
AATGCATGCTTGGCTTGAGCGCCTGCGCCTGCAAGTAGATTTTGGGACCATGAGCCGTGCTCGAGTTTTGAGGTTATTTTTTTTTTTTGACTATCTTGTTCATTCTCTCGTTCTTTTAGACTAATCTCTTCGCTTCTTAATATATTGATTTCAACTTCACCATTATTAGAAAATCCAAATCTTGGCTACCAAAAGAATCTGCGAGTCGTCTTTTTTTTTTAAGCCACTTTAACATGATCTCAATTTTGACAGGCCGCCTCTGAAATTATGGTCTTTAGTGCCAGCAGGTCTAGCAGATGCCTTGAGAAGCTTAATGGCTTTGAAGATCACCTACGGGCTTCTTGAACCTCAGATGATGTCATTTTGGAGGGGAATGCAGCCATGGAAGATGTCATTCGTGTAGGGCTCGAGTTCCATTATGAAGACATGTCTAGTTGATCTTGTACAGATGGAATTCAGAGGCTATCTCAGCCTGATCTCGCTTGAGTTTTGCGGCTCCATGTCAGCATTGACAAGCGTACTCGGGGTCAACCTGTAAATGAGTATGTTTCGAGATGAGATTAGGATTATTTATTTTGTAAAGGGTGGAAATATCGAAAAGCATATGACAAATAGTTCACACAAATTCCTTCCCTCACAAGGGGAAAGATTGAGAAAATGCTGTAGCTAGAGAAATGTAGAGATGTGCTGCAGTTTGTTTTGCACTTATAGGAGAGAAAGGTGGATATTGTATAGTGTTCGATTTGCAATATAATCCCCCGCATTCCATCGCGTCTTACTTTGCGTCGTCCATGCTCAATTACCGACTTCTTTTTCTGCCAATGCGCAACCTGTCTATAAACAATTTCGTTCTTCCTTCTGGGGTTGATACTTAAGATTATTTTGAATCAAAGAGAAGTGTCCCGAGATTCTTATGAACTCCCCGCCGGATGATGTAAATAGGTCCCTAAGTCTTCCTCATCTGGAGTATCTTCCAACTACCAAGATGGTAACCCTATTTCGGGAAACCGGTTCTAACCGTTATAGTTCGATGATGATAACAATGAAGTTCATGTTCCTAACTCGGAAAGTAATCGGATCATCCGAACTCAGGGAAAGCAATCGGATCGGCGCCATACCCATGATGTCGGTTTCCACAATCTCCTTTTTTGGCCCGTCTCCTTAAACTCCGAGCGCGATGGATTATTCTCACATTTGCTTGCACGAAGAGAAAGTGTTTACTACGCAATGACCATCACTTGGGTCTTCTTTCTTTTAGTCCTTTTGGTGCTAAAGACTGCAAGGAGAGAACAAAAGTGACATTCACAAGCACAAACCAAAAGATTCATCCACGGCAGTGAAGTCCCTCCGAGATTTCTGCCCTTTTTCTTCTCTCAGTCTCTCCATCACTTCAGATGCTGCTGCTGCTCTCTGGGAAGACGACACGCTGTCACGTGACCCGAGCCCACGGTCACGTGACCCCGGGTCCGCTCCGCTTCCTGCCCAACTTCCAAGAAAGAACCCACAGGGAGAGAGAGAGAGACAGAGGGCCTCTCCAACCTTCGACCAATTGGAGGGAAACAAATCGGACCGTCCATTTTCCATCGGGCGGCCCAGGTTGGGCTTCAGCCGAGCATCTACTGGCGAATGCGAAAACAATGCAAATAAGTATTAATAATAATGAACCAAGTCACAAGGGAAAAGTGCAATAGGGTGAAACCAAGAAGACACACAGCGAGAGAGAGAGAGAGAGGCCCATACAGAGGAGGAAGAGCGTGTGGAAAGATTAGAGAGATAACCCAAAGGAGACCGCCGAAACATTGATCCCCTAGCCCTTTCCCACAAAACCATTGCACTCCCAGTAACCCACTCGCATTGATCTGCTCCTCCTCCTCTGCCGTCTCTCTGTTTTTGCTGGGAAAATCTCGTGTTTTTTCCCCCACCCATTGGAACCGGGGAAAAAGCTCTGAGCTTTTCCCCTGTTTCTGCTTCTCCTTCTCCTTCTTCTGGGTGTGCGTTGTCTCCTTGCAAAAGGGTGTGCTCTGTCTGGCTCGTGAGAAAAAATCAGTGTGGTTCGGCGAGCAATTTCGCGACTTTGACTCAGCAGACCAGTCGATACTCTGGAGTGACATTTTCTTGCCACTGCATTCCTGATCGTCGCGGGGTCTGTTCGGACTCTTGGTGAATGCTTGGAAGATCTCGTTAATGGGTCCTAGACTATAGATCTTGAGGTTGGTGGTCTTCGCTGCAATTTCCTCTCTTTTTTCGCTTCCGACGGAGATGTTCAGAGGCCGAATGTATTGGGTCCTTATCCTCTTTCCCTTCTTCTTTCTGTTGTGCAGACGATGGAGAAGGAAGCGAAGAATCAGAGAGCGAAGGAGCCAGATTTTGTATTGCAGTGGGGGAATAGGAAGAGGCACAGATGTGTGAAGGTCAAGAACAAAGACCACAATTTTTCCTCCACCAACAACACCCCCAACAATAACAGCAGCACCAGCAAATTGTCTTCTGATTCTTTTGGGAAGAAGAAAATCATGAACGGCGTCGTCAATACCAAGAGGGATTCATCCCATCACTCACCTCACCGGGGTCTTAACAGGTAAGACCAAAATGACTTCTGGGAAAATGGGAAACATAAAAAAATATATATATAATAAGAAGAAGAAATCAAAATCTGGTTGTCTTGTTGCTTTATTGGAATTTGTTAAAGTTTTTCCCTTTGCATTGTTTCTCCTTGCCCTTGTATTGTTTTTCTCCTGAAAAATTATGAGGGATGTTTCCTTTTCCTTTTTTCACCTTTTTGTTCTGGTGTTGATGTGAGTATTTAAGGAGGGTACTATTAGGGCATGGTGTTAGGTTATTAAATAATGGTGAGAAGCTGCAGAACACTTCGCAGATGCCTTTGATTTACCACTGTTTATCATACATTGGCAGTTACACTGCTATTTGACCCTAAATTTACTCCCATCAGTCCATATCTCTAACTTTCAAGAAAGATTTGATTAAAAAGCAAGAGAGCAACATTCAACACACTGGTGATTTTTATGGTGCACTGTGATTGATCAGTCGGAACTCGGAGGCGCACATGAATAAACGGAAGGCGTCGCCAGAGAAGGAAGACCGGTTCTACACGACGAGGGGATCGTTGGGGGCGGATGAGAATGGGAAGGTGTTGTTGGATCACAATATGAAGAACGAGAAAGGCCCCGTTGTTTGGCCCAAATTGTTCCTCTCCTTGTCCAACAAGGAGAAGGAAGAGGATTTCATGGCGATGAAAGGGTGTAAGCTCCCTCAGAGGCCTAAGAAAAGGGCTAAATTAATCCAGAGAAGTGTGCTTGTAAGTTGTTCTATCATAGGAATGTAGAAGATCCAATTTTTCTCATATGAGTTATTGTTGATTGAATTTGTATTCGACCCTCTGTTATGTATGCAGTTGGTGAGTCCTGGTGCTTGGCTCTCTGACTTGTCCCAGGAGAGATACGAGGTTCGAGAGAAGAAGGCTTCGAAGAAGGTACACTTGCGTTCTGTCTTCTGTTTTAAATTTTCCTGAATATTGGATTATAACGTCTCAGTGCCTTAAAGTCCTTTTTCCGTTTTTTTTTTGGTAAGTTGTCCTTTTTCTGTTTTTGTCGCTGATAATATGAATCATCCAAGGAAGTGAGTGAAATTCGAGTAATGACACGGGGAATACTTACTCTAGAGAATGGTGCAAAGATTCTGCAAATGGAAAATGTGTAATCAAAATGGATCCTTTTAAGAGATCTGATAAATTTCAATATTTTTCACTGCCTACTGTTTTCAAAATAAGATGAATTTCCTTTTGGGGGTTGTTCATGGTGAGATAGTAGTAGAATTTGATTGGATCTTGATCTGTTGAATGTGAAAATGTATGGTGGTATTTGTGGATGCAGAAACCCAGGGGGTTGAAGGCAATGGGAAGCATGGAGAGTGATTCAGAATGAGAGATGGAGAAGAAGAATGCACAGAAAGGCGGAGCATGACTATGAATGTATTATTTTGTTTCCTCACTAGTATGATAGCTTGAAGAGATAGAAACGAGAGAGAGGGAGGGAGGGAGGGAGGGAGGGAGGGAGGGGGAGATGGGTATCCTTTTGGTATATGTTTGTTCTCTTGTAGAGGATTCATTGGAAATTTTAAGTTGATTTTGAGTTTTCACTTTCCATTGTAGTTTTGTGTTCTAAGGTCTCTGATGCACTTCATTGTTATTGTTACTCATGATTTTTCACCCAAAATTTAGAATTTTTTTATTTCGAAAAACTGGCGATATATTCATGTTTATCTTTATCTTAATGTTTGCATATTTTTGATAATTTTTTGGTGTTTTGAAGTAAAGAGAAGTCAAAATTAGAAAAACCAAAAAAAAAATATATGTTACCAGAAGATTAGAAAAACCAGAAGATTTAAAATATATGTTTTTCAAAAGAAAACCGCAAATGGAGCCTCATATCTTTGCTTGCTTTTCAATTCAATTTTTGAATCCGCATGTCCTGAGTGACGGGATCATCTCAATCATTGTAAGAAATCAGGATGCATCTAAACTTAGCACAAGTTAGAGGTAAAAATGAAATTTTTTTGTTACCCTCTTTTTCCTCTTAACGAGGCACAATGATTTTCACGTGTGTCATTTTTTTTTGTCCTTTCCTAATTAAAATGGCTGTTTCAACTTTTATCCTCCTCCTGTCCTTCCAAAAACAGGAAATAGCGAAGGAAAGATCATGGAGGGGTCACAATCTAAACGTTGTTCCACTGTGGACAGAAATATAGCGTGTGTTTAGGAAAAAATTATCTTAAAAATCCTAAATCTATTATATTTGGATCGCGCTTTTTACACTCATGCTATGGCTAAAGCACTCACTCTTATAATATTTTGACAATATTAACCTTTGTGGGTTTCGCTTTTTTTAAGCATTCTTTAATTGTTTCTCTTCTTTCTCTTTTCTAGCAATGCCACTTTCCTTTTTCTCTTTTTTTTCTCTCTATGCTCTCTCTTTCTTAAACATCTTTCTCATGTCAATAATATGTGTTGAAGCCCACATTGCAGAAACCTCCTCTTCACCCAATTAATCCTCTTCCATCTCATGTCAAATCTGAATTATTCCATTTCACATCAAACTTTTCGATTGATCGATTATAAAGACAAGAAAAAAAAGATTATAAAGACAAGATATGACCAAAAAAAAAGATTATAAAGACAAGAAAAAAACCCATTAAAGATTCAAATCCAAAAGCTGAAGCCCTCACCCCAAAACTAATCAAGCTCATAAGTAATCACTGCGTCTTTGCCTGTATCTTCTTGGTCCTAATTGTCATCGCTATTGTCAATTCACCATCCCTTACCAGCCTCCAAATACATGGCTCAAATCTCCCCCCCTCACTAAGTTGTTTATGCAAACCAAAAATACAATCAGCGAGGATTTGCCCCTCCTCGCCCTTGCGATCTCTTCTACTTCTGCACCAATCTTAATTACCAAGTTGCCGTCGCTGGTGATCGAGAGGACTGAAGAGGTGATTGCAAACTTAACGCTTAAGTTTGAACCCTCATGCGATGAGGTGGCCCTATTACGTGTCTATTGTTCGAATCCTTGTGTTTTGATGGCGTAAAGTTCAATGCGGGAGCCAATGTATCAAACTCCGGTTAACAATTGAAAAATCAATGAGTGTGATGTGGTCTGGATAACAAATGACAGAGACATATCATAAAAGAGAGTTTTTTTTTTTGCGTATACCACCAATGTTTGAACCATGCCCAAATTTAAGAACTTACGGAGAGAAGTAACGAGGGAGGAAAATGGAGAGAAGTAACGAAAGAGGAAAATGGGACCCACAAGAAAAAATAAAGAAGAAAACAAAGGTGACACCACAACTGAACAAAAAAGGATCCTTAAAAAAGATGGGACCCATAAGGATTAATATTGTCAAAATACTATAATAAGGAGTGTATTAGCCATGGTAGGGGTGAAAAAAGCATGGCCTTTACACTTTTGTCAATTCAGTTTTAAACCTTTCAAGTTTATCAATTCAGTCTTAAACTTTTTCACTTCTTGCCAATTGAGTCCTTCCGGTCAATTTTTCTCAGCTGGCGCTGACGTGGTTGCTGGCTTTCCAGCTAATGCTGACGTGACATTTTTAAATATATATTTTTTGCCTTCTTCTCTATGGCAGGTCTAGCAACTAGCCAGAGGCGTGGGCCGACGAGGTTGACCTCGTTAGCCTCTAGCGAAGGTCGCCCCTGCTGGCCACTGGCAAGGGCGAGCCTTGCTCGCTGTTGCCAAGTCGACCTTGCCCAACCAATGCAAGGCCAATCTCGCCGTCCCTGGATGAGGTGAAACCCAGAGACGGCGAGGTCAGCCTCGCCATGGCTCGGCGAGGTCGACCTGCGACGGCACTGGCCAGCCTCGCCGTCGCTAGGTGAGGTGAAACCCAGAGATGGCAAGGTCAGCCTTGCCATGGCTGGTTGAGGCTCGACCTCACCGGATTTGGGCGAGGTCGAGCCTCACCCAGCCAGGGCAAGCACCCAGATCCGGCGAGGTCAACCTCGCTGTTGCTTGGAGTCACCTCGCCCAGCAACGGCGAAGTCAGCCTAGTAGCGGCGGGCGAGGCTTGCTCTCACCAGTGAGATTGACCTCGCTGGCAAGCACCACTGGTTGGTTGCCGAACCAGTCAGAGGGAAGAAGTGCAAAAAGAAAAATAAAAATAAAAAAGATTAAAAAATTCAAAAAAATATTTAAAAATGGCCACGTTAGCGTTGGCCAGACGGCCAGCAGCTGCGTCAGTGCCGGTTGGCCAAAATTAGCCAGGTGGATTCAATTGGCAAGAAGTGAAAATATTTAGAACTGAATTGACAAACTTAAAAAGTTTATGATTGAATTGATAAAAGCGTAATAGGTTTAGGATTTTTAGATAATTTTTCCTATGTTTGGGATGGCACATAGTATCAGAAATCCAGTGCCTGCCTTGTCTCAAGGGCAAGATTTAACGAAAGATTGTTCCTAGAAACAGGAATATGAAATACCCAGAAAAGGAGGGAGGGTTGGTATCTGGTCGCATTACTCAGTCCATCTTTCTATATTGTCCCGTACATCTGAAATTTAGCTGAAATCCAGTAAATGCAGGCCTCAAAACGGTATGGCTTTCCTCTCTTTTTCTGTCTTTCCACTGTTGTTGGTTAGGGGATCTGAGTTCACACAAGTCTTGTTCTGGTTCCAGAGGAGTTGCATAAAGGTAGTATGCAATTGGTGTGGTTTTTCTCTCTCTCCTCTCTTTTAGGGGTAAAAGGGTGGGGTGTCTTTTTCTTTTTTTTTTTGCTTGAATGTTAGTGTGGATTTGATTATTCAATTAGCCATACATGTAGGTAGTCAAACAGCTCTTACCTGCTTGTGCCATCACACGATTGAATGATAAGGGTGCTATTTATGGGTTATAGAAATCCACCACTTTGAAATGACAACGGTAGAGAAATTCCCAAAGTTTCAGGTAATCTAAAGAACGCTAATCCTTTATGAATCACCCTAACCTAGCCCATACATGTGCGAGTGCGCGCGCACACAATCTCGGGTCGTTCACCCTAACCAGTGGTCGATGGGGTTTGTGTCTATTTATGACAATTGGTGAAAGAAATCTTCGCCTCCGTCAAAAACTCGGGGTCAATAATGCTGGAACTCAGAATCGATATGATGGGTTTGATAAGTTCTTTCATGGGTGAGGTTAGTGTTGCGACCCTCGAGATGAAACTCAAGTGGTTTAATGGATAGCCAGGCGATTGTATATATGTCTTTTTTTATTGGTCAAAGAGTGTATATAGCCCTCTTGTGAGGTGGTGTTTATGCTTTGCACGAACTCTCTCTAAGTCCTACCGATTACAACTTGGTTTCTTGTTTATTATTAATTGATTAAGACTAGAGTTGCCATTAATCTATTCTAGGCCTATCAGGAGACTAGTAATGCGTGAAGGGTCGTTTTACTTCTACAAATCAAAGATTTTAGATTCGATGACTTGATTACGCTAGTTTTACTTAACGCTTATTGCTGACGTCTTTTCTTTTTGATAAAATGTTATTTCATGCAATCTAGAAGTGATCAGTTCCGATCTCACTCAGGAACCGGGAATTGGATCACCTAGTCCTGGAATAGGTTTGAATTGGATCGATCTGGATGGTCCAATGGAACTAGTTGCAATTTTGGAACTGTCGAGGTGTTTGTGAAAATTCTTCAAAGCCAACGCATGTGAAGCTTTTCAGATATAAATAGCTAAATCCATTAACAGAACAATCGACTATGATTCAACCAAGGATTTGAGTAAACAAAACAGGTAAAAAGGACGATAGATACAATTATAGTCAGCACATCTCAATTTCACAAGCTCCTCAGCAGCAAAAACTACTGAATATACCACAAATGGTGAAGACCACGACGAGATCCGACACACAAACGATCCAATCTCATATCAAATGACCAAATAGATGAATCAAGACTCAGGAAAAGCAAACATATATCGCTCTTGACAAGCAAAACCAAAAAGGAAATAAGAGAAATGGAAGCTTTACCTAAACTACGAATGAAGCTCAATAAGAAGGCTAGAGAGACAAAGTCACTGGGAGTAGTAAATTAAGAGGGATTGCGATCTTGTGAGGTGAGTGTGAGCGATTAGGGTTAGAGCCAAGAGGGAAAGAGCGAGCATGAGAGGCGTGAGAGGGTAAAGAGCGATTAGGGTTTAAATATTTTTAAAAAATAAAAAAAAATAATCGATCCTGTTTGGACGGTCCAAATGAGTGGTTTCACTTCGGAACTGAGAACTGGACCGAAATTACCGGTTTCAATTTCATAGGACCGGGAACTGGACTGATGATTCCAAGAACCGCTCGAAACTGGCTGATTCGGTTTGATCCACACGGTTCCCTTTGCTCACCCTTAATGCAATATTTTCTGAATTTTTATTCCTAAACAAGCAAATTTCTATGGCCATGCTTCAAGACGCACACAGTAAATTCACTCAGTACTAATACATGTAATTAAAGCGAATTTCAAATTAACTCGAGCTGTATCTATGTAAAATTAATACAAAGCCTTGCCGTTACCCCACGGGACAGGGGACTCCCGTGAGTAATATATAATGATGAACACGCTATGCAAAGCCAAATATGAAATCACCTAAGCTTCTAGGGCAAAATAAAATTTAAAATACATTATGACAAAACGAGTGAAAATGATTATTCGACTATTTCTAACACTAAATGCGGGAAACTTCTAAATGCATTTATATCAATTTATTTAATTTTTTTTTGAAATAACATAGTTTAAATACGAAAATTTTGAATGTAAGTAATAGAAAAGCAAAAAATGCAATGAGATATCGGAGAAAACTAAGGTCTATTCAATCTTGATTTTTTCATAACCCCCAAATTAGAAGGTAGGACAAGTCCAAATATGTATGAACATAGCTAAGGATGCATGCGACGAATGACGACAAGACGAATGACTGTCGAAAAGTTGAGCGCAAGTACTCGAATCAGCTTGAACCCGGACTGCTCGAGCCGTGTCCGGTCGACGTCGTGGGCTAGTGGAGTCTACCTTCATTGCAATATGTGCTTTACCAAACTTGTGTGAGCATCACATCTGAGAATGGTACTTTCGGTCATTTTCCTAGATTAGGATTGATCTTTGTTATGGCATTTGAGGAGAAGAGTCGATTGCCCTCAAGCTTATCATAACGAGTGTCTACAGACCTTGGGACATTGAGAGTGGTTTCTTTCGAGTCAAATTTCTTTCGGCTAGCTGGTACTTTTGTCTCTAATGTGCCTAATCCGACGAATTAACCATGAATTTTGCTATTTCATTGTCACGTAAATTTGTAATGTAGAAGTAAATTCGAGTTATTCACTCAGTGTTTCTGTCCATTACGGAAGTAATCAAATCGTAAAGTCCCATTTGGCCTTTTGATTTTGACCCAGTGGCTACAAACTATTTACGCCAGCCCCTCTCAAACTAAAATCTTGGGTCCGCAACTACTTGCTTCCGCGAAATGTCCTAATTTTTCGACAGTTACAAGCTTGAGTGCAATTTTGACAAGTGCAAGATCTAAGTTGATTAGAAAAAAAAGGTTCAGTGACACTGTAAGTGTCGAGCATTTATAATTTGCAATACAACTAAGATGGTTTTTACACAAATTAACAAAAATCAAGAGGTAACCTAATAACAAGGGCTTTCCTTGGATCCTTAGTATTCGGTTAAGAGGTAACCTCAATAAAAGAATGGAGTTTTTGCTCCTACGAGGCCTCTGCGGCCTGTCCACATCCTATTTTAACGTGTCGGTGATCGCACGCTTTGCACTTTCAATTCTACCCGAATCTCTGTCTTCCCCAGTAGGAGGGAATGTCCTCTAATTGCTTTATATCCCGAGGATCCTCAGATTTGGACGAGGCTCGGGATAAAGCAGTTTAAGGATTTGCGTAGATCCCTATACTAATAACTATTAAGAAATTAATCAAACGTAAATCTGAACTCAAATTACATCAATCATTTTCTTGCTTGCAATGTCGTACCTCGTATGGTAAACTTTTGTAGAGATTGGGGTTGGTATGATGTATATGAGAGAAATACTGAGCTTATATGCAGGACTTTCAACAGATCTTGGTGTTAAAATTTACTTCAAACTTTCTCCCTTACTAGCTCCGTGCGCAAAAGAGAATTGAAAAAATAAATACTAAAGAAATAAAAACGATGTAAGGTTTGAGTTACTTCATAAAATAAATTACAAAATTATTGCATGGTCATAAAGATTTAATATATATTTAGAACTTATAAGAGATTTTTGGGATTTAAGTGAAAGTTATTTTTAATTATTTTTCAGTATTTTATTTTAAACCTTTTACATGAGCATTGTTTTCAATAATTTAGTTATATACTGACATAATTCACCCAATAACATACATTTGCTTTTTTAAAATTCTCGGACAAAGTTTGAGGTTGGAATTATATGCTTTGGGCTCAGCTTATATTATGGAGAGGTATAGTATATACTAGGAATCAACAAGGGTATTGACTTTTATAGCAATGTATGGAATTTGTTCATCTCCTTGTAATCTTGAGTTCCAGCCTTGTTAGGAATACTCTGGAAATAAAATCTCAAATGCACCATGCCGATATGGGGGAGTGCACTCCTAAGATCACTCGGGGAGGTGGACCAATCGAGATGTGCAAAAGCTGACCCGTACACCATTCGGCCATGCCACATGAGGTGGTTGGCATCCACACTAGTGATTTCTAATCTAAATTGGCCAGATTGAAAAAATTTTGATACCGATTGAAAATGTTTTGGTACCGATTGAAAAGGTTTAGGAATAAATTTATCAAATTGAAAAGTTTATGACCGAATTGGTACAAATGCAATAGGCTTATGCCTTTTTTTAGTACTTTTCCCGTACTTTGGGATCAGATTAAATTATGAAGAGGTATATAGTCTATACTAGGAATCAACAAGGGTATTGACTTATATGGCAATGACATTTGCTCGTCTTCTTGCAGTTGAGTCCAAGCCTTGTCAAAAGCATTCCTGGAATAAAATCCCAAATGTACCAGACCAATATGGGGGAGTGCACTCCTAAGATCACTCGGAAAGGTAGAGCAATCGAAATGTACGAAAGCTGACTCGTTAGCCATTCGATCGCTATACTAAAACAAACGAAAGAACCTAGCGCATAATAAGATAAAAGAGGAGGATGGTATATTTGACACAAAACCAGCATGGTATAATGCCCGCTCACATATTCATACAATCAGTGTACCAAGGCAAAGTTGGGATTTAGTAAAATATATTTGAGGAGCAAAGACAAAGGAAACCTTCCGCGAGGAAGCCTACAAGGCGACTTGCACGTTCGAAAAGATCCAACTTTCGTCCTGCTAAAGTGTCCAGCAATCCAGCAACATCAAATCAATTTGTCTGGACGTTGAGGCCATCCACGATGACCATTCATGAGGGTGGTTTGGTTTGAAATGTGTGAGCAATTTGAATTGGGGGACGCTTTGATTGCCGCAGATGAACAACCGCCGTTGTTTCTCGATCATTGATTGGGATTGGGAGCCTCTCACTGCTCATCAAGCCATCTTTCTTTCATCATTTCATACGTTAACGAGAAAACCACACACTGTTCAGATTGGGAAAAGCAGATGTTTCTTGCAGCTCGAAATTTCGCAGCTGTACATCTGGTGGTTCAGAAAGTTCTTGGCCACCCTTTCACACGAATAATCTGCGATGCCAAAGGGGGTGTCCCCACTCGCAGGTTCTTGAGGATGTCGAGAACGCTCGTGGGTCACCAGCTTTTTCTTGCTGTCGGAAAGTTTGAAAAAGTTTTGAGTGCATATTTTGAAATTTTTCGAACCTCTAATCTTGGCTGAACTCGCGGTGGATGTACGGCTTTTTGGAAATGTTTATCGGTTAGCTCGGATCGCCCCTCCTTCGTAAGTTGTGTAAGCTTACCGGATTCTGCAATTACAACGAGTGATCTTTCTTGTTAAATGTCGGGATTCTTGCGTATCGAGGAATCCGATATTTGCTATTTGATTCTAATTTAGAGTAGACTCTTCAAATCAAATCGAGTGTTTCCTTTCGTGTGTGGCTTTCGTCTTAGCTGTGCTCGGGATAAGGAGGGGGAACATAGAGACCCTACAACAAACTCGCTTTACTGTGCGAACTTGGGTACTTTTGCTCTATATAATAAAATCATTCACAAGCACCTACCAATCTGGTACAATTTCCCTTTCATGTAGACTTTAGGTTTCCATATTGTTCACGTCATATATGTCTCCAATCTTAACATTGGTCCTACAATAACAATGACTTGGAACTTATGTAATAAGGTAGATTCTAACAAGATTTATTTATATGGACACGTGATATTAAAATTTAATTCGTGGCTCATTGTACATGAATTGTACCAAGATGATTGCTGGCAGCTACAATATCAGAGTGCACGTCTGCAGGTTCTGGTGATTGGTCATTTTCATGGGCTAATGGAATTGTTTTAGAATAAAATTGTACCACGTTATTGCAGTGATTAATTGCGAAGACCTAACTTTGATCTTAAGTTTATGAGATTATCATATGATTTTTCTAGATTTCATCACCAAGGAAACGTTCAAAAATTTATTCCATAGGCCGTAACGTCCTTGTTTAATGCATCATCTGTCCTTTTCTATTCACATTCTACCAGTGACCGATTCTCTAAAATCCTCCCTTATTTTAATCAATTTTATGTTTGCTTTGGCTTCACTTAAATATGAAAATTGAGCAACATCTCCCGATTGAAATTTCTACCATATATGTGTATAGTACACATGAGATATCGTAAAAAGTGTCCATGCCTAATAGCACTCGCCTGACGAATGAATCCGCAATATGGGAAGGGATTGATTTTCGTGCATAACATGTTGCACTCGACAGACGGGATTTTTCTTAAAAATTCTTGAAAACTACATACATATCTATTGGAGTCGTCTAAGAGGCGAAACCCAAATTGACAAACAAATTGGTGTAACTTCGTTCACAGCTCACCTACACCCGAAAATGGAACAGAAGGGTCCATTCCTTCAAAACAAACCCCCCAAATGGAATTTCCGCCTCATCCATTCACACCTGTGGTTCGTGAAACCTTTCGCAGGGGAAATAGAAAAAGCAGAAACACCTAAACAAAAACCAACTGAAAATAACCATGATCTTCCAAAACAGTGGTTAAGAAAGACAGCAAAAGGTGGGCACCCTCACATTTGCATAGAGCCAGCTGTCTGGCAACACCACCAAGATCCACCCTGTCAATCCCTCTCTCTGTCGATCTCTTCCTCTCTTCTTTTGCAGACTATATATAGTGATCATTCCACCCGGTATCAATACCATTAGATTACCTTGCCCCCCTCTGTTTCTCTCTGCCTTTACAGTGGAGAGGCTCTCGTTTCTTGGATACTCCCCGTCTCCCTCTCTCGCTCTATTTGTTCAACAAGCAATAATCAAGAAAAGAAATGGAGGCAATGAAGATGAAGCTCTTCGTGGCAATGATGGTGGTGCTGATGGCCGCCGCCACCGTGCAGAAGGCAGCTGCCGCCGATGCCCCGGCCCCGAGCCCCACCTCCGACGCGACGGTCTTTGTCCCCACCTTTTTGGCATCCATTGCTGCTCTTGCTTTCGGGTTGCTTCTTTGAAGCGTCTCCAATTCATGCGATCATCCGGCCAAACAGAAAAAGCAATGACCACTTAGATCATAGTATTGTTGCGCATTTCACTCTGCACCCTCATTTTTATTTATTTATTTTGATTTCTGATATGTATTCTCCCTAAGCTCGCATATCTCTCTCATTTATTCTTTTGTACACACGAGTCTTGGGGTTGTTACAAGTTTCTGATGATTTGGTGTTCATGATGTGATTGATGAGATCTGCTTTTAGTTTGGTGTGTTTGGAGGGGACTTTGTATTATACTAAGCATTGGTGAGTATAAAATTCTGTTGTTTAATGGGGAATGCGGGTATATTTGTCTTAGAATCTTAGGAGATCATGGAGAGACGTGATGTGAGGGTGTCTGTAGACACACTCCCATTTTCTGTCTTTTCTTCTTGATATGGGTTCCTCATGCCCTTGTCATTTGTTTATCTTGGACGATTCATTTGTTGCGGTAATAATTTTTTCACTTAATACTTATATTTTCTCTGGCAATTTGGATCTCCTCCCTACATATTTAATTGCCGGGGCTTGAACAGTTGTGCTCCTCCTCCTAAGAAAGTGTTGGGAAGTTTCGTGAATATACGTACACACATCGTTCTCATTTTTGTTCCAAATTACTCTCTCATTTCGCTCCATGATACCTAATGGAAGCCTTGATAAGAACTAAATTGAATCAATTTATCTTTTAAAATCGTGATGTTGCGAACGTAGTCGCCGGGCTAGCAACCAAGCCAATATGAACATTGTGCAAAATCTTCTAAAAATTGCCAATATGCAAAGAACCAGTTATTGTGCGAACTTCACTTTCTATATATATATGAATATTATCAAATAGCAGTGAGCTTTGGAGAAGGATGGTTCCGCTGATGACGGAATGTGAAACTAGGAGATATTTTTCCTTGTATTGGAATCATTCAAAAAGAAAACAGAGCGGGTGTGAAGCTTACACCTAACATATCTTTAGGTGGATTATGTGGAAGCCAATGAGTGGTTGGAGACGAAGACCACAGTCCGGACACCATGATTGACCATTCTTTCTGGCTCAATTTCCATCATGAACACATGTAATGTGGCCAACCTGTCATTCAAGCACATGAATGGATGAAACATTTGCCAGATGAGAAGATGATATTTTGCTCCATATTTCTAATCTGGTGAGGGTGACTCCAGAGACATCCATCAAGACCATAGAATCTGCAAGATGAGAGAAAACTTCGACGGTAATCTTTGCTCTTGTCAGTGACTTTCTTTTTTATGTTAAAAAGTTGACGCATGTTGCGCTTGCTGTCAAAAAGATGTTATGTTAGCAAGAAAGTCTTTCGAAGGAAAGGTCATGTGTCATTATGAATGATTGTGGACATTACATCCAAAAATGGAAAAAAAAAAAAGGAATTATGGGGCTTTATTAAATCAATCCCATCCTGTTTATGAGTTCGCGTGATGGTAAAAGAGTCCGGTCGGGACGCTTCATATTAGAATGGAAAGAAAAAATCAATATCATCCCTACTTGTGTTGTGTGATCTGACTCCCATTTTTTAACGGACAAGATAGCTCCATTTTGTTGACCTCCATGAAATTAATTCGAAAATTTAAGCAAAATCGAGATATATGATTCTCCCTAATATAATTCTCGATAGGCTTTGCTTAGTAATTGAGAATCAAGGTTATGTTTGGTGCAATAGAATGGAATAGAATTAAAAAGGAATGGAGTAGAATGGAGTGGAATGAGAATCTTGATTCTTTTGTTAGGTTTAAGTAAAAATGGAGGGATAAGTATTATTTTGGTTTGTTGTAAGGAAAAAAAATGATGGAATTGAATGTAATGAAAATTTCAAAAACATTTAATTTAGTCAAATTACTTTATACCAGAAATTATTCTGAAACATAAAATCATTAAAGACTTAATAATAACATTAAATATTTTTATTTGATTTTCCAAATCTTATTAATAACATTAAATAATCTAGTAAATTTCAAAAAGAAATAA
Source organism: Syzygium jambos (assembly GCA_031216235.1). Taxonomy (NCBI): domain Eukaryota; kingdom Viridiplantae; phylum Streptophyta; class Magnoliopsida; order Myrtales; family Myrtaceae; genus Syzygium; species Syzygium jambos. The sequence goes on from CM062229.1 coordinate 21,443,104, forward strand.
CCAATAATATGCACAAATATAAGTATACTTTGTTCAAACAATCAATTATTTTTTTTAATACGTCAAATAATTAGTAATAATGAACTTCTGCTAGTTATTAATCGAAATACAATAAATTAAAATCATTATCAAATTCATCATTCGTAGTAACATTAAAAAAAATAATTTATTTTGTTAATGGATGTAATTATCAATGTTAATTATTAATTTTCTGAGTCTTGGAATAAACCTATGGAATGACTACCCCATTAGCAAAAGGAATGCCCATTCCATTTGGAATAAGAATTTCTCTTTCTCCCAAACAAGCCACAAAAGTATTTTTTCAAACTATAATTTCTTGTATAAAAAAATTGATGTGATACCATAATTGTGTATTAGTAAAAATTGGCATGTTACAATATTTTCCATATTTTTTATGTTTGTCAAATACAAATGAGTATCTTTTGGGACAGGGCCTAGTCTTCTCCAACAGGCAACAGCCACATGTATCAATCAAGAATATGAAAAAAAAATTGTTTCCCATTTCAATTTTTTCCTTTTGTTCTCCCATTTTGTATAATGGAAAGGGGACAAACGGAAATTTTGGTAGAGAAATTAAAAAAATAAAAAATAATGACATGTGGCATGCTCTATCATTTTGGGGAGCACATGGGAGTCTGTAAAAAGGAAGAAGACAGCAACCACAATTGGTCTTTGGTTGGTGCAAGCAAAGCTTTGAATGTAAGCTAAGATTGGTGGCCCCCTTCCAAAAAAATGAATGGCACCCATGTTACTGACTTTCTCTTCTTACTCTTCCCCCCTTAATTATTCTTAATGAATAAGATTTCTTTTTTATTAAATTATATAATGATATGTGGAAAGATTTTTCCTTTATGTGATTCCCATCCTCAGGTTTTAGCAAGGCACTGTATAGTCAACCCAATTTGAATTAAGTCCAATTATCTAAAATTTTGAAAGAAGAAGAAAAACTGTTCTAAAGAAAAGTAACCCGTTTAATAATGTTGTTTGCAGTAGCTTCTAATCTCTCTTTACAAATTGCAATGCGCAAAGAAATGGTTCAATGTGTCATTTAGATAGGTTATACCTTATAGAAGGCATGGATCTATTAAGGTTCATAAGCAAGTACTGGTTCGTCCTGGGCAAGACGTTAAACTGCGCCCAGTCTAGGTCTCGTCTGAACCTCGAGATCCTTAGGCTGTAAAGCAATTAGACGATAATCTCTCTTCCTAGGAAAGAAAAAAGATAAGGGGGGAAATGGTCCAATGTGCCATTTAAATAGGTTTTACCTTATCAAAGGCATGAATCTTTTTAAGGTTCGTAAGGAAGCACTGGACGAACATCAAGGAACAATGGGGACCTCTTCCAAGAACTCTTCAGAATTAAGTTGTCACCTCCTGATGTTTGATAGATTTACCCTAACTGATCCTCTGCAGTACTCTACTTAGAACGCGCAGTTGATGTTCATGCAGGGTGACGTTTATATTAGTAAACTCACGCTGGAGCTCCCGCTCAATCTACTTCGCAGTTGGATGAAGGAAAAAAAAAACATTTTCCTATATAATCTAGAATAGATCAATGTACAGAAAATAGTTAAACAGGTCATGGTGCTCTCTCTCGAAGTAGACTTCAGGAGAGACAAATTCATACAATGTTGGATCCCCCCTGCAGTAATCTAGAATAGATGAATTAATCTCAACATGCTTTCCCGCTTCAACAACTCCGGATACTTGCTCGAGCCCAGAATTTGACGGTACTCTTCTTCTTGGTACAACTCTTCGTCATCGTGAGATGAGTCGATCGATTACAGCCGCAAAGCAAGCGGAGATAAGCTTTTGAAATTTGATAACCGAGTATCAGCAAGTAATGGTGACGACAGGGCGAAAGAGGTTTTTTCTGAAACCGTAGAATATCCAACGGAGAAATGAACAGATATTTTAACACGCCGGCGGCAATTTTTCTTAAAGCTCGAAAAAGAAAATCCAGGAATCAGAGTAACAATGAACAAAATGTCCAGGCCACTTTATCAAACAGAACTGTCAATTATACAGGCTTGAGTTAGATGAGCTGTCCTAAAAGATTACAGAATTTCTGCAACTTCAGTCAAAACTACACCCGCCGATCCCACCTTGCGATTACCCGAGTTAAATTTACTAGGGGAAGGTAAAACTGACGGAAGAAGATGTCTACAGAAGAGTTGCGACGCTACATGTACAATCGGATTTCCACTATCTACTCTACACTATACACTGACCTGACCCATTAGAGATCCTACCGGTGTGACAATCCTCCAAATATGTTAGTAAGAAAGTGAAATCAAATGTCTTCTTTCTCCAACTGCACCCTATAATTTTTCTGGTTGTCGAGATAGCTCCTTCTCGGCAAAATGAAGAAGCCTTCTCAATCTTAAAACCATGTCACAGTGAAAAGGCAATGCGGTTCTTCGTTCTATGTATGCAGGACTCACCGTCATCCATGACAGGGCCTGAAGCTCTGCCGCAATAGACTCGAGAACTAAATGCATCTCGACCTCAAGATCCTTAGCTTCTGAGTTCAAAGCTCTTCCCCCCTGCTTCGCGATGCCACGGCTGACTTTGTCTTGGTTAACATTATTGCCTCCATAATAATCAATGAGCCCAACCGACAGAACACTAGGCCATTCTTCCTTTAGGTTGCCCCTGAAATCTTTCCTCGTGGTAGGAACAGCTTTTGAGGCCACAAAGGCGGTAGAAAGAGGGAGTGCCGCACCCTTGCTGTGAAGGAGGTGGGCCAGTGGCGGGGACTCAGCAGTTAGGCATGTAGGAAGCTGAAGAGGTGTCGAAGGGAGGAAGCGCATGCTGGGTGATGGGATTAGCAGGAAAGATGCAGATGTAGAACCAAGAGACTTCACAGGTGTAAAACCTTCCAGATAACTGGATGGACCAATAGAGCTCCCATTTTGAGCTCCTCCTGCACAATATATCTTCTTTTTAAGGTAGTCAACTACCAAAGCACATAACATTGGTATGCAGATGTCATCGTATCCACCAGTAAACAAAATGAAAAAAAGTACACACAAAAAGAATATTTAGCAAATGTTCCCCAAACACAGGGCAACAAATAGCATTTTAGAATTGACAATCTTCTATCACTCAGTTTAACTTCTCTTTTGGTTTTCCTTCTTAGTTTTCTTATCCTGGGAAACATTTTTCCAATGGGAGAAAATATTAGTGCAAACAACTGCCTTGCTGCACATAGAGGGTGTCCTTATGAAACGCAACTTTTATAAACCAAAAGCATCTCATTCAACTTGACGGAGATGGATGCATTCCCAATAAAGACGCTGGATTGCACATGGACTCCAAATATTCTCTACTTTTAGGGAACGGTATCTAGATGAATAGTAAACTACAAACTTCAAGGGGGAAAAGCTGAAAAGTAGGTTGGAGTAAATGCCCAACTTGAAGTTCACTCCAGCCTAAGGCTATGAAAAGATGGGTAATCAATATATGAAAGATTGGCAGTCAAATAGGCATCCATCATATATCTGCACCTTCCTTCAAAATGATCCCAAATTGGTTGTCAAGTATGGCTTTGAAAAGGCCAAATAATGGATCAGATCACAACCAAAAAATTATTTGAAATGTACTCACAGCCAACAGAAATGGGATAGATTCAACACTAGGCAAGAATTTGAGAATGGTTTGACCACTCGCTCCATCCAGATTTAAGTGGAGACAAATAAATAAGCACATTCCACCACAAAAATCTGTCAAGAAGTCAGCCAGCAGTGTTCTTGGAGTATTTATAGGGGCTCCAACAAGGGGTTTTCTTTTTATTATTATTTTTCAACCATCAAGAAAGGAGGGAAAATTGATAAGTAGACACAAGGCTTACCAGGAGATGGTACATCCACAGGAAAAACCAGATTCAAGGAATGGTCAACAGAAACAGTAACAAAGCTGATGGTCTGCACCCACTGAAGCAGACCCCTTGGGCTTTCAACCCCTGCATGTCCACCCATGACCTGCTTTCTAGCAGTTGAAGGTCCTAAACCACCCTTCATATAGCCTGAGGATTTTGAGTGAGGACTGTACAACGGACTGGGTGAGGAAGGCAGGGGTCTCTCTTGAATCAAATTCATCTCCTGTTGTTGCAAGGAAGCCCCATTCGCTCCCACAGACATCCCCTCAGTCATTGATCGCCGTAGTTGCAGCGTCCAACTCTTCATCTCAGCTCCTCCAACTGAATAAATGGCTTTTTGCCACTCTAACCACCACGAATGGACAAAATTCATTAGGGAAAACGGAGTTCCGAAGTAAACAAAGGAAAACGTGGAGGAGCTAAAAGACTGAGCAGAGTATTTCATCTAGATATATTCTTGTCATTTCTTCACATTGTCCTTTACAATTAAGAGTTAAAAAGCAAAGAGATGACCTTTAGATATATATCATTAAAAAACTACTCCCCAGTATGGATTATTTCACAGATCTAAGCTGTTGAGGGACCAAAAATCCTAAGGCAATGGCTTTCGACTCAAAATCATTAAATGAGGGGAAGTAACTTGAGTGACAATGACATAATAATCCTATAGACAATTGAAATATGAAACAAGGAAAAAGCTCGCATACCTAGGTATTCAAGTTCATAGAAACTTCCGATCCGGGTAATCACAAAATCTCTGGGCTTGACAGCAGCATTATCTGAACAGATCTGAAGAATTTGACAGCCTTGGTGTAGAACTTGTGCAAATAGACACTGCAACCCCTTTGTGTCCTGCCGACTACTAATTCCGCCAAAGGGAAATATATGGCTGTCAAGTAATTCCCCCCGAGCATCTGTCCATATGCATACCAACCAACGCCAATCCTCTGTCCATCCATAGCAACAATGTATGGTTGGTAATTTTTTATGGCCAGACCCATAGCTGTCTGACTCAGATCCATCGACTTGTGAGCTAGATGCAGAATCTGCACTTCCCACTGAGTTTGCACTTTGCATGAAGCCTCCACCACTATCATCTGATTGTCCTTTTGACGTTTCGTTAACTAAACTAGCAGAAAATGTGGGCGAAACACCATGTTCTAGAGAACCAGGTTCAGCCAATATAAAAAGAGGTTCAAACATACAACGTGCTTCCTCTTGTGAGAGAAAATCCCCAGCTCTACTAGTATCGCCACTTAGTCCTCCAGTCCTCGTTTGCCATGAATTATCCCACGCAGCAGTCCTCAAACTGGCATCCATTTCACCCTCTCTGGTAAGGGATGGCCCTGAAATTCGAGGACCAACACACTCTTTCCACATAGAAGAAATGGGAGAGGTCATTTGGGTCATGGCCAACTGGGATCTACCTGATAGTGATGAGGACTGAACATCACTGGGCCCTCGCGAAATCCGTCGAGCCTTGTTATAGACAGTAAAAGCAGTCTCCTTAAGGATGGTAAGCTCACTGAGAGTTGGACTCGTTACCCTAAATATGGCATCAACTGTCACAATGTGCAGCACTATTTTTGAAATACTAAATCCCGAAAGCACCAAGATATTTGTTGTCGATGCTTCATCCACAGCTGCCGAGCAGCTCATTGCCTTTCCAACCTGATTGTTCAATGTCACACGTCTCTCTGGTGGGAGAATGACCGATCCCATTGAGACAGAAGACTCAACCACCGTTTTTAGAACAGCATTTGGCTCGGGGAAGGGGCAAACCACATAGATCACCTACAGAATGACAGATGGAAGGTAAAGAAGCTTGCAGAAATAGCCAAAAAAGCGAAAAATAACAGACAACACGAAAAAAAGATGCATGAGAAAATTATTCCACAGTTATTTTCAACTTCATCATATGACATGGCAAATTTGAACTGCTCCAATCAGTGCAAGAGATGCATTGAAGGATGTTTCACACTCTTGCTTACCAAACAAGAAACGCTATTTCCTTCTTTAGGGTTTGTAGTTGAACATGGAGCATATTTCAATCCTTTGAGAGCTTTTGACAGAGACTTGAGATAGCTTGTCAAGTCCCAGCCATTGGAAAGAGACAGAAAGAAATCACTCATTGATCCCACAAGAGATGCGTTACTGCTGACCATCTTCATTGACTGAGGGCAATCCAAAAAGACAAAACCAGGACTCGATGCTTTTCCAGAATCAATCTCCATTTGGTTTCCCACAGTCTGGGGTAGATGAGTCCCCAGTTTGCAAGTCTCATAAACTGAGGAAGAAAACGAGGAAAATGAGGGACAATTCCTCTTAATGGCAAATAGAAACGATTATCTTCAAGCAAACCAGCCTATCCTGTGTATAGGGCTCTCTCACACGGGTGGTTGGGACAAAGGCACATTTGATACCAAAAGATCAAACTAATGTTGATAATCAGAAAGGCATGAATACCCTTTGATCATGAAAATCCAGGTCCCAACGTCCCCACACAAAATGAACCTATGTAAAGGACAGGCTACAAGTGTTCCAATCATCTAAAAACCAATGGTCAAGCAACTATTGCAACAAAATATGCAACAATCACGAGAAAAGAGCCACCAAGTTTCCTCAAACAATAACACAGGAATGTTACCATGTGGCAATTCTTTGTCCAGAGAAAGACTATATCCCCTTTCAGCTAAAAACTAAGAGCAGGAACCCTCACTTTTCCATAACCACCACCACCTTGGTCAAAGCTTTAGTTTAGAGACTTAGACAGCATTTAGATAGTTTTTCTCACTAAAAAGCAGAGAAGTACGGCTAAAGATTTTTCAAGGGAGTTACACTACTCAACAGTGGATACAAACAACAAAAGGCAGGATCTTTCCATGCGAAGAGACCATCATGCTCATACATCCTGGAAAAACATGGCCGCCCATACCCCTCAATGCCTATGCCTTCCGATTCTCATAAAGACACTCTAAAGGAGTAGGATCTTAACAAATAGGTCATCCTTACCAGCAGTTGCAGACCATACATAAAATAAGGAAAATGTTCATCGAAAGGCCAACTTAAATCCACAACAGCCTGTGTATAAGTAATACAACCCATAAAGTACAAACTCACCAGTACCAAGTTGTTGGAAAAAATCAGTAGCAGCAGAAGTTAAGGGATCAATATTAGGGCATAGAACATAGAAGCTGACCTGCATTAGTCATGACAATAAAATGAGACGAAAGAGATGATGCTAGTAAATTTTCATTAGGGTCTGATGTTTCAGTTAAGCAAAAGTACTTATTTGCTTTCCCGCCATTTAGAATATTATTCAAATTTTAAAAAATATAAAAAAGTTATATGTGAACCTACGTGTCAATGTTTGCATTTTGTGAAAGTCTCAAGTGTTTCAAATTTTAAAACAACAAAAGTCAGTGCATGGGCCACAAGAGTTTGATTAAGTGAAAAAGTCAAATGTAAAAGTCAATCTAGACAGACCCTAGGTCAGAAAAGGGTGTAGATTGGACGATGCTCACAGGTTTTGGGAGTGCGTAAGGTTCAAGAGGAGCCTTCTCCCAAAGTTGTAGAGAGCCAGCAGATGTCTTAAGCCAATCATCCTGATACCTGCAAAGATGATTTCCTATTTTAACTTTAAAAACAAATCCCTAGCGAAAGATTCCACTACTTATAGGAGTAATAATGTTTAATCGAAGAGCCATAGCGAATACCCTAGAATCCTAAGCATGATGGCCAGAGCTTCCACAATCATGAAAAGATATAGATATATATATATATATATATATATATACTGGCTGGCTATACTATAGGTATTAGAGATGATTGGCACACATTAAAAACTCTGAATCAGTTCTCTATGTCTCTATATGCATATTTCATGTGATCATGGATCAGCCTCACTACTGAAAACCGGTAAAACAGAAAAGTGGCTAATGGTAAACTGCTACATACCTAAACCAAAGACATGCACAATATACAGATGATATGCCTCTCCACAATCTTTACAAGAATCAGTAAATTTATTATAAGGTAAACTTTTTATCTTTTCATTCTGTAACCATCAAGACAACTATTGATGAGGAAGACAAATGAGTGCAGGAAACTGAACCTCTGATAAGTACACGGATGAGTTATCACATGAGGATTCAAATACTCGAGCTATGCATTCAAGAATGCTAATTTACAGTTGGAACCCCAACTAAGACTATCAACTTGCCTTGTTATCACATCAAGACAACTGTTGAGCAAATACAGCATTAATAGACTAGACTAGAGGCATTTCCCCTCATAAAAGGAGATTCAAAGCAAAATACATGGATTTTTTTCTTCTATTTCTTCTTTTTTTGGTTTTCCTATTGGGCAAATAGATGCTATTCGGCCCTTGAATACACCACAAAACCAAGGAAAACAAGAAACTAAATAGAGAATTACCCAACAAGTATCGCAGGTAAAGGAAGGACATATAGTGTGGGCCTTAGCCGGGAGGAGAACTGCTGTCCAGACTCTGAACTGTTATCTTGGTTTAATCTCCTTTGGCACAAGTCATCCAGTTTAGATCCATCCAGGCCACTAGTCACTATTCCATAGCAAAACCATGTAAAGTATAAATGCCAACAACTTTTAGTGTAATTCAACAACAAAATGAGCACCTTACAAAGTTTGAACAATTGACGCATTGCCCAAACATCCTGTTCTGATACTGACAGATAAATAAATAGCCTTTTGATATATCTCCACAATCATCAAATTGCAACTTATGTCCTGTCTAGCTTTCCATTACCTCTTATATTGGATGAGCCAACTGCAGTGGATTGCGATGGGCTTGATACTTCTCCACCTGAAAATGTAGTAGTACTTGAAGGATCTCTACACTCACCTACACTAGACTCTGCAGAAAATCCATCTGCCATGTTTCCAACATCACCTAGCTGGTTGCGTCCCTTGCACCACTCAGTAACGGATAAAGGACCATCCAAATTGCCAAATGCAGCTTTTAAGGCCGACTTTACGTCTGACTGTAGCAAGCTAATCACAGATGCCACTTGGACCTGGGATACAATTCCCCACATAAGGATCTAGGTGCTCACAATGCATGCAATGTCAAATATTTAAGATTATGACGCTACCAAAGTATGTCTCCAACAGAAAGAACCACAGAGAACAGGCAATTTAAGAACAAAAAATTTGGATGAATACTTCATACGGGAAATTCATTTGATTTGGTGGCAAATACTTAGGTTATTTTACCTACGAAAAGGTTTGTTCACACATTAGTCGGATGATGATGCTTCCTCTCATGTCTGGAAGCTACTCCGAGAAATTAGTTCAACTGTGCATCTTAGGTGTTCGTGGCAGCATATACAATCCATTGGCATACAATTGAACTTAGGGCTCTCACTGTAAGGACAATATTGACACAATGGTCTTGTTATGTTGCGGACATATTGACGACAAGTTTATGCTATTACTATAAAGTGGCGATATTTTACAACATTCCAAAAACCATTAACAGATTGCATCCAGATGAGTCATAATGAAAAAGCAGGATTCTCAGATTGAATAGACATATAGACCAGAAGGAAACATGTTTCACAGCCCCATAAAGAATTTCACGAGGAAGGATATTGTTATTGCATAAATAATCTCAAAACCCTGTCATCACTGCAGCTTGAAAGGCCATATATCTATTCACAAGACTCAGAGTAAGAAGATAGACATCAGATTATTAACAATCTGATATCGGTACTAAAGCAGTTAGGTCAAAACCTAATTCTTGTGTTTTCTATCTTACAGTATCATATTTGTAGGAAGACACAATTCTTGTTGTTTAGTTGTGAAAAGAAACAAATGATAACAGGCGCCAGAATGGTGCCATACAAATATCAGAAGCGGCGCATACTTAACTACAACCATCAGCAGCAAGTAATTGGAGGGAAAATAATTACATGTCAACTCATGATAAACAAAGTTATGGTAGGACAGAAATCTTTGTCCTTAAGATGTAGCCAGCAATTCTCACCTCAAGAACAAAAAATAAAAGGAGCAGCAACCAGTACGAAATAAAGAAAGAAAATCCTTACATCTGCAGAAAGTGGATCTACTAACTCCACACCAGCAATATCCAGGGAATGACAGGAGGCTAAAGTCCCTCCACAACCTGCGTGAACCATAGAAGGGCCACAAGAAAATCCACGCCGCCATTGCTCTTCCAATGCTAGCCAACCATAAGGCCCATCACCACAGTCTGCATCCAAAGTCACATCAACAAAGGACGTAGCTTGCTGGACAAGAAATTGCATTCCATCTAGAAGCTCCTGAAGTGGTTGCCTTTGCCCATAAGAAAGCCCACCTTCCTCACTAAATGAGTTAAGCGGGGATGGACATACTTCAATTCCAGGCGAACTAGAAGGTTTTGGAACTTTAGGAACTCCAACAGTGCGCCAAACACGTATAGGAGCATTGAGGTGTCCATCTAATAGTCCTCCATCAACATCACCAGCTATTCTGACAGGTATAGATTCTTTCTTCTTCACCTCAAACATGCTAGATATGTTATCTGTCATTGTGCTTTGCTCACCAGGCAGATGATTTAAAATAGCACTCCCACTTAACCTGCTTGAAGTTACCGGCGCTTGGGCACTGGAAGATAACAATGTATGACGTATCTTGCACATGGATGCTTGGAATGCAAGACACTCCACTTCTGTTGCAAGCACAGTCTTCATAGAAAGAATTAAATGCTCCATGGTACCTTCGATCACTTTCTTCTGGACAGGCTTTACAACATTTGCAGGACCAACATTAGAGAATGAAACTGAAGATGGAGCAGCCTCCATAGAAATAGCACTACTATCGTTACATTTAGACAGCGTCCCATCTTTTACTTTACCAGCCTCCACATGAGTGTAATAATTCTTTAACCGAGCATCACTCCCCTGATACGTTTTTGAGGTCAAAGCAACACCATTCTTCTCATCTGATCCATCCAGACAAGGAGAAGATGGAGGTGTAGCACCATACTTATAATTATTAGTGCTAGAATTTGCACTCTCCACATTACAAGATTTTGGCACATATGGGTTTTTGAAAATTGACGAAGAGAAGTCACTAGCAGGTGCCTCAACTGCTCCATATTCTTGAGCAAATGTCATCAAGGCTTCAACTTTGATAATATGATCAAACTCGCCAATATTAGATGCCGGAGTGTCGACAATTGGCCCAGATGGCAGGATAATCTCTTGACTTTTGCTGACAAATTCCTCTGACACCGCTGGAGGATTAAAGCTCTCTAAAGATGGAAAACCAACGGGCAAAAGCATATGTTCTGAAACATCCATCACGCCAACAGGACTGCTGCTGACTACCAAATCTGAACCAGAAAACATAAGAGTCTGCGACTCTGCAGTTCCTGGGGGCTTCACAACGAGATTCAAAGATACTTAATCACATTGACATGATGATTCAGTGAGTATACAAAGACAAAGGGCAACGCATCTAACAGCTGCTACCTAGAAACTGACGCTAAAATGGCATTGAAAAGTAATACTCTTTTCTCCTACCAGAGTCGCAAAATAATATTCCTAATACTTGTAAAACTATAAATGTATTCATCAAGAAGAGCATAACATCTACCTCAATTTTCACAATATTGATTGAAAATAGACCGCATGTCAAGTAAAAGCAGAAAAGATTACTCAATTGTAAAAGAAATGGGACAGCAACCATGACAGTGAAAAAATTGTCTGAAAATGAAGGAAATTTACATACTCACTAAAAAGAAAAAAAGAAAACTCCACAGAAGAGACCTACTAGTGTACTCAAGCATATGAGAATAAGCAGCTCTAACTACCTAATGCATATGACAAAGTTGAGAAGGAATTTACAGAATTAATATGTACCTCTCCGAAAGGCAAAGCATCAGTTTCAAAGAAGTCCCCAAAGTCACCAAACTCAGATAACAGAGCTTGAATATCCATGGCCACACCTCTATCCTCGTCATCCCAATCCCAGTGAGATCCTATCTGCTCATTAGCAACTCCAGTAATTGCTGAAGTGTTAACTTCTGAAGATCCAAAATCGGACTTGTATGCTTCTTGAATAGGAACAGCAGTGTCCACTTGACCATACATTTCTGTTATCATTGATCTGGGACGTTTTGTGCCCTAGTTTAAAATAAATGATAATTACTTGGCTGTCATCCAAAATATCAGTGACAGAATAGACGAGCATTAATTTTAAGAATCATTGGCATCCTATCATTTCTCTTACTTGGACATTAAAAATATACCTCCCCTCAAATTGAGATTTACAAAAATAAGAAAAATAAACATGCACTAAAATCTTAGCAAAATTGTACTAAAAATATACTCTCAAATAGAGATTTACAAAAATAAGAAAATACACATGCACTGAAATCTTAGCAAAATTGTACTAAAAATATACTCCCTCCCTCCCAAAGCCTACTTTTCCTCTGCAAGTGCACATAATTCCAATAACAAGACAAACTGGTTCTCGTTTTTATTTTACATCTCTTGACAGATTTTACAGTTGGACGGATAAGCAGCAAAATAAGTTAGATGCAAAAATTTTAAAGTTCTCTCAATATGTACAACACACACAGAGCAAGCCACACCAACCCCGCTCCTCACCTCAAATTAAAAAAGACACGAGTGCACAAGCACACGCACACCCATACATGTGCACGTATTCATGCACACATACACACTCTAAGGCTCCATTGTTTCATGGAAAACAACTTCCAAGAAAAGGTTTTCATTTTCCAGCGTTTGGTTCACAGAAAATAAATTAGTCAAGAAAAACATTTTCCATCAATGGAAAAAACACATTTAAAAGTGGGGAAAATGATTTCCTCTTTATGAAAAGAGGAAATCATTTTACCTCCTTTTTCTTTCACCCAAACCAAGCACATTTTCCTCCTTGCACTCCTTTCATTAATTTTTTATTTTATTTTTCTTTTTTCTTTTTAAAAAGAAATCGAGTTTTTAATTTTAAAATTTTTCTTTTTCCTTCTTTCGGCAACCGGCCACAGGCGAGGGACAAGATCGTCCAAGGCAAATGAGGCTCAAGTTCACTGATCTGGCGAGGCTCAAGCTTACCTGTGGCCAATTGCTGTTGAAGAAGAAGAAGGAAAAAGAAAAAGAAAGAAAATTTAAAAAATTAAAAATTCGAATAAAAAAAAAGATAAAATAAAATTATTAAAAGAAGTGCACAGAGGAAAATCAAATCAGATCTTCCATACCAAATGGCGAAAAATATTTTCTAGTTCATTTTCAGGTTTTAGCCAAAAACTAGTAAATATTGTTATTTTTCTAGAAAATGACCTCTTGAAAAATATTTTCCAGAAATATCACATTTTCCATGAAACAAACGGAGCCTAACTAAGCTAAAATGAATTTGGCCAAAAAGAAGGAGGCGAAAGAAACACGCGCAAGTGTATATATGGTCCACAAAATGGCCCTACAGATATGAATGTAGAGAAAATGCCAGATGGCTCAAGATATTAGGATAAGCAGTCGCATGTCCATGCTAAGACAATTTGAGATGACAGGATTCAGGTCTCAGGCCATAAATAACAGTCTGAAAAGTAGGGACATAGCACTTATACCATTTTCTGTCGGTCATTCTGCAAGTCAGCAGAAGATATCAATGAGTCTGCATCGGTTTCAAGATCTCCTGCTGCAGAAGTCATATTGTAGTCGCTTTCACTTGAGCTACTGCTTACGCTGCTTAAGCTGCTAGAATTGCTATTGCTACTACTATAATAACTTTTCTGAGTGCGTAATCCATTGCTATCCTCGAGAGTGTCCATATGTGGTCCACTGCAAAAGATAAGACAGCGATGAGAGGTGTAAAACATATTTGTTTTCTGCATCTAAGATTCTTTTTATAAGATGAACCGAAGGACTAAGATATTAATGCAGGATAAAGATGCCAAAAGAAACAAAACCTATGTTTTTACTGATGGTTTGGCACCCCTTAGGTGCCTGAATTCATAAACTGACCTTTCTAACACGATAGAACAAATCAATCACGGTCCAAAGCAATATATTTACATACATATATTGCAATAAGTTGTGTCCTCATCTTAACTAGAAAAGCGTACGAGAGCTAATAGTTAACAAGTTCAAGTTTGTGTTTGGTGATGTATTGAAACTCAAACTCAAAACATGAATCATAGACTCACCAATGCATAAAGTAAGATGAACCCATCAGTGATGGCCCTAACCAATTCTGCAGCCAAAATCTGCAACATCAAAAAATCACAGATACATAGAGTGACTCAATTGATGTAAAGACAATGACCAATATGGATTCAAGCTAGGCAGATATCTCCGTTAGACCATTCTAACAGGAGGCCATCTAGCACATGCAAGGAAAGCTGTGCACTAAGCAGTTGGTGCAGGAGAGCAAATTCCACACATGGTGAAAATTCCAGGTCGTCAGAAAGAGATACAAATGGATATGCAGCCGTACACATATCTAGACGAGTCCAACTGAAACTGACTGCTAGATCAGATATATTTGGCTATTTAAATTAGAAACATAAAAAGGAAAAAAACCTAGGAGGCTAGGAACTTTTAGGCAAACTAGTGTGCACCTTCTCAATGAAGATCTGGTAAGAGATGCGTTTAAGACTGGGACAAGCACTGCTTCATTTGGGTATATAAATGTCTTCTCGTAAGTTGATGAATGATCCTGAGAGACCTTCTGATCACATCTTCCTGCAGGAAGGCATTCACTTCTAAGAGTATTTGAGCCTTGAGCTAATGCCTTGTCAGTTTCAGTAATTGGGCAGCCAACAGTTACTTCAGCATAACAAGTTTGTCCCCTCAGTTGGCAACTAAAACCTTGAGAAACATGAGACGGTAAACCTATTAACCCACTCGAGGCCTTTGACTTGCCAGAGCTGTCCAAAAGTAACAGAAGATGCTGAGGATTAGCACCAAGGACTATCGTTATCAAAACAAAGAAACAAGAATGTAAACTAGATGTAACTCCAATTAGTCTACCCGAGGTATACTTCCTTGACAAGATCACTTGGACATCCACCAATTAGCCTTCCACGCATGCCATTAGGAGATACAATCACTGCAAAAATGATCATGCACGTGAAAATGCATTTCAACAGTTATTGCAGAAGCCTACTTGGATATTTCTCAAGTATCTCCCAACCAAAATTCTATGATGATCATTTCCCATTTTGTTATTTTAATGAATTATTAAGTTGTTTTGCTTTTCAATAACTGTCCATCCTCCAAGACCTCACCAATAAACATCATAGTAACACAATCAATAACATCCTTGCTTGATGTCTCATTAATTAAACAATGGGCTTTGAGATGCCAAGGGAGATGATACACGATGATACTTGCAGTTAATATAGATTATCACAGAAGCCATCCAATCATAGCACCTACTTATGAAGTGAAGAACAAATGTTGTCAAACTTAAAATCATGTCAAAAGCACAATTACGGATGATTGTTAGAACATCCAACCCAAAAAAAACTTAAGCTGATAGGTGGAAGGAGACTGTATAAATGTAAGGTCCATTGAAGACGCATAGACAAACAATGTGGGATATTTAGCACCCCCTCCGACAGACAAACCATTCTGTGAACTGCACGTGGAATTGAACAACAAGAAGCCTCGTATGCAAAATAAATTCGGGGCAAAACCTGACTTTGATACCATATTAAAACATCCAACCCAAAAGTTTAAGCTGATAGGTGGAAGGAGATACATAAATAAAAGGGCCATTGAAATCCCATAGACAAGCAATGAGGGATATCTTAACAAAGATGAACCTTCTCAAGGAAACATAGTTTCCACACCTTCACAGGAACTCTGAATGAAGCTAATCTAGCTTTTGAACAGAAGGAAAAGCAAATAATTGAAGCTTACATGGAAGATTGATTAACAGGGTAAGAATGCAGTGCAGATTTTAAAAATGCTGCCAGTTGAAGCAAGAAGATTGCAAATACATGTACATTATTACCAGCCAAGCATGTTCTTTTATGTCTCATCTAACATGTGTTAGAGGCATTACATGATCTTGCCTTATCACAAGGCCACCAATGCTGATTTAATTCACCATATCACTACTTATGGGACTGGATAAGCATAAAACCAATGAAAGAGAGGGATGACAATTCAACCGGTCTAACCGCCAACACTTGATGGAAGTAAGAATACAAGAAATTTTGATAACCAATGCCCTTAGACCATTGCTTAAGCTGAATGGAAAAAGCAACAGGATGTGTACATCCACTTACTTTACTCTTCTCCAATGACTTCCCTATTATTAATAGTATCTCACCGTATACAACTGATTTAACAAGTTCCCTTAGGAAACTAATTAACAATGTCCTAATGCAGATATTTCTGACTAAAAAGCAAAATTCATACGTTAATACTATATTCCATCAAAAGAAAGGGTATATTAAATTATCTCTCAAATACTAACCCAATAAAAAGATTTAAACATCAGTGCTTGGAGGGAAGGCCTCGAATCCCTTTTCACCAATTACTAATTCTTTCTACCGCAGGCATGCAAACGAATGTTACCTGGACCACAGTTCATTATGCTAAGTAGTACGATATTCGAGTTTGCGGAATGCTAGTTTCCTCAGTTCACGAAACACAGAGGTAGGCTTAGACAGTCTGCTAGTTGGGATTGCAGCAAGTTCAAGGTGTGTTGCTCATAAAATCATTGTGCATGTTCTTTCATGCATAACACCCTTCCCCTTTTAAATTTCATGTATTAAGTATGAACGGGCTGAACTAAATTTTTATGCAGACTCAACTTTTATGACTGCATCTTTCTATTTGATTTTACACTTCAATTGCTTTGGGCTTAAGAACTTTTTATATTAATGAAAGAACTTAAAATAAAGAGAAATGAGGAGCCCACAAGCCCTTCTTTTGTTCCGATTGTCTTATCAATAGAAAAGGATAAAATGTCTAATCTAAAAGTGCTCCCCCCCCACCCACCGCCCCCCGGCACGACTTCCCCTCCCCATCTTCTTTTTTTCTTTTTCTTCTTCTTCTTTCTCACCACCCCAAGACTGGTTGGCTTGCTCCATCTGGCATTGGGTGTATTGGGATTTAGAAATATTTTGTGATGAGCGTAGGGGAAGAAGACCAAAACATGCTACTAAAAACTCTACTGAGACAAAGATCGGTTGTCAAGAACATAGAGGAGGTAGGATGGGCAGTTGGTTAGATTTAGTATGGATCATACATGGATGGTAGTTAGAGCCGGCGGCTCTCTTAGGGTTCCCTCATCTAGGATCCCTGGGGAAGAGGATCTACCATTGAGCTGATAGCCCGTCGTGCAGTCCTCTCGCTGGGGGCCTGCTATGCCAAAAGCGAGAGAAACCCCTTCCCCCTCTTTCCCCTTTTCGCCCCAATGTCGCCACGCGGGAGGGGCATGGGGACGTTACGATTTTGTTTCCAGAGTCCAAGGTTTTTTAGCTTGCAATAAAATTTCTAGAAGTAGAGATTAAGATACGAATGCACCACATTTGGCATCCCCCATACCAGATTGTTGTTTGGTGGGGGGGAGCAGTGATCCCGGTAACACTGGTGCAAACCAGAAAAAACTAGGTTGACCATTACTAGTTTGACGAGGTCAAACTTGATTAGATCTGGTTTTCTACCAAGATGATCCTATGAGCAGAACAAGACATAGGTGCAGACAATTTCCTGTGCAATTAGCTCATCCAGTTGGTTCTGTCTGATTCTAAAAGCATAGCTTTTTACATCACCATTGATTTATCCGTTAAATCCTAGGATCCTAGTGGTTGATCACTGAGCTTGATAAATTCCATCTGTTAACGCTTGTGCTCATCAATAAATAGCAAGGAGAAGAATATCGGGCCAGCAGACTCTTCAAACCAGAGACTGCATTAATTAGCTGGAGCAAGCATCACTTCGTAAGTGGGCACTTGATTAATTACAAATAAAAAAATTCTCTTGATGCTATTATTTCTCATTCTTATCAGTACCGTAACACATCTTTTGTGTAATTAAGACCATGCAAATGCAAGGAATTAAAATTATATGCCAGATAAAGATCTAAAATCACCAGAGATATCCAAGACCCATAAGTTCCAACCTGGATGTCTATGGCTAGAATTGCGAGAAGCATGCCTCAATGCTCTCTCTAAATCATCACTTGAAAGGGCACGTATATGCCTGGTACAGGTAAAAACAATCACCATACATGTTTATTAAAGGAGAAATGAGAAATGAAAATCAAGGCATGAGTGTACATACTTCGCCGAAACTATTGCATGTACAAAGATCGCCTCTTCTGTGGCAGCAAAGACAAATTCCACTGTTGGTTGACCTCTCCTGCAATTACCAACCGACAGTTTGATGATAGATCAAGTTCCAATGGTCCTACCAAAGACTTAGCAGAGAAGGAGCAAAAAGAACAGAAGAACAGGATGGGACGGGAGTGCAACGAAAAGGGGAAGCAAAAGCTCACTGGGGAAGAAAGTATGAATACCTGAAAATTCCTTCACTCTGAAATGGATTGTACTTTGAGAATACATCTCCATATCTCATGTAAGAAAGTCCACTCAGTGCCCTGCCAAATTCAACCAGGTAAGTGTCAAGTTCTAACCCTCACAAGCGGATGTAGGTGCATGCGTCTACATGCACGTACTTGTACATACAGAGGTACACATTTATATTGCTACAGTTAACTGGAAAGAGAGTAACCTCTCTATACAATTCCGTAGAGCTTGAGACAGAGCTGCTGCAACCTCTTCCGAGTCCCCAGGAGCCGACCATAGTCCAGATGCCACAACTTCCATCAACAAAGAAAAGAAACTATAAAACCCTCGCACCAAAAAAAAACCAAGAAATTTTATATCTGCCAACAACCTCATTCCTAGAAACAAATATAAACAGAGAGAACAGGCAAGTATATTCATAAAGTTAAAGTGCAAACACAAACATCAGAAAATGAATCTGAAGCTATACAGGTCAATGAAAAGAAAGCTACGCAAGTAAAACTGATATATCAGTGTTTATGGAGAACTCAATTTACCTCTTAGTCCAGATACTGCTGCTTGTGCAGTCTCGACAACAGATAAGTGGCGACCATGAAGGAAAAGCCAGAGCTTGATTTTTTCATCTATGAAATTTTTTAAGCTGTTAGAGCAATTACATAACCATAGAAACAAAGGAGGAATGGAGGGTTGATGGGGGGAAGATGACTTTCTGGGTAAAAAACCTTGCAGTATTTAGTTTGCAATTTTTTTCAAGCCTCAAGCAAAATATGTATAGTGGAACAAGAACCTACACCAAGTTATTATACAGTCACAAACTAAACCTAAAAGGCAACTGCTTCCTACTCTAAAAGCTTATTGGGAAGGTTGCACCTCAAGAACTTTAAACTAAAACTAGGCCAACCTGAAAAGTGCCATCTCAAATCACAGCCGAGAAATCCAGGATAACTTTTCCAAATTTCTCAGGTTGGGCATCATTTTTAAGGCTCAAGATACTTGATAGAGAAGAATCTAGATGTAATAAGCACAAGATCCGAACATAGAATTGCCCAAAGAAAGAGTTTGCCATCATTTTACAGACACTTGCTGGAGAAAAGAAGTTGCATAAGCAAGATGACAGCCTTCTCAGTCCTCCTTGAGAAGCAATGGAGCGAAAAATGTTTCTCCTTTATTTTCTTTTATATAACCAGGATTACCCTGAAAACCCACCATCTCAAAGCATCTGCATTCTCACCTGGATTGTGCAAACCCTGAGATGGATCCCAAGGTCCCACAAATGAATTAGTCCATGTGCTAAGAAAGCCTTTCTTCTGCAACTGAAGATGAGATGAAAGCACCAAGAAAGTAGCAGAATCCTTTGTCTCTGACTTGACGCTATCCAATATAAAGAAAATCGTATATTAGACATATCAGAAAAGCTTTTAGTAAAGCACTTGCACATCTAGATTAACATTAGTATATTGGCATTTCGAAAGAGTGTGTGAGACAGCCTGAGTCTAACCTTCTGTCTGGTAAAGGGTTTAACTCTGATTCAAGAGGCAGAAACTGGAACCAGGATAATTGATGGAGACCAACCTGTATTAATCAATGTGAAAACGAAATCTATGCAAGGAAGGGACACATAATGAAGAAGCAACATGAAGGCAGGCAGAAACAAAGACGCATGCACTAGCAGCGTATATTGAGACTAATCTACTCATGGAGCAGCTGATAGATTCCAAGAAGTGTTTTGACTCCCAGTATCTGTTAGTAGGCTATGTTGTAAAAAAAATAGATTCGTAGAAAACGTGATAGATCCCTTGATGCCCTCTTCATGGGGAAGGAAATTGACTTATCTTCTACATAAAAAGAATCACAAGTCAAGTCAGGAAGATACTGATTCAACTAAGTAAGCTTAAAATGATCATGTCCCTCCAAAAAGTAAATTATTTCACCATGTCATGTTGCACTTCCCTAGTTCTTTCTCTTAAACACTTTGTCTATCATGCACAAAATTACCAGGTGGAAGGTGGCAAGACAAATGGATGAATCATGAGGTAATACCTATAGAAAAAGGTTCTGAAATAACTACTCAGATAATAGCACCATTCAATACCACTAGCACTATTGGTTCATCTCGTCTAAACAAAACAAGACCATTTGAGAATCAACAATAACTCATCATAAATATGCATTGCATCATACAACTACATTTTTTGAGATATCCTCCCAAGCAAAACGATCGGGATAAAGTAATAAAAACAGGCAACTAAACAAGACAGCCAGGATGGCAGGAAGAGCACCAGCAGAACTGCAACTTCCTGAGCAAGATTTCTATTCTAGCCAGGAGATCAAATATGAGAAAGTATTCTCAGGTAGTGGCAAACTTACTCAAGGTAAGTAATTGGAGAAAGATGAATAAAAGAAGCTTGATAATTTTCAAACTTATTTCTTACTGCACAGGCAAGTGGATGGGTTGCTGGTGGCAAGCATGACAGTGATGTTTAGGCTACAAGTGTTGACAATTTTGACAAATCAGAAAGTGTTTCTAGAGAGAAGTAAGAGAAAGCCGGGAATCAAAATCTCTGAACTGAATCTGCAAAATTACCATATGTTCCACACATCTAAGACCTAAATAGCAGGAATCTTCTTTCCTCATAATCCTTCATGTGTTCCCGTTCATCAGCAACGGATTAAAGGCAAATTTACTGGGAAAACTCCCAATGTCTCCCGATTTTTTAACTTCTTACTCTTTTTGACGTAGTATACATCACAGACATCAAATAGATCGAAACAAAAAGGGATATTGGGGTGTAAGCATTAGAGGCATGGCATGGGCAATTAAATTTCTCGATTTCCTTCAAGTAACGAGGCTGTTAACCCTGTTTAGATTCAACTATTAACTGGAATTAAATACGTGGACTTAATATATAAAAAGTAAATACCAAATTCTTAGCTTTTGCCATTTCAGAACCCAACAATCAAGTTTTACATTGTACACATATTAATCAGTATGGTGCAGACCAAGTTTCGAGGGCTTCGTTAAACGGTCAACAGGTGAAAACCAACCCCCCCCCCTGGCGGCCCCAACCCAAACAAAAGAAATTAAAACGGAGCAAGGTCCAACGCAACAAAACCAAAAAGGAAAGCTTCTTGCACTATTATACGTAGACAGGGCATAGTCGAATTCGGTCAGTAATCATGCAGAGTTAGTTGTATCTATACCAGAAGCAGTAAACTAAGCTTCGAAGCTTCTTAACTACATAGACATTCCCACCGCACTGACCGTAAGACAGGACTTTAAAAGCAGACGTGTATAACAACACAAACTCTCCGCCTTAAGGCACACGACACTCCGTTCAGTAACTCGGTAAAAATCGAATCACGCACAGAATTCTAAACAACAGAACAATTCCCAATCCAACATCACTGGAACCATAAGAAGGAACACGGAAGAATTAACTTCGCGAAGACTCGGGCATCGAAACAACGACAAGAAAACCCAACGAACGGAGCATCGGAAGGCACGCACCAGTTTGAAGACATTCGTCCACATCACTCCACTCCAGCACGACGAAGCTCCTCCGGCAACGGCTAGGCCCCAAGCTCCACGGCACGCACCAACTGGCTATTAAAGCGCGCGCATCGCGGGAGCTCCGAGCAATGATGCTCCGCCGCGAGCACAGCTCGAAGGGGAATTTCAAGGCCCGGAACGAGCCGCGGAATCAGCTCCCGACGGAAGCGGAGGAAGTGAGCACCGGCGAGCTCGAGCTGAGGCGGGAGGGGGGTTGGGGGGGACGACGCCGGCGGCGGAACCCTAACCGGCGGCGGCTCCCGTCGCTCCGGGGAAGGTGGTGGGGGAGGAGGACGGCGGCGGCGGCGAGAATTCGAGTGGGAATTGCGCCGAGCGAGCTCGATTCCGTGCGAATTTTCCTCCGCTCGGTTTGATGCGGATTCGCAGGCGCGTGGGGACGGAAGATGGTCGGAGGAAGAAGATGAGAGAGAGAGCTGGAAGCTCAGGCCCATTTGAGGAGATCCGAGATGGACCGGGTCCGGTCCGGTCCGGTCCGCTCCGATCGAATGCGGGTCGGATCTTCAAATGCGGGTCGGCTGGTTTCTACATGTTTTGGAAATATGTATTTTTTTTATATGTAGTTAATTATATCTATATAAACGGTAGTAATTTGCGTGATATATATTCAAATAGGACGCTGCTAGCATAACCGTCGCTGTTATCTAAGAGAATAACGGTGCTTTATAAGTACGATTATAATCATATGTCACAACTTCCGATGCCGGAAGTTGCACAGTGTTCTAAAACTCTACAATTCCCCTGAAATCAGAAGAGCAAATTATCTGGTTCCCATGCAAAAGTTATGTGGTCCATAGCAAAATTCACCAATACTTTGAACAATTTTGTGATCACGCGATCCATTAGTCACCTGGCTTTCCAAGAAAGGAATTTGTGGGCCATAAAGGTCCATTACTCTTCGGGAAAATAACGTATCGTCAAGCAAGCATTTTTTATTCAAATATAGGTTATTTTATATTAGTGTACATTTAATATATTTAACATAGATGATAACTATAAATGGTATGTTGGAACATACATTATCAATGAAACTACCATATAAGAGTTGGTAAATTTAAGGTGTGATTAAGAAAGGTAAATAAAATTGCCGAAAGATAACTAATTATTAACACAAAGAAAAGTTGGTGAAGCTAAATAAAAGATTGGATCTTCTAATTAAAGTCTAGCAAGATGGCTACTATTAAGCATTCAAAATATGTTGGTCTATATTACTCTGCCTTTTTCATTTTAATCAATTTCCTCTCTATTTGAAAAAGTACACAATCAAACCAAAATAAGCAAATCTCGAAATTAAAATCATAATTTACCAAAAGAAAAAGAAATTTAAAATCATGCACTGCATGGGCAAAGAACCTCTTCCATAAAAATAAAATGGCATATACTTCCACTGTATCTAGTGTATCAAATTATTGATATATATAATATACATCGACTGCAATGGAGAAAATCTATGCAAAACATGGATAATATTACTAGTTAAATAATAAAGCATACTCGCAAATTTCCAAACATGCAAAAATGAAAGATGCTTAGTCTCTTGAATTTGAAAAGGGCTTAAGAAAGAAATTGTTTTCCTTTTAGGTGATGGAAAACAAGCTATCAATGAACAAAATCCTTCCACTTCCAAAGGATCTTTCCTAATTAAGAGGAGCAATGCGCTCAGAAGAGAGCCTTTGAATCAAATATGTAATTTGAAAATTATGACCGAAAAAGATTGTCCAAAGAGTTATGACGATACTATATATTGGATGTATGTACAAGAAAAATGAAAATGGTGTCAAGTATAAAATACATTCCGTACCCCGTGCTAACAAATTAATCTTTTCGAGGTAATGAAACGATTGCGCGCGCATAAATTTGGTAGGTACATGACCCAAAGATAGCCGGTTCAATTCATCACACCCCTCTTTCGACCATTTCCCTTTCATTATGTGCGATGGGTTTCAAACATTCTTTCGCTCGCAAGCAGCCGGAATGCGCGCCTGAGGCCTTCGTCGTCAAATTTGTCTTTCCACGAGGGGAGTGTTGACATATAAAACATCGTCGTTAGCTAATCTTCCTCCCGACGCTACAATCTTAGGTACAAAATGGGTAACAAAGGAAACACTATTAAAACCGTGGTACACATCGCTGAGTACAAGTAGAGCTAGCACCTGCCCATTTTGCAACTCATATTTAATGGGCCCCTACTAAAATAGGTAACTCGTTTAGCAAAAAGTGGGCAAAAGATGGGTTAATGAAAAAACAAAATCTGTTATAATTGATCATGATGGGTTGTTTTCATAACCCATATTTAACTCCCAATCGCCGGTCGTATGATGCCACTATCCATTGTCGGTCGTCGCCGGTCACCACCGGCCACCGATTACCGCCCGTCGTCAATCGTCGCCGGAAGTAGAAGAAAAAAATGAAAAGAAAAAGAAAAAAATAAAAATTACAAAAAAAATCAGAATTTTTTTAAAATTATAAAAATTGTCTAAAACATATATATTTCTAAAAATTTACAAGAAATGATTTTTCTAAATTAGATTAATATTGAAATTTTTTTTATCAATATGGGTCGGGTCAGGTACAAATTGAGTCGAACGTGGATTGCATGGATATGGGTCAATATGAGTTGGGCCATTTTCAACCTGACCCAAACCCAATCCAACCCACCTGTTTTATAAGTCTTTCCAAGGCAATATTTGTCTATATGGTATAGTAAAAGGGATAGTTAAGCTAACATCAATAGGTATAATGACCGCCTTACCTTATATAGTTAACTTCTTAATTCATCAAATGGAGAATAAAAAATCGCCCAATGCTGATTTAAAATAAGAAATTTATATTGATACTCGGAAGACAATATAAAAAATCAATGAAGGAGTTAAATTTTGTGAATTGAACAAGGCTGTGCATGGCAACCATTCTGTGCCTAAAAACAGATTCTAGGCAGAAATGATTCTTTTTTATTCCATGCCCAGAAATAATTTCTAAGAATTTGAAAGCATTTAGTAACTGCTCAAAATTTCTATTCTTAGAATAGAAAAAGAACAGAAATACATTTGATAACTACACAAAATTTCTTTTTATTAATAATATTTTAAATTTTTTAATATTTTTTTTCCCTTTCTTTCCCCTCCTCTCCTTGGCCATGGCTGGTCGCCGACGGCCCGCTGGTGGCAAGGCCGAAGAACAACAACAAACCAAAAAAGGGAAGAAAACCAAAAAGAATTAGTTCCGAAAAAATTATTCAAGAATCAAGAAACTACTTTTTTTTTCTTCTTGATTCTATTCCAAAACTAATTATGGGCAGAATTTTTTGTAAAATTGTGCCCAGTAACAAAAAATTTAACAAATGGAGGGCACAAAAAATTTAACAAATAAATTTCTGTTCTCAAACTGATTCTGAAAAATAAAAAAACAGAATCAGTTACTATTTAGCAAGTTGCCAAATGCACCCTAGGTCTCACAAAATCCTTCCGTGGATTCCAGCAAGCGCCTCAGCAATGTTGTAGAAAATCAAAGCAAGCAGAATTTAAAGAAAAGAAAAAGTTTAATTTTCGACTAATGAAATTGCGAATTCTGTCCTTGTTGAAGTGGCAAAAAATGATTTTGTTGTTGTTAATTCGAATAATGACGCAAATAATCATTGAACTTTGACTCAATATGTAGTGTGGTTCCTGAACTTTTAATTTATTCAATACGGTCCCTGAAATTTAGCTCAATACCGCATTGTATTCCATGAACTTTTAATTTATTCAATATAGTCTCTGAACTTTTGATATATGTTCAATTTAGTTACTAAATTATATGAAAATGTTCAATGTAATCCTTGAACTTGAATTAATGGAATGACAGCATTTAATATTTTTATATATACTAAAAATTTAGGAACCATATTGAATAAATTGAAAGTTGAGGGACCACATTGCAGCATTGGGTTAAAGTTTAGAGACCATATTGAATAAATTAAAATTTCAGGAATCACATTGCACATTTAGTTAAAGTTGAGGGATCATTCTTGTCATTTTCCCTTGTTAATTTTAAGGTAGATGATTTAATCATTTTGAGAAAATGCAAGTCCCTTTTGCTATGAAATATCAAATGGGCCGTTGATGATCTATTGCATAGTGATTTTCCTCTCTTTTTTTATTTATTCATAAAACGTAATATATATATATATCAAAAGTAGATAATAGATTAGATTAGATTAGATGCATCACTGAGGGCACGAGCTAGTGCAAATGATGCAGGAGGTGAAAATTGAAATCTATCCTTTTGTTATGATAATTTGAATCTTGCTCTATTGGACCTACGGGCGCTTTCTATGAGCTCATGACCGAGCATTAAGCATGTGCCTTAACCCATTGGGCACGAGGCAGACCTACCCCCAAGCTCTAAAACAATCGTGGGTTTGGTTTTTCCCGGGCTATAACTTGGGTACTACTAGATCGAGCTTCATATGACCACCGAGGTGATTGGCCTAGTGATAAAACCAGATCACGAGGTCTTTGCACATAGTGAGCTAATGGTGACGCCCAACTACTAAAGGGGACAGAAGGACCCTTGCCAGGCTCAGGCAACGGTAGTAGCAGTCCCCGTTTAATAAACCATTCCAAACGTTTGCACAGAATAGAGAGGGAAATCAAGGGAGACATTCAAGCGAACACGAAAGCGGCATGCCCTTGTTATATTTATAATGTGATCCCACATTTAGGGATATAGTGTTTGAAATAAAAACTTATCCATTGGGTTGACCCACGTTTTCTCTTTTAAGTGAAGGTTATCCACATACGGTTTTTATCACATCCTAATTTTTGGGCCTGGGAAGCCGCAGATAAATAGTAATATCCTCAATTTCAATCCCTAGGAAATGGCTATGGGTCAAATTTGGTGGTTTTCCAATCAGAACTAAATTGTTTTCTCTTGTTTTGGAAAACCCAGTTTTGGATCCTTTGTACCCCTTCATTTTGTTATTTTTGGGGAGACTTTTGTGATCCAAATTTCCAAATACTTTCTTCTTGAAAGTTGTTCCACACATCATGAAGTTTTACATGATTTAATTTCAGAATTTTTGGAGTTGAGATGAGTGGTACGATGGCTTGATTTTCGGACCGTGTGAAACTGCCCAGAATAGGTATTTCGGTGATGTTCACACTGTCTTGATTTTCTACAAGTTTTTCTGGGCCGATTTTGGAAAAGTTTCCTTCACAAAAGTTGTTGAGAACGTCCTTTTCTACAATGTACAAAAATTTGGAAATTTTCTGAGATGATTTGGATTCTGGACAGAGCTTATTTTGAGAAACAAAAATGCTGTTCCAGTGAACTGTTTTTAGTCTGTATTTGAGCTACTAAAAATGGTGTTTACGGAGAGATTCCGATTTTGTGTTCTTCACGAGAAATGTTTGTTAAAGCCTTATTTATGACATATCCGAATTTGAGAATTTTCGGAGTCCATTTACTATATTTTCAAGCTCAATTTCGTAAACAGTGCAAAGCTGTTCGGTTTTATAAGATTTCAAAGATTTATCAATGGTTATATGAAAAACGTTGGAATCTCGACTTGATGTCTTTTGGTGATATTTGAGGACATATCTGCGTTGAACCTCGAGTTGGATGGAATTATTATGCGTGTTTATTGCGGAAAACCTTTAGAAAATCTTGTGATTTAGTATGGCACGTGTTGTGATTTTTGTGCCAATTGGTATATTTCGTGTGACTCGATTGTCCCGAGTCATTTACGTGAGAATTCAGTAAATCTAGAAGGTTCTAGGGAGTCCACGGTTCGGGAAATTGGTAGATGAATATAGAGGATAAGGCCTTGACCGAGTCAAAGCTTATCCTCCAAGCTTCATTATGACCCTTATTTATTAAAGTTGGACTTTGATGCCCCACCATCATGGCTTGTATTAATTGCTTGGACTTTGTGGCCCTTCATGATGTCTTACAATTAATGAATTAAGACTTTGGAGGCACCGTCATCATGACCTAATGAGGTCATCGCTTACCTCGTACCCCCGATGACACGTGCGCTTACTTCACACACCCGATGACACGTGCGCTTACCTCATTGACTTCCTAGCCAAGCCAATTCCTCTATAAATAGAGGCCTTTAAGAGAGCCAAGGGAGAGAGAAAACCATGAGAGTAAGAGAGAAAACCAAGAGAGAAAGAAAGCCGAGGAAGAGAAAAGAAAGGGGCAACCGCCGTGAGTTTGCCGAGACCCTGAGGCCATTGTTCTAACCATCCGTTCTTTTCTCTCTAGTTCTGGTTTCGTTTAGAGTAAGTGAATTCCTTAATATCGGGAAAGGATGTTGAGATACGCTGTGACGTGATTTGCTTGGACCATGTTCGGTCTTGATTGGTTATCTCTTTGGTTTGTTTATGTTTTGTATTTGATGTTCGTATCTCGAGATAGAAACCGGAATTTGGCTAGTGATGTTCACGTGTTATAGCCATGCTTAGAGTTCTCTAGTATTTGTCGGCATGAACTTTGCTATTGATTTGCCATCGACGCCGGTGCGGTAAGGGCCGACTCATGTTAACGGCGATCGATATATCCTCGCTTGATATTAGTGTTTTCACTTGCTGAGTCTCCCCGACTCATCCCCCATTACCCCCCCCTCCAGGTCCATAGGATGGTCGAACGGACGGCGGCAACATGAGGAGTTTGAGCCATGTTAGAGTTCGGGGAAAACTAGAAGCTGTGAATCCAAAGTAGTGGACTTAGGACACCTGAGCCATTTGTTATCATATGTAAATGGCTAAAATCGGCTAAGTTGGCTTGTAAAATATGTTTGCGTGTCTTGTAAATACAAGGTTTGCTCATGATGCTGTTTGTCTTAATCCCGATGTTTGTTTTTAATGTGATTGTCCCGAGATATGCTTCCGCTTGTGTTTAAAGAAAGATAATAATGAACGGGACATCACGTTTATGACCCCGAGGTCGGGGCGTCACAGTTTTTTCACGCTTCATACCCTTTTCGGTAACCAGCTTGATGGGAAGCAGTTATAAAAACAAACGTTCATTCCATAAGAGCAGACACAAGGTCTAACGCAAACCCTCTTATTCGGTAATACACCATCAGTATGCAAAGGGATTGGATTAGTAGAGTTTGCCCATAATCGCTGTCGAATTAACTCGAACTACCGTGAATTTTCGACGAACGTAAAGTTGAACAATGACTGGAGGTCAGTTTATTTTCGATCTTGTTTTCCGCATTTAATTCTAATTGTGCATAAATTTTGTTCTTCTATGCATGATTAGAATCCTTCAGTTTTAGTCTTACATTTAGTATCAAAGCAGGTTTAGTGCCTCTGCCTCGTTTTTGTCATATTTTGGGTGCATTTTTCGAGGCTTTTGAGATGAATAGTAATTCGGGCTTTTTGGGGCTAAGAGGGAAATCGCCGATTCTGACCAAATTCCGGCGACCCACCGCTCGACTTCGGACTGGCACGGTCGCACCGCCATGGAGAAGAATAGCCCTAAGTTAATCTGGCATATCGGTGATCGCCGGAGGCTGTTTGAGCGGCGGAAGTTACGGGTTAGGATTTGTGCGTTTTGACGGAATTTTGCTAGATTCGAGTCAATTTCTTGGTTGTTTTCGTCGATTTTTGGATCCATGTGGTCGCTCCGACGTGGTCTCCGAAACCCATAAATTATTTTGGTGTGAGATGGGCTACCGGAGGAGACCCATTCGGTCAAAGGCGCGGCGGAACGGCGAAGAACGTTGGAAAATTGGGTCTGATCGCGTGAAGGAAGAAGGCGCGTGGCCCCACGCGCGCACAACCGCTAGCGCGTGCGGCCCACGAGTGCGGCAGTTGCAGGCGCGTGCGCCGCACGCGCCCGGGCATAAAGCAGGCGCGTGCCGCTCACGCGCCCTAGGAATTGGCGCCCCTTTGTTTTTTTTACTCTTTTACCCCTGCTTTTTACCCATTATTACCATTCTGCCCCTTGCCGAATTAAGTTTATTGTTTTATCCTTCATGCATTTTATGAATATTTTTATGCATGAAATTAAATGTTCAGTGATCCATATATTTTAATTAATTGGGGAGTAGGCACAGCATCTTTAATTAATTAAATTATATATTAAGAGCATTCGGATCACATTTGGAAATGGACATTGATTGTAATTAATCTTATTAATATGATGAATTTTATCCCACGGGAATTTTCATTATATTAATTTGATTAATTAGGTGGAAATATCATATTATTTTTCTTAATTTACTCACAGGGATTAAGGAAGGGATATAATATGATAGTTTCTTCATGAAGTATTGTGAATCTATTTAAATTAAAAACTTAGCTTGTAGGCAGTTTTTATGTTATGTGATTCATATTTTGTACATGTCTTACATTGGTAGAATATGATATATGTTGATTTTGCCTTAAATTTTGTGACATAAGCATGATTATTTGATATGCAGTTT
This sequence comes from Syzygium jambos, assembly GCA_031216235.1. NCBI lineage: Eukaryota > Viridiplantae > Streptophyta > Magnoliopsida > Myrtales > Myrtaceae > Syzygium > Syzygium jambos. The sequence goes on from CM062229.1 coordinate 21,473,542, forward strand.
TGCATCCTGTGAATTTCTCTAAATTTAAGAGTGATGTTTCCATACTGAATAGTGAAAACTATAAAGTTTGGAAGGAGTCAATTCTTCTTCAATTGGGGTGCATGGACATTAACTATGCTGTAAAGAAAGACGAACCACCTTTTCCTACTGACACGAGCACTGCAGCTGAGATGACCCTTTATGAATAGTGGGAGCGGTCCAACCGCCTTAGTGTGATGTTCATAAAGACTAAAGTATCTCCTAGTATCCGTGGTTCAGTCACTCAGCATAGCAATGCTAAGGCTTTATTGGAGGCCATTGATGCTCAATTTGAGACTTTAGAAAAGGCACATGCCATGACCCTCATAATGAAGTTTTCATCTTTAAAGCTCACAAGTGTTAGAGGTGTGCGTGAACACATCATGAAGATGAGGGACATTGCAGCTCAGCTGAAAAACCTTGAGATTGAGATATCTGAATCATTTCTTGTGTACTACTACATTTTGAATACTCTCCCACAATAGTATGCACCTTTCAAGATCTCTTATAATACACATAAGAATAAATGGTCAACTAATGAACTTATGACCATGTGTGTTCAAGAGAAAGAGAGGCTGACTATGGAATTGGGAGAAAGTGCTCATTTGGCAACACAAGAAAGGAATAAGAGTCACGGCAAGCAGAAGGGGAAAAGTAAAATACCTCCCCAAGCTGACATTAAGAGGGAATCCAAATGTTTCTTTTGTAGAAAGAAAGGGCATATAAAGAAAGATTGCGTCAGATTTAAGGCCTGGCTCGAGAAGAAAGGCAATCCAACCTTTTATGTTTGTTATGAATCTAATATGGTTGATGTGAGTCATAACACTTGGTGGATTGATTCTGGTTTTACAATCCATGTTTCGAATTCCTTGCAGGGTTTTCAAAACCACAAGAAACGAGTAGGAAGCGAACAAAACATCTATTCTGGAAACAAGATGCGTTCGCATGTAAAAGCTATTGAGACATGTAGATTAGTTCTCAATAGTGGCTTTGTTTTGGATTTGGAAAGGACTTTTTATGTTTTAAGTTTCTCTAGAAACTTAATTTCAGTTTCAAGACTTGTACCTTTGGGTTACTCTTTTAACTTTTCAGATTTAAACTTTAGTTTATTATTTAAATCTGAAATTGTTGGGAGTGGTATTTTGTCTAATGGTCTTTTTCGAACTAATTTATAGGACAATACCTATTATAATGCGATGCATGTTCATGATAATGCTGGTATAAAACGATGTGTTGTGAATGAAGATTCCTCTATGTTGTGACACCGGAAATTGGGACATATCTCCATAGATAGAATTAAGCAATTAGTAAATGATGGAGTACTCGGTATTTTGGATTTTACTGATTATGATATTTGCATAGACTGCATAAAGGGAAAGCAGACCAACAAGACAAAAAAAGGTGCCAAGAGGAGTACAGACATATTAGAAATCATACATACGGACATTTGTAGTCCTAATATAGACTCGTATGGTCAGAAATACTTCATCTTCTTCATTGATGATTACTCACGTTACATGTATCTCTATTTGCTTTATAATAAGCATGAAGCGTTGGATGCCTTTAAGGTTTTTAAGGCAGAAGTAGAGAAACAATGCGGTAAGCAAATAAAGATCGTGAGATTAGATAGAGGTGGAAAATTTTATGGTAGATACACTGAAAATGTACAACCACCTTGTCCATTTGCAAAGTTTCTTCAAGAGAATGGGATAGTTGCCCAATACACTATGCCAGGTTCTCTATATCAAAATGGTGTAGCAGAAAGAAGAAACCGAACTTTATTGGACATGGTGCAAAGTATGCTTAGTAGCTCTAAACTTCCTAAGTTCTCGTGGACTGAAGCTCTTAAGACGATAGTGTACATATTAAAATGAGTTCCAACCAAGGCTGTCCCAAAGATGTCTTTTGAGTTATTCAAAGGTTGGAAACCAAGTTTGCGACATGTACGCGTTTGGGGATGCTCGTCTGAAGTAAGAGTCTATAATCCACAGGAAAAGAAGTTGGACCCAAGGACTGTAAGTGGGTATTTCATTGGATATGCTGAAAAATCTAAGAGATACAGGTTTTATTGTCCATCTCACACTATTAGAATTGTGAAATCAAGAAATGCTAAGTTTCTTGAAAGTGACTTGATTGGTGAGAGTGATCAATTGAAAGACATTATTTTTGAGAAAGATCATTTAGATACTTAACCTTCCACTTTAAGTACTAGGTTAGTTGTTGTTCATAACGCCCCTTCTGTTCAGCCGGCTATTGAACAATCAACTATTAAAGTTCCACAACTTGCTGGTAATGATTCAGTAGATCCAGTTGTTCAACAATTACCAGAAGCTGTTGAACAACCAGTTGAACAACACAATCCTCTAGAGAATGTTGATACAACATTAAGAAGATCTACTAGAATGAGGAAATCAGCAATTCCTAGTGATTATATTGTGTATTTACAAGAGTTTGATTATAATATTGGAGCTAAGAATGATCCTAAAACGTTTTCACAAGCCATGAGTAGTGATGAATCCAATTTGTGGTATAATATCATGAAGGATGAGATGAGTTATATGGCATCAAACGAAGTCTGGGATTTGGTTGAGTTGCTTAATGGTATGAAGGCCATTGGTTGTAAATGGGTTTTCAAAACTAAGAAGGACTCATTGGGCAACATTGAGAGATATAAAGCTAGACTTGTTGCCAAAGGATTCACTAAAAAAAAGGAATCGATTACACGGAGACCTTTTTTCCTGTATCTAAGAAAGATTTTCTTCGTATTGTTTTGGTTTTGGTTGCCCATTTTGATATGGAATTACAACAAATGGATGTGAAAATGGTGTTCCTCAATGGGGAACTAGAGGAAGAGGTTTACATGAAATAACCTGAAGGATTTTCCTCTAGTAAAGGTGAGAATTTGGTGTACAAGCTTAAAAAATCTATATATGGCTTGAAACAAGCATCCTACCAATGGTACTTAAGGTTCCATGATGTCATATTTTTATTCGGCTTTGTAGAGAATATCATGGATCGATACATATACCAGAAAGTCAGTGGGAGCAAAATTTATTTTCTTGTGCTATATGTGGATGATATTCTACTTGCAATCAATGATAAGGGGTTGTTGCATGAGGTGAAACAATTCCTCTCTAAGAGTTTTGACATGAAAAATATGGGTGAGGCATCTTATGTCATTGACATTAAGATCCATAGAGATAGAACGTGAGGAGTTTTAGGACTATCTCAAGAAACCTATATCAATAAGGTCTTGGAGAGATTTCGGATAAAAAATTGTTCACCAAGTATAACACCCATTGTGAAGGGTGATAGGTTCAATTTGAACCAATGCCCGAAGAACGATTTGGAAAGGGAACAAATGAAGAACATCTCATATGCTTCTACTGTCGGAAGGTTGATGTATGCGCAGGTTTGCACTCGACCTGACATCGCTTTTGTTGTAAGAATGTTGGGAAGATATCAAAGTAATCCAAGGATTAACCACTGGAAAGCTGCAAAGAAAGTGATGAGATACCTTCAAGGTATTAAAGGCTACATGCTTAAGTATAGACGGACTGACAACTTGAAAGTAGTTGGTTATTCGGATGCGGATTACACTGGTTGCGTTGATTCTCTAAAATGAACATCATGATACATTTTTATGTTAGCTAGCGGAGCCGTGTCATGGAGGAGTGCGAAGCAGACTTTGACTGCTACTTTCACTATGGAGGCTAAGTTCGTTTCTTGTTTTGAGGCTACCTCGCATGGTGTATAGTTGAAGAGTGTCATTTCAGGGCTTAGAATTATTGATTCTATTTCTAGGCCATTAAGAATATATTGTGACAATTCAGCTGCGGTTTTTACAGCTAAAAATGCTAGAAGTGGCGGTCAAAGTAAGCACATTGATATTAAATATTTAGCCATAAAGGAACGTGTTAAGGAGAATAAAATAGTCATCGAACACGTTCGCACTGAATTGATGATTGCTGATCCTTTAACTAAAGGCATGCCACCAATGAAGTATAAGGATCATGTGGCCAGTATGAGAATAGTTCCCATGATGTGATTTATCGTCGTATGGATGACTTTTGTTATTTGAAACTCTTATTCAATTGTAACGTTATTCTCGATTTCTGGCGTACATATTCAGTTGTTTATGAGAATAACAATTATCCTTGGTTCTGGAATAAACATAGGGTTTATTCATTAAAATGTGTTATCACATATGGGCTAACATTAAAGGAATAAAATGCATTGTGATACATGGAAGATATTACTCGCTCTTAGAGGACATGTCGCCATGATTCATGTGTTTTATTTCTTTTCTTAAGCATATAATTTTCGTGGATTTGGTTGGGTAATCTGTATGATGAAAATGTTGGGATCAAGTGGGAGAATGTTATATTTATAATGTGATCCCACATTTAGGGATATAGTTTTTGAAATAAAAACTTATCCGTTGGGTTTGACTCACGTTTTCTCTTTTAAGTGACAGTTATCCACATACGGTTTTTTCACGCTTCGTACCCCTTCGGTGATAACGGCCTTCTTCGATAAATGCCTTAATGGGAAGCGGTTTATAAAAACAAACGTTCATTCCATAAGAGCAGACATAATGTCTAACGCAAACCCTCTTATTCGGTAATATACCATCAGTACGCGAGGGGATTGGGTTAGTAGAGTGCGCCCGTAATCGCTGTCGAATTAACTCGAACTACCGTGGATTTCCGACAAACGTAAAGTTGAGCAATGACTGGAGGTCAGTTTATTTTCGATTCCGTTTTCCGCATTTGATTTTAATTGTGCATAAATTTTGTTCTTCTATACATGATTAGAATCGTTCAGTTTTAGTCTTACAGCCCTCTCCAACTAGTGGCGAGGCTAACGAGGGCCGTAAACTTGCGTGGACCACATGCTCTCTCTCACTGAATAGAGAGGGAGATATTCAAGGCACACAAAACAAGGGCCTCAACTAGAGAATGCTCGATCCCCCCCTTCTCTCTCTTGGTGTTCTACCTATGGTGGTTGGGTTGGGGAGCGCCGCCATTGGCCAAGCCCTAATGAGGGTTTGACCACCCTCGCTAATGGCTATCACGAGGCGATCCCGCCATCCATCCTCGGTTGGTAAAATAACTTTTTTTTTTCTTCACTTTCTTTATAGCTAACGTTAATTAGGGGTGTTAGTAAAGCCTGATCCGACCCATACTGGACCAGCCCGACCCGACATGGCCCGGAAATTTAGGGCTTTTTCGGGGCGGGCCTCCTGTGGATTGGGCAAGAGTCCTAAATTTCATATATTATTCATTTTTTTGGGCCGATTCGGATCGGGCTTTTTTTACGGCTGGCCTAGGACTTAAAAATCGGAAGTTTGGACAACAATATTTGGAAAGTCTCCTGTCTTCACCGATTGCTGCCTCTTCTCTTCACTCTCCCACGATCGATCTCAACCCAGCTCGCCCTTATCCTCTCCCGCCCGCAATGAACTCCTCGATCTCTTCGATCACCTCCTCCGACGATGCTGCTCGGCCAAGCAACCAGGACGCGTCCACGGGCGCATCGTCGCCGCCGCCTGCGCTTCCGACTCTGCGTTCTTGGCGGCTCGGCTGGTGTCGGTCTACGCCCGGTTCAGGCTTCTCGGCGATGCCCGCATGGTGTTTGATGAAACGCCGGCAGAGTGCAAGTCAAATTTGCTTCTGTGGAAGTCGATCTTGAGAGCTTATACCTCTAATGGGTGTAATGAAGAAGCTATGGGGCTATATGTTGAGATGAGAAAAGTCGGGGTTTTGGGTGATAGGGTTCACTTTCCCTTTGGTGATGAGAGGTTGTGCCGAAATGGGTAGCTCAATCTGATGCAGGAGTGTTCATTGTTACGCCTTGCAAATGGGCTTGCACCATAATTTGCATGTGGTGAATGGATTGATGGGTATGTATGCGAAGCTTGGGCAAATGAGCATCGCGCTTCAGCTGTTTGATAGAATGGGTTCTAGGAGCTGTATTTCGTGGAACAGGATGATCTCGGGCTTTGCATGGAAATTCAACTGTGATGGGGCTCTTGAGATGTTTCGACCCATGGAGTTTGGCTAAATGCGGTTACATGGATATCGTTATTGTCAAGTCATGCCAGAAGCAGCCACTACAAAAAAAAAAAAAAAAAACCCAAAAAGCTCGAAAACCCGGCCCGACCCGATCCAGATTTTCGCTTTGGATTCTATGCTTTTTGGGCCGGGCCGGATCAAAGAGAGCATGTGCCCCTTGTGATTTGAGTCGGATCAGGTATCATAGAAATCTGATCCGACCCATTGATACCCCTAACGTTAATATAATCTGTGTTCAATTTTTTAGCCACTTAAGCACTACGGCTTGACTTGTGAAAAATGGATATGGTTCTTTAACAGCCACGTCAGCATTTCATTAATGTTTTTAATGGTAGGATCAACACAATACACACGCATACATATATACATGTATGTATGTATGTATGTCCGTATGTATGTATGTATACGTACACACATTTCGGAAAACTATAACGGCTCCCACAAGAGCCCCCGGCATCGAGAGAGAGAGAGAGAGAGAGAGAGAGAGAGTAGTGTCGCTGCTTTGCGGACTCCATGAACGCATCGTTCGCGAGCAAGCGGCTCTCTCGAGCCCTGCTCGCCGCTGCTGCCTCCTCCGCTTCCCGCTCGGCGGCGGCGGCGGCGGCGGCGACCGCCGCACCCTCGCTGTTGCACCCGCCGCCTCCGCCATCTTCCGAGAGCGATGGCGCAGCCAGGCCTCTCTTTCACTCCCCATGGTCCGTCCTCCAGCAACGCGGCGTCAAGGTCCGCGGATCCGACGTAAGTTCCTCTTCACGTGCGCATTGCCGCAGGCTAGCAAGAACTCGTTTTTCAGCAGATAGCTTAACGCGCTCGGCTTGCGTGGTTCCCCCATCTTACTGGGTTGGCGTCGGAATTCGCGATAGTTTCGGTTCGTTCGATGCGCGAACAGTTTGGCGCAATGGGTTTTTTGTTACTTGAAAGCCCAGCTGAGTTGAGGTCTTGTAATGCTCAGGGCGTCTTGATTTCAACTTTTCGTTCTTTAAAGCATGAGGTCGTGAGTTGTTGAGATAAGCGGTTGGAGAGCGCGTGATGTGTTTGATGTTATGCTCCATTCATTGGAGATGCGAATAGGGGTTCCTGGGTAGTACGTACATGGCCTTGCTGTTATGTGATTATTGGATTATTCCTCTGTGGGTAAATTGTTCTTATTCTCAAGGATTTCTCTGTGCTGGCTGCACTATGGTCATTGGTCGAATTTCGTACTCCGAACATGCTTACTAACAAGATTAGTGAGTTGACGGTCTATTTAAATGGGTTCGTAGGTTTTGCACAACAGGGTGAGTCCCCAGTTGATGAACTTGACATTTCAGGTTGCAAATTTTGAGATAGTTTCGAGATGCGGCAGGATAAGTTTGGTGCAACTGTGAGAGATTCTTCCAAATAATTGGATAGGGATATCCAACAAACATCAAACAGCATACAGGGTAGCCAGTTTGATGAGTATCAGCTGTTTCATATTCGGACTTGATTGTTAAGTAGTAAATCAGGATTTGCGCATCGAGCGAGCGTATCATGTTGTTCAATTTGGTATTTTTCGTGCAGTCGTATCTTTATTCATTTCCAATCACATCTTCAATATTGCAGGTAAGACCTGGCAATGTTGTTGAAAGAAAAGGTTGCATTGTGATTGTACAGACTCTTCTAGCTTCACTTTTTGTTTAAATTCTGCATGCTGATGGACTTCACTCATCTCTGTACATTGATGTGTATTTCAGATTGTCTCTACGAGGTTGGTTCATTCTATTCATTTTATATTGCCTGTTAAACATGTCTAAACACGATAACTTCTCTAATATTGTTAGATGCATTTGTTTAGGTTGTGAAAGCTGATCATAACCAACAGGGCCGAGGATCTGCCAAGATACAGGTCTTATAACAAATGTCTATGTTTCTGCAACATGCTTTCACAATTTGATTTGGAGTATTGTGGTGTTTTTCTGGCGTCAATTGTTTTACAGTTAGGGTGTGTTTGTTTCACATAGAATCAACAATTTGGAAAATACTTTTCTAATACTGATCACTTGTATTGCTTATAAAAATTAAGGGATAATATTTTCACCATCAACAAAAATGTTTAAGCATAAATTTGTTGTTTATAGTGAAATTTTTTTCCTTTGACTAATATTTCTAAATGATATAGGAAATCGTTTTTAGGAAAATATATTAACAAATCATTACCTTTATGAAACAACGCACCATTTACATTTGGCCTCTGATCTTCCATGGCTATCTCAATACCTTATGATTTAATTTGTCTTAGTCAACTCATTATTTTATTTCGTCTAAGTTTGGTCCAAAATTCTAACCCTGGCTTCTAATCTGACATCCTGAGGCTTGTTATGTTTACAACATCTTTTCTCTATGACAGAAGTTCCAAAGTGAAGTACATGTCTCCTCTTTGTTTAATTTGGAGTGATTTAAAAAATAACATGTGATTTTTGAATGGCATAAGCGAGAGAAAAGGAGTATGCAAAGTATTCTAGCCTTATCCATGGGTCGAATTTGCTCATTTGATGCCACGGGCTTTGAGTGGGATTGGAACTACAGCTCTGAGCCAAATTGAGGAAAAAATACGACTTCAGGAGGTTGAGACCTTTTAAATTGTAGAGGTTGACTGAGGCACTCCTAAAAGTATAAAGGGCAATACTTGATTTTCTCAGTTGCTTATTAAGGTTGGTCTATAACAGGCAAAAATTACTGTTAGTGAAGTGTTTGAGATTTTGCTCTCAGAATTTTAACCCAAATTAGTCCAAGAATGTTTTGACATTAATTACATGGGTTATGTGGAACGTTTGATCAAGTGGCATAGAACTTTACAGGTCAGATTGATGTTATTTGATGCCTGCTAGTGATGCAAGAACAATTGGGTTAGTGATTTTGCAATCCTAAAATCCTGAAGTTGCTTAAGCAATTGAACAAACACGTGTGTATCTTGAGTGGATTTTGGTGGGGAAGGAGAAATTAGCGCGTCTACATCTTTTCACCATTGAGCAAGGACAGATCTAGGTTGCGATGAAGAACTTCATTGTCACATGGCCACTGATCATCACCTGGAAGGGGGCTTGTACTGGATTATTTTGTTTTGCAACAAAAAGTTGACTTTATTTGACAGTATGTCTATGCCAAAAATGCTGCTGTCACTTGGTGCAAGTTGATTACCCAGAGGGAAAATTAGACAAGGATTATTATAGGTAGCTTCAACTTGGAGAACGTTTAGGTGGGTGTATGTTCATGGATTGCTTTACAGGAGACTATCTTTTTTCATTGATTTTATTTTAAAACCTTATTTCCCTTTTGGTCTGGTGCCCAAGGCTTTCTACTTTCCAATCTTAAACTCTTTATGGTAGGTATTATACTGATCAACCAATGTTGCAATATTTTTAACTGCTTGAATGAAAGTTATGTACTCTTTTCTGTTGCTCTTATGAAGATTCTGAATGCCTGGTCGCAGTATAATGTCTTTATGTTCATTCTCTATTGGTTAGTTTATGTTATTTCCTTCTTTGTTGCTTTTGAGTTTGCACTAAATCGATTGCTTGTCATAGGTGGAGCTCCGTAATGTTAAGAGTGGAAATAAACTGACTGCACGGTTTAATACAGATGAATCTATTGAAAGTAAGCATCCATCTTCCCCTTCCTTTTATGCAAATATTAGACTAACTTAGAGAGATTAGAGAAGTCTATAACATACAAATGTTTGGGTTTTGATGTGGATCAATGTCCTCCTCTGACATAGTCAGATCCAGTCGACCACCACCATATTAAAATTAGAGCAGGCACTTCTTTCTACCTTTTCTGAATTATAATTTAGTCAATTGCAAGGAGCCTTCGTAATTTTTTCTCCTGTTTATTAGTTTAGAAAGCTTAAATTAATATTGTAATTTAGTTTAGTCACATTGATTTGTTTATTTAGCTTCAGGTTTGTGGTTTGTGGAGTCTTGAGTGAATTTGGTAGTGCTTTTATAAGGGTGTTCTACTTTAGAAGTTGTGATTAAGAAGCGTGGGTGCTTTTGCAGCTTACTTCTCTTCTTCATATATGAAAGTTTCTTCAGACCTCAGTGGTTTTAAATCTTAAAAGCCTTTAATAAAAAATTCGTTTTTAGTATTGGAGAAACAAATTTAGTCTTGCAAAGTTATATTGTGTGTTCTATTGAACTCCTAATAGATAATCACCTCACAGCATTACTTTATTAAGCACCTTCAGTGCAGCATTTTTAGGATTTTTCTAACAAAATGCCCTTTACACTATAGCTACCTTATGAGTATACAACTCTGTAATGCACAATAACTCCAATACTAAATGTTACGGTAAACCCAAGCAAGCTTTAAATCTGCTTAATCACCTAACTGATTCATCAGCCTTAACTCTGATCTTGCATTTGAAGATGGATTTCATCCCCTGGAGTTTTTCCATTGTTGAACAGATTGAGCTATAGGAGGATTCTTTTCAATATTTAAATCATGAAACTAACTCTATTAGAGTATGTTGCCATCACATATGTCCCAGTTGGGCCGATCGTAAATCATTTGAGGCTTGCCTTGTTAGATCACTCCAAATAGAGAAAATGATCAATTATTAATCACCTAAATCATTTGTCAGCCTTAACTCTGACCTTACATTTGAAGATGCATTTGGAACCTGGAGTTGTTTCATTGTTGAACAGGTTGACCTATATGAGAATTCTTTTCCATAGTTAATCATGTGACTGAATCTCTTTAGAGTGCTTTGCCATTAAAGAGTAGACAAGATCACCAAGATTAGTCCTAATTGGGCTGATTGCAAGCTGTTTTATTCTTACCTTCTCAAAAAACTCCAATATACAAAAAGAGAAGAATGAACTCTTATTGTTCAATGCGCATATAATAAAATGAAGTAATTTTCTCTCTATCTTTCGTCAGATCCAGAGGTATTTGTCGAGGAGAAGTCCTACACATGCATGTGCACGATGGGGACGAAGTCGCCTTGATAGAGTAAGCTACACCATCCCCCTGCTTTCTTTCTAGTAAAAGGCTAGGTTTTCGCCTTGTATATGCCACATGTAATTTCATTTATTATCAGCCCTTAGACATTTGAGCAAGTGGATGTGAAAAGGTGGTTTTTACCTGAAAGGTACGTAGAATATTACCTTCTGCGTTTGCTTTGAGAATATTGGAAGGAAATAAAGGAAAATGATAACATTGGGAATTTATTCCCTTGCTTTCTCAATAAAGTTGGTGGGAAAGAGGAAAAATGGTAGGTAACCAATTCCCCTTGGGCCCTCGGCCTCCCAAAAATGGGAGGAAATGAGAGGAAAATTCCGCCAACTACCTTTTTAATGTTGTCTACGCATATGAATAGGTAGAGCCTCTTTTAGTCCATTTTCTTACTTTGTTTCCCTCCACTCTTCTCTATTTTAAATACACTCAAACAAGATGAGGAAAGTGCAGTTTCTAATCACTTCTCTTTATTCCATGCTACTTAAATTATCATTAAAGTTGGCACGATATGTTTCACTGACAGAGGAAATGAAGGTCATGTTGCGATTCTTTAATGATATGCCGTTGTAAGGATCAGTTCCCAAGCATGTGATATGCACTGTTGTGGATACTCCACCTCCATTGAAATGGGTTCCAGCTACACCTGGGTATGTTCGTTTTGATAGCGCTTAACTGTCCTTTTTATTCCTTGTTGTCTTGTACATGCTATATGAACGATGTAACTTGTTTCAGTTTTGGACAAGATTTTTCTCATGCATATCCTGGAACAACACTACTATATGCATGTATATGCTGCTAGCAGCTTTGAGATTGTTATCTTTTTATGTTAATTACAAAAAAGAAAAAACCCTGACTAGCTTCTATTTAAGAAAGACGACCAGTGGAAAAGAACAGTGCCATGAGTGTGTCAAGTCAAGTACTGAGGGAAATAGAATGATTATGTCTAAATGTTACATCTAGATATGAAATCTGAGGAAAATTAACAAATCTTACTTTCCCGTAACAATGTCTTCCAAGGTTCTCCTTTTTAATTATTCAGTTGTAAAATTTTAGACCAGTGTTGTTTTCATTAGGTTGTGCGGCTTGTGCCATGCATCTCACTGCAAGTTACAATCTTCTCTTCGGGAACATCCTATAAAATTACAGTCATGCTGTTGACTATTTATTTCTTTATTTCGAAATGGTGACTCTTGCTGGCTTTGCTTATGACACGTGGTAGTGCTGAATTGTCAATCTTTCTATCACGAGAACTATAAAACAATTTTGGCAAGTACCAATGTGACCAGCATGCTTCAAGTTTCTATAATTTCAACACTCGTTAGGTGGTCGGTGACTTGGATTTTGTATGGTTTATGCTGATCTATTCTTTCAAGACTTTTTGGCGGTATATATTCTTTCCATTGTTGATTTTTTTTCCCTGTTGATGATGGATCTGGCTGAGAATAAAAAAGCTGTCATATGCAGGGAGAAAAGGGCTTCACTGGACAATGGTCTGATGGTGAAAGTGAGTAGGGATGACCTTCATCTTGTATTCTTTTCAACAAATGAGCTACAGAAGATGGTTTTATTTCTAATTTCCTGTAATTCGTTCATGATGTTAAGTATTCTATTTTGATGCTTTTAAATTGCTAAATATTCTATCCGATGTGCTAATAATTGCTTGCATTGCAACAAGTTTGTGTCAGTATAAAATAGTGCTCAATGCACATGCACCTGGAAACTTTGACAAACTCTAGATAAGCAATTACCTAAACCGAACTATTACACAGCAGTGCCACAAAAATAAAATACAGATTCTACAAAAGGAAGTTGATGCATACAGTCATTGGGGATGGCTTCATATTTTCATCAGAGCTGGAAGTGCATGTCTAAACTTCAAAACTAATTTTTCTGGCCTTTGAAGGAACTGGGAGCAACCAAAGCAGGGAAATGCCTGGCTTGCTGGTGGTAAAAGTTGTCATTGGTTGCAAGTATCCTGTGATGCACATTGATCAAACCGAACATAGTCAGTTCTGTAGGCTCCCTGAATATTACCTAAGCCTTCATATTTCGTGAAACTGAGTTCTTCTGAGCTTTCCAGCATCAATTCTTGAGTTAGCCATCATCTGTTCAAGCTGTTGCCCATTATCTTCCTGGGAATTTGTTTACGAACTGCTGAGGTACTTTAAGAATGCAGAGACTGAGTGCTGTGTACTGGTACAATTTCGTGCACATTTACAGGTAAGAGCTTTCTTTGAAATTGGTGAAGCTATACTTGTCAATACAGAGGACGACTCTTATATGAGCAGGTAAGTCTAGATATACGTTGTAGTAATCTGAAACTTGAAATCAACTTTCACCACTTATGTTTTGCTTGTATCAGAAGCTGCCTCCTGGTTCAAATATATACAACCTCACAGTCGCTAGAAATGTTGACGCGTGTTCCATTTACAGGGCAAAGGAATGATTGCAAGATATTGGAGGTTACGTTCTTGGCTGTCTTCAAATAAGATGAAAGCAAGCTCTTTTTGAGATACTGAAAGTTAGAAGGCCGATGAAGATGTTCTGAGAATTAACTTCTCTATTGACACGGCAACGGTTCAGAGTTGATGACGCAGTCTTGTGGATTTAATTGTTTGTTGAATTATTGTGTTGCCTTGAAGGTATCCAGTGTTATTCAAGTTTAGGAATGTTGCTTTTCTGGATGACAACTTATGCTTGAAACATTGGCCTGAATAGCATGAAACATGATCTTTATGAGATCCAAATAGAGAACAGGTGTGCGCTACTGCATTTCATGAAGTTATCTTTACTGTTTATTATTACTAGTATTTAACACTCAGTGCTTTGCGCAGTTAGCTCCTACTCCTGCTCCTTTTCCTTCACTGTCGTAGTAAAGTGTACTCACTCTAATGGCGTACCTTTTGTGTGATGGGTCTGCGAGGAAATGGGAACAGCAGCTTAAGTCATTAGGTATAGGCGCTTTCCAGGATTTCCTGAGGATCTAAAACTCAAATCCCTTTTGGGGGCCAAATACCTCCTATCTCTACTGTAGGTGCCAACTAAGAATGAGAAGAAGACCGAAAAAAAGCAAAAAGGACCATAGCCTCCGGTACCATGGACAGAAGAGAACCATTTTGAGGTCCTAATTAAGAAGATATTCTTCCTTTTCTAGTGAATTTTAATCTGCATAGTCATTCACAAATATAGTTTTAATTACTTGTCGTTAGTGTTTGAAGTTTAAGATCATTAGTAACGTTAATTATATGAGATGTTATTAAAAAATAAAGAGAAGGAAATATCTATTGATTGATAATATTTACAACTAAGTAAAAAATTTACAGCAGACTTACAGTTGACGGGAAGAAAATAAGCCCATTGGTAAGTTCCTTGTGCGGGTCAAATCATGTTTTTAGTGTAGATAATTGTTAGGTCCACTGCCGGTGTCAGCGTAGCATAGTTTTACACACGTACCATTGGATATTTGACATGCGTACTTGAAAATAATAATACAACCGAAGAATAATGATACAATCGAATTCCTGCATATATCAGATCATCCAACGGAAAATGTGTAAATCGATTTTTACACCGGTAATTAACCTAATAAACATCCTTTTAGTGCGGGTAATATTCACCTCGGTAAAATGCAAGAAAATTAACGATATAATAATTGCGTCTAATTTATTTTCATTTTAACTTTAATTTCTTCTCCAAAAGTTTCAAATCTATTGCAATCCTCAATTCTACAATAAAAAGGGGGCATGTTGGTTTTCCTTCTCTTGTCCCCTGTCAGTGATTTGATATTCCGTTCATCCTAGAATGCTACTTCGATGAGCATTATAGTAAAAACTGGTTGTACTTTCTTGCTAGCCAGCGACAAATCAGACTTGATTATTCGAACATTTGGTCTATGCAACCTCCACACAATTGATGTTTTCTGTCAAAGCAATTATTCTCTTTTGGGACCTGTTGCAGCATGTGAAGTTTCAAAAGTGAAGCCGCATTGTGCTCCTGCTCAACATGGCTGCCTCTCGATGGCAACAACCAACAATATTCGCTGGTCATCTTAACTGGTCATTCCTCGAAGCTAACCAACGGATCAGTATTTCTTTGACAACTCCACTTATTATTCTAGCCTGATGTTTTCATTTCCTGGAAGAAAGAACACCACGTGAAGATTCCATGAAGATCGATCGCGAAAGCATAGGTTCCTCAGAAGACCTGTCATTTAAAAAATGTCACGTTGAAGCTTCAAACAGTAAGGAAAAGCATTACCTTATAGAAAGCACCAAGACCCTTCTCCTTGAGCATGTTTCTGGTCACCTGGGCAGCTGATCCCTGACCCAACTGTATCCTCACCTACACTCCACGACGCAATGAACAATCAAAGTCTCCCATTTCTCTCTCTCCTTGGTTGTGAAGATGGCCCTGCACGCGCGCGCGCGCGCGCGAGAGAGAGAGAGAGAGAGAGAGAGAGAGAGAGAGAGAGAGAGATGAATGTGGCAACTTTCAAATATGAAACAGAATCTCACGCAAGCAAAAACCCTTTCCTTCGGCTCGTGGGTTTGCCGTCACCCTTGTTAATATGCAGAGAGTAATGGACAAAATAATATTTGCGCGCTCCCTTTTTGAAGTAAGTACAGATGATCCGTTTGAGATTTTTCGAGAACTGACTTAATAAATATTCTTCATTTCAAATTTCCTCGAACTCAGAATTATCTTGATATTTTCTCATCAAACTAGTCCACAAATAGTTGTTACTTTGCTCTTTTTGGTGAAAAACCTTGTGGTAATGTGGACACCATGGTTCTAAGGCCATTACAATCTTTTTCACTTGAATGGATGATTCTTTAGTAGTTTTCTTTCAGCTTCTCTATCTTCATCCACTGTACAAGTTACTCACAAATGAGAAACTTCTTTTATTTCTGGTATGGAAAAGTATAGAAGGTGGGGAGGTTACCCCATGCCAACGCCAGAATACACGTGCCTAAAAGGTCATATTACAGATCGCCTATCAAAAGGGATTGCGGACATGATGCGAAGCATCCAATCCTTTCCAACTGAGCCAACTCATATTGGCACAAATGAGAAACTTTAATCTCAAAATTGTTCTAAGGGATAATTGATTCCAAAGTGGGTAGGTTCCAGACTTGAAATTTGGAACCTACCATGTTAGAACCAATTCCCAATTTTTTGGACTTTGGAACCTTCCTTTTTTTTTTCCGATTTGGTTTTAGGGTCTACCCAGGAACCGGTTTCTTATTTTTTAGCAAAAATCTATGAGGAACTAATAACAATTTCAGCAAAACAGTACGAGGAACAAAATGGCTCAATGTTAAATATTGATACAAAACAAGTAGAAATATAAAGAAGCAAGGAAGTAAAGTTCATTTACGAAAAATAAATTATTTTTTTCCAACTTCATAGGTTCCAATTGTCATTTCTCGAGTGGGTGTGTTTAGCACCCAAAACCTGGAGCCTCCCTACATAGTACTGCTGTGGACCTATTTTCTCTGAAACTGGGAATCGAACCTATTTCCATGACCAGTTCGGTTTGATTCTGGAGTAGAATTTGACCTATTGCACAGCCCCAGTAGTTGTGGCTATGAACTTGAACTGCTTGATTGTATAGAAAAGACTACTCACTTCCTCTTTTATCAACTCCCGCAAAGTGACTCTAATAGAAATTTTGATTGTTCATCTACATGGTAGATAATCTCAAGCCTCGTTTGTTTTGTGAAAAATAAATGATTTAAAAAATATTTTCTTAAAATTGATTGTTTATATCATTTGAAATAATTAGTAGAAGAAAATATTTTCATTATCAAAAATGAGTCTAAAGATTTTCGTGGACAATAAAAAAATGTATCGTTCGTTCATTTTTGTAAGCAATATAAGAGATCATTTTTTGAAAAATAGAAACCTTAATCTCCTCTTGCACACGCCTAGCCCATTACGATTTAGCTCTGCCTTGCATCCCCCTCCGACCACCACCATCATCACCAGGCCCAAGCTGGGAAGTGTCTCCTCAAGCAACCACCGCAATCGCCTCTCTTCCCCTCTCCAGCTAGCTAGTCATGTTTGCCGAGCTCGCATAGACTCCATCCTCCCCCGTGATGATATAGCACCCAAATTTCGCAATTTGTCAATTGCAAGAGTAAAATTTCAAACTCATCGAAGGGAACGGTAACTCTCTACTATAGAAGCATAAAATGATCCGCTCGGCCATATCGCGCTCAATCTAAACCCAAGGGGTCGTCCAGTTTTCTGCTTTTTATTATAATCGGGCTCCTTTGGAGTCATCAGAGATATTGGGGGAGCGCAATTGAATTCTCCACTCAAACTGCATGAAAATCAATACTTTGTCCACCAGATCCCCTTGCCAAGCCTATAGACATGCATCAGGATTCACATCTGCTAACCCACACATTACCGTTATTAGGTGTTCTTACACGAATCGAGACCGTGGGTAGGAGACAGACACGGCCTGACGGCAAACGGTAAAGCTGATGAGTTTGGAACGAGACAGCAGATTAGATCCCCAAGCGCTCAAACCGATCTACAGTGGGCACTTAGGGTGCATCCATATTTGCGTTTCGGGTGTATCCATCCATCTGTCTACAAAAAAACAAAGTTAAGGTTTGAAGCTTGAAAGAATTTTGACGGAAGCAATGCAGCAGAGGACCTCAGATCTTTCCGGACAGGTCTTCCATGCAATTGACTAATGACTGCGAAATTCCACAAAGTCCTACTGCTTAGAGCATTAGCAACAAAAAGGGATAATTGCCAAGAAATTATAGTGGAACTCCACATTGTATACCAAAACTCAAAAACCTTAAGAAAATAATTTAATTCTTCACAAAATTTCAAGAAGCGACACCAGCCCCCACCAGCCCAGTGTTCAAATACAAGGTGCAGACCCAGTGAAAGAATTACAATGCATGATTTCAGTCGATACATTATGCCAGCAAGTATGAGCCGAAACAAAAAACGGACGACACAAAAACAAGATGGGACCAAAACTGCCACAAGAATTGCCTGCCAGACAATCCTCAAACCGCATGCACCAAAGGGATGTTGATCCTTTTCATGGCACAGTATGGGACTCAAAACTTAAGTATAGACTTGATGCTTGCACTATACACATGCTACAGAAAAAAAGTTCACTTGTAGAGGTGACTCCCACACTCAATCACGCAGGAATGCTCTGAAGCATCATGCAATGGCGACCATTTATGGAAAAGAATGGGTAACAAATGCATATTTTCGACACACCGACTGGACAGCAATCCTTGAGAAGAGCAACTTGTCAACCTCTTTTTGCCGGTTCTACGAAGACAGGATTGATTGCAACGCAAGCTGCTGTTGGGGCTGCAAAGATGACCATGTCGAGGCCAAAGCAGATGGTGGCAAAGTTTGTTGTAGTTGCCTTAACAGACTGATCATCCGGTTTGCAGTTTGTTCAGTAGCTAGATCCTTGCCGCACAAAACCTAACAAAAAGATGCCTCACTCTCAGTTCATGTAGATGTGGCCACTATTTTATGCATGTACAATTCTCAGAGAAATATAACTACATGTTCAGCAAATAAAAGGTGATGTATCATTCAATACAAGCAGAAATGCACATCGCTACCGAAGCAACTGCAAAGGGAGTGGACAACAAAGTATCAACATAGAGTCTTGCAATGATTTAGACAGGAACAATACGATTCATATTTTTGTTTTCTCTCTCCTTTTTTTTTTGGTGTGGGGGGAGGGGAAGTGGGTTTGGTGGTTGTCAAGAACAGAATAAGTTCATTGCCAGAGCATTCCCGTATGATAGAGCACCCAACAAAATACAAGCCCACCCAATGATCTTATTTATTTATTTTATTTTCCAAAAACCTTTTTTAACCATTATCCAAATACCATCCAGGAAATTTATACTAGTGAAGCATCAGTTGAGCCACTACAAAATCCTCGTGGCATTATGGACAGGACAGCTGGGGATACACAACACTAGAGAACCAAATCAATTCCCTTGTACACTGGCTAGTAAAGAATAAATAAGCAAAAGAAACTTTAGAAGCTGACCTCTGCAAACACTGTAATAATCTTAGGAAGATACTGATTGTTAGGGCCCAAGAGTTCTCTATCAGATCTGTAAACAGATTTTGTTAGTGTGATTATTATAAGGACAAAAATGACCAAACATGATTGAGATGTCGTTACCTTTCCACCATTGAGCAAAGCATATCATGGACAACTTTGGCCTCTATTACATCACCTTTTATGGGCAAGCAATTTAACCATGCCGGAACAACCTATTGAAATCATAGTAAAAAATTAGTGAAGGGACCAGCAGACACGGCCACTAGCACGGCCACTAGCAACAAATGACATTGACAAATCTCAATGACTGCTCTACTTAACCAGGGCCACGACCCAAATTTTCAAAATCTTGGGACCACGATTTCAGAAAGAAACTTCACATGTCAATGATCATTTTTTTGTTTCTTTTCCGTTTTTAACTTCAGATAATCATTCTCTCTTGTTTCTTTTTATCATTATCAGTCCCTCCAGCAAACAACAAATTTAACAAACAGATAATTAAATGAACGCAACATTGAACTCCAAGTTCGTCTTTTTCTTTATATTGGTCCATCCCCCAGCAAATACCATGTATTGTCAAGATACAAATGAAATCAATGTAGATACCTGAGAAGAATCGATGCTATCACGGTGATATTGGCATATTTTTCCCAGAGCAGAGACAGCATTATCATATGCCATTACATTATCAGGTTGCAGAGCGTTGGGATCACGTATCACAACATTTAGCCTTGAAAGAGCCTCTGAAGAAGATGGCCACTCATGGGTATTAGTAAAATAAATGGTAGAACAACTACAGCCTCAAACAGCACTGACAGATAATCACCTCCAACAAGAGGTTTGAAAACAGAACCGCCAAACTCTGCACAAACCCCCAATCCGTAGACAGCAGCCTGAAAAGCAAACACTCCAGAACTCAGTTGCCTGAAAGAAACCAAGAGCATAATCAACAACAATTACCGAGTGCAGACCTGTCGGACATCTGGGTTTTCATCGTTGCAAGCCTCCAAAAGGAAAGGGAGATAGGTATCATAATATCTGTTCCACCCAAGTTTTAACAACCATTATTAAGTCCAGAAATAAATAAAAAAACTAAGTCACTCAAAAAACATTCCAAAAGTGAGCTTACTTAAGAGCTGTTTCGCGACACTGTTCAGCAACATCATCAAAAATGCATATAGCAATTCTCCTCTCTTCGGCAGTCTTATCTTTGCCCTACATGCAAAACAAATTCATATCAACCAATGGAAGATGGCATAACAACTGTATAGAGATGAAACACCTAGAGAAGTTGCTGAACTTACCCACATGGGCGTTAGGTAAGACGACAGCTCATCGAAGAAAGGCAAGAAAGATGCTTTGAATGTTTTAACCATAGTGCCCAAAATCTCACCAACCTAAAACAAGAAAATTCAAGCACAAAGGATAAGTTAAATCCTCCTTGAAGCTATCATGCAATTTTTTTTCCTTGAAACACAGTTTTTCAAAAGACAGACTTGCTCAAAAACTTCTTCCTCTGCCTCATTCTCCTCTTTAAGCAGTTCGCCTTCTTCTGCATCAAAATCTTCGGCTTTAGCACGCTCTGCTCTCTCTCTCTTTCTACTTGAGCTAGCAGTAATCACTTGTTTAATCTCATCAACAATCGATCTGACTTGACTTTCGTCCAACAGTGGGCCTGAAATCTGAAATCAAATACTGCATCTCATGAGGTGTTCACCAATGCCTATAAAAGATTGTTCAGAATAATTGGTGGAATAAATGCTGCTTCTGAGTACATCTCTGCAGGATCTAATGGACAACTAATAGTTAGATCCAGATTGCATTTGCAGATAAGAAAAGGGTACAAAGTTTTCAACTAGAAGTTAATCTTTCTAAAGATATAAATAGTAAATACAAGGCTATACTTCTTATATGAATTTTATGTATGCCAGAATAGTATTCAATCATGAATTTTACAAGATGCCCTTTAAGAGGTAACTAGAAGTCAGACAATATACCGACTAAGGAGAAAGTTAAATAATGACTACTTAATCATCACTACAAACAATTGACAGTTTCATCATACGAAAAGCACCGTCGCGTTTTTGGTAACATCTTCGCCTGAATTTCTGATTATTGGAAAATAAATTAAGTAGGATCATAGAAAAAAGGAGCAGTTTGTACAGAAAGGGGAAAAAACAGGGGTTTGACATATAAAGTGTGATGGCCATATATATTTCCCACAGAACAGGTAAGTCAGCCTAAAATAAAGAAACTAATATTGATAATGTCGAAATGAAAGCAAGTCATTTATAATTTCTGGCAAGTAGCTCCTCCGTTTGCAGAAAGATAGCGTAACCTGAGCCTGTGAACTCAAGGTCACAAGGAAGAAGCTTATTTGTTATAACTCCAAAATAGAATCACGAACCTGTAAACACTCATTTAATGCATCCAACATACTCGCGCAGATCTCTGTGTCGGGTTCCTGAAAGTGAAATGCAGTTTAGCCATCTTAGATACCAAGGATCAATCACAATTACTTGAAAAAACAAATAAACAGTCCAGAAAGTTAACTCTTCATCAGCAACAATTACCTTAGGTATAGCCTCAACCAAAGCTGGAATGATGTAATCAGATAATTGCTTTACGTAGGTTTCGTTATGACCTTGTGCTAGCCCTTTCTCAACAGCTAATTTTGCAGAACGAAGTAACTCCGGCATCGCTACAAAGTGGGAGATTCACTTATGTGAGAAATTCCCTCAACAATCAATGAGACAAGAAGGAATGAAGGATCAAGAGAAGCTTATTACCAGAAACAGCTGCTTTCCTGACATCTTCATGAAAATAAAATTTGAGAAGTGGAACTAAAGTTGGAGCCACCTGCACCAGTTATGTGAGGCCTCATGAAAATGGCGCATAACATATGCCAAAGAACAACAGATGTGTCGAATAAACTAACCTGCTCAATCCATGGAAAAAACCCTTCCTTTAACTCGTCCGCATAGCAACACAACATGTTGCAAGCTGTTGCCTTCTCTTCCAAGACACTGGTTTTTATTCCTATTCTTTTATCTCCAAGTGTTATGGTCTCCATTCTGCATCATTACACAATCTAATCAGATGCCAAATAGATTAACGTAATACAAAGTGTTTCCAAAGTGTTGACACTAATAATTGCTCCATTTGGTCATCGTAAAGCACAAAAAACATGTGGATTAGAAAACTACTATTACCAACACCACCACCACCAGCCCACCAATTCCCACATGAACATAGGCAGCTTTCATGAAATTTTAATTCCATTTATAAGATGACAACTATCCCCACACACATAGAAATAAGACTGCCAAATCACATATTATAAGACAGGCGCAAAAGCATTACCCCTCATCATCAGATTCATCAATTTCATTATCAGAATCTGCGGACGTGATTGTCACATCAGGCTTGAGTTGAGCAGACTGAAGCAAAGGGGGCATGACGACTTTCATGTAAGGAATAAAGTCTTGCCCCAAGCACTTGCAAAGCCTAGCCCAAGCCTACAAAATAAGGATAATATGAGACGGTGAAACAAAAGGACCAGTCTCCAGTAAGAACCATCCATTAAAGTCAACATTAAAACATACTTGCAGCATATAGCTCGTTGTCGGATCATCTGTTTCCATCTGTGATCTTTGCAATGCCATAAGCACATCCATAACCTTAAAATAAAAGCAAGAGAAATCAACTTCATTTAAACGGCCAGGAGGAATTCCAAAATTCAACAATAAAACAGACATGGGGCCCCTCAATATAGTTGGAAGTAAAAAAAAAAAATAAGATCTCACTGCCTACCCTGGTACAGTGGAAACAGAAATATACTATGATGGAGCACAAGAACTCTTCATTACCAGATAATTGCTAAAACTTTCTAAATTCTAAAGATCAATCAATCTCCAAGTTATACACTTGGAATATGGTTACAAAATGGTAAACTTACACTTGTCCACTGATGAAATGATCCAGGAGATCAGAGGATGCATGTGAGCATACAACTGAGAGAAAAATATGATAGTTGAAATTGCAAAATTCAAACTTCAAACTTTTACTTGTCAAGCAACAAAAATTGAACAGTTCGATAGGCATTTGTAAATATATCCATATCCAAATAAAATAGATAGTACATGAGATAATGTTCATCTAAAACCAACAGCTTCTAGAGAACAAGACAACTCACAATCTCACTGAAGTTAGATGATCTCTAAGGCTTATTAAAATCCACTTGTATGATCTCAATAGTCACATAGCGTGAGGAAAAGCTAATTTCTTCATATCCGTTTCAAATTTTGAGACTTGACAATTACCTGTATAGCATCATCCCTGAATTTCTCTTTTCCAACAGCCATGCCAACCAAACTAATGCACTCCATTGCTTTGGCACGAAGCATTCGGTTGGACTTGTCAGTTGCATTGACCAAGATGTTTTTCAAATAAGGCATGACCGCATCATAGTACTTTTGGAATTGCTCCTACAGTGCAAAGACAAGTAAGCAATCATGCGCATAAAGATGAAGAGAACAATAAAAATTTGAATGATCATACCTGAGAGGAATCAGCAACAGAAGCCAATGCGGTCAATGCACCCTCTTGCACCATTTGTTTCCCATTCTAGATCACGAACATCAAATAGTCAGGGGAAATGAGTGTAAGTCAAAAACTAAGGAAAGCCAAGGAGGTGCTACTTTTTCTACTGATGTACCTGTAGAAGCACAAGCAGTTTGCTCACAATTCCGTCCAAGTAGGGCATCAATATAGCAGCTGTACAGTTCTCACTAAAGTTAAGAATGGCAGAAGCAGCATGAGCCTGACAAGGACAAATCACACGTGAGAAGGTGATAATCAAAACAGATGTTCGAATATAAAACAACACTATTAGCCCTTGATAAGACTTAAAGAGGAACTTTCCCTACTATATAACAATTCAGACAAATTGAAGAGGCTACACAGTGTCTTCTAAACCAAGCGCAACATATATATGGCTGTTTCAACAACTAAAATTTTAATAATGTGCACACAATCAATGATGGCATACAATAGTCAGAAACTAAAATATAAAATAAACTGAAAAGAGCAAATAAGAGAAGGCAAAATTCACATTGTTATATCAAAGGCTCTGCAAGTGGTAGTGACTCCAGTTTGAAGTGCATTCATCAAAAGATTCAGTGCTTTTAGTTCTATAAAATATTCCAGGCTTAACAAATATTGCATGTTCATATATTCAACTCCCTCCGCCATCTGAAGTGATTTGAAATCATCTGATCTGAAAACTAGCTGGAGTTCCTCTCAGGTATTGTGGCGATTTCCTCAACTTAAAACTATGTTTTCCTCAAAGTGACCAACATCCCTTCTGACTTTCTTCTATGCCAAATTACCTGGTCTAAAAATAGATAGAGCATGGATTGTAAATGACTAGGACTACCACACATAAAGTGGCCTCTCATACAAAGTTTTTTCCTAAACTAAATGTGCTGACCTACTTAACTTAAATTTCTTTTTTGTAGGTTAAAAAAACTTAACTTCAAATCTCATAAAACGCCAATGTAAGAAAGTTGTGTGCACCTATTTAAAACAACGATACACAATATGAATAAAATTACCCATTACTGCAACAAACCTGTACACGAGGATTCTGAAAGTCGTCCATAGCACCGGCAAGTGCTGGCAGGACCTGCTGATGGTATTGCTCCTGCAGGTCTGGACCTAGATCGGTGGACAACTGCCCAACCGCATTGATCGCTGCCCACCTTACCCGAGGGTGTGGATCTTGAAATGAATTTAAAACCATTGAAACAACTCTCTCCAAATTCTTTATCATTACCTATAACAATACAAAGGAGGTTAACGAATTAAAAATTATCAGGCCAAGCAGAGGGAATAGCACGTACTATTCTTACAATAGAAAAAACTGAAAACTTCAGCAGCTTGCTGAATACATAGTTACCAACACTATCACGTCATTGTGGAAGGGAAAAAAAACACCGAGCAAAGGAAAAGTACCAAGCTACTTGAGGTCATAATGCTTCAAAGAGCATGAAGCCCCAAGGATTCTAAGGCGTTCACCTAAGCCTTTGAGGAATCGCCAATGAAACAAGAACAGTAAACAGCCAGGTGGCAAATTCCGTCAAAGTATTGAAAACTGATACCGCTAGCTCGGGTTTGCAATCTCTAATAATTCTTTCGATCATTACATTAGAACTCTTGATAAAGTACCCTAAGAAACAGGTCTTAAAGCTGCCAAGGTGAACTAATATATAATAAGCACTGAGAACTCGGCCAGACAGACAAATTAATATCTAGATATTATCTATGCTGAATTAAAAATCTAAAAAAAAGAAAACTTCAGTCTCCAAACAACCAGTGCTTGCCCATAACATGAGTGGTCCGATTGACTTTCTGATTTCACAGACGAAAGGGTCATAAAGCACAGCATCGGAAACTCACATGACACATGTAATCCATGCGACCCACCCACCTTTACAATGAATGCTTAGATCAGAGTACTCGACCTTCATTTGAGCAAGAGCGCTCTTAAACGGACTATAAATATAAGTCAGACAATTATACCAACGAGTGAATGCGGACAATATTTCTGCGTGGAATCACAATTTTAAGACCATATCTGGATGGACAATCAAAATTTGAGGCGAAAAAAATGTCTGAACAGAAGGTGATCCAACAAAAACTGACAAGCAATACCTTTGAACAACCCTCCGCAATCTGGGCAATTGCTATCAAAGCAGCGTGATGCTTCTCCCACTCAGGAGCAGCCAAGTATGCAGGTAATTGTTCAGAAGCAACGGGAATAATGGTGTTTCCACCAAGTGAGATGGACAGTCGATCCAAGCATTCCTGCCCCACACTATAATTACTGCTCTCCCCTGCATCCTCGTCTTCAGTCTCTGCGCTATGCCAAACCGGGTCATCTTCAATATCCAAAAGCATCTTCATCAGAATTGCAAAAAGTCTACTTATAAATTGCGGCAATTTCCTCATCATTCCAGGTGCCCGCTCCCTAGCCTCCGCAAGGGTAATCACAAACTCAATTGCCAAATGTCTTGTGCTTTCTTCCAATGATTCAGCCTCCGCGATCTGCAGCATAGAACCGACCACTTCCACTAATTGCCTCCTCAAGAACCGGGGCTCTGTTCCAGCTAATTCAATTAACAATTCCAGTGCTTCTTGTGCAGTTGCCTCGTTCCCATTATTCAGTGCCTCAGTCAAGGTGTGCATCATCACCGGCAACAAATCCTGAAATCTGCCCAAATTCCCTTTGAACATTAGAAAAAGGTGTATAACCATAATACATTCTAATGTTTTGACAGTCTATGATTGATGTGCACGTAGTAGATTAAGTTGTTTCCTGATTTCCTCTATATCGCATGTGCTGACTAAAAAGTTAATCGCATCGTCTACACAGATGTCGTGACTTCGAAGAGCCATTCTCAGCACTGATGGTATATGAAAGAAAAAAGCAAGCTAATAGTTCAAGCTGACCAAAGAGTGTGCGCTGACAGCCGAGCAATGGCAATTACTTTTATTGGGTAATAGAGCAATACCGTGTCTAAACAGCGGACATTACTCTCTTCAGGCAGTGAAGACCAAAATACAGTCTGTGTCCACGGGTCTAACTAACAACGAGACTAATAAAATTAAATTGAGCAAAGCAAAGCCTAATTGAATTAACCATGCAATCAGACAATGTTTAAAGCAAGCAAACCTTGCTCTCTTCACGCGGTGACGGCCAAAATACAATTCGTGTTGATAGGTTTTAACTATCGAGACATTACGATGACGAGACGAACAAAATCAGACTGATTACAGCAAAGCAAAGCTAAATTGAATTGAAAACATCCAATCAAAACAAAAT
Source organism: Syzygium jambos (assembly GCA_031216235.1). Lineage (NCBI taxonomy): Eukaryota > Viridiplantae > Streptophyta > Magnoliopsida > Myrtales > Myrtaceae > Syzygium > Syzygium jambos. The sequence goes on from CM062229.1 coordinate 21,500,573, forward strand.
ATATATATATATATATATACGCAAAGCAAGCAAGATAACCTGTCGCGATCGGAGGAAGTGGACAAGCACTGGATAAAATTGATGACGGCGTTGAGGGCGGCGATCTTGACGTCGGGGTTCTTGGAGGAGCTGAGGCACTGGAGGAAGACGCCGTGGAGCTCCTTGATGTAGGGGGTCAACGAGTCGCCGATGTACTGGGCGAGCTGGGCGAAGATGAGGAAGGCGGCCTCCTGGAGCTTGGGGGAGTCGGAGGAGACGCACTGGAACATGAAGGGGAGGAGCTCGGGCCAGCCGTTGTCGGGGAGGATGCCGGAGGCGAGCTCGGAGACGGTGTCGCAGAGCTTCTTGGTGATGGTCTTGGCCTCCTCGCGCTGGATCGAGGCGAGGAGGACGGACTTGAGGGAGGACTGGGTGTGCGGGGTGAGGCGGGGGTAGACGTAGGAGTCGTCGCGGGTGAGGAGCTTGCGGAGGAGGATGGCGGACATGGCGCGGAGCTCGAGGTGGGGGCAGGCGTGGAGGAGGTGGGCGAGCTTGAGGGAGAGGGCGTTGGGGTCCGTCTGCTTGGCCAGGTTGAAGAGGGACTCCGCCTGGGACCGGGGCTCGTTGGCGGAGGACATGAGGTGGGTGATTAGGGCTTCGAAGTGGGAGGGGTCGGGCCCCAGGGCCATCGCCAGCTGCGCCTGCTGCACCTGGGTCGCGGCCGCGGCGGCGGCGGATTGCGGATCCATGGCCGGCGGCGGCGGCGGCGGGATCGGATTAGGGTTGGGTTCGCTTCGCTTCTTCCCTTCCTGCGGCTGCGATGGCGGGACGGCGGCGGAGGAAGGGGGAGGGGAGGAAGAAGGCGAAAGGGGATTGCGGGGGGGTGAGTGAGGGTTACGGGAAGAGAGAGGCCTTGAGATGGAGGCTGTCGCTCGCGCTCTCTCTCTCTCTCTCTCTCTCTAAAATCGTGCAAACGACACGATCGCGAGGAGGGCTTGGAGATATAGAGAGAGAGAGAGAGAAGGGGGAGGTGGTGGGGGTTTTGATTTTCTTTTTTCAGTTATATTTTTTTCATGATTTTGTTTTCTTGCTTCCATTTCATTTTAGGATTGATATTACGAAAAATTTCAAACTGCACGTTCGTGATAAATTTACCATAAGCTAATTTCTTTACCTCGAATTGATACACCAATGATAAATTTACCCTCTATTGGCAGTTGACCGGTGTACCGATTTGGATTTTTCGCGGATTTATCAACTTTTAGTTTTTTCCTGGTAGTAATTCAATTTAACGGAAAGTAACGGAGAGTAAATTTATCACAAACGTACCGGTTTAAAGTTTCTGGTGGTCAAAAAAATTAGTTCGGGTAAAAATGCCACGGTCGTATCAATTTGAGTATTTTGATGGTTAAAAAATTAATTTATGATTTTTTCAAGTTTTATTTTATTTTGTATTATAATAAAATAAATAAAAAGGAAGAGGAGAGTTGGGGGGTGGGGGCTAATTAGGGGAAATCAAAGGGATAAATGGGGGTGCTTAGCTGTGAAATGTGAGTCATGATTGGTGTCTTTGGCTCCTTTTTGTGCATTAATTGTTAATTTTTTTTATTAATTAATTGTATTTGGAGGGGGAGGGAAATGGAATTTGTCATTTGCAATAGCATAATGTGAAGAGAATGAGAATGGCGCCCTGCCCACATTCAAAGCCCCACTCATTGGCCGCCAGCCTTTTAGGCTGCGTTTGGTTCAACTTTGGGGAAATGCATTTGGGGGAATGCAAATACCTTTGAGCCAAAGGGGTTTTTCAAAATGCAAGTGCCGTTTGGTAAGTATTTTTTAAAATCAACTTGTGCTAAAAGTACTTTTGCATTTTTTTTTTAAAAAGAGCTCCGGTGGAGCTGCGGTCGCCGGCCACCGCCGCCGGCCAGATCTGGTCGCCGGCCAACCGCCGACGGCCAGATCTGGTCGCCGGCGACCACCGCCTGGGGTCGCGCGACCCCGGCGACCGCCGCCTGGGGTCGCCGGACCCCGGGCGTCGCCTGGGTCGCGCGACCCAGGCCAAGCGTTGCCTGGGTCGCGCGACCCAGGCGGCGGTCGCCGGGGCCGCGAGACCCCCAGGCGGCGGTCGCCGGGGCAGCGCGACCCCCAGGCGACCGCCGCCTGGGGGTCGCGCGGCCCCGGCGACCGCCGCCTGGGGTCGCCGGACCCCGGGCGTCGCCTGGGTCGCGCGACCCAGGCCAAGCGTTGCCTGGGTCGCGCGACCCAGGCGGCGGTCGCCGGGGCCGCGCGACCCCCAGGCGGCGGTCGCCTGGGGGTCGCGCTGCCCCGGCGACCGCCGCCTGGGGGTCTCGCGGCCCCGGCGACCGCCGCCTGGGGGTCTCGCGGCCCCGGCGACCGCCGCCTGGGGTCGCCGGACCCCGGGCGTCGCCTGGGTCGCGCGACCCAGGCAACGCTTGGCCTGGGTCGCGCGACCCAGGCGACGCCCGGGGTCCGGCGACCCCAGGCGGCGGTCGCCGGGGCCCGGCGACCCCCAGGCCGCGGTCGCCGGACGTCGGCCGACCCTCAGGCGGCAGTGGCCGGACCCCTCAGGCCGCGGTCGCCGGCCTCCAGTTGGTTCATCGGGGAAGATGAACAGTGACAGACGAGGGCAAAACCGGAAAATCAAAAAATAGATGAGGGTAGTTTCGGAAGAAATTTTTTTTACTTACCGGGTACTGTTGCTTACCGAAAATGCTGAAAGCCCAAGGCAACCTAGGACCTGCCTTGGGCTTTCAGCCTTCACAAAGCCAACTTTGGCTCAATGGGGTTTCAAAAAAAATTTGCCAAACACTAAATTTTACCCTAAAGGGCTTTAGGTGCTCAAAGTGGCTTTGCAAAGCCTATTCCAAACGCAGCCTTATTCTTAATTTCAGGTCTGAAAAAAATTATTATTATTGTCATTATTACTATTATTATTATTTTATAGGAGTAGGGTTAGATATAGGTTAGCTCTTTTCTTCCTTAAATTTTGGTCACACGTAAACGTCCGAAAGACACGTCTTTTTTTTTTTTTTAATTTTCGATTCCCATTGGAAAAGAGATTAAAAAGTATATTCCCAAAACCGGATAAGTCCTAATTTTTTTTTTTACGAGTCTCGCGTGTCGTTATTGGATTATATTTTGTTGCGGGGGGGGGGGGGGGGTGCGATTCGAGTTTTAGCGAAATCGGTTTCCTGATTTGAACAGATTCCCTTATTCGAAAGGGATTTTCTATTTTTAATCATAGGAGGCATGTTTCAATTTTTTTCCCACTAGAGAGTAGAAGAGCTTTTGGCCCCCAACAATCAATTGCGTAAATTAGATCGCGAGGGAAAATCGCCGGTGTTTTGAAACCATTAAATCTCGCGGCGAGATTTGTGAATTTCTCGAGAAATTGTTCCGTGAGTAATTACGCCGAAATCTTTTTTTAAGCCCTCAGGTTTAAATCGCTATGAAATTAAGTCCGAAATCTTTTTTTTAAGGTGTGCAATTAAGTCCCTTAGTGACCGCACGCCGAGTGTAATATCGGAAAAGCTTGGGATGGCTCTCCTTAAAAAACAATCCACGCGTGCCACGGCCCAGACGCATATGTAAAAGTTGATGCCACGTTCTTCTAAAAGTTGGGGACTCGTTTTTGACCAAATGGAATGTTCAGTGCTTAATTTGACATCTTCTAGAGCTTGAGATATACCACCCGCCTGGGTGGCGCTGCTGGAGCGCGCACTGTTCCTCTCGCAAAAAGGTTGAGTGTTCGAATCCCGAGCGCCGCAGGGTGACTTAACCAGTGGCACGTGTGTGGTGGCTAGCACGTGTCGCCCCCAGGGTTTACTCCCCGGCTGTCGACCGTGCGGGGGTTCCCTGGGTTATAAAAAAAAAAGAGATTTACCATGTTCTTATCTCAATTTGAAGACACAAACGCATTCTTGAACTCCAATCACGCACGTTATTTTGAGGGATATTTCGAAACGACTTATGCACTTAATATAAATGAAACAGATTCTAGCTTCGATTTACCCATTCACATCTTAGAACCTGAACCCTCCTGGCCCAACCGTAGACACTCTAAGAGAAATAGAATGTAGAAACGGAGTAAAGGATCCTTATGTTATGGTCGATCCTAAACCCTTTGCCCATATTATAAAGCTTTCGTTCTCGACTTTTCTATTGAATAATTGTTCGAGTAAGTCTCGAACTTCTTTTTATTTTAGATGATTGGAGCCAATAGGATGAATTAAAAGAGCTCTACATTATGAACTTGGTACTGTGCACATAACTTACACGTGCTCTCTGAAAGGTCGAGTAGGAAAGAATAGTTCCTTCACGGAGAAAGGTTATTCAAAGTCACGGTATTGCTTTCATAGTTGGGTAAGTCATGTATAACAAGACCAAAGATTCAAAAAAAAGTCCCCTCACGCTGTCCACGAGTTCGTGGTTAAAAAATAGAACCCGATACCTCGCACTTCTTGGGGCGCACAACCCTAATTGCTCTATGGACCTGTCAATCCTTTCGTGGCTATTATAAACCCTTTATAACAATAACCCTAGTTGCGCTCATTGCGACTTATTGATATTCGGGTCACTATCGACGCAAAAGTGCACGATTGTCGTGCTCAATCCTATTTTCGAGCTTGATGCGTAATGCAATACCCCCGAATTTCGATGGAAATCATATGCGTTGGATCGAACTTCTCAATCCACTGAAGTTTTTCTCTTTTAAGATTTGATTTGTATGGTTCTCGATCGAGGCAATCTTGGCCCAAGACAGCTCATGATGCTAACGGAATTACCTTTAATCCCCAGCTCATTCCACAAAAGCGAATCAAAAATAAATAAAAACAAAGGTTGTTCGAGATTTGGCCCATATTAGGGACACGACGAGTAAAGCAGCGCCCCAGCACTTTCTTTCGGAACCGCTGTCCACCGGGGGGCAATCTCGTGAATTCGTGCGGTGGCATGCGGGTTGATATTCCCTTAATTCTCGGTCCCCCAATTATATGAAAAGACGGTTCGAGTAAATTGGGAATAGGTTGTGCCCGATGGCGCAGCGTTTTGTCGGCCCGGCAGATTTACTGCGAAATCGAGATCGATGGATCGTTTAGACGGGGCCAATTTGTTATCCCGATAAAGATCATTCGAAACAAGGTTATTATCGGCACCAAAATATGTCCGAGTCTCGTAATTTACAGTTTGGTCGGCGGGCTTTTGTTAAAGGCCGGACGGTGGAGCCACGTAACCCTCGTGTAACCGTTGAATGGCAGAGTCAAGAAATCGTCGAGTAGTGGAGCTAAGTAGAGTCGTATAACGGGTCAATGCAACGGTCGAGTAGAGGAGTCTTAATACCCGCTTGTAACCGTAGATTATGGGGTATTATTATGCTCTCTGTAAAAAGAACGTTAGCCAATCAACAAATATCGATGGTTTAATTTTAATTCCACTTTTATTTTTTTATAAATCAATACCCTATTTTGTGGCCGGACACGAAAGTCTCCGGTCTTCATACTTTTTAATTTTCTTGCGATCACGTTTCTTGTCCAAAAATAAAGAAAGGATCCCTCACATCCTCTGTCAGTAGGTTCGTTTATCCGAATTTGGAAAGGTATTTCGTCGACACAACCTTTCGGCGAAATAGATATACAAAATGCAGCTGATAATTGAAGAATTTAAAGTTAGAATGGGGTTTCTCTCAAAACAATGTAAATAACCTAACTCTTTATTAGGAAAATATTGCGAAGAGAGTGACTTTTGCCGCAGTGAAATCTATAATCGTAATGAATGGGAAATTTAATCGGTTTATAAGTTACCCATTTAGCCAAATAGCACCAAGAAATTAAAAATTAAGCCTTATATAGTCCGAGAATATCTCGCCGACATATTTGTTGCCTAATAATTCCATGCTAATGAATCTGCCACAATGAATGTGGAGGTAGAAACGCCAACTAAGATGCTACGAAGAATTCCATAATTCAAAATGTCATTGCCTACCCATTCGACACCCCAACAAATTTTTAAAGTAGTAACCGCGGCATGCCGTAAGAACCCAAGTGTCAATTACTAATTAGGCACTACACTTGATTCCAAATTTTTCCAAGCACATTGATCTATATTCCAAATATATGAATTTAATCTTTGCAGATGTTACAAGCAATTATTTCCATCATCACTACTAAAAGGCCTGTGTATTGGGCAAAACTCAAGTTACAACTAAAAGGCCTGTGAGACCGTGCACAGCAACAGCAAAAGGGCCAGAAAAAGTATAAAGAGAAACCTTCCAACTTGGCCCAGCCTTTGATTACTTCCCAAATGGTAATTGCCCTTTGTGTTTTATTACCCAATATGATCAAAACATCTCGTTATAAAGGTAAAAACATCAATGCCAAGTCCAAAAACTCTCATATTAAAGCTAAGAAGTGAAATTCAATTGACAAACATCAAGAATGAAGACTGCCATCGTTTTCTTATTTTTGGATTAAGATTGGAGATGCTACAAGGTCGATCGATATAGAGGCATTTTTTTTTTAATTTTAATTTTTTTCGATAGAGACATTCTTGTCCCAAGACAGATCATGATACTAGTTGAATTACCTTGACCACAAAAAAAAATGAATTTTAAAAAATAAAAAAGAAATAAAAAAAAAGGTTCTTCAAGATTTGGCCCATATAGGGGCACAATAAGCAAGTGGAGCCCATATCCAGCACTTTCCTCTAAACCTCTCTCACCCGGGGCAATATCGTAAATATCTCAGCGTTACGCTTCTTCCAAATATATTATGGAAAATACAGTTAAGTAAATTGGGAAATAATTATTTTCGATGGCAAATCGCGTTTTTAGAGTAAAGTTTAATAAGAACAGAAAATAAAAAAAAGATCATTTAGATTGGCCAATTGGTTATCTAATCAGAACATAAAAAACAAAGGATATAAAGATACACCTGATAATCCAACAATTTAAATTTAAAATGGGGTTGCTCTTAAAAAAACGTGAATAACATAACTATTTATTAAAAGAAATTTGTGACGACGGGAGTGAGTTTGGCCACATTGAAATCTATTATTACGATGAATGGGAAATTAAATTGGTTTATAAGTTACCCATTTAGCCAAATAGCAACAAGAAATTAAACATCGAGCCTTCCATGGCAAGAGAATATCTTGCTAGTGCATGGCTGCCTAATGAATCCGCCGCAATAAATGTGGAGGTAGAAATGCCGACTAAGATGCTATGAAGAATTCCATACCTTAGACATTGCGAACTAACCTCGGAAACGTTAATACTTTAGATTGGAAAATAGCTTTACCCATCCGACGACTCTACAGATTTTACATAGCGATCAGGGCATGATATAGGAAGCCAAATAGTAATCACCAATTAGGCACTATTTTTCATACCTAAGTTTACTACATGCATACACTTAATCTCCAAAGATGTTACTAGCCCTCTTTCCATCATGCAATTAGCAATAAAATTGCTCTCATTTGTGGCAACCCCTGGACATTTCATATTAGAGAAAAATATCTTTTTAAAAGGAAAGTGTATTAGGGAAAGCTTTGGTTACTACCTAAAAGGCATAGTAGAGACCGCGTGCAACAGCCCAAAAGGGTCCTTAAAGAGTATAACGAGAAACCTTCCCATTTGGCCCATCCTTTAATTACCTCCCAAATGGTAATTAGCTATCGTGATTTATTCCCTAATATAACCAAAATGCCTCAATATAAAGTGGAAAACATCAATGAAAATAGTGGATAATCAAATGCCCATCTTTATCAATATCTCACTTGCAGTGATTAGTTGAATAAATCCAAATTTTATTTTAAGCATTAAGGTTTTTTTTTTAAAATTTTAAAAAAGATCAATGAATTACAACGGATGTAAATAGATTGCCAACTGAGATGCTGACAAGAATTCCATAAATCTCAAGGTCATTACTCAATTTAGCCAACTTACTTGATTAGCTTAGGGTAAAGCCACAAAAAATCGTAAATTATGTTCACTCTGACACATTTAACATAAATTTTTTTCCAAATAGCAAAATCCTAAACTTGTACCTGTAAGACACATTTACCCTCCCGCCAAAGTTCTGTGAATGATAATTATTAAAAATCTGCCTATATACTCTACAAGGCAAATGATATTGACATGACCCCCAAGTGGCTTAAGTGAAATAAAAAAAATTATTTTGGCTAAAAAATCATTTAATGAGACCTTAACGGAGCGTGAATGTGTCACAAAAGTACAAGTTTTGGATTTTTTATGTCACAAAAAATAATTCAGGGTAAACGTGTCATAGTATGCATAGTTTGAGGTTTTTTATCTCACAAAAAATGTTCAGAGTAAATATGTTATAGTGGGCATAATTTAGGATTTTTGATGACTTTTGATTAATGATTTCCAGGACGCAGGAATCCAAATGATAAATACCCCTATTTTCATTTCCTAAGCTTATTACTCATGTCAACATAAATACTTAACATGTCCACGTATCAAATTTCTAACATCGTCGCCGATATCTAAGTTTCCTAATTCTGTCATTGTCAAATTTATCTCACCTGCTTCGCCGCACAAAGCGAAAGGAAATAATTGTTCCAAAAAATATGAGGAAAATGTTTGTATCGATACCTTTTGGTATCCGCCGCGACGTTACTACAGGTTTTTTTGCTATGGCAAGTCAAAAAGGAGGAAAGTTTAGGTAGGAAATAAGAGGCAAGTATATCATAAACCGTGTTCTAGAAATATGAAGAGGCCAGAAAAGCAAAGAAAAATCATTGTTGATTTTTATTTCCATAATCACATTTTTCTTGCATTCTTCGGAGAAAACACGCCCTGTATAAATACTGCACTTTCTCGCAGCCCCATACTCATCAAAACTTTCCATCACTTTCTCGCCTCAGTTTTCCCGGAAAAGAGAAGAAGAAGAGAAATTTCTTTCGCTTTCATTTTGCTTCGTGAGAATGGACACCCGCCTCGTCTTGACCGGCAACAAGAAGGGAGCGATGCTCACCGTCGAGGAGCTAGAATCTATCTCCAAGTCCTTCCACGAGTCCCTCCGCTCTCGCCTCTGGGGCCTGAGCCCCGCCTCTGCCAGCTTGCCCTGGTTCTCCTCCGCCGTGGAGGCGATCGCCTTCACTCACTCCGCGGCGAGATCCTTGATCTACGAGCTGAACTTGGACGATGGCGACAGCCTCTTGTCGTGGTATTCGGACGACAGCCTGAAGGTCCTGGGTATCTGCAACTGCATCTCCTCTGAGGTCGAGCGACTGGGTCTTCGCTGCCCGAACCTGAGGATTGCGGTTAAGCTCCTCCGCCCGGACGGTGACCCGTCGGAGGAGGAGAGTCACCGAGCACGGGATTTGCTCGCAGATTGGGTGAGCGAGGGCGGCGATCGGAGTGTGAGGTCCGTGGGCGACACTGAGGGGCTGATCAGAAACTTGGCTGCGAGCATGGAAATGTCGACCCCTCGGGGGATGGGCTCGCCGGTTGGGAGAGTTGTTTGCCGTGCGATCCATGCGGTCAGCTTCGTGACGGCGTTCCTCGCCGGAGTCATATCTTCGGCCCTGCACCTGTCGTCAAGGGCGGTCGTCGGCCTCCATGTCCCAGAGGAGTTCCCCTGGGGCGACTCTGTCCGCGCAATCCAGTCTGCGGTTATCGTGGATTCGGAATGTAGCGAGGATACAGACAAGGAAGCCCAGATCTTGAGGGAGCTCGATGAGATGGGGGCAAGTGTGAAGGAGCTCGACGACGTGGAGGCGAGCGTGTGGCGCGTGCTCGAGATCATCGAGGATGTGGTGGCATTAGGAAGCGGTGGGGAGATCACGGGGAGGCTGAGGGCGGCCGCAATTGACCTGGAGAAGGCCACGGAGGTGATGTCAGAAGGGTTGGGCAGGCTGAAGGACGGGGTGCACAAGCTGTTCCTGGAGGTGACGAGGATGAGGAAGGAGGTGGTAGACGAGTTCACTGCAAACAAAAAACAGGAATAAATGAATAGCGAGATGTAATTTAATTGCGGAGGGAAATGTAGGGTATTAATCTAGAAAGGATTAGTGACGGTTTTGTAACTGTTTTGGCCGCATCAGCACTAGTTGTTTTGTCTACAGGTTTAGTAACGATCTTGACTGCTGTCAATTTACAGTGGATTTGTCGTGTTTTTCAATTGAATGCTAGAATTAATGATGAAAAACGGCTCACTCTTTTTTTTACTTACAAATAGTTACTCCGAGCATAATTGTAAAGAGAGATGTATTTCAAAACAAGAATAATTTTCTTTCTCTTTACACGTCTTTCCTTTCATTGTGGGGTGACACGCGCATAATGTTATTCCTATTCCTTATATTATTCTGTGCCGAAAAATTTTGAATGACATAACCATTAAATGGGAAAAAAAAATGTAACGATCAGAGTGGGTTTTGCCTAAGTAAAATCAATAATCATGGTAAATGGAAGATTAAACTGGTTTATAAGTAATCAATACTGCCAAATGGCAGCAACAAATTGCACATTAAGGCTTCGATGGCCCGAGATTATTTCATTCACATATGATTGCCTCCAAACTAATGAATCCGCCACAACGATTGGGCAGATCAAAATGCCAACTAAGACGGTACGAAGAATTTCATAATTTAGATTTCATTAGCTGACATTTCAAAAGTTAGTTGACTAGTTTGAATAATAGTCCTTTTCATTCGACAACTCGACAAATTCTAAGTAGCAACCAAGAATGATGTAAGAACCCAAGTGGTAATTACTAACGAGGCACTATTACTTTTCTTCCTAATTCTCCTAACTACATCGATCTATATCCTAAATGCATGAATGAAATCTTTAAAAGTGTCACTAGCATTTTCTCCATGGTTCTATTAGCAACAAATATTCTCTCATTTGTGGCGACGCGCGGCTATTTCTTATTTGAGCAAGAATAACTTTTTAAAAATCAAAAGTTACGTGTTGTGGAAAAGCTTACCTCACTAAAGAAAGAACCGTGAGACCACGTACAACAAAAGGACCTCAAAATATAGGGTTAATATCACAAAAATCCCTCAACTATTACACCCGTTGTACATTTATACTAAATTAATTTTTATATCACAAAAGACTCAAGCCGGTAAACCCATGTCACATTTACCTTAAATTGGTATACCTGTGGCACACTTACCCCAAAATTTCAGATTTACTATAATTTGAGGTAAATGTGGCATGAGTATACTCGTTTGGGGTTAATGTGGTACGATGTACCAGTTTGAGATTTTTTATGATATAAAATTAGTTTGGAGTAAATGTGGCACGGGTGTACCAATTTGGGAGTTTTTATGATACAAATTAAATTTGAGCTAAATGCAACATGAGTGTACCACTTGGCCCAGCTTTTAATAACCTCCCAAATAGTAATTAGCCATTGTGATTTATTGCCTAATAATAGCAAAACATACTGATGTAGAGTGAAAAAATAAAAATGTCAAGTTCAAAACTCTTTTAATATAGCTAAGAAGTGAAATTCAATTGACAAACATCAAGAACAAAAACCACCATTTTTTTTTGTAAAGAAAGAAAAGAGATTTTAAAAGGTTGATCTCACTTATAATGGTAAGTTGGATTCATCAAAATCTTTCTTCTAAGCATTAAGGCTGACAATAGAAAAGAGTTTTAAAAAAAATCAATGTCGGCCCTACTTTGCTTAAAGATATTAGAAGACTTTTGTGCTCTCATTTTGAGTTTGAAGTGCACCATAACTTTTGGAAATATATCGCTTTCTAATTGGCTTGCTAATTTTAGAATCAGCAAGCGCTTGGATATTAGTTTATTTTTATTACTTCCTATAGAGTTACTTCATGTCTTATTAGGTAATAAAATAGGGATAATAGATTTAGGGCGTTAAACTTTTGTATTTGGCTTTAGCCCTTTTTCATACAAAAAAAAAATCAATGAACTTTAACGAATATCAAATGTAAATGGGTCCAAATATGATTTTTTAACCCGAATTTTATTTAAATTAGACTGAAAAGTAAGCTAAATTTAAAAAGAAAAAGAAAACTAGTTGTTTTGTGGCACTGATGTGTCTAACAAATGAAAGAAATTAAAGAAAAAACAATTAAAAAATCATGGTAGTATTTTCCGTCAGTCAAGTTGCATAGAGCAGTAGCTAGAAAGACTTGATTATACAAATTAGATAAGTTTTAGGACTTGATTATAAATTTTGAAAATTCTAGAACTCAATTACATTTTCACGACAAGTTTTAGAACTTTAGTGCAATTAATTTCTAAATTTAATCTTTAAAAATGTTTTCTGCATTTTTTCCATCATTCTACATAAAAGAAAAGTGTATTGGGGAAAGCTTAGGTTACTCCAAACAGGCCTGTGAGGCCGTGACCACAACTTAAAAAGGGCCATAAGAAATATAAGGAGAAACCTTACCACTTGCCCAAGCGTCTAATTACCTCTACTTTTTATTTATAGAAACTAGTTGTTCTTTGTCCATTCAATTTGCTTCTTAGCTTTATTTGAAGAGTTTTTGTACTTGATATTGATATTTTTACTCTATGTATAGTCAATTTAGTAATTTAGGCTTATTTAGAGTGTTCTCAAATTAATGTTAACAACAAGGAAATTGTTCCAAAAAGTCCTAAATATATTGCACTTTTGTTAATTCAATCCTAAACCTTTTAATTTTGTTAATTGAGTTTTAAACCGTTTATACGTTTTGCCAATTGAGTCCATTCTACGGATGAAAATTGTTGATGTTTTGATAAAGTGGAGGTGATACCTGAGAATTGAGTGCAAGCAATAGGGTGTAGCAGTTGTTATTTACCGAAATAAATGGATAAATGAAAGGAGATTGAGTTTCATTATAGAAAGAATCGAAGAGAATAAAGATAATGAATGACAATGATGATGATTATAGGATGAGGTAGGATTCGCATAATTCAACATTGCATGTGGATTAGATCCACATGTATTGGGATCATGCAATAATATTTTTCCCATACTCGATAATATTATCGATAATAATATCAGTGGCGTCGTGTTGTTTTTTTTTTTTTTTTTTTGTGTAACAGCAAGTCAAATAAAAGGAAAGTGTAGTTAGGAAATATATGACAAGTATATCTCAAACCGCGTCCTATAATTTCTTTCCAAGAAATCTCTGATATGTTAATTATGCTTTGGATTTTTTTCCGTAGTCACATTTTTCTTGCACTCCTAGAAGAATACTCACCCTATATAAACTCTACCCGTACTCTTAACACGGTCGTCACCGGAATCATATCAATCGGCCTTGCGTGCTTTCCCAGGGGCGGTCATCCATGCCCTCATCCAGGTGCGACTATATCTCCGTGCGATCGAGGCAGCGGTTGCGTCTTCTTGTCTGTTTCCTCGCTGCGTTCCCTTGGACAACTATACCGCACGACTGAGTCGGTGGTTATTTCGGGGTTGGGACGCGACGAGGAAAGCGACAAGAAGAGGCAAGTCCTGAAGGAGCTCGATGACGTAGAGGCGAGCAAGCGACAGGAAGAGGCAAGTCCTGAAGGAGCTCGTCGACGTAGAGGTGAGCGCGAGGCACATGCTTGAGGCCATCGATTAGAGTTACGGTCACTTTTTTCGTGGATGTATTCGTTCCTAGATTTTGTCTTGTCTAATTTTTCCTCACGGTCTTGCAGTCCTCCCTAGCATTTCTTCTTCTGGTCATTCTCTCTTTTCGTGGTGCTCCTCTTTCTGAAAATTCCATTCTAGACAAGCTTGTCCTCAAAGTCCATTTTCTCGATTCGCTTTTGAGATTAAGCATTTCCATTTCGTCTTTTCACATGCATATTTGCTTAGAATCGCTGCTTTATCAATTGGCTTGTCTATAACCAACCCCTGCTCTTATGTTATGGTGTCAAATGTGATCCGTCCTCCGTCAATGACTGCTTGCAAATAAGGATAACAAACCATTCAAGATATGGGCTTCGATTGATTCGGTCCCTATCTTCGGAGCCACGTCGTGTTGCATGAAAAGAAATCGAATATAGTTTTATCGACAGTGACTCCTGAAGCCCATCATGCACGCTTGTAGTTTTATATTCATTACTTTCATTTGATATATTACTTCGTCACCATCTTTGTCATGAAAATGGTTGAAAGATGTGGAAGATCGCCCGCATTGCCAGAAAGTGAGAAAACCATGTCGTATTGCAAGACCGAACATAATAGCACAAACAGATTCACACGGACTCCATCTGGCTGGAAACGGTTAGATTGTTGTTCATTATCATATGAGAGAGAGAGAGAGAGAGAGAGAGAGAGAGAGAGAGAGAGAGAGAGAGAGAGATTCCAGTCTTCACTGATTAACGAGGAATTCACTCGGTTTTTATGAACTAACTCCCTTACTCCAATTGGTTTTCCAGTTTCACAAGTGGTGTTTTAGTCGAATTTGTTTTTATTCATATGCATCAAGAACTGAAAGATCAAGGTACTGGAGTGGAAGAGAACTATAGAACGCGAGGAGAAAAAGGAAAGGAATGAACAAAGAGTTGGCAAGAACTCATGAACAACAGGATGCAGATCGGGTTTCTACAGAGCTTCTATCAGCTAGAACGATCCCCGCTGGTGCTAAATTCTGCATAGCCTGAACTATGGGCAGCCTCTTAGCTGTTTCCAGCACAAAAGCAATAGCAGCTCAAGATTGTCCAGAATATACAATTGCTACTATTGACCGAGAGAAGAGGTAATTAACCTTCCTATCCTAAGGTTCAAAACTTCTAAGCTATTTCTAACGGAAGAGTAACCTTCCTAGTTGATTCCTACCATGATCAGTAAGTAACGACAGCAATAAAATCACTGAGAAGTGGAAGAGCAAACATTCCAGCAGCTCTGCAACACTGTTGACTTCTTAGAAGTAAGCCCTAAAATATTTCTCAGCCAAGACAGGTTGGATGAATGGATGGATGTAATAAGGCCAAGTAAGTGCGCTACCAAGGTACCACCCCCTCCCGCTTTAATTTGAAACAGAAAAAGAATCTAGCGGCGACACAAAATATGAAGGCTATGATGGAGAAACTGGAGTCTATGAAGCACATGATTGGTATGAAAATAGTATGGTTCACGGTTTAATGGTTCTGCCAAGTTTTGCTAATGTGCCAAAGAAGCTTCCATTGTCGGTAAGTCCGTTTCATCGGAATTGAATTCGACAACGAAATATATTTCAACGAAAGTCGTTTTTCAGTTTTTAATATAAGAAGACGGGTTTTGTAGCGATTCTGGACAGGAGTTATACTAACAGTGTAAAAGGAACATGAAATAGATAGATATACTTCGATGGAATTTAATTAATGTCAAAACATACAACACTTTGCCGGAATCAAATAACAACAAAGTGTGATGACAGAAAGATACAATGATGGACCTTAATTGACGATAAAAGATCTGAAAGGTATAATTAAGATACGTGCCAGAATTTAATCAAAACGAGATATCTGGAAACAACAGCCAAAGTGCAGGAATCAAAAGTTAGTAGAAAGATAGTTTTGTTTGTTTTACGGGGGTTCTACAGTACACAAGCACTAGTATTTATAGCATTTACAATTTGACTGCCCATAAGAAGTTCTTCAGCAGTTTCCCTCTTGCCTTCACATTTCCATGGCACTCGGCTCCACATCTTCACGTTGCCATAACATCCTATCTCCAAGCAGTTACCCCTTCAAGATGATGCCCTGATTCTCCACATTTATCTGTCGTCATCTTGACTCTCATCCAAGTTGTTATTCCTTCAAATTCACCTTCGATCACGATCTGTTTTATCCGCAAGCAGTTTCAAATTCAAATTCCACTATTCCTAAACTTCGTGCTCATTTTATTCTCAAAATTGGTCATTTTTTAAATGGTCTCTCATTCCATGGTCAGTCTATTCCTCTCAATTGATATCTTTGCCTCTTCCAACATTTGGTCAATTTTACCATGACATCGTCAACCGGTCGCTATTATATATTGATAGTTAGATCAGGGTCATCAATAAGGATGGTCACTGACAAGTATTTCTGTGGTCGGTATGACCATCGCTAAGGGCTTTTGTGATTGTCGTCTTGCCGATAACCACATCTTACCTGGTCTCGGGTCACGTGTTTACTTGAATCGATATCATGCCGGTTATAATTGATTTGGTTAATTTTTTATGTAAACATAGTCAAAAGTAAATGGCTAGAGAAAACTCAGCGATGAAGCTGGCGAAATCGAGACTGCTCATCCCTCATAAGTCATTGGGCTCCTTTTGCGTCCATCGATTCTAGCAGCAAGTTCAGAAGCAAAAGCCACATGTCTCTCCATGTGACTCTCAAACTAATACTTATGGACGAGTCCCCGGTAGAAAAGGAGGCACCTACGCATAGACAAGGGCATATATGACGCCAAAGAAGACTATTGTAAGAGCAAAGAATTAGATGGTCTCTCGTCAGCTAGAATTAGATCATTGCAGTTCAAACTCTCGAAGCTCATACTTCAGTAGGGCCAGCAATAAACCTGCACTAGTATCTGCAAAAGGGAGTCATATGCAGATATTGACTTACCTGTCGGATCCGAAAGGACATCAGAAGAGAGCAGCTGTTCGGGAGAGGGTCCATATGGAGCCGTCCAACTGATCACGAGAACGGAGTTGGTCAGTTGAGAAGAATGAAGAACAAATTGGTTAATTAATCCATATTTAATTTTCTTGCGATTACGTTTCCTGTCCAAAAATAAGCAAGGGACCCCTCACATTCTTTGTCAATAGGTTAATTAATCCATATTTGGAAAGTTATTCAGTCGATACCTTTTCGGCAAAATAGATATAGAAAATACAACTAACAATAGAAGAGTTTAAGGTCGAAATGGGGTTACTCTCAAAACAATGTTAATAACATAACTATTCATTAGGAAAATATTGCGAGGAGAGTGAGTTTTGCCACAGTGAAATCTATGATCATGATGAATGGGAAATTAAATCGGTTTATAAGATACCCATTTGGCCAAATAGCAACAAGGAATTAAACATCAAGCCTTTTGCGGTCCGAGAATATCTCGCTAACATATTTGTTACCTAATAATTTCATGCTAATGAATCCGCCACGATGAATGTGGCAGTAGAAAAGCCAACTAAGATGCCACGAAGAATTTCGCAATTCAGATGTCATTGTCTACCCATTCAACAACCTGACAAATTTTTTAAGTAGCAATCGGGGCATGTTGTAAGAACCCAAGTGTCAATTCCTAATCATGCACTATATTTCATTCCTAATTTTTCTAAGTACATTGATTTATATTCCAAATATATGAATTTAATCTTTATAGATGTTACTAGCAATCATTACTACTAGAAGGCCTTTGTATTGGGTAAAGCTGACGTTACTACTAAAAGGCCTTGTGAGACCGCCCACAACAACAACAAAAGGGCCATAAAATGTAGTGACAAACCTTCCCACTTGGCCCAGCCTTTGATTGCTTCCCAAATGGTAATCAGCCCTTGTGTTTTATTACCTAATATTTACCAAAACATCTCGTTATAGAGGTAAAAACATCAATGCCGAGTCCCAAAACTCTCGTATTAAAGCTAAGAAGTGAAATTGAATCGACAAACATCAAGAATGAAGACTGCCATCGTTTTTTTTTGGATTAAGATTAGAGATGCTACAAGGTCGATCGATATAGAGGCATTTTTTTTAATTTTAATTTTTTTTCAATAGAGGCACTCTTGGCCCAAGATAGATCATGATACTAGTTGAATTACCTTGATCCCCGACTAATTCCACAAAAAAAAAAAGAATTTTAAACAATAAAATATAAATAAAAAAAGGTTCTTCAATTTTTGGCCCATATAGGGCCACAATAAGCAAGTGGAGCCCATATCCAGCACTTTCCTCTAAACCTCTCTCACCTGGGGCAATATCGTTAATATCTCAGCGTTACGCTTCTTCCAAATATATTCTGGAAAATACAGTTAAGCAAATTGGAAAAAAATTATTTTCGATGGAAAATCGCGTTTTTAGAGTAAAGTTTAATAAGAACAGAAAATAAAAAAAGATCATTTAGATGGGCCAATTGGTTATCTAATCAGAACATAAAAAACAAAGGGTATAAAGATACACCTGATAATCCAAGAATTTAAATTAAAAATGGGGTTGCTCTTAAAAAAATGTGAATAACATAACTATTTATTGAAATTTTTTTTTGTGACGACGGGAGTGACTTTTACCACATTAAAATCTAATATTACGATGAATGAGGAATTTTTTTTTTGTTCTCCGATTGGGAATTAAATTGGTTTATAAGTTACCCATTTGGCCAAATAGCAACAAGAAATTAAACATTGAGCCTTCCATGGCAAGAGAATATCTCGCTAGCGCATGGCTGCCTAACGAATCCGCCACGATAAATGTGAAGGTAGAAATGCCAACTAAGATGCTACGAAGAATTCCATACCTTAGACATTGCGAACTAACCTCGGAAACGTTAATACTTTAGTTTGGAAGATAGCTTTACCTGTCCGACGACTCCACGGATATTACATAGCGATCAGGGCATGATATAGGAAGCCAAACGGTAAAGCTTGGGCATGATATTACATACCTAAGTTTACTACATGCATACACTTAATCTCCAAAGATGTTACTAGCCCTCTTTCCATCATGCAATTAGCACTAAAATTTCTCTCACTTGTGGCAACCCCTGGATATTTCATATTAGAGAAAAATATCTTCTTAAAAGGAAAGTGTATTAGGGAAAGCTTGGGTTACTACCACAAAGGCACGGTAGAGACCGCGTTGCAACAGCTCAAAAGGGCCCATAAAGAGTATAACGGGAAACCTTCCCATTTGGCCCAACTTTTAATTACCTACCAAATGGTAATTAGCCATTGTGATTTATTACCATATATAAACAAAATGGCTCAAATATGAAGTGGAAAATATCAATGAAAATAGTAGATAAGCAAATACCCATCTCTATCAATATCTCACTTGTAGTGGTTAGTTGAATTCATCAAAATCTTCATTTTAAGCATTAAGGTTGATGGTAGAAAAAACTTAAAAAACAAGACTTAAAACGAATGTAAATAGATTGCCAACTGAGATACTAACAAGAATTCCGTAATTTAAAAGTCATTACTCAACTTGGCCAACTTACTAGATTAGCTTAGGGTAAAAGCCACAAAAAATCGTAAATTTTGTTCACTGTGACACATTTAACATAAATTTTTTTCCACAATTCCAAAATTCCTAAACTTGTACTTGTAAGATATATTAACCTCCCGTCAAAGTTCTATCAATGGTAACTACTAAAAACCTGCCTACATAGTTGCTATAAAACAAACGGTATTGACATAACACTCACATGGCTTAAGTGAAATAAAAAATAACGTTGTTTTGGCTGAAAAATCATTTAATGAAACCTTAATGAAAGGTGAATGTGTCACATAGGTATAAGTTTTTGTATTTTTTATGCCACAAGAAACAATTTAGGGTAAATGTGCCATAGTAGGTATAACTTAGGATTTTCTATGTCATAAAAAATGTTTAGGGTAAATGTGTCATAGCGGGAATAATTTGGGACTTTTGGTGACTTTTGATTAATGATTTTCAGGATGCAGGATTCCAAATGATAAACACCCCTATTTTCATTTCCTAAGCTTATTACTCACGTCAACATAAATGCTTAACACGTCCACGCACCAAATTTGAAACATTGTCTCTGGTATCTAAGTTTCCTAATTCTGTCATTGGCAAATTAATCTCATCTGCTCCGTCGCGCAAAACGAAAGGAAATAATTGTTCCAAAAAATATGAGGAAAATGTTTGTATCGATACCTTTTGTTATCCGCCGCGACGGGTTACTATAGTTGTTTCGCTATTGCAAGTCAAATAGGAGGAAAGTTTAGGTAGGAAATAAGAGGCAAGTATATCTTAAACCGTGTTCTAAAAATATGAAGAGGCCAGAAAAGCAAAGAAAAATCATTGTTGATTTTTATTTCCATAATCACATTTTCCTTGCATTCTTCGGAGAAAACACGCCCTGTATAAATACTGCACTTTCTCGCAGCCCCCTACTCATCAAAACTTTCCATCACTTTCTCGTCTCAGTTTTCCCGGAAAAGAGAAGAAGATAAATTCTTTCGCTTTCATTTTGCTTAGTGAAAATGGACACCCGCCTCGTCTTTACCGGCAACAAGAAGGGAGCGATACTCATCGCCGAGGAGCTAGAATCTATCTCCAAGTCCTTTCACGAGTCCCTACGCTCTCGCCTCTGGGGCCTGAGCCCTGCATCTGCCAGCTTGCCCTGGTTCTCCTCCGCCGTGGAGGCGATCGCCTTCACTCACTCCGCGGCTAGATCCTTGATCTACGAGCTGAACTTGGACGACGGTGATAGCCTCTCGTCGTGGTATTCGGACGACAGCCTGAAGGTCCTGGATATCTGCAACTGCATCTCCACTGAGGTCGAGCGACTGGGTCTTCGCTGCCCGAACCTGAGGATCGCGGTTAAGCTCCTCCGCTCAGACGGTGACCCGTCGGAGGAGGATATTCACCGAGCGAGGGATTTGCTCGCTGATTGGGTGGGCGGGGGTGAGGGCGGCGATGGGTGTGTGAAGTCCGTGGGCGACATCGAGGGGCTGATCAGAAACTTGGCTACGAGCATGGACATGTCGGCGCCACGGGGGATGGTCTCGCCGGTTGACAGAGTTGTTTGCCGTGTGATCCGCGCGGTCAGCTTCGTGACCGCGTTCCTTGCTGGAGTCATATCTTCGGCCTTGCGCCTATCGTCAAGGGCGGTTGTCGGCATCCCTGTCCCAGAGGAGTTCCCCTGGGGCGACTCTGTCCGCGCAATGCAGTCGGCGGTTATCGTGGATTCGGAATGCTGTGAGGATACAGACAAGGAAGCACAGATCTTGAGAGAGCTCGACGAGATGGAGGCAAAGGTGAAGGAGCTTGACCACGTGGAGGCAAGTGTGTGGCGCACGCTTGAGACCATCGAGGATGTGGTGGCATCAGGAGGCAGTGGGGAGATTGTGGGGAGGTTGAGGGCGGCCGCGATTGACCTGGAGAAGGCAACTGAGGCGATGTCCAAGGGGTTGTGCAGGGTGAAGCTGGGGGTGAACGAGCTATTCCTGACGGTGGCGAGTATGAGAAAGGAGGTGGTAGACAAGTTTGCAGCCAAAAAAGAAGGAATAAATGAAAAGAGAGATCTAATTTAATTGCACAGTAAATTGTAAGGGATTAATTTATAACGGTTTAGTAACGGTTTTGTTTCGGTCTTGATTGCTGCTACAATTTGCAATGAATTTGTTATGTTTTTAAATTAAATGCAAGAATTGATGATGGAAAACAGCTCGCTCTTTCTTTTAATTGAAAAGAGAGATATATGTCAAAACAAGAATATTTGTATCTCTTTACATATCTTTGCTTTCATTGTCGAGTGAAACGCATAAGGTTAATCTTATTCCTTCGTGTGGAAAAACTGTGAATAACATAACTATTAAATGGGAAAAAATGCGACGATCAGAGTGGGTTTTGCAACAGTAAAATCGATAATCATGGTGAATGGAAGATTAAATTGGTTTATAAGTCATCTGTACTGCCAAATGGCGGCATCAAATTGCACATTAAGGCTTCGAGAAATTTTTTCGTTAGCATATGATTGCCTCCAAACTAATGAATCCCCCACAACGATTGGGGCAGATCAAAATGCCAACTAAGATGGTATGACGAATTTTGTAATTGAGATTTCATTAGCTGATAGGTTAATATCATGAAAAACTCTAAATTGGTACATTTGTGACAAATTTATCTTAAACTATATTTTTGACCACAAAAGACTCTAAATTGGTACACCTGTAATAATTTTACCAAAAACTAATTTTTTGACCACCAAAAATCCCAAATCGGTACACCTGTGATAAATTTACCCTCCGTTAGTTTCCGTTAAATTTTACTATCAAATTGCTAAGTTTGATGACACGTGATAGTTGATGGGTGTACCAGTTTGGGGTTTTACTCATCTGTTTGTCAAAATTTTACAAATTTGCTATTTTTTGTGATATTAATTCAATTTAACGGACATTAATGGAGGGTAAATTTATCACAAATGTACCAGTTTGAGATTTTTAGTTTTCAAAAAATTAGTTGGGGGTAAAATTGTCACAAGTGTTCCAGTTTGGGGTTTTTGGTGGTAAAAAAATTAGTTCGAATAAAATTGTCACAAGTATACCAGTATGAGATTTTTGATAGTTAAAAAAATTGTTGAGGGTAAATTTATCATAAGTGTATTAATTTAGAATTTTAGGTGGTAAAGAAATTAGTTTGGGATAAAATTATCATGAATGTACCAGTTTGAGATTTTTTGTGATATAACCCTTAACTGACATTTCAGAAGTTAATCAATTAGTTTGAATAATAGTCCTTTTTTCATTTGACACCTCGACAAATTCTAAGGAGCAACCAAGAATGATATAACCACCCAAGTGGTAATTACTAACTAGGCACTACTTTTCTTCCTAAGTCTCCTAAATAGATCGATCTATATCCTAAATACATGAATTTTAACTTTAAAAATGTTTTCTCCACGGTTCTATTAGCAATAAATATTGTGGCAACGCGGCTATTTCTTATTTGAGCAAGAATAACTTTTTCAAAGTCAAAAGTTACGTGATTTGGAAAAGCTTACGTTACTAAAGAAAGAACCATGAGACTGCGTACAACAAAAGGGCCATAAAAAGTAGGGTTAATATCCATGAACTGTTACACCCGTGTTACTATTAAACTAAACCAATTTTTATATCACAAAAAATCTCAAACTGATAAGCCCATGCTGTATTTACCTTAAATTGATATATCTGTGCCACACTCTCCCTCCAAAACTCCTAGGTTTACCATAATTTGAGATACATGTAGCACGAATATATCCGTTTGAGCCAGTTTGAGATTTTTTATGATATAAAAATTAGTTTAGAGTAAATGTGGCATGGGTATACCGGTTTGAAAGTTTTTGTGACACAAAATTTAATTTGAGCTAAAGTGTATTAGTTTGGAGTTTTTGTGGGATTAACCCTAAAAAGTATAATAAAAACCTTCCCACTTGGCCCAGCTTTTAATAACCTCCGAATGGTAATTAGCCATTGTGATTTATTGCCTATTATTACCAAGACATACCGATATAGAGTAAAAATACAAATGTCAAGTCCAAAACTCTTTTAATATAGCTAAGAAGTGAAATTCAATTGACAAACATCAAGAACAAAAGCCACCATCGTTTTTGTAAAGAAAGAAAAGAGATGTTAAAAGGTTTATAAATGAA
The DNA here is from genome assembly GCA_031216235.1 of Syzygium jambos. NCBI lineage: Eukaryota > Viridiplantae > Streptophyta > Magnoliopsida > Myrtales > Myrtaceae > Syzygium > Syzygium jambos. The sequence continues at coordinate 21,523,843 of CM062229.1, forward strand.
GTTAAAAGATTATCGTTACCGAAGACACATAAAATATTTATAGTCCATTTAGTAATTTTGGCTTATCTAAAGTATGTTCTCAAATTAATGTTAACAACTTTAAGCTCATAGAGACGAATGAAAGCTAGAAACTACAACATTTGTCGATTGATCATCGAAAATGGTAAATAAGAAAATTCTCAATTTTTCCTGAATCACTTATAGTGGTAAGTTAGATTCATCAAAATCTTTCTTCTAAGCATTAAGGTTGACGATAGGAAATATTTTAAAAAAGCTCAATGCTGGTCCTGCTTTGCCTAAAGTTTATACTTTAATTTTAAAGTGCACCGTAACTTTTGGGAAGGAAATTGCTTTTCTAATTGGCTTGCTAATTTTAGAATCGGCAAGCACTTGGATACTAGTTTATTTTCATTATCCCCTACCGAATTAATAGATATTTTATTAGGTGATAAAATATGGATGGTAGATTTATGATGTTGAGTTTTTTGTAATTTTTAAAAAATTTTATAATTTAATTGCATTTTCATGACAAGTTTTAGAACTTTTAGTACACTTATCCCTAAATTTAATCTTTAAAAATGTTATGAGCATTTTTTCCATCATTCTAAAAAAAAAAGAAAAGTGTGTTGGGGAATGCTTAAGGTTACTACAAAAAAGGCCCGTGAGACCGTCACAACAACTAAAAAAGGGCCACAAAAAATATAAGGAGAAACCTTCCCAGTAGACTTATTAAACAGGTGAATTGAGTTGGGTCATAAATGGTCCAACCCAAATTGATCCATTTAACTCGTTTATGACTCATTTATCGCAAGGCAAATTTCTCGACCCATACCTGACCTGACACATACCCAACTTATATTTGATCCAACTCGTTTAACCAAATTTAGGAAAGCTTATTTTTGCTAATTATTTAAAAAAATTGTATTGCTAAAACATTTTCATACAATACAAATTTAGTGGGCAATTTATATATATTTTTTAAAATTGAGGCTCTATTTATTTCGCGGAAACTATGACATTTCTAGAAAATGTTTTCAAGAAAATGACAGTGTTTTTTTAATAATTTTTTTATTTTTAAAAACTCATATTTCAATTATTTTCTTTTATTTTTTATTTTTTCCTTTTTTTTCCTTCTTTCCTGTTAGTGACCGGCCATGGCGACGGCCAGCGGCCAGCCATAGGCGAGGGACAAGCTCTTCGGAGGCTCGTGAGCTCATCCCTCGTTTGTGGCTGGCCATTGCCGTGGCCAACTCCGGCGGAGGAAAAAAAAAGAAAAGGAAAAAGAAAATAAAAAAATATAAAAATCAGAAAATTGAAATTTTTTTGAAAATAACATGTTTATTATTCATTTAAGTTTGTTGGGTAACCCATTAAATTAATAGGCAACCCATTAATGACTCATTTAAGTTTACTTTTAAAACTAAAGCCAACCCATTTCTTGACCACCTCTACTTCCTTCTTGCCCTAGCTTCTAATTACCTCCCATATGGTAATTAGCCGTCGGGATTTATCACCTCTACTTTATATTTATAGAAACGATGGAAATTTTTGTTCTCGATGTTCGTCCAATCGATTTACTTCTTCGCTTTATTTGAAGAGTTTTTGTACTTGACATTGATATTATTACTCAATGTATAGTCCATTTAGTAATTTGGGCTTATTTAGAGTATTCTCAAATTAATGTTAACAATAGGGAAATTTTCCAAAAATGTCTTAAATATATTGCACTTTTGCTAGCTTAGTCCAAAATCTTTTAATTTCGTCAATTGAGTACTAAACCGTTCTATATTTTGCCAATTGAGCCCATTCGACTGATGAAAATTGCTCCTCATTAAAAATTGATGATGTGGACGCTGACTGTCCTACGTGGTGCAGCTAGCGTTGATGTTTTGATAAAGTGGAGGTGATACTTGAGATTTGAGTGCAATGTTATGTACCGAAATAAAGGGATAAATGAAAGGAGATTGAGTATCATTGCAGAAAGAATTGTAGAGAATAAAGTTAATGAATGATGACGACGACGACGACGACGACGACTCATATATATGCAAATTCACATGATTTATAGGAGGAGGTAGGCTTCACATACTTCAACATTGCATGTGAATTAGATTCACATGTATCGGGATCATGCAATAAAATTTTTCCCATACTTGATAATATCATCGATAATAATATCAGCGGCATCGTGCTGTTTTTTTTTTTTTGTAAGGGCAAGTCAAATAATAGGAAAGTTTAGTTAGGAAAGATATGGCAAGTATATCTCGAACCGGGTCCTATAATTTCTTTTCAAGAAATCTCTGATTTGTTAATGATGCTTTGGATTTTTTTCCGTAGTCACATTTTTCTTGCACTCCTAGAAGAAAACTCACCCTATATAAATACTACCCGTACTCTTAACATGGTCGTCACCAGAATCATATCATCAGCCTTGCGTGCTTTCCCATGGGCGGTCATCCATGTAATCATCCGAGGAGTTCCCCTGGTGCGACTGTCTCCGTGCGATTGAGTCAGGGGTTGCGTCTTCTTGTCTGTTTCCTCGCCGCATTCCCTTGGACAACTATATTAGCGCGATTGAGTGAGCGGTTATCGCAGAGGTGGGACGCGACGAGGAAAGCGACAGGAAGAGGCAAGTCCTGAAGGAGCTCGATGACGACGTAGAGGCGCACGCGAGGCACATGCGCTAGGCGATCGATTAGAGTCACGGTCACTTTTTTCCTGGATGTATTCGTTCCTAGATTTTGTCTCGTCTAATTTTTCCTCACGGTCTGGCAGTCCTCCCCTAGCCTTTCTTTTTCTGGTCATTTTCTGTTTTCGTTGTGCTTCTCTTTCTGAAACTTCCATTCTAGACATGCTTGTCCTCAAAGTCCATTTTCTCGATTCGCTTCTGAGATTAGGCATTTCCATTTCTGTCTTTTCACCTGCATATTCGCTTAGAATCGCTGCTTTATCATTTGGCTTGTCTCTGACCAATCCCTGCTCTTATGTTATGGTGTCAAATGTGATCCGTCCTACGTCAATGACTGCTTGCGAATAAGGATAACAAACCATTCAAGATACGGGCTTCGATTGATTCGGTCCCTATCTTCGGAGCCACGTCGTGTCGCATGAAAAGAAATCGAAGATAGTTTTATCGACGGTGACTCCTGAAGCCCATCATGCACGCTTGTAATTTTATATTCATTACTTTCATTTGATATATTACTTCGTCACCATCTTTGTCATGAAAATGCTTGAAAGATGTGGAAGATCGCCCGCATTGCCAGAAAGTGAGAAAACCATATCGTATTGCAAGACCGAACATAATAGCACAAACAGATTCACACGTGACTCCGTCTAGTTAGGAAAGGTTAGATTGTTGTTCATGATCATACATGATACAGAGAGAGAGAGAGAGAGAGAGAGAGAGAGAGAGAGAGAGAGAGAGAGAGAGAGAGAGAGAGAGATTCCAGTCTTCACTGATTAATTCACTCGGTTTGTATGAACTAACTCCCTAACTCCAATTGGTTTTCCAGTTTCACAAGTGGTGTTTTAGTTGAACTTGTTTTTGTTCATATGCATCAAGTGTAAGACAAAATTGAAAAGCGATTCTAATCACGCATTGAAGAACAGAATTCAATCATCAATTAGATTCACATGCGAAAACAGGACATGAAACAAATTTGACCTCCGGCCATTGTTTGAGTGTGGGTGCGACAGAAATCACCGGAGATTCGACGGCAATTTGATAGCAATTATGGGCATACTCTACTAACCCCCGTCGCGTACTGATGATGTATTTATGAAAGAGACGGTTAGGTTTAGATCTTGTCACCCCCTTACGAAATTGATTGATCGTCTCTTGTAAACTTTTTTCCATCAAAGTGGTTTTCAAAGGACAGTTGTCAACGAAAAGGTACTAACGTTAAAATCCATATGGTGGAATAATGGCCGCTCAAGAGAGAAAATGTGGATCAATGTCAAAGGACGGGTTTTAATTTAAAATCCTCATCCCTAAAAATGTGGGATCACAAAGGTACTTGAGAGGAAGAGAACTATAGATAGTCATGGCCACGGGCCGGTTTTGGCCCGGAACTGTTCCGGTCAAACCCGGGCCCGGCCCATTGACTGGGCCCGCGGTTCGAAACCGGCCCGGAACCGGCGGTTTCGAGCCCGGTTCCAAAAAAAAAATTTTAAAAAAAAACCTGCAATGCAGGCTGTGCAGCAGAGGACACCACCAATGAGAATAGTAGTGATAAAGAAGCAGCAGCAACAGCAACAGCGGAGGGAATGAAAGAACGGGAGGAAAGGGAGAAGACCCACAGACAGATTTGCGTCAAAAATCGGTCTGGGAGAAAAGCATGGAAAAATGGAGAGGTGGTGGGCACTGGGTAGTGTGGTGGGAGGAGTGTCTTCTCTCACTCTCTTCCCTCGCCAATGATGGAGGGCTGGCTCTTTCTTTATGCCTTCCATGGAGGAGGAGGAGGAAGAAGACGATGGAGGATGATGATGATTTGGAGGGGTGGTGGGTATGGGAGATGCTTTGCTTCGCTGAGTAGAGAGAGAGAGGGATGGAGGGGTCAAAGCTGAGGGAATTATATAATGGTGTGTGTGGTTAGACTGATGTTTGGGGGGAGGAGGTGTACGAAGGAGCTCGGGTGGATGACAGTGCCCAGTCCAACTTACCGACAGCGACGCTCCGACCTCTCCCCTGCGCCTCCTCCGATCCTCCCCTTTTCTCCTCCGCTCGCCCCCCGTCTTCCCAAATCTGGCCGTCGCCGCCGTCGCCTCCGCCCATGGCCACAGCCGCCGACGCCCTCTCCTCCTCCCCCCTCGCTACCCTGCGCCTCCTCCTCTTTTCTCCTCCTCCCCCCTCGAACCGGAACCGGAATCGGCCCGGAACTGCAAGTTCCGAACCGGAACTGCCAATTCCGAACCGGAACCGCCTCCTTGCGGTTTCGGTTCTGGTTCATACATAGCCACGAACCGAAACTGCCGGTTCCGAAATGAAACCGGCGGTTCCTGAACCGTGGCCATGCCCACTATAGACCGCGAGGAGAAAAAGGAAAGGAATGAACAAAGAGTTGGTAAGAACTCATGAACAACAGGATGCAGATCGGGTTTCTACAGAGCTTCTATCCGCTAGAACCATCACCGCCGGTGCTGAATTCTGCATAGCCTGAACTCTGGGCAAACTCTTAGCTGTTTCCAGCACAAAAGCATTAGTAGCTCAAGACTGTCCAGAATATACAATTGCTACTACTGACCGAGTTAAGAGGTAATTAACCTTCCCATCCTAAGGTTCAAAACTTCTAAGCTATTCCTAATAGAAAAGTAATCGTCCCAATTGATTAACACAGGCACAAAAATTACAAACGACGAAGAAAAAGAGAAAGAGAAGTATTCATACAGCGCTAGCGATGTCATAGACAATAATAGCTGCGGCAGCGCCTCTGTAGCACATAGGAGCCAAGCCGCGGTACCTTTCCTGACCAGCAGCATCCCATATCTCAAACTTCACCGACGCATCATTGACACCCACTGTCCGCGAGAAGAATGCTGCTCCTATAGTTGATTCCTTCCATCATCAGTAAATAACGACAGAAATAAAATCACTGAGAAGTGGAAGAGCAAATAGTCCAGCAGCTCTGCAAAACTGTTGACTTCTTAGAAGTAAGCCCTAAAATATTTCTTGGCCAAGACAGGTTGGATGAATGGATGGATGTAACAAGATCAAATACGTGCGCTACCATGGTACCAGCCCGTCCCTCTCTAATTTGAAATAGAAAAAGAATCTAGCGGCGACACAAAATATGAAGGCTATGATGGAGAAACTGGAGTCTAGGAAGCACGTGATTAGTATGAAAATAGTATGGTTCACAGTTTAATGGTTCTGCCAAGTTTCGCTAATGTGCCAAAGAAGCTTCCATTTTTGGTAAGTCTGTTTCGTCGGAATTGAATTCGACAACGATATATATTTCACCGAAAGTTGTTTTTCAGTTTTTATTATAAGGAGATGGGTTTTGTAGCGATTCTAGATAAGAGTTGTACTAACAGTGTGAAAGGAACATGAAATAGATAGATATACTTCGACGGAATTTAATCAACATCAAAACACACAACATTTTGCCGGAATCAAATTGACAACAAAGTGTGATGACAGAAAGATACAATGCCGGATTTTAATTGACAACAAAGATCTAAAAGGTACAATTAAGATAAATGCCAGAATTTAATCAACAACGAGATATCTGGAAACTACAGCTAAAGTGCAGGAATCGAAAAGATAGTAGAAAGATAGTTTTGTTTGTTTTGCGGGGGTTCTACAGTACACAAGCGCTAGTATTTATAGCGTATACAATTTAACAGCCCATAAGAAGTTCTTCAGCAGTTTCCCTCATGCCTTCACATCTCCAAAGCCCTCGGCACCACATCTTCACGGTGCCATAACATCTTATCTCCAAGCAGTTACCCCTTCAAGATCATGCCCTGATTCTCTGCATTCATCTGTCCTCATCTCGACTCTCATCCAAGTTGTTATTCCTTCAAATTCACCTTCGATCACGATCTGTTTTATCCACTTTATCCGCAAGCAGTTTCAAATTCGAATGCCACTATTCCTAAACTTCGTGCTCATTGATTCTCAAAATGATCATTGTTCAAATGGTCTCTCATTCCATTGTCGATCTATTCCTCTCAATCGATATCTTTGGCTCTTCCAACATTGGGTCAATTTTACCATGACATTGTCAACCAGCTGCTATTGTATATCGATAGTTGATCAGGGTCATTGATAAGAATGGTCACCGACAAGTATTTCTGTGGTCGGTATGACCATTGCTAAGGGCTCCTGTGATTGTCGTCTTGCTGATAACCACATCTTACCTGGTCTTGGGGCATGTGTTTACTTGAATCGATATCATGCCAATTATAATTGACTTGGTTAATTTTTGATGTAAACATAGTCAAAAGTAAATGGCTAGAGAAAACTCAGCGATGAAGCTGGCGAAATCGATACTGCTCATCCCTCCTAAGTCATTGGGCTCCTTTGCGTCCATCAATTCTAGCAACAAGTTCAGAAGCAAAAGCCACATGCCTCTCCATGTGACTCTCAAGCCAATGCTTATGGACGAGTCCCCAGTAAAACGGAGGCGCCTACGCATAGACAAGGGCACATATGATGCCAAAGAAGACTAGTGTAAGAACAAAGAATAAGATGGTCTCTCATCAGCAAGAATGAGATCATTGCAGTTCAAGCTCTCGAAGCTCATACTTCAGTAGGGCCAGCAATGAAACCTGCACTAGTATCTGCAAAAGGGAGGCGTATGCAGACATTGACTTACCTATTGGATCCGAAAGGACATCAGAAGAGAGCAGCTTCTCGGGAGACGGTCCATATGGAGCTGTCCAACTGATCACGAGAACGGAGTTGGTCAGTTGAGAAGAATGAAGAACAAATTGGGCCTCATAATCCACCACCGTCACTACTACCATCACCACCACCATCAAAGAGATTCGGACGACATAATAACAAATTGCCGAGATGCCCCCACGACTTCCACGTGGAAGCAAATGCGGGACATGTTCCATAGGAAAAGTAAGAGAGATGTGAATGAAGCGACGAAGTATGATAAGCTCCAAGTTGGCCGTTTTCATTCTCTTGTAGAAGGGTTTCTGAGGCATCTACGCCAAACTAAGTATTCAAAGGCATCGAAAGGGAACGGTATAAGAGTCCACAATTATATGAAAAGACAGTTCGAGTAAATTGGGAATACGTTCTTCTCGATGGCAAAGCCTTTTGTCTGTAGAGCAGATTTAATGAGAAATTGAGATAGATGGATCATTTAGACAGGCCAATTTGTTATTTAATAAGATCATTCGAAACAAGGATATTAGCGACACCAAAAAATGTCCACATGTTGTAATTTAAAGTTTTTTTTTTTGGGTCTGTCCTTTTGCTCTGCTTTTTACAAAGTGTGGGAGTGGAATCTCGTGCCTATGATATTAGCATCCCCACCCCCTAAATCCTTTACCGGCAAGGTTGCATGCCTATTGACATTGTAATTTACAATTTGGTCGATAGATTTTTGTTAAAGGTAGAATAATAGTCATGTAACCATCAGCGAAGTCGTGAAACCGTCGAGTAGTGGAGCTGATATAACCATTGAGTGGTAGAGTTGTATAACAGTCAATGTAACCGTCGAGTAGAGGAGTCTTAATACTTGCTTGTAACCGCAGATTGTTGGGTATTATTATACTCTTTGTAAAAGAACGCTAGCCAATCAACGAATATCAATGGTTCAATTTCAATTCCAGTTTATTTTTTTATAAATCAATACCCTATTTTGTGGCTGGACACGATAATTTCCTGTCTCCATACTTTTTAATATTCTTGAGAATATGTTTCTTGTCCAAAAATAACGAAAGGACCCCTCACATCCTTTATCAATAGGTTCATTGATCCGAATTTGGAAAGGTATTTTGTCGACACAACTTTTCGGCGAAATAGATATAGAAAATACAACTGATAATTGAAGAATTTAAAGTTTGAATGGGGTTTCTCTCAAAACAATGTAAATAAGCTAACTATTTATTAGGAAAATATTGCGAAGAGAGTGACTTTTGCCACAGTGAAATCTATAATCTAAGATGCTACGAAGAATTTTGCAATTTAGATGTCATTGCTTACCCATTCGACACCCCAACAAATTTTTAAAGTAGCAATCGGGGCATGCCGTAAGAACCCAAGTGTCAATTACTAATTAGGCACTATATTTCATCCCTAATTTTTCTAAGCACATTGATCTATATTCCAGATATATGAATTTAATCTTTATAGATCTTACTAGCATTATTTCCATCATTACTACTAAAAGGCCTGTGTTTTGGGCAAAGCTCACGTTACTACTAAAAGGCCTTGTGAGACCGCGCACAACAACAACAAAAGGGCTATAAAATGTATAATGAGAAACCTTCCCACTTGGCCCAGCCTTTGATTGCCTCCCAAATGGTAATTACCCTTTGTGTTTTTATTACCTAATACGACCAAAACATCTCGTTATAGAGTAAAAACATCAATGCCAAGTCCAAAAACTCTCGTATTAAAGCTAAGAAGTGAAATTCAATCGACAAACATGGAGAACAAAGACGGTCATCGTTTTCTTTCGATAAAGATTAGAGATGCTACAAGGCTGATCGATATAGCGGCATTTTTTCTTTAATTTTTATTTATTTTTCAATAGAGGTATTCTTGGCCCAAGACAGATCACGATACTTGTTGAATTACCTTGATCCCCGACTAAATTCACAAAAAAATGAATTTTAAAAAAAAAGGTTCTTCTAGATTTGGCCCATACAGGGACACAACGAGCAAAGTAGAGCCCAATACTCAGCACTTTCTTTCAAAACCTCTGTCCACCAGGGGCAACCTCGTGAATATCTCAGCGTTACCACTACAAAAAACAGGGATTTTCCGACGAAAATTTGCGACGAAAAAATTTTCGTCAGAAATTTGCGACGACTTTTCCAATGAAAAATAAAATCGTCGGAAATTTCCCAAGGAAACAATTTTCGTCGCAAATTTCCGACGAAATTTTCCAACGAAAGATTTTTCGTCTCTAATTTCCGACGAATTTTGCGACGAAAGATTTTTTGTCGCAAATTTCCGACGAAAAATTTTTCGTCGCAAATTTCCGACGAATTTTGGCGACGAAAAATTTTTTGTTGGAAATTTCCGACGAATTTTACGACAGAAATTTATTCATCGCAAATTTGCGACACGAAAAATGATTTTTTTGATATCCGTCCCCACCCCCAATTTCTCTCTCTCGATTGATTCCTCTTATCCCCTCGCTGTTCTCTCTTTGTCTCTCTCTTTCATTTCTCTTGAATTACCTATCTGTGCACGCGCAAATCAATCTTGGTAAAGCTTTTTCGCCGGTAAGTATCGTGGCTAATTTTGTGACTACTTGGCAACGAAAACAGTTCGTCACAAAATTATTCATTGCTGGATTTGTATTTGTTGATGTTATTGAAATTTTTTTTCCCTTCCTTACTGGTTTGGCCGGTCGTCGGAGACATCGCCGGCCATGGGGCGAGGTCCAGTGGCCTGGTCATGATCGTTGGTCGACCTCACCGATGCCCAGGTGGGCTAGCCTCGCATGGGCCTCGCCATGTCCGGCGAGCTTGAGATCTGGGCGAGCTCGAGCTCGAGCTCGCCGGCTATGGCGAGCTTAGCCTTGGCCGGCGGCAAGGCTGGCCCTCGCCAACACTAGCGAGGGCCGAGCTCGTCGGCCATGGCGAGGTTAGCCTTCGCCAGTGCCGGCGAGGTGAGCTTGCCGGCCATGGCGAGCTCGGCCCTCGCCAGTGCCGACGAGGCGAGCTCGCCGGCACAAGTTCTGGGCGAGCTCGAGCTCGCCGGCGGCTTGGCTGGCCCTCGCCGGCACTGGCGAGGGCCGAGCTCGCCGGCGGCTTGGTTGGCCCTCGCCGGCACTGGCGAGGGCCAGCCTCGCCGCCGGTGAGCTTGAGGTCGCCCAGAACTTGGCCAGGCGAGCTTGCCGGTCGCCGGACCGGCGACCGGCCAAGAAGAAAGGAAAAAAAAGGAAAAGAAAAAGAAAGAGAAAAAAAAATAAAAGATAATTAAAAAATGAATCTTAAGTAGTTTGTTTTTATTTTAGGTACGTATCCATTTGAAGGTCTCGCAATCCAAGTGAACGTTGTAATTCCCATCAAATGGACCACTTTCTACTACAAAGGTTTTAGTCAAATATTTGGTAAGTCTTCTTGACATGGTAATTTTTTCATTTTTTTCAAGTTGAAAGTAATTGTTTCGTAAAAAAGAAAATTGTAATTGTTAGAATTTATGGTTTTAATTAACAATATTAAACAATAGATATGATATTTTTAATATTGTACGAGAATTTTTTTATTTTTATACAGACACAATGCAAAGAGACAGGGTTTGGATATATAATAAGAACTTACCTGGACGTCGAGGATTGACCGATGAGTTTTGAATCGGGTTGGAACTATTTTTGGACTTTGTTAGTAATAAATATGAGTTCATGGATGGAAATAAGTTAAGGTGTCCATGTAGAAAGTGCAGTAATGAAAAATTTCAAGACATTAACATAGTTAGAGAACATTTTTGTAGATTTGGGTTTACTCCGAATTATTATAATTGAACTTGCCATGGTGAACCATTTATATCTGATAATGGATATCGAAGAAACGATCAATTTTTAGTTAGGGAAGAATGTAGCTATTATGACCAATTGAACCCATATCAGGGGATGGTGTTTGATGAAGCCGGCCATAATTTTGTTTCAGAATCGAATTATGCAAGCACTAGTTTTACTTCTATACTTAAACAAGTGGAAACTAGTCATGCATCACAATTGAAAGAGATAGGAGTTACAGGTTTTGATGAGAATTTGTGTGATATAACTTTTTAATCTAATCAGTTCTGGGAAGTGTTGAAAACAACAGATGAACCTTTATGGGCAGGTTGTGACAACCACACGAAGGTATCAGTGACCGTAAGACTTTTAAATATCAAGGCAGAGCATAATGTGTCTGTGGATTGCTTCAACTCTTTTGTTAAAGTAACGTAGGAAACAATGCCTTGTGATAACATCATGCCAAGTGACTTTTATGATATGAAAAAGCTAGTGGATAATTTAGGTCTTCCTATTGTAAGGATTGATGTATGTAGTAGGGGTTGTATGTTATATTGGAGAGACGATGAAAATGCAGAATCATGCAAATTCTGAAGCCAACCTAGATACAAGATTAACAAGAGGCAGGATCGTAATCAGAAGCGTAGACCATACAAGCAAATATTTTATTTGCCCTTAATCCCCAGGTTGCAAAGGCTTTATCCTTCTCAAGCTACTGCTGAATACATGACTTGACATGCAAATCATGAAACAGAAGAGGATCTAATGTGTCATCCTTCAGATGCAGAGGCATGGAAATATTTTGATAGAACATACCCCAAGTTTGCGATAGAGCCTTGAAACATCAGGTTAGGTCTGTGTGCTGATGGATTTGCCCTATTTGGAAAATTAGGAAAAAGTTATTCATGTTGGCCAGTTATCTTAACTCCGTACAACCTTCCACCTGGTATGCGCATGAAGACACCTTATATGTTTTTGACATTGATCGTGACTGGTTCGCAAAATCCAAAAACGTTGATAGATGTTTATATGCAATCATTGATTGAAGAATTACAACGGTTATGGGATGAATGTGTTCCTATGTATGACATTTCTACTGATCAAATATTTATAATAAAGGCTACTCTTCTTTGAACGATAAATGACTTTCCAGCTTATGGAATGTTATTTGGATGGAGTACAGCTGGGATCTTAGGATGTCTGATATGTATGGAGAGATCGAAGGCATTCAGATTAAAACATGGTAAAAAGCCCAGCTATTTTGATTGTCACAGGCAATTTTTGCCGCTAAATCATACATTCAAAAGGAATAAAAAAGAGTTCATCAAGAATAGGATCAAAAGAACACATCCATCATTAAGGTTGACCGGTCATCAAATTTGAGAGCGAGTGAAAGAGTTTCCAACTGTTGTTGAAAACCCTCACGGCACAACTATTGGGCATGGAAGTACACATAAGTGGACTAAATGCAGTATATTTTGGGATTTACCATATTGGAAAGCCCATCTTATGCATCATAATCTTGACATCATCCACATAGAGAAGAACGTTTTCGACAATATCATAAATACTGTGATGGATGTTACTGGAAAAACAAAAGACAACTTGAACGCAAAAAAAGATACGAGCGATATTTGCGATCGGCCAACACTAGATGCGGATGCAAGCAGCAGGAGACTAAAACCAAAAGCAGTTTATACATTAGACAAGGAGTAGAGACGGGTCATTTGTCAATGGTTGATATTGGTGTGATTTCCTGATGGATATGCTTCCAATCTCGGGAGATGCGTTGATTTGAATGAATGTAAGTTGACTGATATGAAGAGTCATGATTATCACATATTTATGGAAAGACTAATTCCAATAGCCTTCAAGGAACTTCTACCAGACTTTGTTTGGGGCGCCATTACAGAGTTCAGTAATTTCCTGCATAATATTTGCTCAACAGCGTTGAAGGCATCATTCATGGAGAAACTAGAGAGAGATATTTCAATTATTCTTTGCAACTTAAAAAGGATATTTCCTCCATCGTCCTTTAATTCAATGGAGCATCTCTTAGTTCACTTGTCTTACGAGGCCAAAGTTGCAGGTCCTGTCCAATATCGATAGATGTATCCATTTGAGAGGTAAATTTTTTTTAAATAAATTTGAAATTACTTCATTATATATTATGTTCCGATAAATTTTATTCTATTGCAACTAGGTTCTTATATCATTTGAAGAAAAAAGTGAAGAATAAGGCATGTGTCGAAGTTTTAATTTGTAATGTATATATTATGGAAGAAGTGACAACATTTGCATCATACTATTTTGAGCCGCACGTGCAGTGCAAGAAGCGGAGAGCAAGAAGAAATGATGAGGGCCCCATTGATCTCAATTGCAAATCATTCTCTATTTTCAATTATTTGGGTTGACCAAGCGGCGCATGTAAGTTTCGTCACTTAACGGGTGAAGAAAAGAAGGCAGCCCATACATATATTTTACTGAACTGTCTAGAAGTTGAGCCATACTTCAAGTAAGTGTTCATTTGTAAGTATATGTATTGTGTGTCAAACATTTGCTAATATATAAATGGTATTTGTTAAAAGGATTTTCCAAAATTTAATGTTTGGACTACCACCGAATGAGTTTGACCGTTTGTGTAAGGAATAATTTGCAACATGGTTCGAAACATATGTAAGTTGTATATGGACGAAATCCAAGTTATTAGAATATTTTATACATCATATATTAAAATATATATTATTGTGTGTCCTTAGGTTTACAGTAATCAAGATTATGTTGGAGAGCAAGGATTGCTATATCATCTGTCGTGAGGTTCAAAGTCAAGAGTACGAAGTTGGCCAGCATATTTCATAAACGGGTATAATTTTCACACTAAAAAATATGGAATGGGAAAAGCCACAATGAATAGTGGTGTGTGTGTTCAGTCATCCAATGGTGGCAGTTCGAAAGATGATTTTGATGGCTTGTTGGATGAAATTGTAGAGATAGAGTACCATGGACCATTAATGCGGGTTGTGTTATTTAAGCGCATGTGGTTCGACCCCGTCAAAAGAATGAATATACATACGAAATTTAATTTGGTTGAAATAAATCACAAGAAAAGATATATGAAATATGAATTGTAACAGCCTGAATTTCGATGTAGTTCCGGGATCAATAAATTGACAATATTTCGCATTTCATTTTTTAGTAAGTCTCGCCTAGAGCTGATCATTCTCGGGATACTAACCAATAGGGTATGGCTAACTAGAAAATGGTACGTGGACCAGGGACCTGATCGTGAATTGGACACCGCTCATGAGAAATGATAAGAGATTGTTTTGGGCCAACGCGGGCCGATCTTAGGAAAAAGTGACGGATGTGGTTTGGCCAAGGCCAACGTTGTGCAATCAGATCGCAGGTGATTCGGCATGACTGAAAGTACACGTGGCCAACCGGTCCTGAACTTGAACCGAACGATCGTGACCTCTGGGACTAGTGATAATTTCTCATTCTCTCAATGATCGGGACCATCATGACTTGGATAACTCTAGGTCGATACGCGTATGTCCTAAACAGCCGCCCGTTAGTGAGAGATCCTGAAATTTGAAAACTAGCGAGTTTTGATCACGAAATTAGACCCGGACTTCGGTACCGATTTCGAGGGCTTGCACGACTATTTTCACGATTCTGACGTTATATTATACTGGCCACATACGTTTGGAGTTAGTATGGTCGAAAAATGGAATTTCGACTCGGAAGTCAAAAATTACGATTTTGCCCATATGGACCCTGACACTGATTCTGAGGCCGTATGAGGTTATTTTTCAAGGCCGATACCATTTTAGGGTGGCCACGTATATTTGGAGTTTTTTTGGACAGAAATTGAAATTTTGGTTCGGAAGTGAAAAATAATATTATTTTATTTTCAGGACTTCGCAGTCGATTTTCGAGAGTTTAAGAAGCTATTTTCGCGATTCTGACGCCATATTATGTTGGCCACACACATCTGGGATTGATACGTGCGAAAATTGGAATTTCGACTCGGGACTGGAAAAATAACCATTTTGCCCCTAGGCTATTTTCGGGTCCGAATTTTTGGAAAAATTTTAGGATAATTATGGAGGGTTTATCAACTCAATTATTGGCCTGGATTACCCTTTTACCCCTCATTTTTGGATAGAGACGAACGAGAATTGTCGGATTAGAGGTATTTTGGTCAAAATCGACGGATCGGCGACACGTGGCGCCCCTAGGCTGCTATATTTGACCAGATCAGACCTCTTTCTCTCTCCTCTCCCCGTCATTCGGCCAGAACACCCCCAGAACAGCAGCCCCTCTCCAGATTTCTCTCTCTTTCTCCGCCGGGTTGTCTTGGCGGAGCTTACCGCCGGCCACCGGAGCGCCGCCGCCGGCCAACGTGTCTCACCGCCGACCACCTCAGTCCCTAGCCTCAGCCTCAGCCTCACCCGACCCCTTTCTCTCTCTCCCTCTCTCTCTTTCTTTCCCTTTTCCTCCCCGGAGCATTACTGCCGCCGCGTCTGAGCACCGCCGCCGCGTCTGAGCCTCGTCGCCGCCATGCCGGAGCACGGATCGCTGTTCCGTCGCCACCCAGCCGTCTAGCCACGCTGTACGACGCCGACTGTACCTGTCCGTATGATCGGTACTGTAGCGTCCGAACGGTCCGCCATTCGTACGGTCGTCGCGCCGGCCACCGCCACCTCGCCGGCCACCGTTCCCCCCAGTCCGTATAGTGTCCGTACGGGGGGGGGGGTGTCCGTACGGGAGGGGGGGTGTCCGTACCGTCGCCGTCCGTACACCGCCGGCGCCGTCCGTACACCGCCGACGCCGTCCGTACCGTCCGCCGGGAACGCCGCCGTCGGTTTCACCGTTCATCGGTGATCGGCCGCCGTTCCTTGTCATCGTGGTCTAGAATTAAGTGAGTATACCTCCTAAACCCGGGTTAGGACTGATAGTGCGATTTTCTGGACTGGTTTAGGTATTATCGGTGTATTTTGGACTGGCTTGGGTAGTATCAGTGTATAATTCGGACTGGATTGAGGATGGTTTGGTGGAAATAAAATTCGAGGAAATTAGTGGGATTATTATGGATAATTATTGGGCCCGGATTGAGGAAATAGTGGCTGTCCATATTTTTGAGGAATGTACAGGATTATATTGGACAGCAAAAATTATTAGTTGAATGGCCGGGATTACCCAGAGTGATTGGCTGTTGATTGATTGGTGACTAATTGTGCTTAATTGTGAAATGCCATGTTGCATGCTTGTATGGCTGAATCGTGCGGAGTGTGATTGGCCAATTGATGGCTTGAATGGTATATTCAGAATTGGGCCACACGGTATTAATTAGCCGAGTGAGCATGCTATTTATAAATTAGGCACTGTGTAGTGGCTTTGATTTGATTGAGTGCCTGTACCTTGCTAATGCTCATGTTGCATTTTTTATGTTCACGCATTGTGTATGCCGAGAGTGGGGCATGTGATGAAATTGTGTGGAAATACGTGCCTGCCATGAGCATGTGATCACCTAATTGCCCGATGCGTTTTACGCCGGGTTCAGATAAAAATTGACAGTGTGTCGTGTGATCACTTAAGGCCTTCGGGTCGTGCCATCTTCATGCACTTTGTAGCAGGACGAAGCCCGGTACGTCCAGAAGACGATCAGCCTCATGCACTTTGTAGCAGGCTTTGGTTCGTAAGGAGATTGATGTTGCGCCTCATGCACTTTGTAGTAGGCTAGAGACACTGGGCCATGTGATGCGTTTTTACGCTGGCCGCGGAGAGTTGTGGGCATTCGGGTCGGATTAACAATTGTGGGCCTTCGGATCGTGGCTTTCGGGTCGTAATAATAAATTGAGCATTTGACGGTATGCTTGTATGGGCCAGTGGGCCGAGATGTAATTTTGGCACAAGAATAGCATAAGCATGCATAAGAATGCATGGGCCGTATGTGAATGTGCGAGACTCGGTGAATGGTATGTGATTCGAACACTAATGAGCGTGAGCATGCGTATGACGTACGTGTGGATAGCGTGTTCTTGTATGTGAACTGAGCATTATATTGAAATGCTAACTTGCAAGGGCAGCTAGGTAAGTGACTAAGGCCCGAGGGCCCAGGTCAAAGAATGATTGTGATTAATATTGCTTTGTTGACTGTATTATACCTGTCGGGAGAATGCATGTTAGCCTAGCCTAGGTTTAGGGGTTTTACTCGCTGAGATTCGTCTCACGGTTGTAATAATCCACATTTTCAGACCTCCAGCTTTGAGGATGGTAGGTGTGCCGATTCGTTTTGGGAGGAGCTTCGGCTAAATATGGTGTGGACCGCCGTGCTTCGTACCCTCTTTTGGTTGATGGTTGTTGGCCCGTTTTGGCTCTTATAAATGTATATGGGGTAGACATGAATATTGTATATAGTTTGATAGTAATGAAATGTATATGTTTTTAATATGATGGTTTTAGTACTGTGCTATCCTTGGTTATCTTGTTTGTGTACGGGTGTATATATATATATATATATATATATATATTTATATACGTCGCTTCCACATGTGAGATGTTTATCTAATTGTTGGGCGTTGGGTCGGCGACGCGTCCTGGGATGTCCCATCAAATTCGACCTCTTCGTGGGATGTTCGCGCTTCGCGGGGTACGGGGCGTGACATGAACCATTCGTCTTGGCATAACAAGCAATTCAAGTATATTATGCATCATATCCTAGTTTGAAACGTGACAAAGCCGATTGATGGGCTGTATGTAAAACCAAAGCACGAAAAAAAATTGAGGAACACTGGAAGGACACGGCATATCAACAAAAGGAAGTTCGTCACATGATTGAAACTGATGAATATAACATTCCAATTTGACAAGATCCATGTGGAGTGATGATCGATGTGGATCCAACTGAAATTCGCGAATCAAATTTTGAAGTGGGTATAGAATTTGATTTTGAGACAGAGCTCATGAAGAAGACGAAGACGAAGACGAAGACGAAGACGAAGACGAAGACGAAGATGAAGATTATGATTTTTGATACTTTTTATTAATTATGTGTAATTATTATTATTATTGGGACATGTGTTTTTTGTTGTTGTCATAATTTTTATTATTGTTGTTGTCGTAATTATTATTTTTGTTGTTGTCAATATTCTTGTTATTAGAATCCGTGGCTAATTAGCCTCATATTTAACCACGGAATTGAAATAGTCGGGAAAAAGCCACGCGACTATATTTCCGGCGTCTTCTTTTAAATTAGTGGCAAAATTTGTGGGAAATTTCGCACGAATTTTGCCACGAATTTAAAGTTTCCGGGAAATTATTGCACTATCTACTATTTTCGAGCTAAAATTCATGGGAATTTTCCCACGAATTTTACCACGAAATTCAAACACCCGGTATGATGTTTGCTTTTTTAATTTCGTGAGAAATTTCCCACGAATTTTCCAACGAAATTAAAACACTCGTTATGTGTTGCGCTTTTTTTTAAAATTCCGACGAATTTTGCCACGAAATTTTAATATGACATGTGTGGGAGTCTTTTTAAATTTCGTGACAAAATTCGTTGGAAATTTCCAACGAATTTTGCCACGAATTCCAACGAATAATTAGCACTACGTATTATTTTCGTTGGAAAATTCATGGGAAATCTCCCACGAATTT
Organism: Syzygium jambos; assembly: GCA_031216235.1. NCBI lineage: Eukaryota > Viridiplantae > Streptophyta > Magnoliopsida > Myrtales > Myrtaceae > Syzygium > Syzygium jambos. The sequence goes on from CM062229.1 coordinate 21,542,664, forward strand.
TCCAACGAATTTTTAATATGACGTGTGTGGGAGTCATTTTAAATTCATGGAAAAATTCGTTGAAAATTTCCAATGAATTTTGCCACGAATTTGAAATTTCCGGCCAATTATTACACTATGTACAATTTTCGTTGGAAAATTCGTGGGAAATTTCCCACGAATTTTCCAACGAAAATAAAAAGTCGGATGTGGGAGTAATTTTTAAATTAGTCGCAAAATTCATTGGAACTTTCTAACGAATTTTGCCACGAATTTGAAATTCCGAGGCAATTATTGCGCTATGTACTATTTTTGTTGGAAATTTCGTGGGAAATTTTCCACGAATTTTCCAACGAATTTTTAATATGCCATATGTGGGAGTCATTTCTAATTCGTGGCAAAATTCATTGGAAATTTCCAACGAATTTTGCCACGAATTTAAAATGACTCGGGCAATTATTGCGCTATGTATTATTTTCGTTGGAAAATTCGTGGGAAATTTCCCACGAATTTTTCAATGAAAAAAATGCCGTATGTGGGAGTAATTTTTAAATTCGTCGAAAAATTCATTGGGACTTTCCAACGAATTTTGCCACGAATTTGAAATTCCGAGGCAATTATTGCTCTATGTATTATTTTCGCTGGAAAATTCGTGGGAAATTTCCCACGAATTTTCCAACGAAAATAAAAAATGCCGTATGTGGGAGTCATTTTTAAATTCGTCGCAAAATTCGTTGGATATTTCTAACGAATTTTGCTACGAATTTAAAATGACTTGGGCAATCACTACAAAAAAACTGTTTTTTTCCGACGAATTTTCCAACGAAAAATTTGGAAAAATTCGTTGGAAAACGAATTTCCAACGAATTTTCCAACGAAAAAAAATTCGTTGGTAATAGGTCGTTGGAAATTTTTCCAACAAAAAATTTCAATTTTCGTTGGAAATTTGCGACGAATTTTATTTCGTTGGAAAATTCGTTGGAAAACTCGTGGCTAAATTCGTTGGAAAAATTACAAAAAAAATTTTTTTGGTCAAAAAATCGTGGAAATTTTTTTCCAACGAAAAATTTTTCGTTGCAAAAATTTTTAAAAAAAATTTTTTTGTCAAAAAATCGTAGAAATTTTTTTTCCAACGAAAAATTTTTCGTTGGAAAAATTTTTTAAAAATTTTTTTTGGTCGAAAAATAGTGGAAATTTTTTTTCCAACGAAAAATTTTTCGTTGGAAAAATTTAAAAAAAAATTTTGGTCAAAAAATCGTAGAAATTTTTTTTTCCAAAGAAAAATTTCGTTGTGGTCAAAAAATCGTGGAAAGTTTTTTTCCAACGAAAAATTTTTCGTTGGAAAAATTTTAAAAAAATTTTTTGGTCAAAAATTCGTAGAAATTTTTTTTCCAACGAAAAATTTTTCGTTGCAAAAATTTTTAAAATTTTTGGTCGAAAAATCGTGAAAATTTTTTTTCCAACGAAATTTTTTTCGTTGGAAAAATTACAAAATTTTTTTTTCGATAAATCGTGTAAATTTTTTTCCAACGAAATTTTTTTTTCGCTTTTTTTTTCAAATATTTTTTTCGAATTTTTTTTTCGAATTTTTTTTTGAATTTTTTTTTTCGAATTTTTTTTTGAATTTTTTTTTTGGGAAATTTTATTTCGGAAAATCGCCCTCGCCGCCGGCGAGGGCCAGCCTCGTCGCCGGCGAGGGCCAGCATCGTCTCCGGCGAGCGCCGAGCTCGCCCAGATCTGGGCGAGCTCGAGCTCGCCGGCCATGGCGAGCTCGGCCCTCGCCATGGCCGGCGAGGGCCAGCCTCGTCGCCGGCGATGGCCGAGCTCGCCCGGATCTGGGCGAGCTGGAGCTCGTCGCCGGCGAGGGCCGAGCTCGCCCGGATCTGGGCGAGCTCGGCCCTCGCCGGCGACGAGCTCGCCCAGATCCGGGCGAGCTCGGCCCGCGCCGGCGACGAGCTCGAGCTCGCCCAGATCTGGGCGAGCTCGACCCTCGCCGGCGACGAGGCTTGGTGGCGTCGGGGGCGGCCCATGGTGGCCTCGGGGGCGTCGGGGGAGTCGGGGGCGTCGGGGGCGGCCCTGGATGGCCGCGGCGGCGCCTTTGGGGAGGGAGCTGACGTCGCGGAGGAGGAGGGGGGCGACGGAGTGTTGATGTCCATGGCGCCGGACACGGAGACGGAGCCGGAGCCGGAGGGGGCGCAGCGGGGGAGGAGGCGGAGACAGGCGGAGACAGAGGGAGAAGGAGAAGGGGGCACCGGAGGGGGAGACAGGGGGAGAGAGAGAGAGAGAGAGAGAGAGAAAGAGTGAGAGAGAATAAATTTTGAAATGAAGTGAGCGCGAAAATATAGTAGGGTTTTTTGTTGCAAAATTCGTTGCAAAATTATACATATTAAAATAATTGCCGGAAAATTGAAATTCGTTAGAAAATTCGTTGGAAATTTCCAACGAAAATTTTTTTGTTGGAAATTTCCAACGAATTTTTCAACGAAAATTGTACACACTAAAATAAATTCCCGGAAAAGTTAAATTCGTTGGAAAATTAGTTGAAAATTTCCAACGAATTTTTTTTCGTTGGAAATTTCCAACGAATTTTCCAACGAATATAAAAAATGTGGAATAAAAATCAATTTTTTTTAAATCGTTGGAAAATTCGTTGGAAATTTCCAACGAAAAAAAATTCGTTGGAAAGTTCCAACGAATTTTCCAACGAAAATTGTACACTATGAAAAAATTGCCGGAAAATTGAAATTCGTTGGAAAATTCGTTGGAAATTTCCAACGAATTTTCCAACGAATATAAAAAAATGTCGAATAAAATCAATTATTTTAAATCGTTGGAAAATTCGTTGGAAATTTCCAACGAATTTTCCAACGAAAATTGTACACTATGAAAAAATTTCCGGAAAATTGAAATTCGTTGGAAATTTCCAACGAATTTTCCAACGAATATAAAAAAGCCAAATAAAATTAATATTTTTTAAATCGTTGGAAAATTCGTTGGAAATTTCCAACGAAAAATATTTCGTTGGAAATTTCCAACGAATTTTCCAACGAAAATTGTACACTATGAAAAAATTTCCGGTAAATTGAAATTCGTTGGAAATTTCGTTGGAAATTTCCAACGAATTTTCCAACGAATATAAAAAATGCCAAATAAAATTAATATTTTTTAAATCGTTGGAAAATTCGTTGGAAATTTCCAACGAAAAAAAATTCGTTGGAAATTTCCAATGAATTTTCCAACGAAAATTGTCCACTATGAAAAATTAAGGGAAAATTGAAATTCGTTGGAAAATTCGTTGGAAATTTCCAACGAATTTTCCAACGAAAATTGTACACTATGAAAAAATTGCCGCTAAATTGAAATTCGTTGGAAATTTCCAACTAATTTTCCAACGAATATAAAAAATGCCAAATAAAATTAATATTTTTTAAATCGTTGGAAAATTCGTTGGAAATTTCCAACGAAAAATATTTGTTGGAAATTTCCAACGAATTTTCCAACGAAAATTGTACACTATGAAAAATTGCCGGAAAATTGAAATTCGTTGGAAAATTCGTTGGAAATTTCCAACGAATTTTCCAACGAATATAAAAAAAGCCAAATAAAATCAATATTTTTAAATCGTTGGAAAATTCGTTGGAAATTTCCAACGAATTTTCCAACGAAAATTGTACACTATGAAAAAATTGCCGGAAAATTGAAATTCGTTGGAAAATTCGTTGGAAATTTCCAACGAATTTTCCAACGAATATAAAAAATGCCGAATAAAATCAATATTTTTTAAATCGTTGGAAAATTCGTTGGAAATTTCCAACGAAAAATTTTTCGTTGGAAATTTCGAACGAATTTTCCAACGAAAATTGTACACTATGAAAAAATTGCCGGAAAATTGAAATTCGTTGGAAATTTCGTTGGAAATTTCCAACGAATATAAAAAATGCCGAATAAAATCAATTTTTTTAAATCGTTGGAAAATTCGTTGGAAATTTCCAACGAAAAATTTTTCGTTGGAAATTACCAACGAATTTTGCGACGAAAATTTTTCGTTGGAAATTTCCAACGAATTTTCCAACGAAAAATTTTTCGTTGGAAATTTCCAACGAATTTTGGCATTCGTTGGAAAATTTGTCGCAAATTTGCGACGAAAATTTTTCGTTGGAAAATTTTCGTGGCAAAAATCCGTTTTTTTTGTAGTGAATTATTGCGCTATGTATTATTTTCGTTGGAAAATTCGTGGGAAATTTCCCACGAATTTTTCAACAAATTTTTAATATGCCATATGTGGGAGTCATTTCAAATTCGTGGTAAAATTCGTTGGAAATTTCCAATGAATTTTTCCACGAATTTGAAATTTCTGGCCAATTATTACACAATGTACAATTTTCGTTGGAAAATTTGTGGGAAATTTCCCACGAATTTTCCAACGAAAATAAAAAGTCGGATGTGGGAGTCATTTTTAAATTCGTCGCAAAATTCGTTGGAACTTTCCAACGAATTTGAACTTCCGAGGTAATTATTGTGCTATGTATTTCCCACGAATTTTTCAACGAAAAAAATGCCGTATGTGGGAGTCATTTTTAAATTCGTGGCAAAATTCGTTGAAATGCCACGAATTTGAAATTCCCAGGCAATTATTCCACTATGTACTATTTTCGTTGGAAAATTCGTGGGAAATTTCCCACGAATTTTCCAACGAAAATAAAAGAGCCGGATGTGGGAGTAATTTTTAAATTCGTGACAAAATTCGTTGGAAATTTCCAATGAATTTTGCCACGAATTTAAAATTCCCGGGCAATTATTGCACTAGGTATTATTTTCGTTGGAAAATTCGTGGGAAATTTCCCACGAATTTTCCAACGAAATTTTAATATGTTGTATGTGGGACTCATTTTTAAATTCGTGGGAAAATTCGTTGGAAATTTTCAACAAATTTTCAGACGAATTTGAAATTCCCGGGCAATTATTGCACTAGGTACTATTTTCGTTGGAAAATTTGTGGGAAATTTCCCACGAATTTTCCAACGAAAATAAAAAAGCTCGATGTGGGAGTAATTTTTAAATTCGTCGCAAAATTCGTTGGAAATTTCCAACGAATTTTGCCACGAATTTGAAATTTCCGAGCAATTATTACACTAGGTACTATTTTTGTTGGAAAGTTCGTGGGAAATTTCCCACGAATTTTCCAATGAATTTCAAATTTCCCGATACAGGCGGCTTTTTCCGATTTTATGGCAAAATTCGTGGGAAATTTCCAACGAATTTTTCCACGAAAATAGAAACTTATCATAATATTCTTCAACCGTGCACTTTGCGTCTACCCAATTAATTTTGGCCCAACCAAATCTCTTTCTCGCCGTCCTCGTCCACCTCGCCGTTGCCGCCCTCCCGTCCACCTGGCCATTGCCGCGCTCGCCATTGACCTCGCCGTCGCCCACTTTGCTCGGCTCGGTAAGTACTCGAGCTCCACTCCTTGAATAAATATGCTGTCTAAGGGGTCGCCGCCGGGGGGGTTGTGGCGGCGATTATGGCGAGGGTGGGTTGAGGCGGCGATTCTAGGGAGGGGGGCTGTCGCGGTCGCGATTTTGGTGCGGGGGGGGGGAGGGTTGCAACCGCGATTTTGGTGGGGGGTGGGGGTTGCGGCTGTGATTCCGGCAGGGAGGGTCACGGCCGCGATTCCCGCCGGGGGGGTTCACGGCCGCGATTCCGGCGGGGGGGTTGCCGATGCGATTCCGGGGGGGTTGCCGGCCCGATTCTGGCAGGGGGTTGTTTTGATATTTGTTGTAATTCGTTTTGCACATTTAATATGCTTCCTTCTATTTTTAGTAGAATCTAATGTGGTCAAAATTTCACTGGGTTCTTCCGACGAGAGCTATTTATCAAAAGCGATAGTCTGTTTGTTTCATTTTCTCAAGTTTATTTCTTGCTCTTTGAAATAAAACGGTAAGCAGCCCTAATACATTTTCATATTTTTAAATATATTTGTCTAACCTTTTTACTTGTTAGTATAAACGTGGAGGTCACATGTGTGGTGCGGTTTCACAAAGAAAACTAGCCCTTTCCGCTTCCTCGGCCTTGTCCTCGTCCCTCTCCCCTTCCCCTACCCTTTCATCCAACCCTCAATCACCACATGTTCATGGACAACACGGACACATTGGCCCATCCTCCGACCCTCAACAACATATTAGGGGAGAACTTGGGGACATGCGAACTGAATTTATTTCAGTTCCATCTCCTTCGGTTCCACAATCTTCTTCAGTGCAACACTCGAATGATGAAGAAGATAGCCGATTCATTATATGTCCATGTGGAGATTCATAAGTACTTCATTTTTTTACGTATATGTAAATTATGGATGTAAACAAAATTGTCCATGTTGCGAATTTTCCGTATGCTTCATTGTCTTATTGTCTATATTGTTATAACATGTTTTCAGATTTACGGATTCTACGCATGTTGTGAGGGAACTTAATAAAATAGTCAGTAACTGTTGGATCGGGCAGTTTACTACTTTCAGTAGCGCTCCTAAAGAAGTAAAGACTTTGTGGTGGAATGAGCTCAAGGTTAGTGTTGTCCTTCCATTTTCTCACATACTAAGGTCGGTGTAGCATGCTGATGGTTAATAATGAATTTTGTCATAAATTGTCTGGTGCATTATAATGCATATGTCACCTGTAACCCTCATAATAATTTTTAGTTGCTTTTCTATTAATTGTAGCGTAAGTTCACGTGGGATGCAATGGAAGAGGATGAGGTTAAAAGAATTTTTAAGAAGAAAGTCGGTGATCACATGCGATATGTGATAAATAGAGCGAAGAAAACAAAACAAAAGCCGGATTTCATTTCAGCTGACAATTGGACGGAAATTACGAGAACTTGGGAAAATGAGAAGCATAAGCAAAGGTGTGAACAGAACAAGAAGAATCGAGCTTTTAGCTCTAGTGACGGGTCTGCGTCTGTCACATATACTAGGGGCTTTATTAGCATCGGCGAGCATAAAAGAAGAATGGTAATTCTGTTTAAAATTGTCAGTTCATTTAATTCAATGATTACTTATTTAATTTTAATTTTTGTAGGCAGATGAATTAGGAAAGGAACCCACATTTACAGCTACATTTGAACGCATATTTCAGAAAAAGGATAAGACATGGACTAGCGCTCGAGCAAAATCTATTAAGGTATGTAAAGTTATGGTTTGAACTTTATAGAAACTAGAATGAAAATCATGAATGTTTTTAATATTTATGGTAATATATATGAATTTATGTTATTTCCATATATATTGTTAATATTGAAAAAATATGATGAACTTTTAATGAGCACTGCTAGTGGTGATGGTGGTGGTGATGATGGTGGTGGTGGTGATGGTGTTGCTGTGTCTAGGCCATTGGTTGACAGTATGGTAGTGGTGGCCACGGGCCTATTTCGGCTCGGAACCGGACTGGAATCGGCCCGATCAAACCCGAGCCCGGCCCGTTGACCGGGCCCGCGGTTTGGAACCGGCTCGGAACCGCCGGTTCCGGGCCCGATTCCACCAAAAAAAAAAGAGGAAAGCTGCAGCAAGCAGCAGCACAGCCTGCAGAGTGTAGGTGGCCTGCTGCGGCCCGTTGCCCCTGGCAACAGGCAAAATTTTAAAAAAAAAAAACCCCCCCGCCTGCAGCAGGGCCTGCACGTTTGCAAGCCCTGCTGCGGGCAACGGGCTTGCGGCCCGTTGCCAGGGCAGCCGTTGCCTGGCAACGGCCAATGCCCAAAGGCCCCAAACGGGCAAAAATTTATAAAAAAAAAAGATAACCGTTGCAAAATTGCAACGGTTATCTTTTCTTTTTTTTTAATCCTAAATTTTCTTCTCATTTTTTTCTTATAAATTCTCTCAAATTCTCTTCTCTCAAGTCTCAAATTTTCTCAATACTCGAAATTCTCTCAAATTCTCTTAAATTCTCTCAATTTTCTCAATCCACGCAATTCTTTCTTAATTCTCCCAATTAATCCGCTCAATTCTCTCAATCCACTCGAAAAATGGCAAGTGAAAGTCGAGTGCCAACTGGCAAAGGTAAGAATATCGCGACGGAATCCCATCATTCTTTTGATCCTCGTGAATATGCAAATTTTCAAGATGATGAAATCAACATTTTTCCCGATGTGGAGCGCGTCCCGACGCAAGAAAGTTTTCATCCTCCTGCCGAAATATCTACAACAAAGGAAGCGGAACGGGAATTTACATCTGACATTTGGAATCACTTCACGAAAATGGAAAGGTTTGATATTAGTCAAAAAAGGTATGATATAATTTGTAAATATTGTGGGAAAATATATAAATATACAGGTGGCCAAGGATATGGAACATTTAAACGATATCTTAGGAGCAAACATCCAACCGAAACGGGAATCGATATCGGGTAACAACAAATTTCTGGGTACGTCAATCCTAACACTTCCCCTTTATTTCGTTTTAATGAAAAAACTTATAAGGAAGAATTAGGCAAATTTATTTCCGTTGAGCATTTAGCATTTAATTTTGGAGAAAGATTTGATTTTAATGAATTTATACAAAAAGCATGTGTTCCACAAGCAAAACGTGTTCCTAGAAATTCAATTAAACGAGTAATTAAAGATCTTTACAAAAATGGAAAAAAAGATTTACAAAACTTTTTTATGTAATTTAATGGATGCGTGCATATAGGTAGTGATATTTGGAGTGATCATTGACAAAATCATTCTTACATGGGCATAACATGTCATTGGATAGATGACGAGTGGAGTATTCAAAAAAGAGTTATTGCATTTAGAGTTTTCGATGATAAGCATACGGCAAATAATATTTATAGAATAATTAGGCAAATTTTAGAAGAATATTATTTGCTTAACAAAATTTTTTCAATTGGTTTTGATAATGCCGCAGCAAATACTGCTTCAATTACCGAATTAGAAAATATTTGTAAACCCGCTTTTGGTGGAAAATTTTTTCACGTTAGATGTGCTTGTCATGTTTTAAATTTATGCGTATAAGATGATTTGAAAACTTTTGATATTTTTCTTCAACCAATAAAAATGGCGATTCAATTTTTATGGAAACATCCCCAAAAAATGAAAGAATTGGGTAGATTTTGTAGAGAAAATGGCAAAAGGCCAAAAAGATTTCCAAGAGATGTTCAAACTCGTTGGAATTCTACTTTCCACTTACTTAATGAATCTTTAGCATATAAAGATTTATTATGTGCATTCATTTTTAATAATATACCTCATATTAATTTATACCCACAAGAGTGGGATATTTGCCAAAAAATTTTAGATGTTTTAAAGGTTTTTAATGATGCAACTTATACTTTGTCCGGTGTTTATTATCCTACTACACATTTATTTTTAATAGAGTGTACTAATATTGTCGGAAGTTTTGATGAATATGAAAATGATGTTGAATTACAACATACTATAGTTGCAATGAAAATGAAGTGGCTACATTATTATAGCGAAATTTTCATTATTTATTTAGTTGCTTGTGTTTTTTATCCGCGTTGCAAATTGCATGGCTTAAATGATTTTTTGCGTACGTATTATCAATGTTTACATTATGATGCGATAAATATTACAACCATAGTACGTGAGGTTAAAAACGTAGTAGTAGAATTATATAATGAATTTTATACTAAATATAATTTAGGTGATATTGGATCTTCTCAATTTACGGAGATACAAAATAACAGTACAGGTAAGATTAGTAGAGGGTACCAACTTTTATTACATAGACAAAAAAAATAAAAGGGAGTAATAGGAAATATTTCTGAATTAGAGATTTATCTAACCGTTTCATTTAAGTTTACTGAATCCGAAAGTGGTACAGATTTTTTAATTTTGAATTGGTGGAAGAGGCACGCAAGACAATACCCAATTCTTTCTCTTATTGCAAAACAGATTTTTTCAACTCCTTGTTCTACAGTTGCGGTCGAACAAGCATTCAGTATCGTAGGTAATATTTTGGACGAACATCGTTCAAGATTAGCTCCAGAATCAGTGGAGATTCAAGCTTGTGTTGCTGATTGGACGAAGGCTCAATACCGGCAATAAGAGATAGATCGGAATAATGAATCCGAATTCTTTAACGACGGAGATACTACCGGTATCGATACCGGTACTGGAACCGGTAGTGACGATTGAGGGTAAAAGAACTATTGGAGTTGGCAAATTTTTCGGGAACCTTTATTTCTCATACCGGGTACGCCCACGTGAGCTTAGGGAAACCGAAGTATAATCTGACGACATGTGATCTCTGGTCCCCTGCGCACGGAATGCTTAGGTTTTGGGATCATTTTAGGGCATATATATTGTGCTCCTTTTTTTTATAGATCGTTGTAACGAATTGTAATGTGCTTAATGATAATTTATTAAGTTCAAGCCCTCTCCTTCTCTCTTCTCTTTTTATCTCCAAATTTGATTACAATTTACATTTTAATTACAATTTATATTGAATAATGTTCCATCACCGGAACAGTAATTTTTAAATTTTTTTATTATTTTCTTTTCTATTTTTTTTCTTTTCCTTTTCCTTTTCTTTTTTTTTCTTTTCTTCCAGTTCCTCCGCCGACCATAGACCTCCGCCGGCCTCAGGCGAGGCTGCCCTCGCCGGCGTCGGGCGAGGGCCGCCCTCGCCTGGGCTGGGCGAGGCCGGCCTCGCCAGATCGGGCGAGGGCTCGACCTCGCCGGCGTCGGGCGAGGCCGACCTCGCCTGCAACTGGCGAGGCTCGACCTCGCCGGCGTCGGGCGAGGCCGGCCTCGCCAGTTGCCGGCGAGGTCGAGCCTCGCCGGCGTCGGGCGAGGTCGGCCTCGCCCGATCTCGACGAGGTCGAGCCCTCGCCCGATCTGGCGAGGACGGCCTCGCCCAGCCCAGGCGAGGGCGGCCTCGCCCGACGCCGGCGACCTCCGCCGGCCCCGGCTATGGCCGGCGGACTGGCGGAGGAAGAAAAGAAAAAAAAAGAAAAGGAAAAGGAAAAGAAAAAAAACAGAAAAGAAAAATTATGAACTGGCCCGGAACCGGTTCCGAACCAGTCCGGAACCGGCCGGTTCCGGTTCATACTTGGCCACAAACCGGAACCGGTCGGTTCTGAACCGTGGCCATGACTACAGTATGGCATTATGGTTGGAGGCAGCGGATGGGATGAAAAGAGGAAAAATATTTGGGATAGGATCCTTGTCAAGGATGTACGAAACGAAGGTTGCTGTGTCTTCATCCTTCAATGCGGCTGTTTCAAGGAGGGCACAACATGAGGAAGAAATGACCTAAGAATTGAACCAACGGAAGCAGTTGCTTCTACAGAAGGACAAAGAAATGAAGCATTTACTTGGACAGAAGGACGAACAAATGAGAGTGATGCAACAACAAATGTAACTTATCATGCGACGCCTTGACATCAATCGCAATGAGGTTCTTCCTGTACCTCCTATGCTCTTAGTTGGTGATTGTTCAGTGCTGCAAAGAATCCTTTCTCCTCATCATGACCGATCCAGATACAATTCCAATCGCTCTTACTGCTTCTCTCATTCCATCGTCTTCTTCTTCATCTTTAACCGAGTTTCGTACTTCACATGCTTCTAAGATAGACTATCTTTACGAAGTCTCTCTTAGTGATGAAACCAAGATTTCCAAAACGCAACTTCCTCTCATGAATCTAGACTCAGCTTTTGCTAAACCTGCTACATCTTTTTCTCCCATCAGGTCTATACGACATCTCATCCGTCAGACTCCAAAAGAAGTCAAGGAATACGTTCAGTCTTCCAAATTTGACCAACATCCAATTCCTGCTTCTGAAAAGGAATACTTTGTTACTCTCCAAATTCCTTCTGAATTTCCCAAATAGTAGATCCAACAAGGGTATTCGCATATTCACTATGGCACAGTCCGTCTTGCTCTTACCTTTCATGGGATAAAAAGTTTGCCTGTCGTAGCAAGAATGGCTCTTTTGGATACTAGGTTCCTAGAATATCAGCATATCTGTATTGGTACTGTTCAAACTACTTTAAATGTTGGAACAGTCTTTGTAACCCTTTATCCAAATTTTAATATTGCCATTTTCGATCCCCAGCTACTTTCTTTCTTGAAAGTACAACTTCAGCTTACTAGAGCTCCTCAAACTGCCAATTCTATTGCCACAACTCTTCATTACCAAATGGTGTATAGAGTCCAAAATCATGCTCTAGATCTGAATTTCCAACATGGAAATGAAGATGCACTGTTCATCTCCATGCAAAACGATCAGGCCTCTTGCATTCATGTTCCTCGGCAGATCCCAAAAGAAAAGTTAGTCAAGCTTCTTTCTGAATCTTGGATAACAAATTATGAAAAGCTCCACCAAATTAACCAACCTCTCTAGTCTTCAGACTCTCAATTTGTCAGACAAAAAGATGGTACTGTAACCATCAAATTCCGCAAAGAGAAGGAAGAAACTCCTTCCATCTTTTCTACTATTTTTATGATAGAACCCTGTGTTCCTAATCAAGTTCCTAAGGAACTAGACCCAAAAAAGCTAGTTCAATACTTCAAAAGTGACGGGAATCCTGTCCATCACTATAAAGACCCTTATGGTCATTGCTTCTTGGATCCTTTTTGCCAGTGTTCTTCATGCACAAATTCCTCAGATGAAGTAGATCCAGCTACTAGGCCTACGCGAAAAGCTAGGAAGGCCAAGGAGAGCTTCTACCAAAGATATTTGGATGGCGACCCTACCATTGATACTCTTGGAGAAAATAGTGGATACCAGTTTATACTATCATACGGACCACCATCATCTTCATCAACTTCATCATCCCTATCATTCCCATTATCTTCACCATCACCACCATCACCCCCAGTTTCATCTCCATATAAGAAATCTGTTGTTTCCCCTTTCTACAAACCCATTTATAAGTGGGTAAAGAAAAATTCTTATCCACTTGAAATTCCAATCTTTCCTGAAAACCTAATCATTGGGCAACTTCCATCTATCTCCATGTTCAATGAAGCTGACTTCCCTCCTTTAAATCATGTTGAAAGTTCTCAGCTTTCTTTTCCTGCTACTGAAGAATTCATTGATCCGCAACGACGATACCTTCATGCTCCAAAAATTCCTTCTTCCACTGATGTTGATGAACGTGGAAGGCCAAAAAGAATGCCTGCTGCTGAGGCTATTCTAAATTGGTAGTCAGAAACTCTCATGGCAGAAAATCAGGCTTTCAAGACACTTGACTCCAAAATTATTGATGTGCAACAAGACATCCGAAGGTACGACGAGTCCATCAAAAAGATGCTTGTGGATTTCCAGAAAAGACTTCATGCCTTGGAATCAGGCCAGCATCTTGGCTACCATTATCTTGAAAATCCGAAAAATGAAATAGAGAAACTCAAAAGGCAAATTAGTCTCCTTGAAGAAGGAAAATTTAAGCCTACTGATTTCTTCTCTATTTCGAGAATTGGATACTCTCTTCCACCACCGCAAAGCTCTCCAGTTTTTGCTGCAGCTGCTCTTGCAACCGAAACTTCTACTCAGCGAGATAGAAGTGATATGACAGAAATGCGCAATCACATTCGGGAAATGGAGAAGCTCCGAAAGGAAAGAATGAAAGAAAAACCTGTTGCTGAGTCCTCTGGAGAATCTGAAAAGAGCTCTGACCAGCAGATGATGATCTCAAACCCCTTAGAATCCTTTATGAGGGATTTAAACAAAGATCAACAACAGAATCCAAAAGCTAATTCAGAACAACATCTACCAGAGTGCACTTCCCAAGTAGCAAATGTATCAAATTTGCCAAATTCAGATTCAAAATCTGACTCCCTATCCTATTCCTCTTCGTCTACTTTTCCAATTCCTTCCATTGAATCTTTCCAAGTACCACCAACTACTCCTCCGATCTTCATGACTGATCCACCAGAACAAGAAATGGAACCAAATCCATCTGAACCAGAGATTATTCAGATCAATAACCCATCTCATATTTCTGTTTCCTCATCCAAACAGTTTTTCACTCTTGATGATACTCCTTATTCAAAATGGCCAGAAAGATTGGATGAATTCCATGCTTGGTTGAACACCAGAGCTCTTACTGTTGAAAGCAAATATGATGTTCTTCTAGAATTTGCTACAAGGTTTACTGGAAGCCTTAAACACTGGTGGCAATCAACTTCTGAAACAGATCAGATGACTTTTCTTCTTCTACAAGATTTTTCCCAAGCCATTGGAATCATTTACCTATATTTCATAGGAAAACCTGCTGATCTTCTTGAGCTCAAAAGAAGAGAATATTTTAAAAGAAAATGTTGTTCTCTTTAAAAAAGGCACCTAGATCGCCATTACAGGGAGATGCTTAAACTCTTTCATGGCCTAGGAGCTGATCCAAATTTCAAACAAGTCTTCTTAGCCTCCATTCCTAAAGAACTCTCCCAACAAGTTGAGAGATCTTTTCTCAACAAGCAAAGAAGAATTGTTGACATCCCCTTTGGAGAACTACAGCAAGAAATCCATCTTTGTCTTGATGAACTCTGCCTCCGAAGACAGATGATGAAAAACTACGTTAGGGACAATCGTGAACTTGACGGTGCTTGCTCCAAACAACATTTGAAGATCAAATGTTCGAAGAAGGATTGTGACGGTTCCTGCGGAGAATATTCAAAGAAAAACAAGCACTTCAAGAAGTATCGAGTGAAAAGATCCAGGCACTTCGGAAGAAAGAAGAAATGGCGATTCCTGTGAAAACGAAGAAACTTTACAGGGCGCAAGAAACCAAATCGTTGCTTCATTTGCAATAAGAAGGGCCACTTTGCCAAAAATTGCCCTCAGGCAAAAAAAGGTCAGAATCATCTCATTCATAATATCGAACTCGAGACAGAAATCTCTCTTGACAATGATGATATTGAATCCCTGTTCTCTATCGATGAAAATCCCACTGACCAAACACTTTGCATCATTCCTTATCTCACCCCCAGTGAAACAGACTCTAATTCAGAACCTGAAGAACTTTTCCATCTATCATCACAACTAGAAAATCTGGATCTCAGTTTACATTCCAGTCAACTTCATTGTCCCCACTTCCCAGTCAAAATCTATCTCTCAAAATTTGCCAAACCAATTTCAATCATTGCCCTCATAGATACTGGTGTTAGTGCTTCAATCCTAGATACTAAAGTTCTCCCTGAAGAATACTGGACTTTCTGTGTTCGGTATTTCAACTCTGCTTTAGGAGACACTTTTTTCACAAATGTTCGTACCACCCCTGTATCTATTCAGTTTTTCCCCCAGTATTCCATTACCACCAGAATTCTTGGATCTAGTCTTCCTAATAAAGACTTGATTATTGGGTGGGATATCATGACTCAATTTTTAGACTTGAGAATCGTTCTTGAAAAAGGACTTAGGTATAAAGACCAATTCTCTGAATTCGTCAATATCCAAAGACTCTTTTCCATTCAAATGAGTCCGTTAGATCTAATCATGCAGAAACTGTTGGAATCATGCTCAGAAAATCATTCCGAATTCTCTAAAAAATGTTCTCATCTTTTGTGGAAAAATCCAGAATTCTATGTTCGACTCCCCTTCAAGAAAAATGAGGATATAAATCCTACTAAGGCAAATCATTCGGGAATGAATTCAGAGCATTTGGCTCTTGCTCAAAAAGAATGCTCAGAATTATTACAACAAGGCCTTATTGAAACTTCTAATTCTCAATGGGCTTGTGAAGCCTTTTATGTCAATAAACGTACTGAGCAAAATCGAGGAAAAATGAGATTGGTAATTAACTACCAACCTCTCAATCTTTTCCTCCATGATGACAAATTCCCTTTGCCTTCTCGAAATTCCCTTTTTACGGGAATCACTAAAGCCCATATTTACTCAAAGTTTAATCTTAAAGCCGGATTTTGGCAATTGGGCATTCATCCTGATGACAGACTGAAGACGAGATTCTGTATCCCCAACCAATACTTTCAATGGCAAGTTCTTCCATTTGGTCTCAAGGTTGCTCCTTCGTTATTCCAAAAGGCTATGTGTCGCATATTCCAGCCAATCTTATCCAGTGCAGCTGTCTATATTGACGACATATTGCTCTATAGCCCAGACGAAGAATCTAACTATCGACTTCTTGAGCAGTTTGCAGAAATTGTGAAGAAACATGGCATCATGCTTTCTTAGAAAAAGATGATCATTGCCCAGACAGAAGTTGAATTTCTTGGCATGCACCTTAACAAAGGTACATATTATCCAGGACCGCATATTGCCAGGGAATTGCTAAAATTTCCTGAAAAAAATTTTGCAACCCAGCAAGTTCAACAATTTCTCGGGATAATCAATTATCTTAGAGATTTTGTTCCAAATATTGCAAGGTTGTTAATTCCTTTGCAACTGATGTTAAAAAAACATTCAGTGCCATGGGAAAAGGCACAAACCAAAGCAGTTGCGAAACTCAAAGAAATTATGCAAGATCTTCCCCCTCTGCAAATCCCATCCACAGGCAAGAGAATTTTGCAGACTGATGCCAGTGATGAATATTGGGCGGCCATATTGTTCGAAGAACTTCATGGTAAGTGACATCTTTGTGCTTACAAAAGTGGCAAGTTTTCTCAGGCAGAAATGCATTATCATTCTACCTTCAAGGAAATTTTGGCAGTAAAGAATGAGATAAAAAAGTTCGAATTCCATCTTATTGGCCACCATTTTCTGGTGGAACTGGATATGGTTTCTTTTCCCCAAATGACCAAATTCAAGCAGAAGCAAATCCCTTATCCTCAGCTACTCAGATGGGCTGAATGGTTTTCGAAATACTCTTTCGAAACCAAACACATTGCAGGAAAGAAAAATGTGCTTGCAAATTTTCTCTCTGGACCAAAAGCATCGGCAGAAATCAACATGTATATTCTCAGGCATTCCTTCCCATTCCGGGCAGACAAGGACAAGATTGAACGGTTCCGAGATTGGCCAAGCCTGGAATATCCTCAAGAAATAATTGAGCAAATTCAAAAGGATAAGCTCATTGAAAATCTTGACAATCTCATGTGGCAATGCCATACAGACCTTTTTCGCCACTATAGAGGATCTATCCTTGACTCTTTTGGATTACACTCGAGGTACCCTTTCATCCACCCATTACTTTGGAGAAAAAATGATTTTCCTAATAAACTTAAATGGCTATTATGGTATCTAACCAACAAGTACGTAATAGCTATTGAGTTTCCCACCAGAAAATTTATTCTCCAATTGACCAACTTACTTCTGGTTGATTTCATTCAACTAAATAAACATGAGAAAAACCTTTTAACTGTGCTTAAATGGTTTTACCCTCCTGTTTATTGGAAACAACTCTTTCTTGAAGAGGTGAAAAAAGTTCGAGATGATCCGGAAACAGACACTGTTGTACTCTTCCATCGTCCTTGGACTTTTGTGCATAATAATGGTACCATTTCCAATACTCCCGCCGTAGTAGGTACTACTACCTACAAGCCTCAGTCACAACTCCAGGTTGCACGTGTCTATAAATCCTTCCCCAGCCGCATTAATTCTATTGAATATAATTACAGGGAACTCCAAAGGATCCTATGCCAAGAAAATCGTAATAATCCAGAAGAAGCATAAGATTACTTCACACCTGTCTCATGGGATCACGAAGGATCTTCCGCTACAACAAGACAAGCACTCAGAGAATACGAGCACGAACAGGCACAGGCACAGCTCGGATTATTACAAGATCACGAAATGTCAGATATAGGAGATCTAGCACAGTCATCTCAAGATCCAGTGCAGTCTCAGGATCCATGGAGTGGACCACTCTCCCAAGACCCCTATGACTATGGACCATTGTCCTTATCCGTTGGACTTGACGCCAGCTCTTTCTCTTACTATACACAACTAGGAAATTGGCCCCAGCCAGTCTTACCTAAACCAAATCCACAACCAAGCCTTGGCATCAGAATGTGGAATGACCTCTTGTTATCACAAAACACTCTAAATACTGCTTTTCCAGACCTTTCGATACATGCATCCTCTTCTTCGAACCCAGCGCCAGTTATCACTGAAGATAATTTCGAACACATTCTGACACAGAGACAGATAGCAGAATACGAACGTGCAAATAGTTCAGACAGCTCGGATTATGACTATAACTCTGGATGGAGATAAGCTTATACTGTTTCACCTAATCGGCATTGTCCTAGCATATCATAGCCGGGTCCTGTTCCACCTATGAATAGGTTTTAAGTGTTCTACAAGTAAGTGTGCCAAATAATGTACTTAGTTAGGTAAGGTTTGTTTTATGTGGATACGAGTCCAATAATGTACCCTGTTCTAAGTGTGTTTTGTCTTACCTGGACCCTCGTCCAGCATGTATCCCCCAACGCCTATATAAGGCCGTGTAATCCTTCGGTTTAAAATAAGAGGGAAAGTTGTGAAATCTCAATTCTCTCACTTTCCATGCCTCTCTAAAAATCCTTTTCTTCAAAGCCTGGCATGATCCTCTAAGAAAGGCAGCTCGGCCAGTTAGGCATAACATCATCCTGGTCACTCTGAGCGTCTCTATGCTCTGAGCCAAATCTCCAAGTAGTCTTGCAGCTAAAAGGCAGTTCCTGAAGGGTTTGAACAAGAGGTTCGCCTATGTGGAATAGCATACCTGCTGTAAACTGATCGGGTTTTCTCTGGCTCTCAGTATAGAGCCAATGAGGGGATCTATACTGAGAGCCGGGGAAAACCAGATCAGTTTACAGCAGGTATGCTATTCCACATGGGCGAACCTCTTGTTCAAGCCCTTCAGGAACTGCCTTTTAGCTACAAGATTACCCGGAGATTTGGCTCAGAGCATAGAGACGCTCAGAGTGACCAGGATGATGTTATGCCTAACTGGTCGAGCTGCCTTTCTTAGAGGATCATGCCAAGCTTTGAAGAAAAGGATTTTTAGAGAGGCATGGAAAGTGAGAGAATTGAGATTTCACAACTTTCCCTCTTATTTCAAACCGAAGGATTACACGGCCTTATATAGGCGTTGGGGGATACATGCTGGACGAGGGTCCAGGTAAGACAAAACACACTTAGAACAGGGTACATTATTGGACTCGTGTCCACATAAAACAAACCTTACCTAACTAAGTACATTATTTGGCACACTTACTCGTAGAACACTTAAAACCTATTCATAGGTGGAACGGGACCTGGCTATGATATGCTAGGATAATGCTGGTTAGGCAGAACAGTACAAGCTTATCTCCATCCAGAGTTATAGTCATAATCCGAGCTGTCTGAACTATTTACACGTTCGTATTCTGCTATCTGTCTCTGTGTCAGAATGTGTTCGAAATTATCTTCAGTGATAACTGGCGCTGGGTTCGAGAAAGAGGATGCATGTATCGAAAGGTATGGAAAAGTAGTATTTAGAGTGTTTTGTGGTAACAGGTCATTCCACATTCTGATGCCAAGGCTTGGTTGTGGATTTGGTTCAGGTAAAACTGGCTGGGGCAAAACTGGCTGGGGCCAATTTCCTAGTTGTGTGTAGTGAGAGGAAGAGCTGGCATCAAGTCTAACGGATAAGGACAATGGTCTATAGTCATAGGGTCTTGGGAGAGTGGTCCACCCCATGGATCCTGAGACTGCACTGGATCTTGAGATGACTATGCTGGATCTTTTATATCTGAAATTTCGTGATCTTGTGATAATCCGAGCTGTGCCTGTTTGTACTCGTATTCTCTGAGTGCTTGTCTTATTGTAGCGGAAGATCCTTCGTGATCCCATGAGATAGGTGTGAATAATCCCATGCTTATTCTGGAATACTACGATTTTCTTGGCATAGGATCCTTTGGAGTTTCCTGTAATTATATTTAATAGAACCAATGCGACTGGGGAACGATTTATAGACACGTACAACCTGGAGTTGTGACTGAGGCTTGTAGGTAGTAGTACCTACTGCGGCGAGAGTATTGGAAATGGTACCATTATTATGCACAAAAGTCCAAGGACGATGGAAGAGTACAACAGTGTGTATTTTCGGATCATCTCGAACTTTTTTCACCTCTTCAAGAAAGAGTCGTTTCCGATAAACAGGAGGGTAAAACCATTTGAGCACAGTTAAAAGGTTTTTCTCGTGTTTATTTAGTTGAACGTAATCAACCAGAAGCAAGTTGGTCAATTGGAGAATAAATTTTCTGGTGGAAAACTCAATAGCAATTACGTACTTGTTGGTTAGATACCATAATAGCCATTTAAGTTTATCAGGAAAATCATTTTTTCTCCAAAGTAAAGGGTGGATGAAAGGGTACCTTGAGTGTAATCCAGAAGAGTCAAGGATAGAACCTCCATGGTGACGAAAAAGGTCTGTATGGCATTGCCACATGAGATTGTCAAGATTTTTAATGAGCTTATCCTTTTGAATTTGCTCAATTATTTCTTGAGGATATTCCAAGCTTGGCCAATCTCGGAACCGTTCAATCTTGTACTTGTTTGCCCGGAATGGGAAGGAATGCCTGAGAATATACATGTTGATTTCTGCCGATGCTTTTGGTCTGGAGAGAAAATCTGTAAGCACATTTTTCTTTTCTGTAATGTGATTGGTTTCGAAAGAGTATTTCGAAAACCATTCAGCCCATCTGAGTAGCTGAGGATGAGGGATTTGCTTCTGCTTGAATTTGGTCATTTGGGGAAAAGAAGCCATATCCAGTTCTACCAGAAAATGGTGGCCAATAAGATGGAATTCGAACTTTTTTATCACATTCTTTACTGCCAAAATTTCCTTGAAGGTAGAATGATAATGCATTTCTGTCTGAGAAAACTTGCTACTTTTGTAAGCGTAAAGATGTCGCTTACCATGAAGTTCTTCGAACAATATGGCCGCCCAATATTCATCACTGGCATCAGTCTGCAAGATTCTCTTGCCTATGGATGGGATTTGCAGAGGGGGAAGATCTTGCATAATTTCTTTGAGTTCCACAATTGCTTTGGTTTGTGCCTTTTCCCATGGCGCTGGATGCTTTTTTAACATCAGTTGCAAAGGAATTAACAACCTTGCAATATTTGGAACAAAATCTCTAAGATAATTGATTATCCCGAGAAATTGTTGAACTTGTTGTTGTAAAGATTTTTTCAGGAAATTTTAGCAATTCCCTGGCAATGTGCGGTCCTGGATGATATGTACCTTTGTTAAGGTGTATGCCAAGAAACTCAACTTCTGTCTGGGCAATGGTCATCTTTTTCTGAGAAAGCATGATGCTATGTTTCTTCACAATTTCTGCAAACTGCTTAAGAAGTCGACAGTGAGATTCTTCGTTTGGGCTATAGAGCAATATGTCGTCAATATAGACAGCTGCACTGGATAAGATTGGCTGGAATATGCGACACATAGCCTTTTGGAATAAGAAAGGAGCAACCTTGAGACCAAATGAAAGAACTCGCCATTGAAAGTGGTGGTTGGGGATACAGAATCCCGTCTTCGCTCTGTCATCAGGATGAATACCCAATTGCCGAAATCCGGCTTTAAGATCAAACTTTGAGTAAATATGGGCTTTAGTGATTCCCGCAAAAAGGGAATTTCGAGAAGGCAAAGGGAATTTGTCATCCTGGAGGAAAAGATTGAGAGGTTGGTAGTTAATTACCAATCTCATTTTTCCTCGATTTTGCTCAATACGTTTATTGACTTAAAAGGCTTCACAAGCCCATTGAGAATTAGAAGTTTCAATAAGGCCTTGTTGTAACAATTCTGAGCATTCTTTTTGAGCAAGAGCCAAATGCTCTGGATTCATTCCCGAATGATTTGCCTTAGTAGGATTTATATCCTCATTTTTCTTGAAGGGGAGTCATACATAGAATTCTGGATTTTTCCACAAAGGATGAGAACATTTTTTAGAGAATTCGGAATGATTTTTTGAGCATGATTCCAACAGTTTCTGCATGATTAGATCTAACGGACTCATTTGAATGGAAAAGAGTCTTTGGATATTGACGAATTCAGAGAATTGGTCTTTATACCTAAGTCCTTTTTCAGGAACGATTCTCAAGTCTAGAAGTTGAGTCATGATATCCCACCCAATAATCAAGTCTTTATTGTGAAGACTAGATCCAAGAATTTTGGTGGTAATGGAACACTGGGGGAAAAACTGAATAGATACAGGGGTGGTATGAACATTTGTGAAAAAAGTGTCTCCTGAAGCAGAGTTGAAATACCGAACACAGGAAGTCCAGTATTCTTCAGGGAGAACTTTAGTATCTAGGATTGAAGCACTAACACCAGTATCTATGAGGGCAATGACTGAAATTGGTTTGGCAAATTTTGAGAGATAGATTTTGACTGGGAAGTGGGGACAATGAAGTTGACTGAAATGTATACTGGGATCCAGATTTTCTGGTTGTAATGATAGATGGAAAAGTTTTTCAGGTTCTGAATCAGAGTCTGTTTCACTGGGGTGAGATAAGGAATGATGCAAAGTGTTTGGTCAGTGGGATTTTCATCGACAGAGAATAGGGATTCGCTATCATCATTGTCAAGAGAGATTCCTGTCTCGAGTTCGATATTATGAATGAGATGATTCTGATCTTTTCTTGCCTGAGGGCAATTTTTGGCAAAGTGGCCCTTCTTATTGCAAATGAAGTAACGATTTGGTTTCTTGCGCCCTGTAAAGTTTCTTCGTTTTCACAGGAACCACCATTTCTTCTTTCTTCCGAAGTGCCTGGATCTTTTCACTCGATACTTCTTGAAGTGCTTGTTTTTCTTTGAATATTCTCCGCAGGAACCGTCACAATCCTTCTTCGAACATTTGATCTTCAAATGTTGTTTGGAGCAAGCACCGTCAAGTTCACGATTGTCCCTAACGTAGTTTTTCATCATCTGTCTTCGGAGGCAGAGTTCATCAAGACAAAGATGGATTTCTTGCTGTAGTTCTCCAAAGGGGATGTCAACAATTCTTCTTTGCTTGTTGAGAAAAGATCTCTCAACTTGTTGGGAGAGTTCTTTAGGAATGGAGGCTAAGAAGACTTGTTTGAAATTTGGATCAGCTCCTAGGCCATGAAAGAGTTTAAGCATCTCCCTGTAATGGCGATCTAGGTGCCTTTTTTAAAGAGAACAACATTTTCTTTTAAAATATTCTCTTCTTTTGAGCTCAAGAAGATCAGCAGGTTTTCCTATGAAATATAGGTAAATGATTCCAATGGCTTGGGAAAAATCTTGTAGAAGAAGAAAAGTCATCTGATCTGTTTCAGAAGTTGATTGCCACCAGTGTTTAAGGCTTCCAGTAAACCTTGTAGCAAATTCTAGAAGAACATCATATTTGCTTTCAACAGTAAGAGCTCTGGTGTTCAACCAAGCATGGAATTCATCCAATCTTTCTGGCCATTTTGAATAAGGAGTATCATCAAGAGTGAAAAACTGTTTGGATGAGGAAACAGAAATATGAGATGGGTTATTGATCTGAATAATCTCTGGTTCAGATGGATTTAGTTCCATTTCTTGTTCTGGTGGATCAGCTATGAAGATCGGAGGAGTAGTTGGTGGTACTTGGAAAGATTCAATGGAAGGAATTGGAAAAGTAAACGAAGAGGAATAGGATAGGGAGTCAGATTCTGAATCTGAATTTGGCAAATTTGATACATTTGCTGCTTGGGAAGTGCACTCTGGTAGATGTTGTTCTGAATTAGCTTTTGGATTCTGTTGTTGATCTTTGCTTAAATCCCTCAGAAAGGATTCTAAGGGGTTTGAGATCATCATCTGTTGGTCAGAGCTCTTTTCAGGTTCTCCAGAGGACTCAGCAACAGGTTATTCTTTCATTCTTTCCTTTTGAAGCTTCTCCATTTCCCGAATGCGATTGCGCATTTCTGTCATATCACTTCTATCTCGCTGAGTAGAAGTTTCGGCTGCAAGAGCAGCTGCAGCAAAAACTGGAGAGCTTTGCGGTGGTGGAAGAGATTATCCGATTCTCGAAATAGAGAAGAAATCGGTAGGCTTAAATTTTCCTTCTTCAAGGAGATTGATTTGCCTTTTAAGTTTCTCTATTTCATTTTTCGGATTTTCAAGATAATGGTAGCCAAGATGCTGGCCTGATTCCAAGGCATGAAGTCTTTTATGGAAATCAACAAGTATCTTTTTGATGGACTTGTCGTACCTTCGGATGTCTTGTTGCACATCAATAATTTTGGAGTCAAGTGTCTTGAAAACCTGATTTTGTGCCATGAGAGTTTCTGACTACCAATTTAGAACAGCCTCAGTAGCAGGCGTTCTTTTTGGCCTTCCATGTTCATCAATATCAGTGGGAGAATGAATTTTTGGAGCATGAAGGTATCGTCATTGCGGATCAGTGAATTCCTCAGTAGCAGAAAAAGAAAGCTGAGAACTTTCAACAGGATTTAAAGGGGGAAGTTAGCTTTATTGAACATGGAGATAGATGGAAGTTGTCCAGTGATTGGGTTTTTAGGAAAGACTGGAATTTCAAGTGGATAAGAATTTTTCTTTACCCACTTATAAATGGGTTTGTAGAAAGGGGAAACAACAGATTTCTTATATGGAGGTGAAACTGAGGGTGATGGTGGTGATGGTGGAGATAATGGGAATGATGGGGATGATGAAGTTGATGAAGATGATGGTGGTCCGTATGATACTATAAACTAGTATCCACTATTTTCTCCAAGAGTATCAATGGTAGGGTCGCCATCCAAATATCTTTGGTAGAAGCTCTCCTTGGCCTTCCTAGCTTTTCGCGTAGGCCTGGTAGCTGGATCTACTTCATCTGGGGAATTTGTGCATGATGAACACTGGCAAAAAGGATCCCAGAAGCAATGACCATAAGGGTCTTTATAGTGATGGACAGGATGCCAGTCACTTTTGAAGTATTGAACTAGCTTTTTGGGTCTGGTTCCTTAGGAACTGGATTAGGAACACAGGGTTCTATCATAAAAATAGTAGGAAAGATGGAAGGAGTTTCTTCCTTCTCTTTGCGGAATTTGATGGTTACAGTACCATCTTTTTGTCTGACAAATTCAGAGTTTGAAGACTGGAGAGATTGGCTAATTTGGTGGAGCTTTTCATAATTTGTTATCTAAAATTCAGAAAGAAGCTTGGCTAACTTTTCTTTTGGAATCTGCCGAGGAACATGAATGCAAGAGGCCTGATCGTTTTGCATGGAGATGAACAGTGCATCTTCATTTCCATGTTGGAAATTCAGATCTAGAGCATGATTTTGGACTCTATACATCATTTGGTAATGAAGAGTTGCGGCAATAGAATCGGCAGTTTGGGGAGCTCTAGTAAGCTGAAGTTGTACTTTCAAGAAAGAAAGTAGCTGGGGATCGGAAAGGGTAATATTAAAATTTGGATAAAAAGTTACAAAGACTGTTCCAGCATTTAAAGTGGTTTGGACAGTACCAATATAGGCATGCTGATATTCTAAGAACCTAGTATCCAAAAGAGCCATTCTTGCTACGATAGGCAAACCTTTTCTCCCATGAAAGGTAAGAGCAAGACGGACTGCGCTATAGTAAATATGCAAATACCCTTATTGGATCCACTGTTTGGGAAATTCAAGAGGAATTTGGAGAGTAACAAAGTATTCCTTTTTAGAAGCAGGAATTGGATGTTGGTCAAATTTGGAAGACTGAACGTATTCCTTGATTTCTTTTGGAGTCTGACGGATGAGATGTCGTATAGACCTGATGGGAGAAAAAGATGTAGCAGGTTTAGCAAAAGCTGAGTCTAGATTCATGAGAGGAAGTTGCGTTTTGGAAATCTTGGTTTCATCACTAAGAGAGACTTCGTAAAGATAGTCTATCTTAGAAGCATGTAAAGTACGAAACTCGGTTAAAGATGAAGAAGAAGACGATGGAATGAGAGAAGCAGTAAGAGCGATTGGAGTTGTATCTGGATCGGTCATGATGAGGAGAAAGGATTCTTCGCAGCACTGAACAATCACCAACTAAGCGCATGGAACGAACCAAGTTAGGCATAAAACCACGCTCTGATACCAATGAGGGGATCTATACTGAGAGCTAGGGAAAACCAGATCAGTTTACAGCAGGTATGCTATTCCACATTGGCGAACCTCTTGTTCAAGCCCTTCAGGAACTGCCTTTTAGCTGCAAAACTACCCGGAGATTTGGCTCAGAGCATAGAGACACTCAGAGCGATCGATCTAGGTACACAATGATGCGGCGATTGGCGATGATGATGATACTGATGATTTTATTGTCAGTCCATCCTAGTTCATTCTCTTCGGGGCCGACCAGTTGTTGTTGTCGTCCCCTAGCGGCGAGCTGCCTCGTCAGTTCGAGGACAAGCTTCAAGTGACATCCTTGTCTCTCGGCTTTAGGAGTTAGAATTGTGACGTTGCCGCTGGTTTCATATGTTTTCTAATGGTTATCCCGCGTCCTTTCAATGTTTTGCATGTATTACATGATGTTCATTTGTGCTTAGCTATCTCACAGTCTGTGAGATTGAATATTGAATACCATCATGTGAGATTTCGCAACTTATACATTGTAGAAATTAATATTGTTGCTAATTAGATTTAAAATAAAAAAATGTCCCTAAACAAAATTCGTCGCAAACTTAGCGATGAATTTTGTCACAAATAGATTTCGTTGTAATTTAGTGACTCCACGAATAGATTTCGTCGCAATTGAAATTTTTGGTCGGAAAAATTAGCGATTTTCCACGATTTTTGTAACGAATAATTAGCGACAAATTTTGCAACGAAATTTCCCACGACTTTGTTTTTGTCGCAATTTACCAACGAAAATTGAAATTTTTTTGCGGCAAAATTTGCGATTTCCCACGATATTTGCAACGAATATTTTGCGCCAAATTTTCCAACGAATTTTGCAACTAATTTAGTCACGAATTTTGCAACGAATAATTAGCAACGGATTAATTTTCGTCGCAAATTACCAACGAAAATTCAAATTTTCGTCGCAAAATTTTGCGAAAAAATACCGGTTTTTTCAAATTCGTTGGAAAATTCGTGGGAAATTTCTCACGAATTTTCCAACGAATTTGAAAAAAATCCAAAAATTTGAATTTCGTCGCAAAATTCATGGGAAATTTCCCACGAATTTTTCAACGAAATTCAAAAAGGCCACCTATGCCGAAAATTTAAATTTTGTCGCAAAATTCGTAGGAAATTTCCCACGAAACCCTGTTTTCATCGGAAATTACCAACGAAAAATTAAATTTTTTTGTCGCAAAAAATTTCCGACGCCGAATTATTGATGAATTTTTTTTCGTGGCTAATTTCATTGAAAATTCATTTCCCACGAATTTTCCCACGAAAAATTATCGACAAATTTTGCCACGATTTTTACAACGAATAATTAGCGACGAATTTTCCAACGAACTTTGCAACAAATTTTCCAACGAATTTTGTGACGAATTTTGCGACGAAAAAATTTCGTCGCAAATTACCAACGAAAATTTAAATTTTTTGTCGGAAAAATTTGCGACGATGAATTACCAACGAATTTTTTTTCGTCGCTAATTTCGTTGGAAATTCATTTTCCAACGAATTTTGCAAAATTTTTCGTTGAAAAATTCGTCGCAAAATGACGGTTTTTTTGTAGTGATATACGCTTCTTCCAAATATATTCTGGAAAATACAGTCAAGCAAATTGGAAAAAAATTATTTTCGATGGCAAATCGCGTTTGTAGAGTAGAGTTAATAAGAACAGAAAATAAAAAAAGATCATTTAGATGGGCCAATTGGTTATCTAATCAGAACGTTTAAAACAAAGGATATAAAAATACACCTGATAATGCAAGGATTTAAATTAAAAATGGGATTGCTCTTAAAAAAATGTGAATAACATTACTATTTATTGAAAAAAAATTTGTGACGACGGGAGTGACTTCTGCCACATTAAAATCTAATATTACGATGGATGGGAAATTAAATTGGTTTATAAGTTACCCATTAGTCAAATAGCAACAAGAAATTAAACATTGAGCCTTCCATGGCAAGAGAATATCTCGCTAGCGCATGGCTGCCTAACGAATCCGCCACAATGAATGTGGAGGTAGAAATGCCGACTAAGACGCTACGATGAATTCCATACTTTAGACTTCACTAGCTAACCTCGGAAATGTCAATATTTTAGTTTGGAAAATAGCTTTACCCATTTGACGACTCCACGGATTTTACATAGCGATCAGAGCATGATATAGGAAGCCAAACGGTAATCACTAATTAGGCACTGTTTTTCATACCTAAGTTTACTACATGCATACACTTAATCTCCAAAGATGTTACTAGCCCTCTTTCCATCATGCAATTAGCAATAAAATTTCTCTCATTTGTGGAAAACCCTGGATATTTCATATTAGAGAAAAATATCTTTTTAAAAGGAAAGTGTATTAGGGAAAGCTTGGGTTACTACCTAAAAGGCATAGTAGAGACCGCGTGCAACAGCTCAAAAGGGCCCTTAAAGAGTATAACGAGAAACCTTCCCATTTGGCCCATCCTTTAATTACCTCCCAAATGGTAATTAGCTATCGTGATTTATTACCTAATATAACCAAAATGCCTCAATATAAAGTGGAAAACATCAATGAAAATAGTGGATAAGCAAATACCCATCTTTATCAATATCTCACTTGCAGTGATTAGTTGAATAAATCAAAATTTTATTTTAAGCATTAAGTTTTTTTTTTTAAATTTGAAAAAAGATCAATGAATTACAACGGATGTAAATAGATTGCCAACTGAGATGCTGGCAAGAATTCCATAAATCTAAAGGTCATTACTCAATTTAGCCAACTTACTTGATTAGCTTAGGGTAAAGCCACAAAAAATCGTAAATTATGTTCACTGTGACACATCTAACATAATTTTTTTCTACAATACCAAAAATCTCGAACTTGTACCTGTAAGACATATTTACCCTCTTGTCTAAGTTTTGTCGATGATATCTATTAAACATCTGCCTACATACGTCATAAAGCAAACGGTATTGACATGACACTCACGTGGCTTAAGTATAATTAAAAATAACATTGTTTTGTGTGACGCCCCTACCTCGGGGTCATTCACATGACGTGACATCCCATTCATTATTATCTTTATTTACATACAAGCGGAAGCATACTCGGGACGATCACAATCAAAAGAACAACCAACGGAAATAAGACAAGCCTTATGAGCAAACTTTATGTTTACGGAACATGCAAACATATTTGAACAAGCCCTTCTCTTGGGTCATAGCAAACATCACATATATTCTACAAGCCTATTCCAAAGGCTTTTCTAATTACAGGCCAACGTGGCTTGGGCTTTCCTATCCCCACTATGACTTCTCGCTCCTTGTTTCTTTATTTCCATCCCAGTTCTATCCGCCTGGCCATCTCATATCCCACCCGTGGCATTATCCCGGAGCCGGCCCGCCCTAAGGCGCCAAGTTCGTTAGGCCCTCATCGAACGTCACAAGTGTCGTGATTCGGCAATAGGCGCAGTCTTCTCTGACATTTATCATGGTGAGCACTTCGGCTCTCGGCTTCACGGGATTGCCAACGCGGGCTAGGGGAGATGCCATCCCTACGGACCTGAAAAAAAAGGAAACAATGGGGGATGAGTTGGGGAGACTCAGCAAGTGAAATTTTTACTAACAGGCGAGGACATATCAATCGTCATTACACGAAACATTTCTTGCCGCACCGGCCTCCGTGGCCGATCAAACAACGACGGGCATAGCAAGCATAAAACAAGAATTCCAGGCATGGCTAAGTCACGGTTTACCTCATATGTCGCGTCTCGATTTCTAATTCGTGTTAGATAACATGCAAAAACACGAAACAAGGCAAACTTGTTATAGAGAACACAACATCGGAACACCAAGAACCAAGAACGAGGAAAGCTCGTGATACAACGTACTTCAACGTCATTTCCCGGTAGTAAAATCTCACTTACTCTAATAAAACAAGAACTAGAGGAGAGAATGGGCGGGAAAAGGCAACGGTCTCGAGTCTCGGACAATTTACGGCGTCGGCTTATCTCTCCCTCGGCTTTCTTTCTCTCCCTCTCACGGTTTGCTCTCTCTCTCCCTCACGGTTCTCTCTCTCTCTCTCTCTCTCTCTCTCTCTCTCTCTCTTGGCCGGTTGTGTCTTGTGAAAAAGTGAGCCAAAACTCCCTAATGGCTTCTATTTATAGAGGAAGCAAGGCTAGGGTTTTGATGAGGCGTGCGCATATGTCATGGGGGAGTATGAGGTATGTGCACGTGTCATCGGGGCGATGAGGTAAGCGCACGCATCATCCACTCATTAATGGCCTAAGTTTAATAGTCAAGAGTAATGATGAAATGGCCAATTATTCTTCCTTTTTCTCTCCTCACCCATTGGCCGTGATTCCTCTCTCTCTTGACTTCCCCTTGGCTTGGCCGAATGGCTTTGCCTTGCGTCCCATAATGATAGAACCTCCAAAGTCTAATGTTATTAATGCTTGTCATCATGAAATAGGGCTTCCAAGTCAAGGGCCATTTAATGGCATTAATGAAACTTAATGATGGAAGCTTGAAGGAGAAGCTTTGACCATGTCAAAGCCTTATCTTCTATTTTCTTCCCAACAAAACAAACACGGAGCCCATTTTGGTCTTCTAGAAATGTCTATTCGGCTCACAATGACTCAGCACCATCGGTTTGCACAATAACAACTAATCGACACTTAAGTCGTAGACCCGCATCATAATCAATTTCATGATTTCCAAGGGTTTTCCACGACAAAACACGTATAAAAATCTCATTCAACCCGAGGTTCGGCGTGGAAATGTTCTTAAATATCACCAAAAGACATCAAGTCGAGATTCCAATGTTCTCATATAGGAATTTATAAATCTTTGAAATCTGACAAAACCGAACAGCTTTGCACTGTTCACGAAATTGGACTTGAAAATATAGTAAATGGACTCCAAAAATTCTCAAATTCGGATATGTCATAAACAAGGCTTTAACAAACATTTCTTGTGAAGAACACAAAATCGAAATCTCTCTGTAAACATCATTTTTAGTAGCTCAAAGGCAGATTAAAAACAGTTTGTTGGAACAAAATTCTTGTTTCTCAAAGTAAGCTTTGTGTAGAATACAAATCATCTCAGAAAATTCCCAACTTTGTACACATTATAGAAAAGGACGTTCTCAACAACTTTTGTGAAGGAAACTTTTCCAAAATCGGCCCAGAAAAGCTCGTAGAAAATAAAGACGGTATAAACATCACCGAAATACCCATTCTGGGCAGTTTCACATGGTCCGAAAATCAGGTCATCGTACCACTCATATCAACTTCAAAAATTCTGAAATTAAAGTATGTAAAACTTCATAATGTTTGGAACAACTTTCAAGAAGAAAGTGTTTGGAAATTTGGATCACAAAAGTCTCCTAAAAAATAACAAAACGAAGGAGTACCAAGAATCCGAAATACGGTTTTCCAAAACAAGAGTAAAAATTTTTGTTCCGATTGGAAAAACATCAAACCTAAACCGTAGACATTTTTCAGGGATTGAAATTGAGGATGTGACATTTTGGCTGAAAAATCATCGAATGAAAACCTTAACGGAGGGTGAATGTGTCACATAGGTACACGTTTTGGATTTTTTATGTCACAATAAACAATTTAGGGTAAATGTGTCATAATAGGCACAGTTTAAGATTTTTTATCTTACAAAAAATGTTCGGGGTAAATGTGTCACAGCAGGAATAATTTGGGACTTTTGGTGACTTTTGATTAATGATTTTCAGGACGCAAGATTCCAAATGATAAATACCCCTATTTTCATTTCCTAACCTTATTACTCACACAACATAAATACTTAACACGTCCACATATCAAATTTCTAACATCGTCGCCGGTATCTAAGTTTCCTAATTCTGTCATTGGCAAATTATCTCATTTGCTCTGCCATGCAAAGCGAAAGGAAATAATTGTTCCAAAAAGTACGAGGAAAATGTTTGTATCGATACCTTTTGTTGTCTGCCGCGACGGGTTACTATAGTTTTTTTTTGCTATTGCAAGTCATATAGGAGGAAAGTTTAGGTAGGAAATAAGAGGCAAGTATATCTTAAACCGTGTTCTAGAAATATGAAGAGGCAGGAAAAGCAAAGAAAAATCATTGTTGATTTTTATTTCCATAATCACATTTTTCTTGCATTCTTCGGAGAAAACAGGCCCTGTATAAATACTGCACTTTCTCTCAGCCCCTACACATCAAAACTTTCCATCACTTTCTCGTCTCAGTTTTCCCGGAAAAGAGAAGAAGAAGAGAAATTTCTTTCGCTTTCATTTTGCTTCGTGAGAATGGACACCCGCCTCGTCTTGACCGGCAACAAGAAGGGAGCGATGCTCACCGCCGAGGAGCTAGAATCCATATCCAAGTCCTTCCACGAGTCCCTCCGCTCTCGCCTCTGGGGCCTTAGCTCCGCGTCGCCGTGGAGGCGATCGCCTTCGCTCACTGTGCGGCAAGATCCTTGATCTATGAGCTGAACTTGGACGACGGCGAAAGCCTCTCGTCGTGGTATTCCGACGGCAGCCTGAAGGTCCTGGATATCTGCACCTGCATCTCCTCTGAGGTTGAGCGACTGGGTCTTCGCTGCCCGAACCTGAGGATCGCGGTTAAGCTCCTCTGCTTGGACGGTGACCCGTTGGAGGAGGAGAGTCACCGAGCAAGCGATTTGCTCGCAGATTGGGTGAGCGAGAGCGAGGGCAGCGATGGGTGTGTGAAGTCTGCGGGCGACATTGAGGGGCTGATCAGAAACTTGGCTGTGAGCATGGAAATGTCGACACCATGGGGGATGGTCTCGCCGGTTGAGAGAGTTGTTTGCTGTGCGATTCGTGCGGTCAGCTTCGTGACGGCGTTCCTCACCGGAGTCATATCTTCGGCCCTGCGCCTTTCGTCAAGGGCGGTTGTCGGCCTCCCTGTCCCAGAGGAGTTCCCCTGGGGCGACTCTGTTTGCGCAATCCAGTCGGCGGTTATCGTGGATTCGGAATGTAGCGAGGATACAGACAAGGAAGCCCAGATCTTGAGGGAGCTCGATGAGATGGAGGCAAGTGTGAAGGAGCTCGACGACGTGGAGGCGAGCGTATGGCGCATGCTCAAGACCATCGAGGATGTGGCGGCATTAGGAGGCGGCGGGGAGATTGTGGGGAGGCTGAGGTCGGCCGCAATAGAGCTGGAGAGGGCCAGTGAGGCGATGTCGGAGGGGTTGTCCAGCTTGAGGGAGGGGGTGAACGAGTTGTTCCGGACTGTGACGAGGATGAGGAAGGAGGTAGTAGATGAGTTCATAGCGAAAGCACAGAAGCGAGAATGACTAAGGGAAGGTGCCAATGAAATGGAACTCTGCAAAGTGAAAGGTGATGCCTGCGAATGGAGCGACAAGCATTAGTTTTTTTTTTTTTTGATAACCCAGGGAACCCCCGCACAGCCGACAGCCGAGGAGTAAACCCTGGGAGCGACACGTGCTAGCCACCACACACGTGCCACCGGTTAAGTCACCCTGCGGCGCCCGGGATTCGAACACTCAACCTTTTGCGAGAGGAAGAGTGCGCACTCCGGCAGCGCCACCCAGGCGGGTGGTGACAAGTATTAGTTGTTATGTACCGAAAGAAAAAAGAATAAATGAATAGAGAGATCAATTGCAGAGTGGCTTGCAGGGGATAGAGATGAGGACGATGATGCTGAACAATCTAAGTTTAATGGTTTGGAAAATTATGGCATGAGGCCAATGCATATGAGTCAAGGTGAACGGGAAATTCACATGATATAATGTTGAATGTGTTGTATATTTCAATAAGTTTTGCAATATTGAAAGTTATTGTTGTGGTAATCGTTTTTTTACCATCGCCATTAATCCATAACGGTTTAGTAACAGTCTTGTAACGGTCTTGACCGCTATTAATTTGCAACTTCAATTAAATGCAAGAATTGATGATGGAAAACGGCTCACTCTTTCTTTTATCTACAAATAGTTACTCCGAACATAATTGAAAAAAAAGATAATATTTTTTTTCTCTAGTTATCTTTCCTTTCATTGTTGGGTGATATGCATAACGTTATTCCTATTACTTACATTATCCTGTGCGGAAAAATTTTGAATGACATAACTATTAAATGGGAAAAACATGTAACGATCAGAGTGGGTTTTGCCAAAAATCAATAATCATGGTAAGTGGAAGACTAAACTGGTTTAGAAGTTATCAATACTGCCAAATGGCAGCAACAAATTGCACATTAAGGCTTCAATGGTCCGAGATTATTTCGTTAGCATATGGTTACCTCCAAACTAATGAATCCGCCACGACGATTGGGTAGATCAAAACGCCAACTAAGATGGTACGAAGAATTTCGTAATTTAGATTTCATTAACTGACATTTCAAAAGTTAATCGACTAGTTTGAACAATAGTCCTTTTCATTTGACAACTCGGCAAATTCTAAGTAGCAACCAAGAATGATATAAGAACCCAAGTGGTAATTACTAACTAGGCACTACTTTTCTTCCTAAGTCTCCTAGATAGATCGATCTATATCCCAAATGCATGAATGAAATCTTTAAAAATGTTACTAGCATTTTCTCCATGGTTCTGTTAGCAATAAATATTCTCTCATTTGTGGCAACGCGGGGCTGTTTCTTATTTGAGCAAGAATAACTTTTTAAAAATCGAAAGTTATGTGTTTTCGAAACGCTTACCTTACTAAAGAAAGAACCGTGAGACGACGTACAACAAAAGGAACATAAAAAGTAGGGTTAATACCACAAAAATCTCTCAACTATTACACTTGTTGTACATTTATATTAAATTAATTTTTATATCACAAAAGACTCAAGCTGGTAAACCCATGCCACATTTACCTCAAACTGGTATACCCGTGCCACAATTACCCCCAAAATCTTGGATTTACTACAATTTGGGGTAAATGTGGCATGAGTATACTTGTTTGGGATTAATGTGGATGATGTACCGGTTTGAAATTTTTTATGACATAAAAATTACTTTGGAGTAAATGTGGCACAGGTGTATGAGTTTGAGAGTTTTTGTGATACAAAATTAAATTTGAGCTAAATGCAACATGAGCGTACCACTTGGCCCAGAATAACCTCCCAAAATAGCAATTAGCCATTGTGATTTATTGCCTAATAATAGCAAAACATACCGATATAGAGTAAAAAAATAAAAATGTCAAGTCCATAATTATTTTAATATAGCTAAGAAGTGAAATTCAATTGACAAACATCAAGAACAAAAGCCACCATTTTTTTTTGTAACGAAAGAAAAGAGATGTTAAAAGGTTGTTGAATGAAGTTACAAGATTATTGTTATCGAAGAAACATAACATATTTATAGTCCATTTAGTAATTTAGGCTTATTTAAAGTATGTTCTCAAATTAATGTTAACAACTTTAAGCTCAGAGAGAAATGAAAGTTAGAAACTACAACATTTGTTGATTGATAATCGAAAATGGTAGATAAGAAAATTATCAATTTTTCTTGTATCACACTTATAGTGGTAAGTTGGATTCATCAAAATCTTTCTTCTAAGCATTAAGGCTAACAATAGAAAAGAATTTTTAAAAAAAATCAATGCTGGCCCTGCTTTCCTTAAAGATATTAGAAGACTTATGTACTCTCATTTTGAGTTTACAGTGCAACATAACTTTTGAAAAGGCATTGCTTTTCTAATTGGCTTGCTAATTTTATAATCGGCAAGCGCTTGGATACTAGTTATTTTCATTACTTCCTGCATAGTTACTGTTAGCGGTTTGCCCTAGGAATCAATCAATGTTGATACTCTAATATTAGTTGTGGATTAGGTTGTGTCGGAAAAATCGACCTTCACTATACTTAGGTAGTCATAATGTCTTGCTAGAGACCGCTTATGACTTGTGGGCCAAAAGGGTTTTGAGCACACTGCTAATGTTTAGTGAACCTACAGGGTCGCACACAATAGCGAACGGATTTAATATTTTCCATGCGCCTTGATCTACTTAAGAAGTAGATTTTAATTTATTCTCTTATTTAAATTATCTATGCGGTCGTGCGCGTTATGAGATAACGATTAAGCGTGGGCCCAAATCGCCTGGCCCACTTCTTTTAATTCCGCTAGATAATGAGGATATATAAATAGATAGAGAATCGTTCTCTGTATAGGGTTTTCTTTCAAAAGAGTATCGAAAATCAAAAGGCGTTCAGGAAAGAAACTTCAAGATCTTTCGCTAGCACGTGGATCGTTGGAGAATCCCGTTCGTGTGTGTGGATACCGGTAGAGGCGCAACACTTGGGCCGCTAATCCAGACACAATCAGTTATCGATTTATCCTCGATCTGCAAAAGGTACGTTTCGAAATTTCCTCTCGATTTCAATATACACATGGATCCTGTCTAGGGTTCTATATTCCACTGCGTTGTTTTCGTTAATGAACCCTACAGTTACTTCATGACTTATTAGGTAATAAAATAGGGATAATAGATTTACGGCATAAACTTTTGTATTCAGCTTTAGACCTTTTTCATACCAAAAAAAAAAAAGATCAATGAACTTCGATGAAAATCAAATGTAAATAGGTCCAAATATGATTTTTTAACCCAAATTTTATTTAAATTAGATTGAAAAATAAGCTAAATTTAAAAAGGAAAAAGAAAACTAGTTGCTTTGTGGCACTGATGTGGCTAACATATGAAAGCAATCAAAGAAAAAACAATTTAAAAGTCATGGCAGTATTTTCCGTTAGTCAAGTTACACAGAGTTAGTGGAAAGACTTGATTAAGCAAATTTGATAATTTTTAGGACTTGATTACAATTTATGAAAATTTTAGAACTCAATTGTACTTCCACGATAAGTTTTAGAACTTTTAGGACCTAATACCCTAAAGAACCTCAAACTTTAGTTTTTGTCTCGATTTTACCTTTTATCTCATAAAAAACCTCAAACTTTAGGTTCTGTCCTAATTCTACAATAAACTTTTTTTTGTTCCATAAAAAACCCTCAACTTTAGGTCATGTCCCAATTCTACCATAAACATTTTTTTTGTTTTATGAAAAACCCCTAAATTTATGTCTTGTTCCAATATTAACACCCTAATTTTACTCTAAAATTTTTACAGTCTTGTAAAAAATCACAAATTTTTACTTGAGTCACAAATATGCCCACATTAACTCTCATTCCAAAATTTCTCGTTGGAAATCGAGAGATGGAAAACTCCCAAGCACAAGCTATTCAAGTATCCCAAGCATGAGTTGTTTGAATGTCCTGGGTGCGAGCTCTCCGATCGCTAAAGATGGAACATTCCCAATTATGAGAGATCAACCAGTACAAAATCACTACAGGTGATTTTGATGAAGGGTTAATTGAGAGCAAATTTGAAATTCAAGTAAAAGTTAATGATCTTTTATAAGACAAAAAAATAGTTAGAGTGAAATTAAAACTTGACCTAAAACTGAGAATTTTTACGAGACAAATAAAAAGTTTAGGGTAGAATTGGTACTAAACCCAAAATTGAGGATTTTTTTTATACAAAAAAGGTTTAGGGTAGAATTGTGACTGTGTCTAAAGTTGTTGATTTTTTATGAGACAAAAAAAAGTTTAAGGTCAGGGTGACTTAACCGGTGGCACGTGTGTGGTGGCTAGCACGTGTCGCCCCCAAGGTTTACTCCCCGGCTGTCGGCCGTGCGGGGGTTCCCTGGGTTATCAAATAAAAAAAAAAGTTTAAGGTAGAATTGGAACATGACCTAACGTTGGAGGATTTTTATGAGATAAAAAGTAAAATGGGGACAAAAGCTAAAGTTTGAGGTTTTTAAGGGTATTTGGCCGAACTTTTAGTGCAATTAATTTCTAAATTTAATCTTTAAAAATGTTATGGGCATTTTTTCCATCATTCTAAATAAAAGAAAAGTGCATTGGGGAAAGCTTAGCTTCCTGCTTGCCCCAGCTTCTAATTACCTCTACTTTCTATTTATAGAAACGATGGTAATTTTTGTTCTCGATGTTCGTCCATTCAATTTACTTCTTAGCTTTATTTGAAGAGTTTTTGTACTTGATATTGATATTATTACTATATGTATTGTCCATTTGGTAATTTAGGCTTATTTAGAGTGTTCTCCAATTAATGTTAACAATAGGGAAATTATCAAAAAAAGTCCTAAATATATTGCACTTTTGCTAGCTCAGTCCTAAACCTTTTAATTTTGTCAATTGAGTTCTAAACCGCTCTATATTTTGCCAATTGAGTCCATCTGGCAGATGAAAATTGCTCCTTATTGAAAATTACTAATGTGGACACCAACTATCCTAAGTGGTGCGACCGACGCTGATGTTTTGATAAAGTGGAGGTGATACCTGAGATTTGAGTGCAAGAAAAAGGGTGTAGCAGTTGTTATGTACCGAAATAAAGGGAAAAATGAAAGGAGATTGAGTTTCATTATTGAAAGAATCAAAGAGAATAAAGATAACGAATGATGATGATGATGATTATAGGATGAGGTAGGATTCACATAATTCAACATTGCATGTGTATTAGATTCACGTGTATCAGGATCATGCAATAATATTTTTCCCATACTTGATAATATTATCGATAATAATATTAGCGGCATCGTGTTGTTGTTTTTTTTTGTAATGGCAAGTCAAACAAAAGGAAAGTTTAGTTAGGAAATATATGGCAAGTGTATCTCGAACCGCGTCCTATAATTTCTTTCCAAGAAATCTCTGATATGTTAATAATGCTTTGGATTTTTTTCCGTAGTCACATTTTTCTTGCACTCCTAGAAGAAATCTCACCCTATAAAAATACTACCCGTACTCTTAACATGGTCGTCACCGGAATCATATCAATCGGCCTTGCGTGCTTTCCCAGGGGCGGTCATCCATGTCCTCATCCGAGGAGTTCCTCTGGTGCGACTGTATCTCCGTGCGATCGAGGCAGGGGTTGCGTCTTCTTGTCTGTTTCCTCGCTGCGTTCCCTCGGACAACTATATCCGCACGATTGAGTCAGCGGTTATTGCAAAGGTGGGACGCGACGAGGAAAGCGACAGGAAGAGGCAAGTCGTGAAGGAGCTCGATGACGTAGAGGCGCGCGCGAGGCACATGCGTGAGGCGATCGATTATAGTTACGGTCACTTTTCTCCTGGATGCATTCCTTCCTAGATTTTGTCTCGTCTAATTTTTCCTCACGGTCTTGCAGTCCTCCCTAGCCTTTCTTTTTCTGGTCATTCTCTCTTTTTCGTGGTGCTCCTCTTTCTGAAACTTCCATCCTAGACAAGCTTGTCCTCAAAATCCAATTTCTCGATTCGCTTATGAGATTAAGCATTTCCATTTCGTCCGTTCACATGCATAGTTGCTTAAAATCGCTGCTTTATCAATTGGCTTGTCTCTGACCAATCCCTGCTCTTATGTTATGGTGTCAAATGTGATCCGTCCTACGTCAATGACTGCTTGCAAATAAGGAAAACAAACCATTCAAGATAAGGGCTTCGATTGATTTGGTCCCTATCTTCGGGGCCACCTCGTGTTGCATTAAAAGAAATCGATTAAACAGCAAGAGATATTTCTTTCCTCGCTATGCCTGGGCTTAAAGTATGTGTATACCGTGACACTTGCATGTACTTTCATCATTTTCTGCTCCTTGAATTTTAAAATGTATCTTTAATAAATTTCACTTGTCAAAGGTGCGATCTTTATAGCCCATGTGGTACGGATAGATTTCTAGAGAAAATTTATGAGCAGGTTCAATCGTGGTTTTGCTTTTACTTATGACTATCCTGGTTTTGCCTTTACTTATGACTCATGACCTTCGTCTAAGTGGCTACTCGCATGTAATTCAAACTTCCTGAACTTTGATGAATCGGCTTCTATCTAAAATGGTGTCAAATCAAAGTGTTTGAATACTATGGGAAGATCCCTAATAGGAATATGCAATCCAAACGTGTTGGGTTGGATCTCTCTAGCTAAAACCTAGTTGCAATTTAGTTTTCAGATGATAATAATAATTTATTTTCTTGGTTTTCGTGAGTTTAACCTAAAGGAGGTCAAGGCTAGCCAGATCTAGTCTTGAGTTCAACATCATAAATACAACAATGATACTGAGAACATTATACTATATGGATTATTAGCTATACCTTCGAGTGGATTCATGACTCGAGCATTTTGTATGATCAAGAAACTTGGGTTTTAGTGTAGACGAGGTCAGTTTAATATTAATAATTAACTTATGCTCCCAATCTGAAAATGTTTAGATCTGGTTAAAATGCATCAATACTACATATTCGATCATCCGCTGATGATTGAATCCTCATTTAAATGATGTATCATTTAGACACATTCAAAACCTCATAATCATAGTATGTTCAAAAGTGGGCAATATACAAAAACAAACATAAATTCTCGCCCAGTCACAGTACTTCACAAACTGCCTATTATCATATTATACCTAGACAAACTGATTCTCAGTCAAGACTCCATTGGGGGTCAACATGAATCCGTGCCAGATCATATGGCATGCATTGGAATATGATAAACTTCTCCGAATCTGTGGATCTCCAATAATTATATGTTTGAACCCTTATAACCTAGTTGGAAGCCAAGAGGATGTTAAGAAGAAAGCATCACAGTGCGTGCATGACCATCTTGATGATGGCGTGACGTGGATCACCAAATCATGCACCAATCATCTCGCAAATGGGTTCACGTCGACTGACGGTGGTGATCAATTGAATTGAAATAGAGACTGAGGGA
Source organism: Syzygium jambos (assembly GCA_031216235.1). Taxonomy (NCBI): domain Eukaryota; kingdom Viridiplantae; phylum Streptophyta; class Magnoliopsida; order Myrtales; family Myrtaceae; genus Syzygium; species Syzygium jambos. The sequence continues at coordinate 21,583,303 of CM062229.1, forward strand.
GTCCAAGGAGGACATAATGAAAAATTGGCAGACCTTGGATTTGCTCCGTATTCAATGGCCCCCACCGAGATTTTTAAGGGACTTGCAACTGACCTGATACGCACGAACTGGCGATATCTTCATCATGCCTTTTGTATCAATAGATGGTCCGGTTGGGGCGCGCATGAAATTTATTTTGAAGTAAAAATTTTACTCCATAATATATTCCGGAATAGAAATGCGTTTGTTAAAAAATTTTTGAAATGCATTCTGGAGCAATTTTTACATTATGGAATAAAAATTTGTTTGTTAAAAATACTTAATTCCAAAATGCATTCTTGATTCCAGAATACATTTTTTATTCCAGAATGAGTTTCGGACAAAAAAAAAGAAGCTACTTTTTATAGCTTCTCTCTTCCAGAATGCATTCTCCCTATTTTCTCTCTTTTTCTCACTATTTTTTTTTCAGAAAATGCACAAAAATTGAAAAATTCCAGAAAAATTCATAAATATTTCCAAAAAAATAAAAAAATCAAATTTCGGGAAAATAGGAAATTTGGTGAATTTTTTTAAAAAAATATAAAAAAATTTAAAAATTTAAAAATTTCACATAATAGTTTAGAATACCTTTCGACATCCACTTTGAGTGAAATTTAATTTTTTTGAGGTGCCCAAAGAAATCAAAAAATCAAAAATTTCAAAACTTCATAAAATGACTTAGAATACCTTTAGGCACCCACTTTGAGTGAAATTTAATTTTTTTTGAGGTGCCCAAAAAAAATAAAAAAATCAAAAATTTCAAAACTTCATAAAATGACTTAGAATATCTTTGGGTACCCACTTTGAGTGAAATTTAATTTTTTTGAGGTGCCTAAAAAAATCAAAAAATAAAAAATTTCAAAACTTCACAAAATGGCTTAGAATATACCTTTGGGCACCCACTTTGAGTGAAATTTATTTTTTTTGAGGTGCCCAAAAAAATAAAAAAATAAAAATAGATTTCTGTTCCAGAAATCAATTCCCGGATAAGAATTAGTCATGTTTTATCAAATAGATTTCTCCTCCAAAAATCAATTTCTGGCAAGAATTCCGAAAATTAATTTCTGGCAAAAATTTGATTTTTGGAGTAGAATGATTATCATTCGCGCCCTTAGTTGTTGAACACACACCATACACATCGACACTTAATTCTCCAAGGCCAATTATGGCTTTCATTCATCTCCTCTGCCCTATTGTTTTCGTTTCCAAGTCAGTTATTTCTTGCCAATGACTGCGACTCTTCTAAATCAAAAGATCTTGAGTCCTGGTACCACTCGTTCTTGCCGACAAATAGAAACAGTACCGCTTGCTTTACTGTTACTGAAATGTGATGACTGGTTTCGCCGTGAGGATGACTGTGGATGAAATCATTGCGATGCACTTATGCAGAACAAGCCGGGATTCGTGGCGGCTCACCTAGAACAAACATATCGCCTCCAAACAAAGCGTAACCCCCCAGTTCTTGGGCTAACCACTGCATCGAGGATCTTTCATTGGTTTGACTATGGGAAAGGGAGTTGTCACTGGTACGATGGATTCATGTGTAATGCCCGACCATCCTTCATTCAGGGGCGTTGGAATGCTGCCTCCGCCGGCCAAATGGAATGGGAGGTGCAATTTCAAGCCTTTCCAACGTAATAACAAATTGATCGGTGCGAGGATCGATGTTCAACAGCTCAGCTAAGGGAAATGTAATCACGCCACCCATTGATGATGATGGGCATGGCACTCACACGGCAAGCATGGAAGCTGGTGGTTTTGAGGAGCAAGCCAATATGCTCGGGATGGCGGAAGGCACAACTGTTGGCATTGCTCCATATTCTCACCTGGCGATCGGGATATTGTTCTTTGGCCGACATACTTGCTGGATTTGATGCTGCCCTCGCAAATGGTGTCAACATGATCTCGATCTCGTTTGGCGGTTCCTCCCTTCCACTCTATACGGACGGCATTGGTTTGCTCATTTGGACATTCATTTCTGAAATGATCATTTTCATTGTAGCTTCAATAGTTGAAGAACTTTCTACCGACAAATCCAATGAAGTTTCTATCATAATGATTCTTGTAAACATGAACAAGCGGTTTCCACCTAATACTTTCCTATATGCTTGGAAATAGATTTCTTTCTTCTTCATTTTCCTTATATTCCAAACCTGATTTGTTATAATGAGGAATTTAAATGGAAAAAATCTGCTCGAGTGTCTTTGAATAAAGAGGGAATCTTGTCCAGACTATTGAGAGGTTCTCCCCAAGAAAAGTACGTTATTCTGGTAAAGTTCATATTCTCCTTTGGTAGTGTCAAGTTCCTTTTGCAGAATTATGAGTTCCTCTTTTTGTTTGGAGTCTTGGTTAGTGAGTTTTGAAATCTCTCTTCTTAACTCAGAGAATTTTCTTGAAGCCTTCTTGTGCTCCTTGAAAATCTCTTTTAAGATCTCTTGCGTTTCCTCATAAGTAAGTTTAGAAGTATTTACCTCAATTTCTTCATCGGCTTCGGAATCAGACATAAGGCATATGTTTGCTTGCTCAGTATCTTCATCGCTAGTTTCATGTTCCGTATCACTTCAGGTTTCGGCTTTCAGAGGGCACATTTCTTCTTTGCTACTTTTTGCTTTCTCTTTTTGAGAAGTGGACACTCAAGTTTTATGTGACCAGTCTTTTTGCATTCGTAGTAAACAATATCATTTCCCTTGTTTTCATTTTTTGCTTTGGAGAATGTCTTCTCTTCTAAGATTCTTATTTGTTATTTTCCTTTAAAGCTTTAACCTTTTCTCATTAGACTTTTAAATCTTCTTGTTAGGATTGCCATGTCTTCATCATCTTCATCTTCAGATGACGTCGGTTCACCTGCATCAATATAATCAATTTTGAAAGCAATGCCTATGTTACCTTAATATGTCTCAAGCCATGCCTCGATCATGACTTCTTGGTGTTAGAAATTTGCAGAATCTTGCCCGAAATGTAAATTGCAGCCTAGCGGTGAGTCTATATTTTAGATTTGATGTCAATTCGAGCTTAATTGGATGAGGAATTGATGATACAAACATGTATGTCGATGTGAAGGTGAATAAGTTGAATTCTATATCATCGTTTTGCAATTTGATCGTACCTTTGTCCATGATTGCTTAATGTTGTCAATTGTTGTAAAATGTGTCTTGAATCGAGATGCTGAAGCTTGATTTATAAATAGTTTAGTTGGATCTTGAGCTTAGGATACTCAATACTTGATGAAATGCTTGTTGAAACTTTTTGATTCTGAGTCCAGAGAACATGTTGTAGTAATTAGGAAATTCCAATTAGTGAGTGACTTAATTGGAGAAAATAATCAACTAGTGAAAACTAGTGAAATGTAGAGGACATTCAGGGCTTTAATTTGATAGGTTGATGCGTGTGTGAGATGGGTGAATATTGGTTTGAGTGATTATCGATGGAATCAAAGTGTTTTAGAATGGGTGTCGATGGGTGATGGAATAGAAGTAGGATAAATTATGACCATAACCAAGGTATACAGGACGCTTTACCAACCAAGGTTCACGGCCAGGATTGACGAAGTTCACTAACAAGGCCTATAGAAATCATTAGCCAAGGACACAGTATTTCGAAATAGGAGAAGCTTACCATCAAGGCCTATAGAATATCACCAGTCGAGGATACAATGCTTCTCTGGCTCATCACCAAGGAAGAATCCACCTTCCAAGGATACAGATGTCGGGATAGGAGTTATCCACTCTTCAAAAATATTTACTCACACAAAGGAAAATCTCATATATTCTCAATATTCAAATTCACTGACTTCTTTACATTTGATAATTCATCTCGTTATATGGAGGGATTACATAGGAGATAGACCAAGCATTGAAGACACGGTAGCTACCCAACATCAATGACTTGGGAACTAGAAAACACAATAAAAACCTAGGAACTAGAAAATATTAAAACTCCTAGAGATCTAAACTTTGATTCTTGAAACCCACAATATACTTAAGACTCACTAATGACACTCGATTAGATGCAAAGTAATTACAATTACACTCAAAATTCGTTTGTCATTCTTGGTAGCTGAATAGTCATCGCAGGAGATCACTAAACAATGATAGAAATTGATGAGAACACCCTTCGATCGTTAGGTAGTCAAGGGAGTCTCGAAATCAACAAAAAAATTTGAGTATTGATGCCTGAATAGTTAATCAACAACTGGTCAACCGAATCGATAACTTTTTCGGTTAATTGACAACTGTTCTTGCATATCGACATCTTCAACTTGAATTGATCGATAAAGCCTAATGCTCCCGCATCATAGGTTGTGGTTCAAAATGATTAGATAGGTATAACATCACCCTCGTGTCATTTCAAGTTAGCTTAACGAGAGTTTTTCTCTCAAATAATTGATAAGATCTCTTTTGGATGGTCTACAGACAGGGTTGATTAGCTTCTTCAGGTTTAGGCTAGATTTAAATTTCGAAAATCAAGCTCACGAAGGATCATGTCTTGGGGCTTAAAATAAAGCCATGTATATTCTCTACCTAATTTGTATTCGGTTTACTTTCTCGCATTTCATTTTGCAATTCTTTTCGATGTGTTGTGTTAAATTCTTCTTAATCATTGGCGCTTTGATTTCATTTGATAAGTAGATCACACCTCATGGTCACTCTCAATCAAATAACATTTGTGGACACATAGTGGAAGATAGCTAAGGATTCATAACTTGAAATGACCTCATGAATCACTTTGTAGACAAATAAAATGAGTTTAGGTACTGAAAGGCAAAAGGTGCTGATTAGACAATTAGCGTAAACAAGTCCCTAAATTTAAAATCTTTGGTTTATATGAAGTGGTGTGTCCTCTCGCATTCCACTTGGCTCTTAGTAGGCCCTAATAGGATAGTGGTGACTCCAAATAAGATAGTGCTTAACGGTTTAAATCCATGGAAACTTCACAATGTCGTATGAGCTAAGGATTTGGGAAAACTCAAGTCAAACGAGGGCAAGCACCTCGAGTATGAGGATTGTTTGTCCCAACTCGACATTACTTCTAGACTCGTTCCTGCACCGTAGGGAGGGTTGAGGCAAAATACGCATGATAATCCAAGAATTTAAAATTAGCATGGGGTTACCCTTAAAAAAAATTGAATAACATAACTATTAACTGTAAAAAAAAAAAGTGTGCCGTTGGAGTGGGTTATGTCACAATAAAATCAAAGCGTCCTTTGGGAGGATGGTATGAGGAACTTCAATGGATGATTTGGGCAATAAAGGGAAAAGATATGGTAGTTAGACTCCTTAAGATATCCTTTCTAGCAACCATTTATGGCATATGAATGGAGCGCAACCGAAGACGGTTTCAAAACAAGTCAATTGATATCCGTATTATTTTGGCCAACGTGTGTAAAAATGTAAGAGGTAGAGCTTCACTCTACCAAACCATTAGACACCTTTTCAGACAAATGTTGTATTGGCTACTATGTGGAGACTTCCTACCTCCATCTTCTCAAACTATAAGCACCATTTGTAATGCTGGAGGATACCTCTAAGCTGTTGTACTTCATTCACTCTATAATACTGACATTTTACACAAAAAAAAGGATGATTGTGGTGAGTGGAAGATTAAATTGGCTTCTAATCAATCTATTCAGCCAATCAGTAGCAAGAAATAAAGCATAATCCGCCACAATGAATACGCAAATCAAAATGCTATGGAGAAAATTTAGATGTGATTAAGTAACCTTAGAGAAATTCATATGACGTCTCGTCATAATTTAAGTAGCGACCAACTATGATGTAAGAACCCAAGTGGTAATTAAACATTAGGAACTATTTTCATTCCTAGGTTTACAACATACATGGATCGTCTTCTATAAATTTAAGGCATAAGTGCACTGAAAATTTTAAAATTTATCACAAAAATGTAATTGAGTCTTAAAACATTCAAAAAGTGCAATTAAATTTTAAAACTTGTCAAATTAATGCAATCAAATCCTTCCGCTAATTCCCTCCAACTTAGGTCACGAAAAATGTTGACATGGTTTTTTAATTATTTTCTCTCTCCTATGTGGCGTTGGCATGGCTAAAACATAAACCGTAAGAAATATGATAGAGAGGAAGCGCACTGAAACGGCCATGCCGAAGATGCCATCAAAGATTTTCTTTGCCGTAGAACACAACAAAGTGGAGGTGATACCTGAGATTGAATGCAAGCAAAACGGTGTAGTAGTTGTTATGTACCGAAATAAAGCAAAATGAAAGGAGATTGAATCATCGCAGAAACAATCGTAGGGAATAGAGATGATGAACGATGATGATGACGACTCATATATGCAGGTTTACATGAATTAGTGGATGAGACAGGATTCACATAATAACATGGCATGTTCATTAGATTCACATGCATCTGGATCTTGCAATAATATGTTACCCATATTAGATAATACTATCGATGATAATATCAGTTGCGTGCACTGCTGTTGGCTTTGCTACGACAAGTCAAATAAAAGAAAAGTTTAATGACAAAAAAATAAATAAATGAAGGAAAGTTTAGTTGAAAAATAAATGGCAAGTAAATCTTAAACCGCGTTCTAGATATGAGGAGGTCAGTAAAGCATGAAACGGAACACTTTATTTGACCACGTCTCATAATTACTTTCCAAGAAGTCTTGCATCAACTAATAACGCTTTGGATTTTCTTCCATAATCACATTTTTCTTGCACTCCTAGGAGAAAACGCACGCCTTGTATGACCCGCCCGTCACCGGAGTCATATCTTCACCCTTCCACACTTCGCCAGGGGAAGCGTCTGTGTCCACATCTCGATGAGTTTTCCTAGGGTGACCATCTCCACGCGATCGAGCTTGCGGTGGCTTTTTCCGTGCCCCTGCTTGAACTTGCTCGCCCTCTTTTCCTTATCCCAAGTACTGTCTGTAATAATCCATTCACCCCCTCCCTCAATCGGTCCGCTCCCTCCGACATCGCCACGGTCTCCTTCTCCAGCCCAATCACTGCATCCCTGAACCTCCCCACCCTCTCTCCGCCGCCTCCCAACATCGCCATCTCATCGATTGCCTCAAGAACGTGCCTCTGTACGCCTCCATGTCGTCGAGCTCCTTCAAGACTTGTGTCTTCCTGTCTCTTTCCTTGCTGCATACCGGCTCTACGATAACCACTAACTCAATTGGATGTAGTCACCCTAGGGCGGTGAGGAAAGAGACCGGAAGATGCAAGTCTTGAAGGAGCTTGATGACATGGAGGTGCGTGTGAGTGGCATGGTTGAAGTGGTCGACAAGATGGCGGCATTGATAGGCGACGGAGAGAAGGTTGGGAGGCTGAGGGAGGCGGCAATTGGGTTGGAGAAGGCGACCGAGGGGATATCGTGGGGGTGGACCGATTTGGGGAGGGGCGAACAGGTTGTTTGTAACAGTGATTAGGATGAGGAAAAAGATAACGGGTGAGTTCTGAGCAAGGGCACGAAAAAGGTCATTAACAAAGAAGCCATCGAAGCCAGCAAGAATACATATCCAATTTCGTCCTCAAACCACGGTGCAAAGCTGTAAAGTCTCTTTCTCTCCCTCTATCTCTTCTCTCTCCATCGTCTTCTTCAACCTGCAGCCATAAGGGGACGGTGCCCTCCCTCTCTTGTTGATTTTGTTTGTGTTTTATATTTCTTTTCTCCCGATTTAGATTTAGATTGCTCTTTTCTCTCAGTCTAGTTCTACATATGAGAGTTTAAACTCTCCCGATTTAGTTCTAGATATGTAAACCATCCCCTCCCAATTTAGATCTAGGAGTTTAATGAATATACTTTTAGAGATTTGATACTCCTATGCTCTGTCCGTCTACAGGTCTTAAACCTCAAGTTTTAATGGTGATCGCAGGAGCTTTGGTGTCTCACTAAACCATGACGATTTGCTCTTCCAAATGTTAGATTTGTGTTTGTTCAACTTGTTTTGGTTGTCTCCGTATACGGTGATGGCGTAGAAGAAGCCGATTATAGGCATGCACCGCTAATTGGCAACGCCATAGATATTAGAGAAGGAATTTCCAACGTGTACTCATCACTAACAAAGATACGCGATCTAATGATCAATTGCCGATTATTTTGCTTAACAATCCGTCCTGGTGGAATGATTGTGCTTCATTAATCCTCCTAGTTTTTTAATTTGGCTTTGTTTTTTAGTATTTTGGATTTTGCTCTGTTTCGATTTGCTTTGCCATGAAGTTTATGTACTTCTTATTTATCATTTTGAGCAATATATACAATTTTCTTTCTAAAAAAAAAACTAGGCAAGACCAACAAAGCGAATAAACACAACAATGTGAGGGGGATGCTTGTGATTTGAGTTTGAGCAAAAATATGTAGTTGTTAGAGAAAATTACACTACAATTCCTAAACCTTATATATGGAATGCAATTGAGTCCTAAACCTTTCGATTGGTTCAATCAAGTACTACACTTATACCAAAAGTCTTAAGGGGCACTAGAGGTGGGGACGTGTAGTTTCAGACGTGAGTTTCGACTCCCACGCCCTGTAAGGAGGCATGACAAAAGTCTGAGAGTGAGTTGAAAGTTATAATGGGACATACCAAGAACAAAAAACAAAAGCTAACTAACCATGATAATTGACACCAACAAATGGAGCAATAGGCATGCCATATTTATTTGTCAAATAAGTGGTATCAAATGTGACTACATCTCCAAAGTATTCATATGCGTCTCTTTGATCGGGCATATGCTCAAGAAACATTGTTGGGCGGAATTAGAGTTAGCATGGGTTTCCTCTTAAAAATATGGGTCAATTATATATTTAATTTAATTATTAAAAACTGGGATATCAAAATAATCGGAGAATTTAGAGTTAGCATAAGTATCCTTTTAAAAAAATATGAATAACATAGTTATTAGCCGGAAAAATGTGAAGACGAGAGTGCGTTTTGCCATAGTAAAATCAATAATCATGGTGAATGAAGATTATATTGGGTTATAAGTTATCCATTCAGCTAAATCGCAACAAGAAATTAAAAATTAAGGCTTTGTTGATATGAGAATATTTCGCCATAATGAATCCGCAGATCAAAATGCCAACTAAGATGCTACTAAGAATTTCATAATTTAAATGTCATTAGCTAACCTTATAATAGTTAATAGATTAGTTTGGACAACAGTCTTTTCCATTTGCCAACTCAGACAAATTTTAAGAAACAACCAAGCATGATATAAGGACACAAATGGTAAGTTTATTAAATAGATCGGTCTATATTCTAGATACAAGAACTTAATCTTACCAACATTTTTTACTTGACGGAAATTTTCTCTCATTTGTAGCGTCGCGTGGATATTTCTTACTAAAGCAAAAATATCATATTAAAAAAAAAAAAAGGAAAGCGTATTGACGGAAAGCTTACTTACAACAACTACAAAAGGGCCAGAAAGAGTATCTGGAGAAACCTTCCTACTTGAGCCAGCTTCTAATTATGGAGAAATCTTCCTACTTGACCCAGCTTTTAATTACCTCCCAAATGGTAATTGGCCATTGTGATTTATTACCTAATATAACCAAAATGCCTCACTATAGAGTAAAAATATCCATGAAAATAGTAAATAAGCACAAACTCATCTTTATCTATATCTCACTTATAGCGCTTAGTTAAATTCATCAAAATCTTTGTTGTAAACATGAAGGTTGACGGTAGAAAAACTTCAAAAAAGTGATTAATGAACTATAACAAATGTACATCGGCTGTCAACTAAGATGCTGACTAGAATTCCGTAATTTAGGGGTAGTTAACTAGTCTAAGCCAAATTAATAGATTAGTTTACAGATGAAATCTTCCCATGCGGTTACTCGCAACTTAATAAGTTGCCAACCAAGCATATCAAGCAAGATGTAACAATCCAAATAGTAAGTGCTATTTTCATCACTTAAACTTAGTTGGCACGTCAATATAGATACTAAACAAATCGATATGCGCCGCCACGCTACTTAGTAGGCATGTTGCTATTGTCTCTTTTCCTAATTCGATCATTGTTGACACCTATTTTCTCGGGGAGGTCGCGATAGTCATCAAAAAACTTTCTCTCGCTTATGCCACCAAGCCACCGCGTAGAGCGAGTGGAAATAATTGTTCCAAAAATATATAAAAAAATGTGGTTTTAGCGCCACATTCAATTACTACATTCGTCAAAATGTAACTTATTCAGATCATTTCAATTACCGATACTTGTTATTATCCACAATGAAGCACCGCTGCAATGAAGGGAAAGTTTAGAAGGAAATAAAAGGCAAGTTGATCTTAAACCGCGCATGTAGAAATATGGGGAGGCCAGAAAAGCATGAAGAGATAAAAGGCAAGTTTGTCTTAAACCGCGTATGTAGAATATGAGGAGGCCAGAAAAGCATGAAGAGAGACTCCTTATTTGGCTGTGTCTTTAAATCACATTCCAATAAATTTTGGATTTTTTTCCATAATCACATTTTCTTGCATTCCTAGGACAAAACACGCCCTTTATAAATACTGCCAGTGCTCACAGAGCCCGTACTCATCAAAACTTTCCGACACTTTTCTCGTCGTCTCAGTTTTCCCCGAAAAGTAGAACGAATTTCTTCCATTTTCCATATTTGTTGAGAAAATGTATTCGCGCCTCCTCTTACCCGGTGACAAGAAGGGAGCGAAGCACACTGCCAAGGAGCTAGATTCTATCTCCAATTCCTTTGACGAGTCGCTCCTCTCTCGCCTTCGGGGCCTAAGCCCTGCCTCTGTCAGCTTGCCTTGGCTCTCCTCCGCTGTTGCCGTGCTCACCTTCGCTCATTGCTCCGTGAAATCCTTGATCCACGAGCTGAAAGTGAACGGTGGTGGTGATAGCCTCTCGTCATGGTATTTGGACAACAGCCTGAAGGTCCTGGATGTCTGCAACTGTATCTCCTCAGAGATCGAGCGACTGTACCTCCGCCCCCTGAACCTGAGGATCGCGATTGAGCTCCTTGGTTTGGACGGTAACCCATCGGAGGAGGAGATTCACCAAGCGAGGGATTTGCTTGCAGATTCAGAGGGCAAGGGTGGCAGCGGGTATGTGAAGTCTGCGGGCGACATTGAGGAGCTGATCGGAGACTTGGCCGCGAGCATCGGAATGTCAACACCGTGGTGGAAGGTCTCCCCGGTGGAGAGAGTTGTTCGCCGTGCTATCCAAGCGGTCAGCTTTGTGACGGCGTTCGTTGCTGGAGTCATATCTTCGGCCTTGCGCATTTCCTCGGGGGTAGTCGTTTCCGTCCGCATCCCAAAGGAGTTCCCCTGGGTCGACTCTGTTCGCGCAATTGAGTCAGCAGTTATCATGGAGTCGTCGGGATGCGGCGAGGCAAGAGCCAGGAAGACGCGGCTCTTGAAGGAGCTCGAAGATATGGAGGCACAAGCGAGGCACGTGCTTGAGGTGATGGACGAGGTGTCAGCATCCGGAGGCAGCGAAGAAATCGTGGGGAGGCTGAGGATTAAGGTAATTGAACTGGAGAAGGCGACCAAGGTAATGTCAGAGGGGTTGCGCCGGCTGAGTGAGGAGGTGAACGAGCTTTTCCGGACCGTGACGGGGATAAGGAAGGAGATGGCGGATGAGTTCACAGCTAGCATGCGGAAACCGCCATTGCCAAAAAAGCCATCGACGCCAAGGCCAGAACGATGAATCGAAGGCGTTTTTGCTGGGAACAAAGAATGAATGATTAAACAGATATAATGTAATTGCAGAGAGATACACATGATGATGACGATGATGTTGAATAATAGCTTAATGGATTGGAAAATTATGGCATGACCCGGATGCATACGAGTCAAGTTGAAATCTCTTGGCAAGATATTACGCCCATATTCGAGCACTCTGCCAGACTATTACTGAACGTTAGAGAGTGAAAGAAAGCTAAATTTCGTTCAAATTTGAAGGATTAGAGTTAAATGCTAAGAGACAATTTTTAAACTTATAAAAGAATCGTTGGGCCAAACAAAAGAACTTGTAGAATAGGTCACCCGAACCAAATAGCGCATATGACCTGCTGTTGGGTCGGACTTACATTTCATGTAAATTTAAACTTTAAATGAGTCTCGATACCATTTTGCAAAATAACATTTGAGCCAAGCATTTTGCAATAAATCACAAAACCAAATAAATATTTTTACAACCTAAATATGGCATTCGGTTTCCACTTCTCTTTGCCATGTTTGAGAAAGTTAAAGAAATGGGAGATTGAAAGTTTAGACACATGTAGAAAAATTTAAAATATTTATGGATGAGCTGGAAAATTTAATGGTATCTTCCCATTTTATTGTTACCCCTTCTGTCAAACGCCGCAACATTAGCGATTTTTGGCGAAAATAACTAGATTGATTACATTAAAATTTCGCTTAAAGATTTTCTTATTCATGGAAACACGTGGCTATTTCTTATTAAAGCAATAAATCTTTTAAAATATGAAAGAAAAGTGTATTGGAGAAAGCTTAGCAAAACATCTAGTAGATAAGCAAATTCTTCACTCATAGAGATAAGTCAGATTCATCAAAATATTTCTTCTAAGCATTAAGGTTAACGGTAGATCAAACTTTAAAAGAAAGATTAATGAATTACAACGAAAGTAAATTGATTATTATCTAAGATGCTAACAAGAATTCTGTAAATTAAAGGCCATTGAATAACCTTGGCGGAGTTAATAGATTAGTTTAAAGATAAAATCTTCCCATGCGGTTGACTCCTCAACTTAATAAGTAGACAACCAAGCATAACCTAAGATTATACCTATCAAACGGGTGGGTCGGGTCTGATTTGGGTTGAGTCATAAATGCTCCGATCCAAATTGACCCATTAACCCTTTTATGACCCATTTATTTGTAATGTAAGAATATCTCGACCCATACCCGACCTGACTGAACCCATATTGCTAAAACACTTCTATATTTAACGCAGTCAAGGAAAACTTGTTTCTTATGATTTTTTTAAAAACTTATATTATTAAAAAATTTTCATGCAATACAAATTTAGTGGACAATTTTTATAATTTTTTTGAGACTCCGTTTGTTTCGAGGAGAATGTCACATTTTTAGAAAATGTTTTCCATGATGTCATTTTCTCCAAGAAAATGAAAAAAATTTTCCAATGTTTGCTTGAAACCTGAAGATGAACTAGAAAATATTTTCCGGCGTTTGGTATATAAAATCTGACTTAATTTTACATAGTGCACTCATTTTAATAGTTTTAATAGTTTTTATTATTTTATTTTATTTCTTTTTCCTTTATTTTTGGCCGATGGCAGGCCATGGCGATGGTTGGTGACTAGCCACAAGCAAGGGACGAGTTCGCCCAATTTCAGCAGGCCGAGCCTCACCCGCTTTGATGAGGTCGAGCTTGCCCGAGGCCAACGAGCTTGAGTCTCGCCGATTGGTCGAGCCTCGTCTAAGGTTGGCGAGCTTGAGCATTGCCGGCCTTTTGTGAGGTCATCCCTCCCCTTTGGTCGGTCATCGGCTGTTGCCGTAGTCGGCCCTCGGTTGAAAATAAAGGAAAAAGAAAAAGAAAGAAAAGCGAAGAGAAGAAAAAAGAAAAAAAGAATTATGGTTTTGATTTTTTTAAAAAATATTTTTATAAAGAGGGAGAGAGTGTGTGTGGGTCTAGTGGGTAGGAAATAAGTTCTAAACTCAACCCATTTATCTTAAGCTTTAAAGTTTAAAACCCATTTAAGCTAGGCTTTTTAATATTCAAATATATATGGGTTTAAAACCAATTTTTACAGGTCTACCCAAGATGTAATAGTTCAAAAAATAATTAGCCGCTATATTCGTTGCCTAACTTACTAGGCACATTGGTATAAATACTTAACACGACATAGTTATCTGTAAACATGTCGCTAGATCTATTTCCAATTCGCTCATCAACAATTTTTCTCTCGTTTACGCCGCCACGCAAAGGGAAATGAGAAAATTGATCCAGAAATTTTCTCATCATCTTCTTCACTATTTGGTCGAACCCCCATCACATTATCTTCAAACTTGATATTGATGGATTCGTCCACTTCCTGCGATACTTTGTTAAAAACGTAATATGCTCTGCTAGTAATAGAGTATCTAATAAATATACCTTCATTCGATTATGGTTGAAACTTACCAATGTTGTCGTTTATATTTTTGAGAATCTAACATTTGTAATTGAAGATATGAAAGCATGATATGCTTGGTTTTCTACCTTTGAATAGTTCATATGGTGTTTTCTCCAACAATCTAATAGTTGTCTTGTTTATAATATAAGAAGCTATTAGAGTTATTATTGGAAGATATATTTGAAGATCCTGATTGTGGTGCCGATTCTAATTAAGGGCTGATTGATTAGATAAATCCGTGATTGATACAGTGAATAGGAAATTCATAATTCTCTGTATATTATTTCTCTATTTACTTACATTCTTAGACTATAAATACATCAATGTAATTGTACAGAATCAATATATATGAAAAGGGCTTTTCCTTCCATTTTTCTCTTTATGGTATCAGAGCAAGGTGATCATTGAGCCCTTCTTTTTTTTTTTCGGCTGCCACTAGCCATCCGTCCATTTCTCCTTCAGATCAATTGTCTTTCATTTGGTTTGCTTCGATTGATTTTTCTGGGCATGGCATCGTTTTTTTTTTGGATTGATTATGATGTCCGAACAAAACTCCCGAACTGAGGAACTCTCCAGCCACACATCAAATCATGAACAGACCAGCAGTCCGTTCTTCCTCCATGCCTCGGATAGTCCAGGTTCGAATTTAGTCAGCATGGTTTTGACAGGTGATAATTATAACAGCCGGTTATGAGCCGTGACCATTGCTTTATCCGCAAAGAACAAAATGGGTTTCGTCACGGGAGACCAGAAACCCCAATCAACCGACGCCACATATGCTCCGTGGGTTCGCGTCAACAACATGATACTATCGTGGATCCTGAATTCCATCCACCAAGATTTTGTCCCAACCGTGTTGTACACGGAATCTGTTGCGGAAGTATGAACTGATCTTCGTGAACATTTTTCACCATCTAATGGTCCCCACATATTTCACCTCGAGTAGAAAATATGTACTCTTGAACAAGGTGAAGACGAAATCACTAGGTATTACAATAATTTGCGGCATTATTGGGATGAGTTGAACAATTTGGAACCCTTGCCAAATTGCTCTTGTGAGGCAAGGACATTGTTTGTGACGCAACTTGAGAATCGACATCTTTATCAATTTTTAATGGGTTTAAACCCAAAGTATTCCAATGTGGTTAGTCAAGTTCTGCTCATGAATCCATTACCCACTGTTGCGAGGGCTTACTCACTTACTCTTCAAGACGAATCTCAACGCCATGTTCACTCAACTCGTTCCTTTACCGAGAACACACTATTAACATATGGTTCAATGCGAAATATCCCACCTCAAATGAAGTTGTCACTCTCAGCTCCATCCCACAAACACACCGAGATAGCTTCTGCTCACCTTGCAAAACGCGGCCCTCCATCACGTGCCTGTGAACGTTATGCCCATTGCGGTATACCAGGCCATTCCCCTGATGTTTGCTTCCGCCTCCATGGATTTCCAGCTAATTATAAGGAACGGTGTCGTGACCGGCCCCCTACCAAGCCCTTGGACAACAAGCCTGTCACCAATCCCGAGAGCTCCTCTTCCGCGCCTCCACCACCATTCACCAGTGAGCAACATAAACAAATCATACGATTACTCCAAGAGGTAAACATTCCCAAGACAAATCTCACAGGTACTGTTCTTGACTTGAATTCTAATTCATTAAATTCTTCCACTTGGGCTATTGACACCGGAGCCACGAATCATATTACACATAATCCTGAATCAATTCAATATGCACAAGCATACCCAAAACCTTTTCCCACTGTTGGCATACCTAATGGGGTTGGAGTTCCCGTCACTTCACACGACTCGGTATCTCTTACGGTGACCCTCACCCTTACTTGATGTTCTTTGTGCTCCAACCTTTAAATTTAATCTCCTATCCATTTCCAAAATTACTCAACACTTAAATTGCTCAGTTATTTTTTTTCCCTCTTATTGCTTGTTTCAGAACCTCTCGACGAAGAAGATCATTGGTTAGGCTTTGAACGTGGTGGTCTTTGCTACTTGGAGCTCCCTCCTGAACGCGTCGCTTTATCCGCCCATTCATCTATTCACAGTTTATGGCATGTCCGTCTTGGCCACCCGTCTGAGTCAGTCCTCCGTATCTTACAAGATTCTCTTGGTTTCGGTTCAAATAAAGAGGCTGGTCCATGTGATACTTGTCACTTGTCCAAACAAACTCGTTTAAGTTTTCATTCTAGTTCTATTTCTAGTATGCAACCTTTTGATATTATTCATGTGACATTTGGGGACCTTATTCTCAGTTTACTCATAAGACATGTCGCTATTTTTTGACTATTGTGGATGATTTTTCTCGTTATACATGGGTATTTCTTCTTACTTTTTAAGTTTGATGCTATTGATGCACTTATTAAATTTCATACTTTTGTTAAAACACATCATCAAATAGCAATCAAAACCATTCAATCTGATAACGGATCCGAATTTCTATCTTCCAAATTGCAATCTTTTTTTCACTCACAAGGCATTCGCCACCAGCGTAGTTGCCCTCATACTCCACAACAAAATGGAGTTGTTGAGCGCAAACATCGCCACTTGCACAATGTGGCTCGTGCTCTCCGATTTCATTCAAGAATTCCACTTTCTTTTTGGGGTGATTGCATTCTCACCGCAACACAACTAATCAATTGTCTTCCGCACTTGAGAGTCTTGCTACAGGTATGCCCTATCCCCTATCCAACTATTTATCATACTCCAAATTCTCTCCATCTTCTCGTGCCTTTTTAGTTTCTATCAGTACTGAGCAAGAACCCATCATCTATGACTCTGCATGTCAATCTCCCAAATGGAGGGAGGCAATGTCTTTGGAATTATAGGCTCTTGAACAAAACCACACGTGGGATATTGTACTTCTTCCACGCGGTAAAAAGGGAATTGGTTGCAAATGGATTTACAAGATCAAGTATAAATCTGATGGGACCATTGAGCGATATAAAGCTCGTTTGGTTGCAAAGGGTTATACTCATGCCTAAGGGATTGACTATCATGACACATTTGCCCTCGTTGCTAAAATGGTCACAGTTCAAACTCTCATTGATGTAGTCACTATTTGCCGCTGGCCTTTACATCAGCTTGATGTTAATAATGCTTTTCTCCATGGTGACCTTGATGAAGAGGTCTACATGACTCTACCTCCAGGACTTCACACTAAGGGGGAGAACTTGGTTTGTCATTTAAAAAAGTCTCTTTATGGACTTAAACAAGCCTCCCGCCAATGGTTTGCCAAGTTTTCATCCGGTTTACTTGATGTTGGTTTCACTCAGTCTAAGGCCGATTACTCTTTATTCACGGCTACACGCGGTTCCCTTATTACCATGGTTCTAGTTTATGTTGATGATTTGGTGATCACAGGGGATGATCAGGTATGCATACATTTGCTCAAGCATTTTTTACATGCTCATTTTTGCATCAAGGACTTAGGTCCTCTTAAATATTTCCTCGGCATAGAAATTTCTCGATCAAACAAGGGCATTTATCTCTCTCAAAGGAAATACGCCCTTGACATTATTTCTGATACTGGTCTTCTTGGCGGGCGTCCCGTTGACACACCCATGGAATCGAACCTTCGATTCGGTAAGTCCCCCGAGCTAACCGATCCAACTTCTTATCGTCGCTTGATTGGACGTCTTTTGTACCTTATTGCTACTCGCTCGGATATTTTGTTTTCTGTTCAGCATCTCAGCCAGTTTATGCATGCTCCACATGATGATCATTGGCAAGCTGCACTTCGGATAGTCCGATATTTGAAATCTGATCTAGGGTCTAGAATATTTTTTCCGACTGACTCATCCCTTGCATTACAAGGATATACATATTTTGATTGGGCTGCATGTTCATCCACACGTTGTTCAGTTTCTAGTTATTGTATGCTTCTTGGCTCTTGCCCTGTTTCTTGGCGTTCTAAGAAACAACACACTGTTGCTCGGTCTTCATCCGAGGCTGAATACAGAGCCATGGCTTCTGCAGCTTGTGAGATTACATGGCTTCGCATGCTTCTCACCGATCTTGCTGTTTCGTTGTCCACTGCCGACCTTTTTTGTGACAACCAAGCGGCTATCCATATTGCTACTAATCTAGTTTTCCATGAGTGTGCCAAACACATTGAGATTGATTGCCATCTCATTTGTGAAAAACTTCATGATGGCACACTTTGACCTCTTCATATTCCTAGCCATTCATAGCTCGCGAATCTATTCACAAAAGCCATTTCTCGTGCTCTTTTTCTTTCTTTCAAGCGCAAGTTGTTGACGTTTATGTACTCACCAACTTGAGGGGGAGTATTAGAGTTATTATTGGAAGATATATTTGAAGATCCTGATTGTGGTGCTGATTCTAATTAAGGGCTGACTGATTAGATAAATTCATGATTGATATAGTGAATAGGAAATTCATAATTCTCTGTATATTATTTCTCTATTTACTTACATTCTTAGACTATAAATACATCAATGTAATTGTATAGAATCAATATATATGAAAAGGGCTTTCCCTTCCATTTTTCTCATCTCAAGCAGTGTCAACTGCTTTAGCTTAGAAGTAAGTAGGAGTGCTGCTTTCGATCGTCATTGTTTTTCCCATCTCTTGAAGGGACCGTTTCTTCTTTTCCACAACGCCATTTTGTAGGGGAGTGTAGGCTGAGGAGATGTAATGCTCGAAACCATTTTCTTCATAGTAATTTGAGACGCTTTGATTCTGAAACTCTTGACTGTAATATGTGTGTGTGGATGTAATGTTGTATCCGTTTTCATTTTGGACTTATTTCACAAAAGATTGGAAGGCTTCGTCCTTATGGGCTAAGAACATCACTTAAGTGAGTCTTAAGTAATCATCCACAATCACCAGATAGTTTCTCTTACCACCAAGGCATGTACTTCTTATTGGTCCAAACAAATCCATGTGAAGTAGCTGCAATGCTCTGTTGGTGGCAACCATATTTATGGATTTGAAGATACTCTTTACTTGCTTACCTAAGCAACAGGCATTACGTAGCTCAGTCTTCTTATACTTGATATTAGCAAGACCACTCACCAGGTCCTTGGCTGCTAATTTCGAGATCTGTTCCAAGCTTATGTGACCTAGCTTCCTGTGCCAAAGCTCTTGTTTTTCTTTGATAGAGATTATGTAGCAAGCAGTGTCATAACCAATGTCAAGCAAATAACTATTGCCATGTCTCTTACCCGTGAATGACTGGGATTAGTCTTTACATACCCCGACACATTCACCATCTTTGAAGCTAATTTCGTTACCTTTGTCACAAAGGGGTTGATGTTGATTAGATTGTGACTTTGTCCTTTGACCAATCCAATATCTTCAATGATCAAGTTTCCCAACTTGATGTTGCCTTTTCCAGCAATTCTTCTTTTGTTTTTTCCTTCGAAAGTGATTGTTCCACCGTCAACTTGGATTTAAGGACATGAATTTGTCGGCATCACCAGTCATGTGCCGTAAGCATCCGCTGTCCAAATTCGATTTGCTACTCTTCTTCTTTTTCTACATTAAAGAAATTTTTCATTGTTTCTTTGGTACCTAGATAAATTCGGGTTCTTTTTTTTTTTGTTAGTAGCACTACAAAAAAACAAGAGTTTTCCAACGAATTTTCCAACGAAAAATTTAGCAAAATTCGTTGGAAATTCGTCGTCGCAAATTTTTCCAACAAAAAATTTTAATTTTCGTTGGTAATTAGCAACGAAATTTTTTCGTCAGAAAATTCGTTGGAAAATTTTTTGGAAAATTTGTGGCAAAATTAGTTGGAAAATTCGTTGGAAAGTTCGTTGGAAAATTCGTGGCAAAATTCGTTGGTAATTATTCGTGGTAAAATGAATTTCCGACGAAAAAATTCGTCGGTAATTCGGTGTTAGAAATTTTTACGAAAAAAAATTTTAATTTTTGGTTGGTAAATTCCGACGCAAAAAAATTCATTGCAAAATTCGTAGATAAATTCGTGGCTAAATTTGTTGGAAAATTCGTTGCTAATTCTTCGTTGGAAATGTCATGGCAATATTCGTTGGTAATTTCCAACGAAATTAGCGACGAACAAAAAATTTCCAACGAAATTAGCGACGAAAAAAAATTTGAATTTTCGTTGGTAATTTGCAACGAAAATTTATTCGTGTCAAAGTTCATTGCAAAATTTCGTGGCAAAATTCGTCGCTAACAATTCATTGGTAATTATTCGTTGCAAAAATCGTGGGAAATCCGCGAATTTTTCCAACAAAACATTGCAGTTTTCGTTGGTAATTTCCGACGAAAACAAAATTCGTGGGAAAATCGTGAATTTTTCTGACAAAAAATTACAATTTTCGTTGGTAATTTCTGATGAAAACTAAACTCGTAGGTCAATTCGTTGGAAAAATCGTATATAAATTCGTCCTTGATTATTCGTTGCAAAAATCGTTGGATATCGCGAATTTTTCCAACAAAAATTACAATTTTCGTTGGTAATTTCCGACGAAAAAAAAATCTTGGGAAATGGAGAATTTTTCCTACAAAAAATTACAATTTTTGTTGGTAATTTCTGATGAATACTAAACTTGTTGCAAAAATCGTTGGAAATTGCGAATTTTTCCAACAAAAATTACAATTTTCGTTGGTAATTTCCGACAAAAAAAAATTCGTGGGAAATGGCGAATTTTTCCACAAAAAATTACAATTTTCGTTGGTAATTTCCGACGAAAAATAAATTCGTTGGAAAATTCATTGCAAAATTTGGCACTAATTATTCGTTGCAAAAATCATTGGAAATTCGATATTTTTTCCGACAAAAAATTCAATTTTCGTTGGTAATTTTCGATGAAAACAAAATTCGTGGGAAAATTCGTTGCAAAATTTGGCGCCAATTATTCGTTGCAAAAATCGTTGGAAATTCGAATTTTTTTCGACAAAAAATTTCAATTTTCGTTGGTAATTTCCGATGAAAACAAAATTCGTAGGAAAGTTCGTTGTAAAATTTGTCGATAATTATTCGTTGCAAAAATCATGAGAAATCACAAATTTTTTCGACAAAAAATTTCAATTTTCGTTGGGAATTTGCAACAAAATCTATTCGTGACAAAATTCGTCGCTAAGTTTGCGACGAATTTTGTTTAGTGACAATTTCGATTTTAAATTGATTAGTAGCAATATTAATTTTTTTTTGGGCAAGAAAGCAATATTAATTTCTACAATGCATAAGTTGCAAAGTCTCACATGATGATATTCGATATTCAATCTCATAATACAAAGATGCAGCTAAGCACTAATAAACATCAGGTGATACATTCAAAACATTGAAAGAACGCGGGACAACTTTAAAACGTTCACAGCTTTGGTACTTGAGAATGAACTAGGAAGGACTGACAATAAAATCATCAGCATCATCATCATCATCACCAATCGCCGCATCATTGTGTGGCTTAGCATTATATCCATCATCAATTGGATTAATATGAGGCAGAGGAGGAACCTCATTGCGATCGATGTCGAGATATCACATGACAATTTGCATTTGTTGTTGCATCACCCTTATTTGTTCGTCCTTCTGTCCAAGTAAATGCTTCATTTCTTCGTCCTTTTGTACAAGCAACTGTTTCAGTTGACTTAATTCTTGGGTTATATGCTCCTCATGTCATCTCCTCCTTGAAACAGCCGCATTGGAGGATGAAGTTGCAGCAACCTTCATTTTGTATATCCTTGACAATGATCCCATCCCAAATATTTTTCCTCATTTCATCCCACCTGCTGCCTCCACCCATAATGTCATACTATCAATCGATGGCTCAGACACGGCAACACCATCACCACCACCACCACCATCACCACCATCACCACTAGCAATGCTCATTAAAAGTTCATCATATTTTTCCTATATTAACATTATAGATGGAAATAAAATAAATTCATATATATTACCATAAATATTAAAAACATTCATGATTTTCATTCTAGTTTCCATAAAGTCCGAACTATAACCTTACATACCTTAATAGTTTTTGCTCGAGCGCCAGTCCATGTCTTATCCTTTTTTTGGAATGTGCATTCAAATGTAGCTGTAAAAGTGGGTTCCGTCCCCAATTCAACTGCCTACAAAATATAAACATAAATGAGTAATTATTAAATTAAATGCACTGACATGTATAAACAGACTTACCATTCTTCTTTTATGCTCCCCGATGCTGATAGAGCCCCCAGCATATGTGGCAGACGCAAACCCGTCACTAGAACTAGAAGCTCGATTCTTCTTGTTCTGTTCACACATTTGCTTATGTTTCTCAATTTTCCAAGTTCTCGTAATTTCCGACCAATTATCAGTTGTAAAAAAGGTCGGCTTTTCTTTTCTTCTCTTCGCTCTATTTGTCACATATCGCATGTGATCACCAATTTTCTTCTTGAAAATTCTTCTAACCTCATCCTTTTCCATTTCATCTCATGTGAACTTACGCTACAACCAATAGAAAAGCAACTGAATGTTATCCACTAGGGTCACATGTCACACATTCATTACAATGTACCAAACAATTCGAGACAAAATTCATTATTGACCATCAGTATGTTACACCGAACTTAGTTTGTGAAGAAAAACAACACTAACCTTGAACTCATTCCACCATAAAGTCTTTACTTCTGCGGGAGCACTGCTGAAAGTAATAAACTGGTCCATCCAACAGTTATTGACTATTTTATTAAGTTCCCTCACAACATGCGTAGGATCCATGAATCTGAAAACATGTTATAATAATATGGACAATGAGACAATGAAGCATACGAATAATTCGCAACATGGACAACTTTATTTACATCGATAATTTATATATACATAAAAAAAAGAAGTACTTACGAATCTCCACATGGGCATATAAAGAATCGGGTATCTTCTTCAGCATTCGAGTGTTGCACTAAAGAAGAAAGTAGAACCGAAGGAGATGGAACTGAAGTAAATTCAGTTCGCATGTCCTGAGGTTCTACCCTAATATGTTGTTGAGGGTCGGAGGATGGGCCAATGTGTTCGTGTTGTCCATGAACATGTTGTGGTTGAGGGTTACATGAAAGGGCAGGGGAAGACGACAGGGTCGGGGACAAGGACGAGGCAACGGAAGGGGCTGATCTTTTTTGTGAACCCGAACCACGCATGAGACCTCCACGTTTAAACTGACAAGTAGAAAGGTTAGACAAATATATTTAAAAATATGAACATGTATTAGGGACTGAAAATGACGTTATTCATTTTTCTTACCATTTTTGTTTCAGAGAGCAATAAATAAACTCGACAAATTGAAACAAACTGACTATCACCTCTGATAAATAGCAATCTTTGGCCCTCGTCGAAGCAACCTATTGAAATTGGGACCACATCAGATTCCACGAAAAATAAAATGAAGCATATTAAATTTGCAGAACGAATTATAACAAGTATCAACTCTGATGCCACATTTATGCAAATTTATGCTCGAAATATGCTATTTTGCAAAGTTCTAGTGCAAACCTATAAAAAAGATCACAAATTACGTTCAACAAGTAAATTTGCCACGAATGCAACACATTAATTTTTTCCCTTTTGAAGCTTTATTTTACCTAAGTTTCTATGTTACCAAAAAAATCATTAAAAAAATCGACAATCGTGCCGGAATCACGGCCGCGAGCCCCCCCTCCGGCGAGCTCGCCGGCGACCCTCGCCATGACCTCACCGGCGAGCACGATGGCTCCGGCGAGCTCGTCGGCGATCCGCTCCGGCGAGCTCGTCGGCGACCCCCCTCCGGCGAGCTCGCCGGCGACCCCCCCACGGCCAGCTCGCCGGCAACCCCCCCCCACGGCCAGTCGCCCGCGACCCCTCCCCCCGGCCAGCTCGCCAGCGACCCCGCCCACGGCCAGCTCGCCGGCGAAACCCCCCATGGCCAGTTCGCCGGCGACCCCCCACGGCCAGTCACCGGCGACCCCCTCCCCCGGCCAGCTCGCCGGCGACCCCCCCACGGCCAGTCACCGGCGACCCCCCCGGCCAGCTCGCTGGCGAGCCCCCCACGGCCAGTCGCCTGCGACCCCCCCACGGCCAGCTCGCCCGTGACCCACCCCCTTCGACCCCCTCGACTGTGACCCACGACCTCCGGCAAACTCGGCGGCCACCCCTCCATCGGCCAACTCTGTCGCGACCCCCCCTCTGGCCAACTCCGCGGCAACCCCCGCGACCCCCTCACAGTCGATCCGCGACACCATTTTATTCAACGAATCGTTTAGGGTTACCTACTGTGCTGGGCGACGTCGACGGCGAGGTGGACGGCGAGGATGCCGGCGTCGACGGCGAGAAGGACGGCGACGAGGACGACGCTGAGGAGATTCGTGGCGTGGGTGTTTTTGCAACAAAAGTGAACTCTCGGCCAAAATAGACTATAGTGTAATATTTCCAACGATTTTCAAAGTCGTTGGAAATGTCGTTGGAAATTTCCAACGAAATTTCCAACGACTTTGAAAATCGTTGGAAATTTCTCACGAATTTTCCCACAAATTTCCAATTAGTCCGCAATTGACCGAAAATTTGAAATTCTTAAGAAAATTCATTGAAAATTTCCAACGATTTGTCCCACGAATTTTAAATTCGTTGGAAATATTGCATTATTGACTATTTTCGTGGGAAAAATCGTTGAAAATTTCCAACGATTCCTAAATTCGTGGGAAATTTCCAACGAGTTTTCCAACGAATTTCAAATTATTCCGCCATTTTTCCTAAAATTTTAAATTCGTGGGAAATTTCCCATGAATTTCAAATTTTCAGCCATTGCCGAAAATTTTAAATTTGTAATTTCCAACGAATTTTAAATTCGTGGGAAATTTCCCACGAGTGTTCCCACGAATTGAAAATTCGTTGCAAAATATTGAACTATAGACAATTTTCGTGGGAAAATTCGTTGGAATTTTCCCTCGAATTTCAAATTAGTCCGCCATTTCCAAAAATTTGCAATTCGTGAGAAATTTCCCACGAATTTTCCGACGAAAATGGTATATAGTGCAATATTTTGCAAAGGATTTGAAATTCGTGGGAAAATTCGATGGAAATTTCCCATGAATTTCACGTTCATTGGAAATTCCCCACGAATTTCCAATGAATTTTAAATTCGTGGGAAATTTCCCACGAATCGTAAGTTCGTTGGAAATTTCCTACGAATTTTCCAACGACATAGTCTATAGTGCAATATTTTGTCAAGAATTTTGAAATTCGTTGGAAATTTCTCACGAATTTGAAATTCGTGGGAAATTTCCAACGAATTTAAAATTCGTGGGAAATTTTCCCACGAATTGTAAGTTCGTTGGAAATTCTCAACGAATTTTAAATTTGTGGGAAATTCCCAACGAGTTTTAAGTTCGTTGGAAAATTCCAACGAACTTAAAATTCGTTGGAAAATTCCCACGAATTTTCCAACGACATAGTCTATACTGCAATATTTTGTCAAGAATTTGAAATTCGTTGGAAAATTCGTGGGAAATTTTCAACGAATTTTAAATTCATGAAAAATTCCCAACGAGTTTTAAGTTTGTCGGAAATTTCCCACGAATTTTCCAACGACATGGTCTATAGTGCAATATGTTGTCAAGAATTTGAAATTTGTTGAAAAATTCGTGGGAATTTTCTAACGAATTTTAAATTCGTGGGAAATTTCCAATGAATTTTAACTTCGTGGAAAATTTCCCACGAATTTTCCAACGACATGGTCTATGGTGCAATAATTTGTCAAGAATATGAAATTCGTTGGAAAATTCGTGGGAATTTTCCAACGAATTTTAAGTTCGTGGGAAATTTTCCCACGAATTGTAAGTTCGTTGGAAATTCCCAACGAATTTTAAATTCGTGGGAAATTTCCCAACGAGTTGTAAGTTCGTCGAAAATTTCCCACGAATTTTCCAACAACATGGTCTATAGTGCAATATGTTGTCAAGAATTTGAAATTCGTTGGAAAATTCGTGGGAAATTTCCAACGAATTTCAAATTCGTGGGAAATTTCCAGCGAATTTTAAGTTCGTGGGAAATTTCCAACGATTTTTAAGTTCGTTGGAATTTTCCAACGAATTTTAAATTCGTGAGAAATTTCCCACGAATTTTCCAACGACATGGTCTATGGTGCAATATTTTGTCAAGAATATGAAATTCGTTGGAAAATTCGTGGGAATTTTCCAACGAATTTTAAATTTCGTTGGAATTTGCCAACGAATTTTAAGTTCGTTGGAAAATTCCCACAAATTTTCCAACGACATAGTCTATACTGCAATATTTTGTCAAGAATTTGAAATTCGTTGGAAAATTCGTGAGAAATTTCCTATGAATTTTCAAATTCGTAGGAAATTTCCCACGAATTTAAAAATTCGTAGGAAAATTCTAATTTTGTTCTCGACTATTTCATTTCCGTCACTAAATCTGAGGCTAATTAGCCACGAATTTTAATTATAACAACGACGACGACAACAACAATAATAATTACGACGACAACAATAACAAAAATTTATGAGAAAAAAACATATGTCGCAATAATAATAATAATTGCACATAAATAGTAAAAAGTCTCAAAAATCATATTCTTCATCTTCATCTTCATCTTCATCTTTGTCTTCAGCTTCGTCTTCGTCTTCGTCTTCGTCTTCGTCTTCAGCTTCGTCTTCGTCTTCGTTTTCGCCTTCATCTTCGTCTTCATCTTCTTCATGTGCATTATCTTCATCCTCTGTCTCATAATCAAGTTCTGTACCAACTTCAAAATTTGATTCGCGAATTTCAGTTGGATCCACATCGATCATCGCTCCATATGGATCTCATAAAGTCGGAATGGTATATTCATCAGTTTTAATCGTGTGACGAACTTTCTCTTGTTGATATACTGTGTCTTTCTAGTGTTCCTCGATTTTTTTTCGTGCTTTGGTTTTACATGCAGCCCCACCAATCGGCTTTATCACGTTTCAAACTAGGATATGATGCATAATATACTTGAATTGCTTGTTGTACCAAGACAAATGGTTCATATTTCATATATCTTTTCTTGTGATTTATTTCAACCAAATTAAATTTCGTATGCATATTCATTCTTTTGACAGGGTCGAACCACATGCACTTAAATAGCACAACCCGCAAAATTAATGGTCCATGGTACTCTATCTCTACGATTTCATCAAACAAGCCATAAAAATCATCTTTCGAACTGCCACCATTGGATGACTGAACACACACACCACTATTCATTGTGGCTTTTCCCATTCCATATTTTCGAGTGTGAAAATTGTACCCGTTTATGAAATATTCTGGCCAAGTTCGTACTCTGGACTTTGGACCCCACGCCAGATGATATAGTAATCCTTGCTCTGTCACATGATTACTGTGAACCTAAGGTCACATACGCAATGTCAAGAATATATATTTTAATATATGATGTATAAAAAATTCGAATAACTTGGATTTCGTCCACCTACAATTTACATATGTTGTGAACCATGTTGCAAATTGTTCCTCGCACAAACTGTCAAACTCATTTTGTGGTAGTCCAAACATTGAATTTTGGAAAATCCTATTAACAAATACCATTTATATATTAGCAAATGTTTGACACACAATACATATACTTACAAATGTACACTTACTTGAAGTATGGCTCAACTTATGGACAGTTCAGTAAAATATATGTATGGGCTGCCTGCTTTTCTTCACCTGTTAAGTGCCAAAACTTACTTGCGCCGCTTGGTCGACCCAAATAATTGAAAATAGAGAATGATTTATAATTGGGATCAATGGGGCCCTCATCATTTCTTCCTGCTCTCCACCTTTTGCACTGCACATGCGACTCAAAATAGTATGATGCAAATGTTGTCACTTCTTCCACAATATATGCATTACAAATTGAAGCTTCGACACATGCCTTATTCTTCACTTTTTTCTTCAAATGATATAAGAACTTAGTTACAATAGAAAAAAAATTTATTGGAACATAATATATAATGAAGTAATTTCAAATTTATTTAACAAAAAACTTACCTCTCAAATGGATACATCTATCGAAATTGGACGGGACCTGCAACTTTGGCCTCATAAGGCAAGTGAACTAAGAGATGCTCCATTGAATCAAAGAACGATGGAGGAAATATCCTTTCTAAGTTGCAAAGAATAATTGGAATATCTCTCTCTAGTTTCTCCATGAGTGATGCTTGCAACGCTGTTGAGCAAATATCATGCAGGAAATTACTTAACTCTGTAATGGCGCCCCAAACAAAGTTTGGTAGAAGTTCCTTGAAGGCTATTGGAATTAGTCTTTCTATAAATACGTGACAATCAGACTCTTCAGACCTGTCAACTTGCATTCATTCAAATCAACGCATCTCCCTAGATTCGAAGCATATCCATCAGGAAATCTCACCGATTTCAACCATTGACAAACGACCCGTCTCTGCTTCTTGTCCAATGTATAAACTGCTTTTGGTTTTGGTCCTCTGTTGCTTGCATCCACATCTAGTGTTGGCCGATCGCAAATATCCCTCATATCTTTTCTTGCGTTCAAGTTGTCTTTTGTTTTTCCAGTGACATCTATCACAGTATTTATGACATTATCGAAAACGTTCTTCTCTATGTGCATGACTTCAAGATTATGATTAATAAGATGGGCCTTCCAATATGGTAGATCCGAAAATATACTGCGTTTAGTCCACTTATGTGCACTTCCGTATCCAATAGTTGTGCCGTGAGGGTTTTCAACAACCGCTGGAAACTCCTGCACTCGCTCCCAAATTTGATCACCGGTCAACCTCAATGGTGGATGTGTTCTTTCGATCCTATTTTTGAAAAAAAAAAAATTTTATTCCTTCTAAATGTATGCTGTAGCGGCAAAAATTGCCTATGACAGTCAAAATAGCTGAGCTTCTTACCGTGCTTTAATCGGAATGACTTTGATCTCTCCATACATATCGAACATCCTAAGATCCCAGCTGTACTCCATCCAGATAACATTCCATAAGCTGGAAAGTCATTTATCGTCTAAAGAAGAGCAGCCTTCATTACAAATGTTTGATCAGTAGAAACGTCATACGTAGGGACACCTTCATCCCATAACCGTTTTAACTCTTCAATCAATAGTTGCATATAAACATCTATCAACTTTTTCGGATTTTACGGGCCAGTCACGATCAATGTCAAAAACATATAAGGTGTCTTCATGCACATACTGGGTGGAAGATTGTACGGAGTTAAGATAACTGGCCAACATGAATAACTTTTTCCTGATTTCCCAAATGAGGAAAATCCATCAGCACACAGATCTAACCTGATGTTTCGAGGCTCTATCGCAAACTCGGGGTATGTTCTATTAAAATGTTTTCATGCCTCTGCATCTGAAGGATGACACATTAGACCATTTTCTGTTTCATGATTTGCATGCCAAGTCATGTGTTCAGTAGTGGCTGTAGACGCATAAAGCCTTTGCAACCTGGGGATTAAGGGCAAGTAAAATATTTGCTTACATGATCTACGCTTCTAATTACAATCCTACCTCCTCTTAATCTTGTACCTAGGTTGGCTACAGAATTTGTAAGATTCTACATTTTCATCATCTCTCCAATATAACATACAACCCCTACTACATACATCAATCCTTACAACCGGAAGACCTAAGTCATCAACTAGCTTTTTCATATCGTAAAAGTCACTTGGCATGATGTTATCACGAGGCGTTATTTCCCGCATTACTTCAACAAAAGAGTTGAAGCAATCCACAGACACATTATGCTCTGCCTTGATATTTAACAATCTTGCTGTCACTGATACCTTCGTATGGTTGTCACAACCTGCCCATAAAGGTTCATCTGCTATTTTCAACACATCCCAGAATTGATTAGATTGAAAAGTTTGATCACACACATTCACATCAAAACCTGTAACTCCTACCTCATCCAATTGTAATGCATAACTAGTTTCCACTTGTTCAAGTGTAGGAGTAAAACTAGTACTTGCATGATTCGATTCTGAAACAAAATTATGATCGGCTCCATCAAACACCATCATCTGGTATGGGTTCAATTGGTCATAATAGCTATATTCTTCCCCAACTAAAAATTAATCCTTTTTTCGATATCCGTCATCAAATATAAATGGTTCACCATGGCAAGTCCAATTATAGTAGTTCGGAGTAAACTCAAATCTACAAAGATGTTCTCTAACTGTATCAACGTTTTGAAATTTTTCATTACTGCACTTTTTACATGGACACCTTAACTTATTTCCATCCATGAACTCATATTTACTACTAGCAAAGTCCAAAAATAGTTCCAACCCGATACGAAACTCATCGGTCAATCCTCGACGTCCAGGTAAGTTCTTATTATACATCCAACCCCTGTCTTTTTGCATTGTGTTTGTATAAAAATTAAAAAATTCTCATAAAATATAAAAAAAATCATATCTATTGTTTAACATTGTTAATTAAAACCATAAATTTCTAAAAATTAAATTTTCTTTTTTAACGAAACAATTACTTTCATATTGAAAAACATGAAAAAATTACCATGTCAAGAATACTTACCAAGTATTTGACTGAAATCTTTGCAGTAGAAAGTGGTCAATTTGATGAGAATTACAACGTTCACTTCAAGTGCGAGACCTTCAAATGGACACGTACATAAAATAAAAACAAATTACTTAAGATGCTTTGGTAATTATTTTCTATTATTTTCTCTTTCTTTTTATTTTCCTGTTCTTTTTATTTTTTTTCCATTCTTCTTGGCTGGTCGTCGGCTCGGCCATCGGCGACCGGTGACCGGAGAGCTCGAGCTCGCCGCGCCAGCTCGCCATCGCCGGTGAGCTGGCCCTCGCCGGCCCTGGCGAGGGCCGAGCTCGCCATGGTCGGTGACCTCGAGCTCACCCAGATCTGGGCGAGCTCGGCCAGCTTACCTTCGCTGGCGAGCTCGGCCAGCTCGCCAGTGCCGGCGAGGGCCAGCTCACCATTGCCAGCGAGCTCCCCATGGCCAGCGAGGGCCGAGCTTGCCATAGCCGGCAAGCTTGGCTCGATCGCCAGTGCCGGCGAGGGCCAGCTCGCCATGGCCGGCGAGCTCAGCCCTCGCCGTCAGCCCATACGAGGCTAGCCCTCGCCGACACCGGCAAGGGGCGAGCTCGGCCATGGCCGACGAGGGGTGAGCTCGGCCCTCACCATCAGGCCATGCGATGCTAGCCCTCGCCGGCATTGGCAAGGGCCGAGCTCGTCCATCTGAGCGTCGGCGAGAGCCGATCCACTGGACCTCGCCTCATGGCCAGCGATGCCTCTGGCGACCGGCCAAACCAGAAAGGAAGAGAAAAAAAAATTTCAATAACACCAAAAAATATAAATCCAGTGATGAAATTAGCCACGACACTTACCGGCGGAAAAGCTTTACCGAGATTGATTTGTGCGTGCGCAGATAGGTAAATCGAGAGAAACGAAAGAGAGAGTGAGAAAGAACATTGAGGGGATATGAGGAATTGGGGATGGATATCATAAAAATTATTTTCCGTGTCGAAAGTTCGGTAGCGACAAATTTTTTGAATTCGTCGTAGCAAAAATTCGTCGGAAATTTCCGACGAAAAATTTTTCGTTGCAAATTTCCGACGAATTTTGTGACCAGAAATTTTTTGTCGCAAAATTCGAACGAATTTTGCGACAAATATTTTTCGTCGGAAATTTCCGACGAATTTTCCTGACGAAGAATTTTTCGTCGAAAATTTCCAACGAATTTTGCGACGAAAAATTTCTGGTCGCAAAATTCGTCGGAAATTTGCATCGAAAAATTTTTCGTCGGAAATTTTCGACGAATTTTACTGACGAATAATTTTTCGTCGGAAATTTCCAACGAATTTTGCGATGAAGAATAATTTCCGACGAATTTTGCGACGAAAACTAAATTCGTCGGAAATTTTTGACGAATAATTTTTCGTCGGAAATTTCCAACGAATTTTACTGACGAATAATTTTTCGTCGGAAATTTCCGACGAATTTAGTTTTCGTCGCAAAAGTCGTTGGTAATTTTCGACGAAAAATTTTTCGTTGGAAATTTTCGTCGCAAAATCCTTGTTTTTTTGTAGTGTAGAATGGTGGATCTTCTTTGGCTTGGCTTCCTCATTGGACATTCATTTCTGAAATGACCATTTTCATTGCAGCCGCAATAGTCGAAGAACTTTCCACCTTCTGATCCAATGAAGTTTCTAGCATACTGATTCTTGTAAACATGAACATTCAGTTTCCACCTAATACTTTCCTTTGTGGTTGGAAATGCAATTCTTTCTTCTTCTTTTTTTTTTTTTTTTGATAACCCAGGGAACCCCGCACGGCCGACAGTCATTTTCCACATATTCCAAACTTGATTTCTTATAAAGGAATTTGAATGAAAAGAATGCGCTTGAGTGTCTTCGAACCACGAGAGAATCTTATGGAGACTTTTGACAAGTTCTCCTCAAGAGAAGCAGATTATTCTAGGAAAGTTCATATTCACTTTTGATAGTGTCAACTTCCTTTCGCAGAAATATGAGTCTCTTTTTGCTTATAGTCTTGGTCTGTGAGTTTTGAAGGAAAATTTTCTTGAAGCCTTCTTCTGGTCCTCGAAAGTCTCTTTTACAGTATCTTGCATTTCCTCATAAGTAAGTTTAGGAGTATTTACCTCAATTTCTTTATCAGTTTTGGAATCAGCCATAAGGCATATGTTTGCTTGCCTGGCATCTTCATGGCTAGTTTCACAATCCATATCACTTCAGGTTTCGGCATTCAGATCGGAGCGCACGTTTCTTCTTTTCTACCTTTTGCTTTCTCTTCTTGAGAAGTGGACACTCAAGTTTCACAAGACCAGGCTTTTTCCATTCATAGCAAACAATGTCATTTCCTTTGTTTTCATTTTTTGCTTTGGACAATCTCTTCTCTTCCTAAGGTTCTCATTTGTCGTTTTCCTTTGAAACTTTTCCCTTTTCTCACCAGGGTTTTAAATCTTCTTGAAAGACAAGAAGGTCCAAGAAATAGCATTTCTAGGCAGTTCGAATACGGTTTGAAGATCGGCTTTCTTGCGACACAAATAACCTCCAAAAATTCTAGATTTAAAATATGTTAATATCAAGATGTGAGGAACAACTTTTGTGAAGAACACCACTTCATATTTGGCCCACAAAGGTCTCTACAAAAAAAGAAAACTTAAGAGGTATAGTAAACACAATTCCGAGTTCCACACCAAACTTCAAGGATTCAAGCCCTAATTGAAACCCACCAAACTTCAACCCACAAAACTCATTCCACAAGATCCAAACTATCATGCAACAACCACTTGAATATCCATGAACACATATGAGGAATCAAGCTCAACCAAAACTAACCTAGGACTGATATGCATAGAATAACGACCTAGCAAAGATTTAGAGGAACCACTTACTAAACCATCGGAAGTACGAGCGAGGATGGACAAATGGCGACGGCGAACGAGCGACAACACAACACGGTCGGCGGCAGTGAGCATTGAGTGGCTCGGCACGGCGTGCACGGCGACAAGCGGTGGGGCAGCGAGCAGATGAGCGGCGTGGCACGGTGATGGTGATGGCCAGTGGTGCTGGTGGTGGCAAGCGGTGGTGGTGATGGTTGCCGGAGATGGTGTTGGCGTGAGGGAGAGAAGAGAGGGAGAGGAAGAGAGAAAATGAGAGTGAGAAGTAAAGAGTGTTATCCAAGGCGTTCTTGTAGGAGAGAGAGAGAGAGAGTAATAATACACTTACATTCATGGCCCTAGGCTTAGGCTAGCTTAGCCTTTATAATATCTTCATCACATCTCAACCCTAGATAATCATACCTACTAAATTAGGCACATGCAAGAAATTCAAAAAGGGAAGATAAATCTAGAAGTTTAACCAAGTGGGTCCTCATCTCTTCCCCCCACCCCCCCTCCAAAAAAAAAAAAAGTGGCAGCCAAGCTACTTGGATAAGACCAAAAGTTTGTTTCATCTCCATCAAGGCTTCTAGAAGTTGCATATATATAAAAACTATAGATTAATCAAACATAGGACACCAATCAAGCACATTGTACAATAATGTGCAACATTGAAATAATTAATCAAGGTCCAATGTGGTAGGATGGCCTTACCTTCTTGATTGGCGCCTAAACGAGTCTGAATAAATCCAATATTGCGTAATTAATTGGCGTTGGATTGAGGATGTCACACAGCTAGCACGCAATTTACATATCCAGCAATTTCTAAGCATGATCAAAACAAATTCAATGAATTTCTAGCATACTCAATCAATTTCTATCAAGCCTAATCGAATTTCCAGCATGCTTCGATGAATTTTGGGCAAGATTCTACAAATTTCTAACACCTACAAGGCATGATCGAGGCAAGGCTTGAGACACATTGAGTATCACACAACATATCTAGGAATGAATTATCTAAGATTGGATCAATTTCACGGATAGAGGTTTTTCGGCCATGACTCATTTAATGCAATTTTTTAACATCACAAGTCTTAATGAATCAAATCAATTCACGGATCACGCTCATCATGTCCAATCCGAGATGTTTGGTGCGCAGATTGAAGTTTAACTTCAATTTATACTATGAATCAAGTTGGAATTCTTGGCCATCCGCATGAGATGAAAATAGATGAAAGAACCTACCTTAAACTTGAAGAAGGACTCGCTGAAATTGGAAGCAAGCTAGCAAAAACTGAATAAAGATCGTGGAAAATAGGCGATAGGTGATGAACAAGAGGCGCATTTGGATCACGGAAACACCGGAGGAGATGATGAACGCCGGAGGGCTGTGGGACGCAAGAACTGGATTGGATCACAGAAACAAGCGGCGCATTTATTGTATCGTGCTCTTTCTCCATCTAAATTAGCAGAATTCATGTGTTACAACGAAAGAATTATGGGACAGACTCTTAGCCACATTTGAAGGAAGGGATCGTGTACAAGAGACCATACGAACATACTTCTTGGAAACTATGCGATTTTCAAGATGAAATCTGACGAGACCATTATGCAAATGTTCCCAAGAATCACAGAAATCGTGAATGGTCTTGCCAATCAGGGAACAATCTTCACCGATGCTGAAAAGATAAACAAGCTCCTAAGGGCATTCCAAAGGAATGGAGTCACATGAAGACATTAGTCCATGAAATTCAACCCATCTCCATGGATGAGCTAATAGGAACTCCGGTGTCCAATGGAGGAGCACTTGAACGAAGAAACCGGCAACAAAGGTAAGATAGTCATTGCTTTCAAAACTGATTATATTGATGCAGGTGAACTAACGTATAAAAATTTCAAAGCTTTTGAAGGTAATTTGGATATTGAAAGAGATGTATTTTGAAGATTGAATAGTCTGTTCAAACGAGCTGATTTTGGTCTGCCTTCGAGTGACAAAAAAAACATGATTGCAGATTGAATTGGGTTTTGTGTTCTTCATAAGAAATTCTTATCAAGGTGTTTTCTATGACATATCCAAAATTTATAATTTTTGGAATTCATTTACTATTTATTTTGAAGGGATTTCGGTTACTGTATAAGCCGCCCAGATTTATCCTAATTTCATAGATGTACTATTTTCTTTCACATGTGATTACTTTAGTACATTCTTATGTGTCCGGAATTTAGATGTTCGAAGTGCGTGAGCATGAAACACTCTTGCATTGGCCTAAGTGAAAGATAATAATTGGCTTGAGTGATTGATATGTTTGCTTGATCACATTAATGGTTACGTGCTCGTATGATTGTGAGGGATGATGGCTGATGGATTTCGGATGCCCAATGGATTTCGGTTTCCGTTTGCGATGGAGGTCGGAATGATGCTCTTAATTGAATGCCATCTTTGAGTGAGGTCAAGATGATGCCGTGCCCGATGGAGCGGGACGATGCTCGGTTACGCTGAAAGACCAACAACGCCAGTGTTGATTGTGACCCTGAGCAGTCGTAATAATCGGAACACGTGTGGATGCATTGTGCATGATTTATGTGATATGAAGTGTTCTTGATTATTGTGTGTGATCGTCGCATGCCATTTAGAAGCTAAGCTTCACGTGTGATTATTCATGTGAATATTATGTGCCGTCGGGAGGTAAGAATACATGTGCGACTATTGGATTGTGTTTGGCATGTTTCCGAGGCGAGGTTTCATCTTACTCGAGATTTAGCACTTTCACTTATTGAGTTTTACTCATTTATTATTGTTCACCCCTTTTCAAGCCCTTAGTATGGATACTCGAGTTGTCCATTTTGGTGTCCCCGTGGACCAAGACGTGGAAGTTGTCGAGTACGTGGCACCGGGGACCGACATCGTGTATGAGGAGTACACAATGACCATTTAGGTCGACGAGGTGTTCTTTTTGAGATAGCCCTCGTAGATAGAGGAGATAAGTTTAAGCCAATCCTTTTGATTGAATTGGAAAAATGCCCGTAGTAGCGGGTTTGTATTTTGCTAACATCCGATTGTCTTGATGCATATATATATGAAGAATGCTTTTGGTGAATGTGTTTTCTATGCTATCCCTGTTGTGTTGTTTGGATGGGTGATATTAGAATTTGCTTCCGTATGTGCTTACTTGTTAGTTACCGCGATGGGTCGGCGACGCCTCGTAGGACGTCGCAATTAAATGACCTATGTAAGAGGGGTGTCGCATGCCCGAACCTAGGGAATTAGGGTGTGGGGCGTGACAAGCTGTAAGTCTATATTTTAGATTTGATGTCAATTTGAGCTTAATTGGATGAGCAATTGATGATACAAACATGTATGTTGATGTGAAAGTGATTTAGTTGGATTCTATGCCATCGTTTTGCAAGTTGATTGTACCTTTTTTTGTTTTTGGGTATAAAATGTAAGTATTATAAAACAGACGAAGAACAACAGCTTAAGGGCATTCCCTAGCATTACAACAGAGCTAATAGTTCAAAAAGATAGGAGTAGGAAGCTTTCATATAGTAGCCAAAAATACATTTGTCTAGGAAGGTCAAATTTTTTGGAAGTGCGAAGCTCTACCTCTTACATTTTTAATGTGCTCTTCCTCTTACATCTTTACGCACGTTAGCCAGAATAATATGGATGTCAAATGACTTATTTTGAAATCCCGTAAGGGACAAAGTTGATCATACCTTTGTCCATGATTGCTTAATGTTGTCAATTGTTGTAAAATGTGTGTTGAATTGAGATGATTAAGCTTGATTTAGAAGCATATTAGTTGGATCTTGAGCTTAGGATGCTCAATACTTGATGAAACGCTTGATTGAATTTTTTTGATTCGGAGTCCTGGGAGCATGTTGGAGTAATTGGGAAATTTCAATTAGTAAATGACTTGATTAGAGAATATCATCAACTAATGAAATGTGGAGGACATTCAGGGCTTTAATTTGATAGGTTGTGGGTCAAAATGATTAGATTGGTATAACATCTCCTTCATGTCATTTCAAGTTAGCTTAAAGATAACTTTTCTCTCCAATAATCGATAAGATCTCTTTTGGACAGTCTACGGACAGGTTGATTAGCCTCTTTATTGGATGAGATCGGATTCATTTCATGTGTATTAGCTTCACATGCATTGGGATCATACAATAATATGTTACCCACATCAATAATATTATCGATAAATAATATCCATTGCGTAGCGTGATTTTGCTACTACAAGTAAAATGAAAGAAAAATTTACCGACCAAAAAAAAATAAATAAAAGAAAAGTTTAGTTAGGAAATAAATGACAAGTATATCTTAAATCGTGTCCTAGATACACGAAGATCGGAAAAGTATGAAACGAGACGCTTTATTTGATCGTGTCTCATAATTACTTTCCAAGAAGTCTCTCACTAATTAATAATGCTTTGGATTTTCTTCCATAGTCACATTTTTCTTGCACTCCTAGGAGAAAAACATATCCTATATGAATACTACCTGCCCGTCGCCGGAGTCATACCTTCGCCCTTCCACTCTTCCTCACGGGCGGCTGTCCATGTCCGCATACTAAAGAGTTTTCTGAGGGCGACCATCGCTATGCAATCGAGTTACGGTGGCCCTTTCCGTGCCCTTGCTTTAAACTCGCTCACCCTCTTTTCCTTATCCCAAGTACTGTTTGTGATAACCTATTCACCTCCTCGCTCAATCGGTCCACTTCCTTCGACATCACTTTGATTGCCTTCTCCAGCCCAATCGCCACCTTCTTTAGCCTCCCCGCCCTCTCCCTGCCGCCTCCAAATGTCGCCATCTCGTCAATCGCCACAAGCACATGCCTCGAGCACGCCTCCATGTCATTGAGCTCCTTCAAGAGTTTCATCTTCCTGTCTCTTTCCGTGCCGTGTCCCGACTCTATGGTAACTGCTGACTCAATTGGATATAGTCACCCCAAGGGATGGGACGAGGAAGGAGACTGGAAGATGCAAGTCTTGAAGGAGCTCGATGACGTGGAGGCAAGCGTGAGGGGCGTGCTTGAGAAGGTTGGGAGGCTAAGGGAGGCGGCAATTGGGCTGGCGAAGGCAATTGAGGGGATATTGGAGGGGTAGACCGATTTGAGGAGGGGTGAATATGTTGTTTGTAACAGTGATTGGGATGAGGAAAAAGATAATGGGTGAGTTCTGAGCAAGGGCACGAAAAAGGCCATCGATAAAGATGCCATCGAAGCGAGGCAAGAACACATATTCAATTCCGTCCTCAACCCACCGTCCAAAGCCGAAAATACTTTTTCTCGCGCTCCCTCTCTCTCTCTTCTCTCTCCATTGTCTTCTTCAACCTTCAGCCATAAGGGGAGGGTGCCCTCCCTCTCTTGTTGATTTTGTTTGTGTTTCATTTTTCTTTTCTTGTTATTTCTTTTCTCCTTATTTAGATCTAAGAGCTCTCTTCTCCCATTCTAGCTCTAAATATGAGAGTTTGAATTCTTCCGATCTAGTTCTAGATTTGAGAATTATCCTCTCCTATCTGGATCTAGGAGTTTAATAAGTATGCTTTTAGGGATTTGATACCCTATGCTTTGTTTGTCTACAGGTCTTCTGCCTTTAATTTCAATGGTGATCGCAGGATCTCTGGCATCTCGCTAAACCGCGACAATTTGCTCTTCGAAATGTTAGATCTGTGTTTGTTCAACTGGTTTTGGTTGTCTCCTTACAGCTATGGTGTAGAAGAAGCTGAACCTAGGTGCGCACCGCTAACTGGCAATATCGAAGATATTTGGAGAAGGAATTTTAGGTGTGATCGGCCACCGATTATTTTTCTTAACAAATTCATTCTTGTGGAACGAGTATGTACTCAACCTTATTGGTGCTTTATTAATCATCCTTGTTTTTTGGATTTAGCTTTGTTTTGCTATATTCTGGATTTTGCTCTGTTTCGATTTGTTTTGCCATGAAGTATCTATACTTCACATGTATCATTTTGAGCAATGAATATAATTTTCTTTCGAAAAAAAAAACCAGGCAAGAACAACAACATGAAGGAACACAAAATGTGATTCATAAACAAGCAAAAATATGTAGGAGTTGTTCGAGAAAATTGCACTACAATTACTAAACTTTATGTATGGAATGTAATTGTGTCCTAAACCTTTCGATTGGTTCAATCAAATATTAAACTTAAACCAAAATTACAATCGAGTTCTAAACCTTTCGGTTGGTTCAATCATGTCCTCTATCATCTTCAAAAAGTGCAATCAAGCCCTAAAATTATGTTGAAAAGTTCAATTCAAGGATGCCACGTAATTGACTTTTTAATATAAAATCAACAAATCTTCCTTGGTTGATGCTTTTCGATAGGGCTTTTCCAATTGGATTCTTGAATTGATTTTCTCTGGGTCGACCATGCCTTTTTCCTTGGATTGGATTCATTATTTGGATGCTTTGAGTATCATTCGGATCGAAATTGATTGGGTGCTCTACAGCCTGATCGAAGTCCGCAATCTGAATCTTTTTATTTGATTCCTCCAATACTTGCATAGCAAATTTGAAATGGTCTATGGATTTTCTACCTTCTTCTACAATCTGAATAGCACGATTCAATAAGTTATCATACCATTCGTTTGGATTATCAAAATTGACACCCTTAGATATGGAGTAAATGGTACGAATGCTTGAGATCCTTTCTTCGTCAAGACAATATGTAATTGCTCAATATCTCGTTTACCCCAATATGATGAAGAACCCAAAGTGCATGTCTACAAAGATAGTTAACTATGAAATCTAAACATTTAATTGACCACACTGTGAAATTTAGAGCAATTAATTTTTTCATCAAAATAAATAACCTCCAATTTAGTTAACTACAGTTTAATGCCTAATAAATATACGTATTCAGCGAAGATTAAATTGGACAAACGAATCCACACTTCCTATTTAATTAAGTTCACTTGTCCATAACCCACGAGTGACTCTTGTTTAACTGGATCAGCAGCCTCAGCAAGTAAGGCACGAAGCATGCGAAGAGCAGCCATCACAATAGCTCGGGTGACATAGGAGCGACAGCGAAGACCACCAAGCAGTACATGATGGCCATCGACACGGTGGCCACCACGACCTTAAGGAAGAACAGGACGCCTAGGTGAGGGAGATGATGAGGTTGATGGACGACAAGAGTGTGAGTGTGTTGCACATCAAGAACATGTAGAACGGTATCGTGGAGGCGCAGATGGCCTGGCCTGCGATGCTGCCGTCGGAGCTGTCCTGCCAGACGCCACTCGGGGCCTGATCCCAGCCTGGAAGCTGACGACAGCGATGAGAGTGGCGATGAGGAGGAGGAAAATGCACAGAATTAGGGGTGATCGGCTCCTGGTCCAGTCCGGTTCCAAGGTGGAACCAAGAACCGGACCGAGAGAACTGGTTCCCAATTTTGGGAACCGCGGATTGGACCGAACCGGTCCAGTCCAATGGAACCGGTCACTTAGAGTTTAGTTTTTTTTTTGTTAAACACTTAAGATTTGGTTCACAATTTACTAATTTTTGTCAATGAATTTATGTCAATGAAGTTCACTTAGGATTTAATTCACATTTTACTAATTTTTATCAATGAATTTATGATAATGAAGTTCACGTAGAGTTTAGTTCACATTTTATTAATTTTTTTAAAGAAAAAAATAACAAAAATATATATTACATAGTTGGTTCGGTCTGGTCCGATCCGGTTTCCCCTTGGAACCGGGAACCAGACCGCCCGAAAACCAGTTCCGCTTTTAGGAACCGGGAACTGGACTGATAGTCCCGAGAATCGGACCAAACCCGTCGGTCCGGTCCGGTCTAGTCTTGATTTGGGCGGTCCAAGTTGCTCACCCCTACACGGCATGGTCTTGTTCCATCTGGGCCAAATACATCGTTTTGGTCCCAGCTAGTGAATCAGGCTCTAATGTCCTAGGCCCCAAATATTTTTGGATAGAACCGCTTTTTCTATTTTTTTAAATTTCATACTTAGTTTTTCTTTAATTTTCTATTCGAAGAGACAAATTTGGATTTCTTCAAAATTTTAAAATATTTTATTGTTTTGGAGTTTTTTTAGGTCTATTTATTTTTTAAATCTTATAAAAAAATTTTAGATTTAAATTATCATTCTACATAAGTTCCCTATTTACTGAACATAATATAGTATAGTCCAAGTCAATAAGCCAAATTTCTTTTCTTATATCACAATCTTACATAACTGGCACCTAACGATATATTATGTAAAATGGATTAGTTATTAAACTATACAACGTGATTAAATAAATCGAAGGTTATTTAATTTTATGAAAAAAGAAATTGCTCTAAATTTTGCGGTGTGATTAATTGAATGTTTAGATTTCCCTCTCCAATTTGCCCTTACATGAATGGCTTTAGCTGGGTCGCCATGTTCACGGCTTGATTTTGACCAAAGGATTTGGCTTAATTACAGCATGAAAAGTAAATCCAACTTTGGATTTCACGTTCAAATGAAGATGCGATGAGTAGGGGTGTCAATAAGACCCGGGCCGGCCCGGCCCGGCCCGACCCGCGTCGACCCGGTCCGGCCCTAAAATTTAGGGTATTTTGGGGTCGGGCCTTAATTTTCTTCGAATATAACCCTAAAATTTGAGGTTTCATTAGGATTGGGTAGGGTCAGGCCGACCCATTAACACTCTGGGCCGGCCCATCCCCCCTCTCTCTCTCTCCTCTCTCCTCTCTGCCGCGTGCACAGCTGCACGCGTTTTCCATCCCCCTGTCAGACTCTCTCTCCTCTCTTTTCTCTCTCTCTTTCTTTTCTTTTCTTTCTTTTTATTTCTCCCTTCTCTTCCTTTCTCTTCCTTCTTTTTCTTTCCCCCCCTCCCCGACGAGTTCTGCTTCTGTTTTCCTCTGCTCGCTGTTGACACCTAAATTTTTTGCCCAAAAATCGTTTTCGAAAAATTGGAACTTGGTTTTCCACCAAAATATTTTGGAATTATTCTACTAAAAAAAAATGGAAGAGTAGGGCCAAGGATTCGAGTGTAGCTAGCCGAGACCTGAGGGATCAAATTGCAAATGAACCAGCAAGTTGGGGCCAAAATGCAATTTCCAAAAGTTGGGGGACCAAATCGCAAAATTTGTAAAATTTGCCCCTAAGCCCTTAAATCATCATTTTTACCCCTAATCAAGCTTGAAATTGAAAATGGGCAAGGTAAAATTGATCAGATCAAGCCAAAAGGACTAAATTGGCTCAAATTGGGCATTCTCGGGCAAGAAAATGGCTAATTTTAAGGGACTTTCCTGCAAAATTGGGCATGGAAAATTGCAAATTCTGATTATCATCTTGAACTAATATACTTCAAATTTCAAACTGATCAAAAATTTCGACCAGATTAATGGATTAAAGCACTTAAATCAGCTTCCAAAAACCGGTCCATGATTTGGTCTCAATTCAAGGCTGCTGAGTAGCCAACTTTGTGGCCCCACAATATCCTACTCAGCCAGCCGATCAGCGTGAACTTTGGCCGAGGTGTGAGACCATCATTAGGAGTGCAAATGGACAAAAATTTGATAGGGATAAGCTGCTGAAGGCACGTGATAATCTCAGTCAAACCTGCTCACTCAACAGCTGCAAAGTGATGATTTTGGAGTCAGAGAGTTGGTGAAGAGACTCAGTTTGCAGGCTTGGGAAGTGGCCAATCACGGGCTAAAAATCTGGTTGTATTTGGTGGATAGGATCTCTGAAGCACCTTCTTTTGGGGGATAAAAAGAAAGGGATGAGAGGAGAAGAGGGGAGTTCACGGTCGTTCCAAAAACACACCCTCAGACGCAGCTCAAACAGAAAATGAACCCAAAAAAGTTTCAGACTGGCTTGT
Organism: Syzygium jambos; assembly: GCA_031216235.1. Classification (NCBI taxonomy): domain Eukaryota; kingdom Viridiplantae; phylum Streptophyta; class Magnoliopsida; order Myrtales; family Myrtaceae; genus Syzygium; species Syzygium jambos. Next base: position 21,626,662 of record CM062229.1, read on the forward strand.
GGAGAGAAAAGTGAGATTTTCGTGAACTTAGAGCCAAAACTAGCCAAAACCTTCAACTAGAGAGGGGAACTACATTCAAAGATCTTTCCAACCATAGGTCACACGTCCCAAATGGATGTCGGGAAGTCACCCAAAATCCCCTCGAAAAGCAGCCCATTCTCGGGTCAAGAGGGAAACCCAGAAATTTTCGAAGTGTTGAAGTCAGATGGTTACTGGTGAGGGAAAGTGGGAGTTTTTGAGAGACATGAGGAATATGTGAGGATACCCGTGACTTGGAAATGAAACTAGAATACATCTAGTTTTTGTTGGTATCAAATTATTCAGAAAAAGAGTCGTTGATTCTGGTTTTGGAGACCAACAAAAACCTTCGTTGTCAGTTTTTTCTTTGCAGATCTCATTTTCCAGTTTGAAGAAGCCTAGTTCCCCGCGCCCTTCGAAGACAAGTTTTGGTTCCCTCGGCCAAGGGATACTTCAAAGAGAAACTAGGAAGCAAGGTGAGTATCTTACATGTATTTTTGTTCAATTTTGAACATGTTTTAGTCATGAAAAAATCAAGAGAAGACCAGCCCAGAGAACTGATTTCTGAGGCTGGAATTTTTCCAAGTGTTGGAGCCCCTTCATGAGCTCTATATGTTTGACTTGCTACTCCCCTTTGCATGCGTTTTCTACTTTCATGAGCTTGATGAACGTTATATGGGTGTACAAATTATGCTGAGATCCACTTGGTTTGGTCTTTGAAGCCCCGTGTGAACCATGAGATGGCTTGCAACTTGAGTAAAAAGCCAAGCTAACCCACATTGATTCATGGCTAGTCACTATGAACCATGCGTGTATGCTTCTTGGAGGGGTTGTTTCGACGTGTTCACTTGATCATTCTCCATGATGTTTGTTTCATTTAAAAGTAGATATTACGTATATTCTTTTGGATGAAGTGATGTTTCCCATAGATCTTGCACGTGAAGAGTGTCAGGGCTTAAACCTGGGCATGCAACAAGTTTGCTTGACCTGGGTTTAAACCCAGATTTGCAAAAGCGGCCCGAACCCACATATTGGAGGCCGATTCCAACTCGGTTCTTGTGCGTTTTAGGTTGTGATTTCCAGCTAACCTTGTTCTTTGCATGTGATAATATAGCCTTGATACTTTGGTTCCACTTGATATTACACACGGAGTGAGATTGAAGGCCATGAATATGGCTCGAGGAAGCCATTTGGGGCAATTTAATGCACACCAAATGCTCGACGAAATGCCCCAAACCAAGCTTCGATCTTGAAACGGTTGATTTGAGCCCGGTTCTCGTAATGTTCATACTCTGAGTTGTTTCATGTTCACGTAAACCGAGCATAGGCCAATTTAGGGAATTATTATTATTTTTAAATAAAAAAAACGAAAAAATCAAAAAAAAAATCAAAAAATCAAAAAATTTCAAAAAAAATGAAAAATGTTGGATAGCATCAAATTATGCAAAAAATGACATTTATGAGATTTTCCTAATTTTATAAAGTCATTTGCCTAATTTAATGCTATTTTGGTATTTTATTACCATTTTTACGACAAAAAAAAATCCATTATGCATAGACTAAAATTACTTAGAATAGTTTTATGTGGCTAGAGTAACTTCATGCACATTTGAATTCTCATTTTGCTCATGGGGGTCCTGTCCCGGGGCATGATAACGAGGCCATGTAATATTATTTGCCCGACTTGTATCGGGTTTTCTCCTTCCGCGTTTATTTTCAAGTCATTTCAATTTCTTGGATGTTTACTTACTGCTCTTTTTTTTTCAATAATTTGAGTGTTAATTTCTTTCCTAAATTAGGTTAGTATTAATTTAGACATTGAAGAAAATAATCCACAAAAACATTTGCAAGGACACTTAGCGGCTTTGATATCATAGGGTTATAATTGGTGATCAAGATCGCGTGACCACTTAGATAATGCACTCTCAAGTTAGGTACCGAAAGGGCGCTAATAGAAATGTTAGTGTAAACAAGTCCCCGGCCCTAGAACCTCTGGTTGCGTAGGAATCAAGGCGACACTCCCGCGTCTTGATTGGTTTCTAGCCGACCCCAATAGGCTAGTGGCGACTCCTAGAAGTACTTAAGTTATCGAGAATTCAAAACGAAATCCAACGTTGCGCGGGGTATGAACTTGGGGAGAGTTCACGTCTAGATCGATGGGCATCGGTCCGCCTTTTTCGGGCAATACCACCTAAACCCGTTCCTTTTTCCCATGACGGAAAAAGAAGGGTCGCGACACTCGCCCGAGCCCGTCGCCGCCGATCACCCTGTCACCGGCTTGCCCTCGCCGGCCCAGCCACCGCCGCCTCGCGCCGTCGCGCCACCCCAGCTCCTCCCCGACCGAGCCGTGACCGCCTGTCGCCAGCTTGCCCGCACGGCGCGCGAGCAGCGCTCTCCGCTGGCCCAGCCGCCGCGACCAAGCTCCGTTCGTCGCCGGAACCAGCCCCGCCGCCTGCGACGCCGCCGTGCCGACCGTCGCCGCCGGCTTGAGCTCTCGCCACCCTCCCAGCTCTCTCTCCCTCTCTCTCTCTCCACCACCACCACTCCCGCTGACGCCCCCTCTTTCCCCTCCGCGCGTCGCCTCCGCCGAGTCGCCGGCCCAAGGCTCTGGAGACTTCTGCGAAAAAAAAAAAAACCCATAGCCCGTCCCGGCCCGACCCGTCCCGACCCGGGGCCTTGGGGTGTACGGGGAACAGGGTCTTGGGTGGGTCTGGGCGGGTCAAGCATGACCCTGTAGTTTTCGGGTCGGGTCGGGTATTAAGAAAGCCCGACCCGACCCGACCCGACCCATTGACACCCCTAGCGATGAGGACAGAACAAGCGTCGAAACATAACACTTGAACGGAAAGCACGGAAAACGTAAGAAGATAAAAAGTAACGTATCTATACATTAGAAGTTATACATTATAATGGATCTTATTCTTATATCTGTTTGTTCGCTTTTAAACTCAACAACTCACTCCACCGGGTCCCCCAAACAGTAAGGTATAGCCCTTGATATCTCCAGCATCCCCGATGGTGGTAGCGCGGTAGCACTGTTTTGAATCTGTGTGAGCCGATGCTTGGCTATCTTCAACCGCTATCCAATCGTACGAGCCACTCATGTAATGGATTTGCCTTAAATAGCAGGCGTGTGTGAACGACTCGTCAGGAAAGTATCCGCTTTCCATTAGTGGGCTGGTCATGTTTTGGGTCGAGTAAGCGGCACCTCCGTAATACAATCTTGTGGCACCGGGTGCGAACTGAGGGAACAAGTCAGCCGGCCAATAGCGCACGGCACCTTCTAGTTCTTCGTATACCAACCACCAGTTCTTTGTGATTGGATCCTGATATGAAACTATTTATGTGCTCTTGAGGGACTGTTCCGGTCATGGATAGATCAATCAATGCACTCAAAATGATTTGATTGGACGATTGGGACCATCATGCTTCGAAAGCCCAAAAGATTTTCTCCTCCATCACAAATATATTTAGAATAAGAATTAATATCATGAAAAACTCTAAACTGATACATATGTAATTTTTTGACAATTAAAAAACTCAAAATTAGTACATCTATGATAAATTTACTAAAAAATAATTTTTTGACAATCAAAATCCCCTAATTAGTATATTTATGACAAATGTACCTTCCGTTAAATTGAATAAATATTAGGAAAAATCACAAACGGATACACACGTGACAAATAGAGGGTAAAACTCCAAACCGGTACACCTGTCAGCTGCAACGTGTCATTCAACTCAGAAATTTGATGGTAAAATTTAACGGAGACTAATGGAAAGTAAAATTGTCACAAATGTACCAGTTTGGGGTTTTTGGTGGTCAAAAAATTAGTTTTGGTTAAATTTATCACAGGTATATCAGTTTGGGATTTTTCATGGTATTAACCCCTCAACTAAAAGGGGAAAATAACAATCAACTTACACTTTTTGGTCATGGGAGTTTCATACCTTTTGAAGGTGAGGTTGACTTTAATTTTTTTTTATTTTGGACTTTGCATTTGCTACTCATTCTCATGTCGGGCCGCTATGTGTGTCACACTGTCACGCCCCGTACCCTACGAACACGTAACATCCTCCCTCTGTCGTTAAGAATGTGACTCCCAGGATTCGTCGCCGACCCGTTACCATTAAATAAGAGAATATATGCGGAAGCCAAACGAACACTCCTTTCAACAAATATTCAAACGGGATAATAGAGAGAGACAATTTAAACAAACCAACAAACCATTTTATAAACTTAACGTCGCATACAGTGATAACATATACAAGCTTTCCTAAAGGCCACAAACTCAAACCACGTATACTCAAAAAGGGATAGGGTGGTAGATCTGCTCCACTACTCAAAAGAGGAGCTCCAAAACGATAGGGATTTCTAACCCTATCAAAAACCTTCATGGCATCCTGGCGATGCTCCTGGCGAAAGTCGGGTCAGATACCTCGCTATAAGAACCAGGCGACGAAGGCTCCGATTTAGGGTCTGACTCCTCGGACCATGCCAGGGGTTCCGTAACCATCGGTTCGGATTCAAGATTAACTACAGCTCCATCAGGGGGATCAATCTCCATAAGATCCCACACTCTTAAACCATTGTCAAGGGGAATATCAAATCCCAGAGAGGACCAAAAGTCTGAGCTTCATCCCTCAGAAACCATGCCATATACTTGTGAGCTGTCAAGTACTGCTCAACATCATCGACCCAAACTGTACTCTCATATTTCCGATACTCCCTATCCTCACCAACTGGGTACTCAGTCACCTAATGCTCCGTCTCTGTTGATACCCCGAAACGTAGCAGAGGCTCAATCATAGTCAAGGTCGAGGGACTGAAATGTTTAATAACGGGGAATGAGATAAAATCTCAATAAGTAAACTACCTAAGCCTCGACTAGGGCAATACGTACCTTCGGCACCCTAATCATGCAATTCTAACCAATATGGTAAGTTCCTATCAAACGAACAATGGAACTACATGATGTAGCTAGTAAGGATCACCTAGAGGGGGTTGAATAAGTGATCTTAAATAATTTTTATCAGATTATGCGGAAATGAAAGGACACAGATCAGTCTGACTAAATTTCAGATTCAAGACAGTGCTTTTGATGTGCAGAATGTAAATTAAGAGATAAGGGATAGAAAAACTGCACACAAGTTTATAGTGATTCGGCTTATAGCAAGCCTACGTCCACTCTCCCACGTTGACAGCATACCGGCTGGATTTCACTATGTAATCAAGAGGAATTTATAGCTTCTGAGTGACAACACTCTTGTGTATAATATGACTCTCTATCTCACACAATCACTCTTACAAAGTGTCCCTCAAGATCTTAATATTTCGCTCAAGAAAGACAAGAGGAAGGATCAGAGTATGCTCAGACTTTGGACTTGTTGATTCTTGATTCTATTCTTTCTTCTGCTGCTCGTTGATCTCCTTAAATACTCTTCTACTTCCAAACTAGCCGTTGGACAGCTTTCAGAGGATCATCTTCCAATCTTCACCTTGGACAGAATTATATAATAAGGATTGAGTAGCCGTTGGAATGATAGATTCTGAATTCCGTTGATTCTGGTCGTCCATACAATCAGAATCTTGATTTCCATAAGTAGAGCTTTGTTCGTTGTAATGCATTCTTGTCGTAATGTTTGATTGTCAATCAATTTGATTGAGATTGAGACAATCAGAACATTCCTTTTGTGAAATCCATGCCAGATCACTAGCTATTGTGTTTCGTTCTGAATTCTGCGTCTGCGTCTGTATCTGAATAACTTCTGCATCTGAATCTCAGAACCTAGATTATGTGGGTCCTCAAAGAACTTATTATTTTTTCAGCTTGTAAAGTCAGAAAAACTTCCTTCTAAGCTTCCAGAATATACATACATACCTAGAATAAGATAGTTCAGAATAAGTATCAGATTTACAATAATATTGAAGGTTTTGTCAACTTCAAAATCAATAGGAGTTTTCCTCAACAATCTCCCCCTTTTTTATGGTGACAAAACTTTCTTGCAGATTGAATCAATTTAAAATTAATTTGAATTAAATAAGCATATTAAGCGCATGAATCACAGATTGAAAGAGCAAACTCTATTGATATTTGTGTCTTTGCTTCCTTTGTATATAACCTGCATATGATATGCATGTTAGTGGCAAATCTGCATATAATTTCTTCCCCTTTTTGTCATCAAAAAAATAATAATAGAGAGAAGAAAGCACTGATATTAGTAATCAATCAGTCTAACAAGAAGAATCGTTAGTGATATTACAGACCAATTGAAAGAAAGATTATTTGGAGAGAAATTTTAAACAGCATGCTATTTTTTAGAAGGAGTACGAATCAGTTGAAAATTTTTCAATATTGAGACAGCCTCCTCAATCTTCGAACTGCATTGACCTATAGCCTTATCCATGTTGGATGAGCACATAGCAATGGCTTCCTCAAGTTTTGCTTTGTCTGCTGCTGCTTGAAGTTATTGAGTTTTGTTATTTTCCTCAACAATTCTCTGTAGATTTTTCATATCATGTTCTAGTGCAGCTTGCTTATCCTTTATTTCGAGCAGAATAGAGAGAATGTTTTGATTTTCTGATGGCTGTTCTTGGACATTAGCTTGCTCAGACTGATCGAACCCGGTGGCTGCTTCTGGTTGAGTCTCCCCCTGAACATATGCTTGATCTTCAGAAACATGTTCTTCATGAATTGGTTCTGAAACCTTTGAAATTGGTTCAAAAACATGTTTTGGACCATCAGTGTGTCCTGTTTCAAAGTGCTCTGCTTCTGCTTCATCACTTTCATCATGCAGAAGAATTTTTCGTTTCTTTCTGTACACTTTGAGTGGGGTAGGAGAGTCAGTTTTCTTACTGGCTGGACTAGTTCTTTTCCTTTGCCCTTTTTCTCTTTCACTTGTCTTTTCAACAGATTTTGCCTCCGACTGTTGAGCCTCTTTTCCTTTTATTCTTTCCCTTACATCATCAAACTGCTTCATTTTGGAGAGCATTCTTTCTCCAACAAACATACAGGAAACAAGGTTCTTGCGCATATCATCAGGAATAGATATTTTTAAGAACATGAAGATACGAGAGATTAGAGCATCATATGACAGTTGTCCCTTGTCCTTCTGCAATGCTCTGTACATATGGAAGATAATGATATGAGGAAGAGAAAAAGGTTGACCTTTCAAGATAGCCCAAATGAGCTTGATTTCTGATTTGGATAGGCCAGCTTTGGAGGCTGCCTTGGGCTTCAAGCAGTTGATTATGATCTTATGCAAGATCACAGACCGTCTGGATAAGTCAGAGTAGGAAAGATGTCGCTTAGATTGTTGAGCAAAGTTTGGATTTTTAAAAGCCACCTTGGAAGCATCTTCAAGGTTTACTGCCAATGGAGTAAACTTGGAATGTTTTGCTCCAATTATTAATGCCAACTGTTCTGCTTTTAAATTGAACTTTTTGTCACCAACAGTGAATTGGATCCAGTTGGTTGACAAAATGGAGAGATTGGAATAAAAGTAGGCAGTCAATTCAGCATAAATATTTGCAAATTAAAGGCAAAATTTATAAATGCCTAACTTCTCAAACAAGTGCTTTACTGAAATGTCAGCCTTCTCAAGGTAGTCGAAATCCACAGTTCTGTGGTTCATGACCCCTCGAGCAAGCAACAACTTATAACAGATATTATGCTCTTTACTTCTGAACAATCCTCCTATACCTGGCACACCAGATGCTACTCCCACTTTCATTTCAAAAATTTCAAAAAATCGAGCATCATCATCAGGAATAACAAATTTTGAGGCACTTGTCGACTTAGTGCTTAAAGGAACAAATTTCTTTTCAGAAGGAGTGGATGTTTCTCCGACTTTTTCCTTGCCCTTTCTGGAAGAAGGCTCTTTTGGTGTAGAGTTGGCCGGAACATTTTCAGTGGTAGGACAAACCTTAGAGTAGTTTTCCGTAAGATGTTCTTCAGAGAAGAATCCATTGTCTCTTAGACAGTCACGCAGAGTCGATGCAGAGGCATTGCTTCTCTTCAACCTCTGATAAGCATTCCATACAAGCTTGATGCTCTTAAATCGAAAATTTATTTTACCAGAAGTTTTGGGTGGCGACGATCGAGGAGGTGGAGTTGCTTCAGAAAGGTCTTCATGATGGTCGGACTATGTGTCTGAAGTCTCCATATACTTCGCCGGTGTTGTAGATTTGGAGTCTTGGTTGAGAATACGTGAAGATCTTCTTTTGAACGGCATTTTGATCACTTCTGGAGCAGAAAGTTTCGATCTTTGAAGGAAAAAGAGGAGAGTCTCTGAATATCGAAAAGGTTTGGAGAGTAAAAAATCATACCAATAGGTTTTGAAAAGTGGCGGATAGGTTTATAAATGAGAAGGGCGGGTTTTGGAAAGAAAAAGTCATTTTTAGAAATTATAATAAGTGAACCTAGATAGGAAGGAAATAAACTTTTTTGAAGCACAAACAATCACGACAATATATTATAACAATATTTTAAGCACAAATAATCAGATAAATTAGAATAGATACCTAATTTGTTTCCAAAAGTAACAAATGTGAAAATTTCCTGCCAAAAATATTCCCATCAAAATTTAAACTAAGTACGTACCTTTCTTTGTGAGTCTGAAAAGGATATTCAGACTGAGAATATTTGAGTCTGAAAAATTCCTGTCTATCAAACACTTCAGGAAAAAGGATAAGTAATGCACAATTTGTTTCTAATATACTCAAATGAAGATTTATCAAGAGGTTTTGTGAATATATCAGCTAATTGATTCTTAAAATCAATGAATTGAATATTCACATCTCCATTTTGAACATGATCTCGAATGAAATGATACTTTATTTCAATATGCTTCGCACGTGAATGAAGAATTGGATCCTTAGTTAGATTAATAGCACTTGTGTTGTCACATTTGATTGCAATACTTGAATCTTCAATGATAAAGTCTCGCAACTGCTGCTTCATCCATAGAATTTGTGCACAGCAACTTCCCAAGACTATATATTCTGCTTTTGCTGTTGAAAGTGTAACTGTATTTTGCTTCTTTGAATACCAAGATACCAACATATTCCCAAGCAGTTGACATGTACCTGTAGTACTTTTCCTGTCCACTTTACATCCAGCTAAATTAGCATCAGAATACCCAGTAAGAGTAAAATCTGAATCTTTGGAATACCAAAGACCTAATATTGGATAAGTTCCAATGTATTTGATTATCCTCTTTACTGCAGAAAAATGTGATTCCCTTGGATCTGATTGAAATCTAGCACACATACAGACACTAAAAAGTATGTCAGGTCTAGATGCAATAAGATACAATAATGAACCTATCATGCTTCTGTATACCTTATGATCTACCTTTTTACCATGTTTATCCTTGTCCAGTTTGGATGTACGGGACATTGGAGTGTTTGTTTTCTTGCTGTTCTGTAATCCAAACTTCTTGACAATCTCCTTAGCATACTTCTCTTGGCAAATGAATGTACTATCTTTGGTTTGTTTCACTTGTAGGCCAAGAAAGAATGTTAGCTCGCCCATCATGCTCATCTCAAATTCATTGTGCATATTCTTTGAAAATTCTTTACAAAGCAGTTCGTTAGAGGAACAAAAAATGATATCATCAACATAAATCTGAACCAGTAAAAAGTCCTTACCTTTTCTCTTAATAAATAGGGTTATATCAACCTTACCTTTTGTGAAGTTATTTTGCCGAAGGAAGGTACTTAACATTTTGTACCAAGCTCTGGGTGCTTGTTTCAGACCGTAAAGGGCCTTTTTGAGTCTATAGACATAGTCAGTCTTCCTTAGTTCTTCGAAATCAGGTGGTTGTTCCACATATACTTCTTCTTTGATATATCCATTTAGGAAGGCACTTTTCGCGTCCATCTGAAACAATTTAAAGTTATAGAAACAAGTATAAGCTAATAATAGCCTAATGGCTTCTAACCTGACAACTAGTACATATGTTTCATCATAATCTATGCCTTCTTCTGGAGAATAGCCTTTCGCGACTAGTCTTACTTTGTTTCTTGTGACTTTCCCTTTGTCATCCAGTTTATTTCTGAATACCCATTTTGTTCCAATTACTGAATGATTTTTGGGTCTTGGCACAAGCTCCCATACTTTATTGATTTTGAACTGTTGAAGTTCATCCTGCATGGCTTCGATCCAGCTTTCATCTGATAATGTTTCATCAACTTCTTTTGGTTCTATTTCTGATATCAAGGCCAAGTTGCTGATGTTCTCCTTATGTTTAGATCGAGTCTTAATACCATTTTCTATTTCTCCAATGATGAGATTCTTCGGATGACTGGATTTATGTTTTCAGTTTCTGTCAAATTTTTCTTTCTAAATATCATCAGACTCTGAAGGTTCAGATTGAGTCTGGATTGTATCTTCGACGATCTTTGGAGATTCTAGTTGAGCTTCTGATGACTCTTGAATGTTGGAAGATAGTTCAAATTCATCTTTGTGAGTCTGAATATTTTCTTCAAACTTCACATTCATTATTTCTTCCACAGTATGAGACTTTTTGTTGAAGACTCCGTATGCTTTACTTGTAGTAGAATATCCAAGGAAGAGTCTTTCATCTGCTTTCTTATCAAACTTACTAGTGTGATCATTTGGATTTTTAAGAATAAAGCATTTACAACCAAATACACAAAAATATGAAATGTTGGGCTTTCTACCTTTGTATAGCTCATAGGGGGTTTTCTCAAAAATGGGTCTGAGAAAAGCTCTATTAATGATATAACATGCTATAAAAACTGTATCTGCCCAGAAATGAAAAGGAATCTTGCTTTCAATTAACAGAGTTCTTGCCATTTCTTGTAAAGAACGATTTTTCCTCTCCACAACACCATTTTGTTCTGGTGTATAAGGAGTAGAAAATTTGTGTTGAAAGCCATTTTCCTCACAAAAGTCTAAAAAGTTTTGATTTTCAAATTCTCCCCCATGATTAGTTTTAATGCATAAAATGGTATAGCCCTTTTCATTCTGAACTCTTTTTGCAAATTTTGAAAAGTATGAAAATGCCTCATTTTTATGAGCAAGAAAGAACACCCAAGTAAATCTTGTGAAGTCATCAACAATAACTAAATAGTACTTCTTACCACCAATACTTTTGTGTTTTGGTTAGTTCAAATAGATCCATATGAAGAAGCTGCAAAGCACGATTAGTGGAAACATGATGTACAGGCTTAAAAGAGCTCCTTACTTGTTTTCCTAGAGTGTAGGCATTGCACAACTCTTTCTTGTATTTCAAATCTGGCAAGTCTCGAACCAATTTCTTGTTTGAGATTTTTTAGATTTGTTTTATACCGATATGCCCCAATCTTCTGTATCATAGATCTTCATCCTCTTTGATTAAGATTAAGCAATGAGTGGAGTTTGGATTGACATCTAGAAGATAAATATTGCCATGTTTTCTTCCTGTAAATGTTTGAGAAGAATCTTTGCTTGTTTCTGAGCATGTATCTTCTTGAAAGTTGATTCTGAAATCTATATCACATAGTTGGCTTATGCTTATCAAGTTGTAGTTGAGTCCTTTCACCAAAGAGACATCATTGATTTTGAGTCCTCTAATTTCAACCGTTCTTTTGCCAACTATTTTTCTTTTGTTATTTCCTCCAAAGGAAACTTTTCCACCATTCAGATTTTATAATTCAACGAATATGCTTGGATCTCATGTCATGTGTCTAGAACATCCACTGCCTAGGTACCACTTCCTTTTTTTTGTGATAACTTGCAAAAGTTACAACATCTCAAGCTTTATTTGGTACCCAAATTTATTTGGGTCCTTGAGTATTAGTATAAGCTGTCTTAACAAAGTCTCTTCGAATAGGTCTCTAGACCTTAGGATATTCATTCTCAAATGTTGTGGATCTCCACATTTTGAGCACTTAAGAGCACTTCGGCCAACAGGTTTTACAAAATTCCTTTTGAAATGATTTTTATAAGCTTGTCGATTAGGTCTTTGTCTTAATCTCTCCTTGACCTTTGGAAATTCAATTAAGCTATCACTTTCCTTCACAAATCCGAGACCAGATTTGTTGTAGTAAGGAATTTGGATAGAAAGGATATGCTTCAAGGTTTCTGAACCTTTTGAAAACTTGGAAGTAATTTCTGAAACTTGCTTTTTCAAAAGAGCATTTTCTTTGGAAAGAAAATCTCGATTTTCCTTGACTTGATGAAATTCTTTTTGAAGGAAATTGATTTTTTTCTTTTTGTGAAACATCCTGTTGCCTCAGCGATGAATTTTCCTTTTTCAAAGAAGAAATTCGTTTAAGAGCAGTCTTAAATTCAAAGCATAATTCATCAATGTAATTTGATACTTCAATAGACATGTCAGAATGTTTTACCTCAATCTCCACTTTAGGATCAGAATCTGAATCTGAGTCTGAGTCTGAGTCTGTCTTAGCCATTAGACAGAAATTTGATATATCTTTATCACTGTCTTCGCACTCTGTATCACCCCAGGTTTCTGCTTTTAAAGCCTTCTTTGCTTTCTCAAACTTGGTATTCTTTTTCAGAAGTGGACAATTTGGCTTGATATGTCCACGTTTCTTACAGTGAAAGCAGATAATCTCCTTTGATGTTTCATCGAGACCCCTCTTCTTTTCAAAAGGTTTCTTCCCTTCGAGGTTTCTACCTTTGATTTTCATTTTCTTATACTTCTTTATGAAGAGGGCTAGTTCTTCATCATCAACAGCTTCATCTTCAGAATCTGCATCAGAATCAATGTTAGTTTTTAATGCAATTGACTTATTACCTCTGGATTCATTCTCCTCATTCCGTTTCTCAGTCTCATATGATTGAAGAGTTCCAATTAACTCATTCACTGATAGAGGCTTGATCCTTTGTGTCTCTCGAAGAGATGTTTTGA